>JARQAB010000001.1:787500-1987500 GCA_036172955.1 Meloidogyne arenaria
TATTCCTGATTATTTAACTATACAGTTGTCTGAACCTGTGAGACTTGATTTGTGTCTTCAAACGTGAGAGGAATTTTATTAAATTAATTTATTTTGATAATTATTTTTTAAATTTAAAATTTTACAAAGTATTTAAAAATTTTCAGTAAAATGAAAAAAATTTTTTATAAAACAAAAAAATTTTTAGAAAAAAATTTAAAAAATCAAATAAAATTTTTCTTATATTTTCAAAAAATATTCATAAGAAATTTTTTTTTCAAAATATTTTTCTAAAAAATATTTCAAAATTTTTTTTTGAATTTTTAAAATTTTTAAAATATCAAGATTAGGTACATACTAAACTACATTTAAATTAATTTTCAAAATTTTTTTATTTCAAGCCTATTGCGTGGTTATCCTCGTACTTCTCTTATATTAGAAATTGGCCCGCCTGGCATTTTACCACAATTATTAAAAGAAACTGAGGATGACTTGGAAATTAATTTAAATAAAAGAATTAAAGTTATAAACACAATGGAAAGGGAAAGAAAGTTTACTGGAGAAATTAAAGAAGAGCCACCACAATTGTTGAAGGCAATAGCCCAAATTTGGCAGGTCATAAAATTAATAAATTATCAGCTTTGAAGAAGCTCGGGTTCATTTTCCCTTTCGTTTTTTCTTGGGAAAGAGAGGGGAATCTTCTTGGATTACATAATGTAAGAAAGACCGAAGATACAGTTGGGTATTAGGCAGGGGTTAGCTTATAAGAGAAGGTGAAAGAAGTTCAATAGGTAGATCCTTAGCTCGCTAGGCGAAAGCGCTTAGCAACAACTGCCAGAATTTGCAGGAATGCCTGCCTGAAGCTAAAATTTACTTCTCTTGATTCATTCAAGTACCTAATAACCCCAGTCTTTACAACAAATAATTTTAAATTGAATTTTAAAAATTTAATTTAATAAAAAGGATATTTGAAAATCAACTGTTTTTTCCAAAAATATTTCCAACTATACATATAAAAATTATTTTTTTAATGTTTAGAATGGTTATTCAGTCAATTTCAACTTATTATTCAACTCTTACAACGAAGAATGGGATAATAAAATGTCTGGTTACGCTTTTGATTATTTAGAATTAAATCCTTCAAAAGAAGAAATGCTGGTGCCTCTCAATTTATCCTTAAAAAATAAAGGAAATGAAAAGATTACTGTTGATGGAGAGAATAAAAAAATAGAGGAGAAGCAAGAAAATTTAAATGAAAAATTACATAGTGGAGAGATAACGAAGGAGAAATTGACTGAAATTGTTGTTAAGGTATTTTTTTTTATTTTTTTTTGGATTTCGAAAGAGGGGATCGATGACTATAACCAGAATAAAAAATGTTAAACAATATCAGAAACAGAAGGCCACACCCTCCTCCCTTTCCTTTAACGTCCTTAACGGCTACTAACCAGAACAGAACAGAAAGAGAAAGTTGTGGCTGGCGTCTGTTGTTATTCATAGAAGGTTGGGCGGGGATGTTTTTCTTCGTAAACATGTTTACGATTTACTCTTCACTGAAAGATATATATAATGCCTCTGTCATGTGAGTGTTGTAAAATCAGCAGAACAACAGGTTCTTATACAAAATAGCTTGGTTTCGCTTAGTTTAAAAAAGTTTTACAGACTCCTTTCTTATTTATCCTCGTCTGAGATGCCACTATTTTTCTAAAAATAACAGAATTTTTAAAAAGTTACGAGATGACTAGTCTACCTTAGATTTCCCCAAATTTAAAATTCTTTTTTGCTCATGTTAGGTCAGAACGTGCCAGTCCTTCGCTTGTTTGATCTAAGCTCTATTTCTTTTGAAAAAATTTAAATAACAAAAATATTTCTAAAAAATTTTTTTCAGACTTGGAACGATTACATGCCTTTTGCCTCTGGAGAGGCAGAAGGAGAAAAAAATTTTATTCTGTCGGGCGGAAATTCAATCCAGGCAGCACAAATAAGTTGGGAATTGTCAAAACAATTAAATATTTCTTATGGGCAATTAAGCATTGAATTAATTTTTAAATATCCAAAAATTGATGATTTTATAGAAGAAATCTGGAAAATAATTAAAAATAAAGAAGAAAGTGAATATTTTGATCAACAAGGGAAAAACAAAAATTTAACTAAAAATGAAGAGGAGAATGAAGGAGAAACTTCAAATAAATTGGAAGGTAATAAACTTAGGGAATAAAATTTGGGGAATAAATTTTCTTCCATCGTCTTCTTTAATAATAATAAAAAATATTTGGTTGTGTTTCCTCCTTTGTTTTTTCTATCCCCTCAAGCTCCCCTCAAAATTCTCCTCATGAAAATTCTCTGTTTAAAAAAGGATTAAAGTTCACACTCATACCAGGCTCGTTTCCTGTGAGAGTCCATGCTTTTCGAGTCATCAGCTAAGTCCTTGTTTTAATATTATTCTTTAACAAAAAATTTATTTTACTTAATTCTATTAAATTTAGCTATAACAAACTTTACACAAACAACTTTAAAAAAAGATGCCAATAATTTCCAAACATTTTTCCCTCTATTTCTACAACTTCGGAATGAAACAACAAAAAATTTAAACAATCAAAAGCCTTTAAATATTTTTTGTATTCATCCAATTAGTGGTTCAGCTATTTTATATCGACATTTAGCTGGAATTTTACCTTTGTGGGCAAATGTTGTGGGTGTTCAGTATGCTTTTGAAGCTGATTCTTTAATTAATAAAGCTTCTAGTTTGGGGGAATTGGCTAAATATTATGCTGAAAAGGTGAAGAGATTGGGCAGTTTATTAATGGAATTTTTACTTATTCTAATAGACGCCCTTGGAAGTTTCCTTCCCTTATGGATCGACGTCTATTTATTAATCGAATAAATAATTTTTTACCCAGAAGTGTTACTTTCCCTGAATTTCGTTTCTAGTGTCTTCTGAGCTTTGAGAGCTCAAGGACTCGTTTTTATCATTGATATTTCCCTCAAACCCAGTGGCAGATAAACGTTCCGCAAATATTCTTACAGAAGCCTGGGCTTTTATTTTTATTTCTCATGGGCGTTCTTAAAGAAGCCCAACTTTTATGTAGGTTGGTCTTCTATTAGGGCATTTAAGGCATCTTAAATTGAGTTGTACCTAATAATGGGTTATCCTATAGCGAGGTTCAACTGTATTGCACAATACCAAATTAATTAATTCGCCCCTTTCATTCAGATTGAAGACTACACAAAAGAAACTCCATCATTATTAATTGGCCACTCTTTAGGAGGTGTTCTCGCCTATGAAATTGCTCTTATTTTGAACCAAAAATATTTAAATTGTTCCTCAAATTTGCGAGTTCCTCTAATTATACTTTTTGACTCCTGGGCTACTGGACAAGAATTAATATGCCCTAAAAAGACTAAACAATTTGTTTTGGTAAATTTATCCCGAAAATTGACAAAAATCCCTATTGCCCTTTTAGGATCGTTTCAATCACTTTTCAATTCATCAACGCAATTCTCTTTCCGTTGGAGCGGAAAAGTTGGCAGTATTTTTACGCACACACAAATTCAATGCTAATATTGAACTTTCTCCAGAAGTTTGGCTTTTTACTGCTGAAAAGAAAATTAAATTGGTTTTTAGGTGATAAATTAGAATGCTCATTCTTAATGAGAGAATTAGCATTTTATCTTTTTTTTCCTTAATTTAAGGGACCATTCGAATTTATTTTTCGAGCGGTCCCTTTTTTATGCTTGATTAAAAAGAGCACGTATTTTGGAAGAGGGCTTCCTTTGGTTAGTTGGAAGCGGGATTAATGGGAGAATGAACATTTATTGTAATTGAACCTATTTTGAAAATTTTTTGAGAAATTTTTTTCATAAAATCATTCCCCTGTATCATTTTAAAAGTTAGATATCTTTATGAATAATTGGTTCATATGTATATTTTGGAAGAGGGCTTTCATTGGTATTTGAAGGACTTTCCAAGACCTTGAAGGGCTATTGGGCGAGAGAGTTGGTCGAGTTGGTTAGCCAGAAATTGGAAAATGAGGAAGATGAGGAAGAGGCAGACAAAGAAGAAGAGGAAGAAAATGAGGAGAATGATGAGGATACCGAAGAAGGAGAAGAAAATGAAGAAGATGATACTGAAGAGGAAGAGTTTAGGGAAGACGAAAAGGAGGAGGATGAGGAAGATAATAAAGAATATGAGGAAGAAAAGAGGGAAAGTGACGGGGATGTTGATAAAAATGAAGAGGAAGAGGAACAGGAAGAAGGTGAAGAGGATAGGAAATTCGAAGAGGAAGAGACGTCTGAAAATTGCGATGCAGAAAACAGAGATGAAGAAGAAAAAGAAGTTCAAAATAAAAATGAAGATAAAGAAGGGAAAAAGGAAGATGGATATGAAACGGAAGATGAAGAAAAGGAGGAAGAAAAAGAAGAAAATTCTGAAAGATACCTTCCTGTCTCTAAAGAAGAAACCCAAAATTTTAAACTCGCTAGAGAATGTATTTTTACTGTAGAAGAATTTAAAACGGAAAAGAAGCCTTTTAATGAAAATCCAAATGTTTGGATTGAAATTTCAAATAAAAACAATTTTGAAGTTATTTTTAAAATAAAAAGAAAAGACGAGAAGGAAATAAAACATTCAATAGATATGAAAAATATAAAAAATAATCAAAAATTTGAGGAAAATGTGGAAACGCTTTTTGGAATGATTTACCAAGGAAATGTTCTAAAAATGGAGAAAAATAAGGTATAAATTAAATTTAATTTTCTCTATTAAATTTCTCAATTAATTTTCTCTATTAAATTATTTTATATGCGGCTCACAATTAATAACGAACTTCTAGGCCTTTTGAATTTTGACAACTAGAGTTGTCGCGTTAACCAAACCGAACTGAAAATTTTTTGGCGATTGAGTGATATATGTGGATTAGGGATTTGTCTGATATAAGTGATTGATATCTGGCGATGAAAAAGGTCCTGAATTGATAAGGAGGATTTAAGGGATATCGCTTGTTTGATCCCATCTTTATCATTTTTAATTTTTTTAAATAATTGAAAAATATTTCTGAAAAAATTCTCCAGGTCTGGGACGATTATATGCTTCTTTCTGGTGGCCATTCAATCCAAGCAGTACAAATAAGCTAGGAATTGTCAAAACAATTAAATATTTCTTATGGGCAATTAAGCATTGAATTAATATTTAAATATCCAAAAATTGATGATTTTTTGAAGAAATTTGGAAAATAATTAAAAATAAAGAAGAAAATAAATATTTTGATCAACAAGGGAAAAACAATCTTAGCAAAAATGGAAGGGGAAATGAGGAAGAAACTTCAAATAAATTGGAAGGTCTCCTTTAATACATGGAGACTTTAAAATTTTTAATTTAAAAAAATACTTAATTGAACTAATCCATTTATTTTCCAGTTAAAACTCCCTCATCAAGTTTATTTATCTGCTCGTCTCTCTTCTACAATTTCCGTTTATGTTGGGAAGCCTTTAATTATCGAAAAACTAGCAAATCAAGTAAACAAAGAAGAAAACAATCAAAAAATTATTTCAACAAAAATTTTGGAAAAAATAAATTTTGGATATCATTCCAAAGAGTTTATGGCCCCTATACTTGAAGAAATTAAATTTTCTCTTTTAAAATTATTTAATAAAAAAATAAAAATGTTGGAAGGAACTATTCTTTCAAATTTGGAAGGAAAAGAATTGACAGATTTGGATATTCCTGAATATTTAACTAGACAATTGTCTGAACCTGTGAGACTTGATTTGTGTCTCTTCAAACGTGAGAGGAATTTTAATAATTAAATTTAATGAATATTATATTTTAAAATCTACAAAGTTTTGAATTTAACAATTTCAAAACTTATAAGAAAATTTTCAACAATTCCAATCCTGCATCGAATCCCAAGTTGAATTTGATTTTATGGAAGGAATATTAATGTAATAAGAATGGAAATCTAGCTGTCTAGCGTTTAAAACGCTACTAGATGGGGTTCACCTGTCCGGGGTTAAACTTTGAAAATCTCTCTCTCCCTTCTAAAATCAAATGTATTTTTCCAAAAATATATTCAATTAATTTTTAGTATCTAGACGAATTTTTAGTATCTAGACGAATTTTCTTTAAAAAATTTTAAATAATTTAGTACTTTATTTTGCCAGTTTATTTTATAATTTTAAATATGTATAAAGATTCATAATAAAAATAATTCACATAAATAATTGGCATAACATTCGCATAACATTCGCATAAAGTTCGAATAACATTCGCATAAAGTTCGCATAACATTCGCATAAAGTTCGAATAAATAAAAATTAGCTTTAAAATATTAATAAATAATTTTAATAAATGATTATAATATGTATTTAGCTATACATATGTGTATTACTTATGCAAAAGTTATTCGAAATTATGTCGAAAGTTATGTCATTATTATTATGCGAATTATTACTATTATGTATATTTATTCTTATATAAAATAATAAAAAGTATATTAGAAAATCAACTGTTTTTCCAAAAATATTTCCACCTATTTAAAAAAATATTTTTTTAATATTTAGAATGGTTATTCAGTCAATTTCAACTTATTATTCAACTCTTACAACGAAGACTGGGATAATAAAATGTCTGGTTACAATTTTGATTATTTAGAATTAAATCCCTCTAAAGAAGAAATGCTAGTCCCTCTCAATTTATCCACAAAAAATAAAGGAAATGAAAGGGTTATTGTTGATGGAGAGAATAAAATAATTAAAGAGAAGCAAGAAAATTTAAATGTAAAATTAAAAAGTGGAGGGCTAACGAAGGAGAAATTGACTGAAATTGTTGTTAAGGTTCTTTTTAAAATTTTTTAGGATTTTTAGTGATCGAGATTTTGATATAAAATAGAATAGTAAATATTGTAATCAACGTTTTATCAAAAGCAGAAAACCATGCCCTTCTCCCTTTTCCTTTGGCTAACTAGAAAAATTCTAACCAGTGTTTATAGGCTGTAACAAAATTCGACTCGTACTTTGGTACGAAATACGAGTACGAGGCCAAAAATAGGGTTTAGTCAGGTAGAACATGCCAGTCCTCCGCTTGTTTGATCTAAGCTCTGTTTCTTTTTAAAAAAATTTTTAAATAACTAATGAAAAGATTCTTCCAGGTCTTTTTATTCTTTCTGGTGGCCATTCAATCCAGGCAGCACAAATAAGCTAGGAATTGTCAAAACAATTAAATATTTCTTATGGGCAATTAAGCATTGAATTAATATTTAAAGTATCCAAAAATTGTTGATTTTGTTGAAGAAATTTGGAAAATAATTAAAAATAAAGAAGAAAGTGAATATTTTGATCAACAAGGGAAAAACAAATATTTAACCAAAAATTTAGAGGAAAATGAAGGAGAAACTTCAAATAAATTGGAAGGTAATAAATTTAGGGAATAAAATTGGGGAATAAATTTTGTCCTTGTTGCTTTAATGGATTAAAAATTGTTAGTTATATTTTTGAGAAAAAGTCATTGGTCTCCCTTAATACATAAAAAATCAATCCTTTTTGATTGATAAGATACCGAGAGCAAAAAAAAATCTGGAATTTTGGAAAATAAGGAGGAAACATATTTAGCTTGTATAATTAATGTTTTTACCTAATTTGGAGTTATAAGCTTAATTATTAGTATCTAGACGAATTTTCTTTAAAAAATTTTAAATAATTTAGTAGTTTATTTTGCCAGTTTATTTTATAATTTTAAATATGTATAAAGATTAATAATAAAAATAATTCACATAAATAATTGGCATAACATTCGCATAAAGTTCGCATAACATTCGCATAAAGTTCGCATAACATTCGCATAAAGTTCGAATAAATAAAAATTAGCTTTAAAATATTAATAAATAATTTTAATAAATGATTATAATATGTATTTAGCTATACATATGTGTATTACTTATGCAAAAGTTATTCGAAATTATGTCGAAAGTTATGTCATTATTATTATGCGAATTATTACTATTATGTATATTTATTCTTATATAAAATAATAAATGTAATTGATAAAAATAAAAAAAATTTTTAGAATTATTTAAGTATAAAATTCTCTTAAAATTATTCTTTAAAAATTTATTTTATTAAAATTTAGCTATAACAAACTTTACACAAAAACAAAAAGATGCCAATAATTTCCAAACATTTCTTCCTCTATTTCTTCCACTTTTTAATGAAACAACAAAAAATTTAAACAATCAAAAACTTTTAAATATTTTTTGTATTCATCCAATTAGTGGCTCAGCTATTTTATATCGACATTTAGCTAGTATTTTACCTGTGTGGGCAAATGTTGTGGGTGTTCAATATGCTTTTGAAGCTGATTTTTTAATTAATAAAGCTTCAAGTTTGGGGGAATTGGCTAAATATTATGCTCAAAAGGTGAGGAAATTGGGCAGTTTACTGATTATTCTAATGAACGCCCTGGAAAATTTTCTTCCCTATGGGTCAACTACTATTTAGAATGAATAACTTTTACTCATAAACGATACTTTCCAATAATTTCTGGTGGGATTATATTTTATACTGAGCTTTAAGTTTGAAAGAAGGCTCTTATTTTTATTCTTGATATTTCCCTCCAACCCAGGGACAGAAAAAAAACGTATCAAAACTAGCATTGTACCTAACTTTGGGGTAGATTATAGCGAGATCTGACTGTGCTAGCTTAATACCATATTTTTAATTAGTTCTATTTTTCATTCAGATTGAAGACTACACAAAAGGAAACTAATTGGTCACTCTTTAGAAGGTGTTCTCGCCTATGAAATTGCTCTTATTTTACACACACGAATTTATTGATAATATTGAAATTCTCCGGAAATTTGGCTTTTTACAGCTGAGAAGAAAATTAAATTGGTTTTTAGGTGATTATTTATGTAGAATGCTCATTCTTAATGGAAGAATTAGCATTTTATTTTAACAATTCGGGGCCACACGAAATAATTTTTCGAGTGGTCCTTTTCTCAAGCTTGACTTAAAAATGGAGTATACTGGAAGGCTCCTATTGATATTTCTTTGATTTTTATTGGAAACAGGATTAATAGAGAAGTGTGAAGATTTATTTTGATTAAACTACTTAGGAAGGAATTTTTTTCAAAAAATTTTTTACCTTTAAAATTTAATATGAATAATAGTTTCACATAAGCATCAACTATTAGAGAGAGACTTTCCAAAGCATTTAAGGCTTTGAATAATTGACAATTCAGTGATTATATTGGCGAGTCTATAGATGAAGGATGGGCTTGTTTAACTAAACGATTAAATTTGATTAAATGTGAAGATGTAGATCACGATAGTATTCTTGATTTAAATTGTCTCAGAAAATATAAAAGGATATTAGAGGAATTATGTGAAAAGTGATTAAATTAAATAATTAATGATGATTAAATGATTCTTATTAATAAAAATTTTCGTAAATTATTGTTTTTGGGTTCTAGCAGAGAAAAAATTTGGATATTTGTATCCAAAGATCTAAACTCTTAAAGATTTTCGCCCTCGGCGCTAAAAATCTCAAATTGATAATTATGACTACTGTGATTTAACACAATCAAAAAATCCTTCGAAAGTCAGCATAGCCCCTGAGGGCATTTCTTAAGTGACTTAACATGGCTTTTATACTAGCTTAAACTTGCCTGCTTTTATAATAATCCAACGATACAATTGTACTCTAAAATTTTCAATATTTAAGCCTATGAAATTTAATTCATTTTACAGCTCCTTCTCTGCACACTTCTGATCAACACTTCTTCTTGCACTTCTCAAATGGCTGCTCCTGGCGTTCCTGACTGGCGTATGTTTCGACACTTCCTTTCCCGTGAGGCATTGAGTACCTTCAAACTCGAGCGTATGGCCAACTGGCAAATCAATGCTCGACTGAGATCCGTCACTGCCAACATTGGGGACGTCAGCTTCAAGACGTACTACTACACGTAAGTAAAATTTAAATCCTTTTTTTACAAATTATAAAAAAATATATAATACAAATCCTTTTTTTACCCAAATTTAGCTGTTCTCATCTGTACAGAGGTTGCATGGCCGAGCTGAAGATCGTCGAGGAGGTTTCCAATACCTCGAGTAGGGAATTCATCCTGGCCACTGTCTATCTGGGAAGGCACGAGCATGGATCTCATCCTCCATTCGACGCCGGGCGCATGGAAGCGTACTTGGATGGACGTCAACTCTAAAGATGTTCTCTGATTGATCTAGGATAAAGATTGACTTATATGTGATAATTGTTCTTTTTTGCATATTTCTGTAAAATTTCATAGTTGTATTGTTTTTGGAGAGTGGTCCACTCCAAGAAATACGGACTGAATAAAATTGTTTGAAATCTTGTTTGAATTTTTATTAAAACTTTAAGCTTAAAAAATGGCCTTAGTAGCCTTAATCCCCATAAAAGGCCTGAGCTTGACAAAAAGTCCCCATAAGCTTAAAAAAGCTTGATCTAATAAAAGGCCTGAGCTTTGACAAAAAATCCCCATATTTAAGCGAGTTAAGGTGAAATCCCTTTTGAGTGATTTAATTACACACTGCTTAAGGGTGAAATGGTTATACTTGCTTAATGGACTAGAAGTCAGCAAGACTATAACGAAACTTGAAAATTAATTTCCCCATCATTGTGAAGAGAGAGAAGAAGATGATTTAATTTCCCCATCATTGTTTCCTCAATTTAAAAGTTAGCTTCTCATTGTCATTATATTAAATCCTGAGTTCTCTTTTTGTCCTAATATAAATTTTTTATTCAATTAAAATTAAAATTTAATTTATTGTTCTCAAAAATTTTGTTTAAAAATTAATAATTTTAAAAATCTGAGAACAAAAACAAAAGAGAAAATCAACAACGATGGGAGGATGCTGTGGTTGTTTAAAAGTGATTTTGGATAACGAGACAGCCGATATTAGAATAAATGGTGAGACTACAATTAATTTGATTGAAATTTTTTGATATTGTTCAATGTAAAATAGTCTTCTTGCGAATTTCAATTGCTGGAATTAAAATAAATTTTTTGAAGAATTTTAATTTTAAAGAGATTTGTTCTGTTGGGAGATTTACTCTGCTGGGTTTAAAAAATCTAACTGATAAAACATACATCTCTTAAAAATAACAAGCGTCTTGCCGACGCCTATAGGTTTACTTGGCTCGTCGAGATGACTTTTATTTGGACCCGTCGATTGGACTCATAAACTGCACTAAAGCCAAGAATTTTTTAATAATACAAAAAAATTTTAAATCGACAAATCAACACGTAGTGTTTTTTAAATTTTATGGCACATAACATTTATTGTTAAAAAATGACAATATTTATCTCTCTTGAGTTGGCCAAGAAATGATGAGAATCTCGAGTATAAAAGCCGTGTATTTTTACTCATTTAATCATTTTATTTCACCAATCTTTTTCTCGTCATTCCTGGTTCAATTATCTCCACTTAGTGTGCTGTTTTTGGTTGCCGCCATCTGCGCCCTGACGACTACACCGTTGATTTTCCAGTGCTGCAAGAAGGGAAAGAAGGACAATAAGAAGCCACCAGCAAAACAGCCTGAGAAAGGTGGAGGAGGACCGGAACCAAAATCAAAGGAAGTAGGAGCAAAGGATGCAGCTGGAAAGGATGAAGCGGGAAAGGACAGAGCGGCGAAAGACGGAGGAGCAAAACCACCATCTGCAGAACAAGTACAGAAGAAACCTGACGATGTAAGTAGCCTACTTTTAATTATTTAAAAAAATTCCCATCCTTAACAGAAAAAGAAGGCCGCAGCAGGCAAGGGAGATGCCAAAAATGTCAAACTTCCTGTTACATATCACGTTGTGAAGGGAAAAAACCGACAAGTTCGGATTTAGCCAAAAAGACGCCAGCAACCGCTCAAATAGCTATGCCGCCGACAACGACTCTTCCGGTAGTTGGACCTGGTGCTGCATCCAAAGACGGCAAACAATCTTCTGGAGTTGCAACTGCACAAAAGGCTAGTGATGCTAAAAGTGCCACTGGAGGGTCTAAAGCTACAGATGTGAAATCGGGAACAAATGATGGCAAGTTTTCATTTTATTTTAAATTTTTTTTTCAATGTAAATCTTTAGATGCTCAGCCGAGTAAGAGTAATACAGCATTCGACGAAGCAAATAAATCGGCACAAAGGATTTCTCAGAATCCCATCGATGGTGTTGAAGTTCCGCCAACGGGAGTGACGGAGAAGTCAAGGACGGATTAAGGTGGATTTAAAAGAGCTTATCTGAATAAAAAATCTTTTTTAGGCCGCCAGCAGAGGGTGGTGGTGATCCACGGCTATATGAGACAGTGCCTGGTGGAGAGGAGCTCCGATGGAGCAAATGTGTGTTTATAAAAGTGAAATAAATGTTTGTCCGTAAACAAACAAAATGGACACAGAACAACTATTCCACTCGAAAAGGTTAAGAGTGATGAGGTGGAATCCTTGTTGGGTTTTTCAATAACACCTTAAAGTGTGAAATGGCTACACTTGTTGAGTGAGTCTTAGAAGTCAACAAGACCACTGTTGGAATTTATACGAAGCAATCCTGTGTTGTTAGTATGGAAAAAGGATTTATGTAAGATTTATGTCTTTTTTTGTCTAGAGACAATAAAAAGATTAGCGGAGGAGTAACGACTTTAATTCAGTTTAATCTGAACAATCTCTATTCTATAAAAGTTGGCTCCTCATCCTCGTACCTCTTCCCTAAATTTATTTATTAAATTTATGTTAAAATTAGTAGAGAATTTAATTTGGAAGGGGATTGAGTTTTGACTCTCCAAGCAAATAAAAATTTTTTTCTAAAAAAGCTATAAAGGAGGATAAGTAATAGATCAGTCCGGTTAACTGAAGATGCTGATTCTCTCACAGCCAGCTTAACTTTTGCCTTTATTAGCTAAAGGAGAAATAGCTAGCCCGTTTCACTTTATTGTCCGTTTAAAAAATTCCTTTAAAATTTTTAATTTAAAAAAATACTTAATTGAACTAATCCATTTATTTTCCAGTTAAAATCCCTTAACAAGTTTATGTATCTGCTCGTTTCTCTTCTACAATTTCCGTTTATGTTGAAAGCCTTCAATTATCGAAAAATTAGCAAATCAAACACTTAAAGAAGAAAACAAACGAAAATTTATTTCAACAAAATTTTAAATTTGGATAACATTCCAAACAGTTTATGACTCCAATTCTTGAAGAAATTAAATTTTCTCTTTAAAATTATTTAATAAAAAATAAAAATGTTGGAAGGATTTATCTCTCAAATTTGAATGGAAGAGAATTAAAGGAATTGGATATTCCTGAATATTTAACTAGACAATTGTCTGAACCTGTAAGATTTGTGTCTTCAAAAGTGAGACGAATTTTATTAAATAATTAATTTTGATAAATATTTTTTAAATTAAAATTTTACAAACTATTATATTTAAAAATTTTGAACAAAAAATTTTTTTAATTGTTCAAGAAATCCTTAAAAAACTTTTTTTTTTGGATTTTTAAAATTTCCAAAATGGATTAAGTGCTACTTATATTACACTACATTTAAATTAATTTAAAAAATTTATTTCAAGCCTATTGCGTGATTATCCTCGTACTTCTCTTCTATTAGAAATTGGCCCGCCTGGCATTTTACTCCATTTATTAAAAGAAGCTGAGGATGACTTGGAAATTAATTTAAATAAAAAGATTAAAGTTATAAATACAATAGAAAGAGAAAGAAGATTTTTAGAATTGGAGAAGTAAAAGAAGAGAGCCTCCACAATTGTTGAAGACAATAGCCCAAATTTGTCAGGTCGTAAAATAAATTAATTGGAGCACGGCTTCGTTTTCCTTAGGTAGGGTTGCTGTCTACCAAATTCTTCGGTTAACCAAACCGAACTGAAAATTTTTTGGCGATTGAGTGATATATGTGGATTAGGGATTTGTCTGATATAAGTGATTGATATCTGGCGATGAAAAAGGTCCTGAATTGATAAGGAGGATTTAAGGGATATCGCTTGTTTGATCCCATCTTTATCATTTTTAATTTTTTTAAATAATTGAAAAATATTTCTGAAAAAATTCTCCAGGTCTGGGACGATTATATGCTTCTTTCTGGTGGCCATTCAATCCAAGCAGTACAAATAAGCTAGGAATTGTCAAAACAATTAAATATTTCTTATGGGCAATTAAGCATTGAATTAATATTTAAATATCCAAAAATTGATGATTTTTTGAAGAAATTTGGAAAATAATTAAAAATAAAGAAGAAAATAAATATTTTGATCAACAAGGGAAAAACAATCTTAGCAAAAATGGAAGGGGAAATGAGGAAGAAACTTCAAATAAATTGGAAGGTCTCCTTTAATACATGGAGACTTTAAAATTTTTAATTTAAAAAAATACTTAATTGAACTAATCCATTTATTTTCCAGTTAAAACTCCCTCATCAAGTTTATTTATCTGCTCGTCTCTCTTCTACAATTTCCGTTTATGTTGGGAAGCCTTTAATTATCGAAAAACTAGCAAATCAAGTAAACAAAGAAGAAAACAATCAAAAAATTATTTCAACAAAAATTTTGGAAAAAATAAATTTTGGATATCATTCCAAAGAGTTTATGGCCCCTATACTTGAAGAAATTAAATTTTCTCTTTTAAAATTATTTAATAAAAAAATAAAAATGTTGGAAGGAACTATTCTTTCAAATTTGGAAGGAAAAGAATTGACAGATTTGGATATTCCTGAATATTTAACTAGACAATTGTCTGAACCTGTGAGACTTGATTTGTGTCTCTTCAAACGTGAGAGGAATTTTAATAATTAAATTTAATGAATATTATATTTTAAAATCTACAAAGTTTTGAATTTAACAATTTCAAAACTTATAAGAAAATTTTCAACAATTCCAATCCTGCATCGAATCCCAAGTTGAATTTGATTTTATGGAAGGAATATTAATGTAATAAGAATGGAAATCTAGCTGTCTAGCGTTTAAAACGCTACTAGATGGGGTTCACCTGTCCGGGGTTAAACTTTGAAAATCTCTCTCTCCCTTCTAAAATCAAATGTATTTTTCCAAAAATATATTCAATTAATTTTTAGTATCTAGACGAATTTTTAGTATCTAGACGAATTTTCTTTAAAAAATTTTAAATAATTTAGTACTTTATTTTGCCAGTTTATTTTATAATTTTAAATATGTATAAAGATTCATAATAAAAATAATTCACATAAATAATTGGCATAACATTCGCATAACATTCGCATAAAGTTCGAATAACATTCGCATAAAGTTCGCATAACATTCGCATAAAGTTCGAATAAATAAAAATTAGCTTTAAAATATTAATAAATAATTTTAATAAATGATTATAATATGTATTTAGCTATACATATGTGTATTACTTATGCAAAAGTTATTCGAAATTATGTCGAAAGTTATGTCATTATTATTATGCGAATTATTACTATTATGTATATTTATTCTTATATAAAATAATAAAAAGTATATTAGAAAATCAACTGTTTTTCCAAAAATATTTCCACCTATTTAAAAAAATATTTTTTTAATATTTAGAATGGTTATTCAGTCAATTTCAACTTATTATTCAACTCTTACAACGAAGACTGGGATAATAAAATGTCTGGTTACAATTTTGATTATTTAGAATTAAATCCCTCTAAAGAAGAAATGCTAGTCCCTCTCAATTTATCCACAAAAAATAAAGGAAATGAAAGGGTTATTGTTGATGGAGAGAATAAAATAATTAAAGAGAAGCAAGAAAATTTAAATGTAAAATTAAAAAGTGGAGGGCTAACGAAGGAGAAATTGACTGAAATTGTTGTTAAGGTTCTTTTTAAAATTTTTTAGGATTTTTAGTGATCGAGATTTTGATATAAAATAGAATAGTAAATATTGTAATCAACGTTTTATCAAAAGCAGAAAACCATGCCCTTCTCCCTTTTCCTTTGGCTAACTAGAAAAATTCTAACCAGTGTTTATAGGCTGTAACAAAATTCGACTCGTACTTTGGTACGAAATACGAGTACGAGGCCAAAAATAGGGTTTAGTCAGGTAGAACATGCCAGTCCTCCGCTTGTTTGATCTAAGCTCTGTTTCTTTTTAAAAAAATTTTTAAATAACTAATGAAAAGATTCTTCCAGGTCTTTTTATTCTTTCTGGTGGCCATTCAATCCAGGCAGCACAAATAAGCTAGGAATTGTCAAAACAATTAAATATTTCTTATGGGCAATTAAGCATTGAATTAATATTTAAAGTATCCAAAAATTGTTGATTTTGTTGAAGAAATTTGGAAAATAATTAAAAATAAAGAAGAAAGTGAATATTTTGATCAACAAGGGAAAAACAAATATTTAACCAAAAATTTAGAGGAAAATGAAGGAGAAACTTCAAATAAATTGGAAGGTAATAAATTTAGGGAATAAAATTGGGGAATAAATTTTGTCCTTGTTGCTTTAATGGATTAAAAATTGTTAGTTATATTTTTGAGAAAAAGTCATTGGTCTCCCTTAATACATAAAAAATCAATCCTTTTTGATTGATAAGATACCGAGAGCAAAAAAAAATCTGGAATTTTGGAAAATAAGGAGGAAACATATTTAGCTTGTATAATTAATGTTTTTACCTAATTTGGAGTTATAAGCTTAATTATTAGTATCTAGACGAATTTTCTTTAAAAAATTTTAAATAATTTAGTAGTTTATTTTGCCAGTTTATTTTATAATTTTAAATATGTATAAAGATTAATAATAAAAATAATTCACATAAATAATTGGCATAACATTCGCATAAAGTTCGCATAACATTCGCATAAAGTTCGCATAACATTCGCATAAAGTTCGCATAACATTCGCATAAAGTTCGAATAAATAAAAATTAGCTTTAAAATATTAATAAATAATTTTAATAAATGATTATAATATGTATTTAGCTATACATATGTGTATTACTTATGCAAAAGTTATTCGAAATTATGTCGAAAGTTATGTCATTATTATTATGCGAATTATTACTATTATGTATATTTATTCTTATATAAAATAATAAATGTAATTGATAAAAATAAAAAAAATTTTTAGAATTATTTAAGTATAAAATTCTCTTAAAATTATTCTTTAAAAATTTATTTTATTAAAATTTAGCTATAACAAACTTTACACAAAAACAAAAAGATGCCAATAATTTCCAAACATTTCTTCCTCTATTTCTTCCACTTTTTAATGAAACAACAAAAAATTTAAACAATCAAAAACTTTTAAATATTTTTTGTATTCATCCAATTAGTGGCTCAGCTATTTTATATCGACATTTAGCTAGTATTTTACCTGTGTGGGCAAATGTTGTGGGTGTTCAATATGCTTTTGAAGCTGATTTTTTAATTAATAAAGCTTCAAGTTTGGGGGAATTGGCTAAATATTATGCTCAAAAGGTGAGGAAATTGGGCAGTTTACTGATTATTCTAATGAACGCCCTGGAAAATTTTCTTCCCTATGGGTCAACTACTTGTTGGGTAGTGGTGACACTACTATAAAAGCCACTGTAAGCGTCAGTCTAATCGGATCATACTAGCCCGGCTAGTCCCTGATCTCCTTCGTCTGTTCCATCTCAATCCCTTCGCCTACATTGTCATTTCTCTCTTGGATAAACTGTTATTATTGTGCACGTCGACACCATTCTCTCGGCTAAACCTTCGGACGTAACAGTGGCGCAGTCGACTACGGAATTCGTCAACAGTCAAGTTCGTCTACGGGAGCGTCTACGAGCGACAACAGCTACAGTGGAGACGAGTATTGAAAGAGAGTAGGCGAAGTGGAAAAAAATTGCTTGAAGCAATTATTGAAAAGGATTATTGAATTGTGAGTGGACAGACGTCGTAAATTGTCGGCATTAAAAAATTGAATTGTTAGTGCGTGATGGACACATAAATTGAAAGGTGAAATACCTGAATTGAAAGCTAAAATGCTTAAATTATTAGTCCTGAAGCACACAACAAAACAAGAAACAAAAAAGCCGATAAATTTCCGAATTGAAAAGAAAAATATTGCTACATTGAAGTAAAAAATTGTAAAATACTATTGTAGGAAATTATTGAAGAAAAAATAGTATTGAAAAATTGTAGCATTCGGAAATTGAAAAATAAAGGATAAAAAATTGTTGGCGTTCATATGCATGTAAGTCCAAAAAATTCCAAGAAAAAGAATTATTCGAAATTGCAAATTGTAGAAAAGAAAAATTATTTGGCGTTCAGAGAATGTAAGTCCAAAAAATTGCAATTTCAAAATTCCAATAAAAAGAATTCAATTGTCACGAAACACTATGGAAAGTGTACGTGACATACTTCTGGAACAGCGACCAACAAGAGGAACATCAAACAAGGACGTGCGATTGCCCTGTTGGACATTTTCTGTGCGCTGTCGAAGTCGACGACCAGAAGTCAAGAAGAAAAACAAAAACTGTGGATTAAGATGACAAACTGTGATATTTTGTAAATTCTTGTAATGTAATTTAAATTTTGTTTTGCCCCCAAAATTGTCATCCCACATGTTTTTATTGTTGTGAGTATTAGTAGAGACTGAGACGCTGTGGCTAAATTGTTGATTGTATTGATAGCTTTAAGCTATATTGAAAATGGTTATTAAAACCTCTAGTCAAAAGAGGAGGCATTGAAAAATTGTGAAATTGAAAATTGTAATGCCTAAACAATCAACCTCAACCTTTTCAAAGGGGAAGGTGTTGGGTAGTGGTGACACTACTATAAAAGCCACTGTAAGCGTCAGTCTAATCGGATCATACTAGCCCGGCTAGTCCCTGATCTCCTTCGTCTGTTCCATCTCAATCCCTTCGCCTACATTGTCATTTCTCTCTTGGATAAACTGTTATTATTGTGCACGTCGACACCATTCTCTCGGCTAAACCTTCGGACGTAACACTACTATTTAGAATGAATAACTTTTACTCATAAACGATACTTTCCAATAATTTCTGGTGGGATTATATTTTATACTGAGCTTTAAGTTTGAAAGAAGGCTCTTATTTTTATTCTTGATATTTCCCTCCAACCCAGGGACAGAAAAAAAACGTATCAAAACTAGCATTGTACCTAACTTTGGGGTAGATTATAGCGAGATCTGACTGTGCTAGCTTAATACCATATTTTTAATTAGTTCTATTTTTCATTCAGATTGAAGACTACACAAAAGGAAACTAATTGGTCACTCTTTAGAAGGTGTTCTCGCCTATGAAATTGCTCTTATTTTACACACACGAATTTATTGATAATATTGAAATTCTCCGGAAATTTGGCTTTTTACAGCTGAGAAGAAAATTAAATTGGTTTTTAGGTGATTATTTATGTAGAATGCTCATTCTTAATGGAAGAATTAGCATTTTATTTTAACAATTCGGGGCCACACGAAATAATTTTTCGAGTGGTCCTTTTCTCAAGCTTGACTTAAAAATGGAGTATACTGGAAGGCTCCTATTGATATTTCTTTGATTTTTATTGGAAACAGGATTAATAGAGAAGTGTGAAGATTTATTTTGATTAAACTACTTAGGAAGGAATTTTTTTCAAAAAATTTTTTACCTTTAAAATTTAATATGAATAATAGTTTCACATAAGCATCAACTATTAGAGAGAGACTTTCCAAAGCATTTAAGGCTTTGAATAATTGACAATTCAGTGATTATATTGGCGAGTCTATAGATGAAGGATGGGCTTGTTTAACTAAACGATTAAATTTGATTAAATGTGAAGATGTAGATCACGATAGTATTCTTGATTTAAATTGTCTCAGAAAATATAAAAGGATATTAGAGGAATTATGTGAAAAGTGATTAAATTAAATAATTAATGATGATTAAATGATTCTTATTAATAAAAATTTTCGTAAATTATTGTTTTTGGGTTCTAGCAGAGAAAAAATTTGGATATTTGTATCCAAAGATCTAAACTCTTAAAGATTTTCGCCCTCGGCGCTAAAAATCTCAAATTGATAATTATGACTACTGTGATTTAACACAATCAAAAAATCCTTCGAAAGTCAGCATAGCCCCTGAGGGCATTTCTTAAGTGACTTAACATGGCTTTTATACTAGCTTAAACTTGCCTGCTTTTATAATAATCCAACGATACAATTGTACTCTAAAATTTTCAATATTTAAGCCTATGAAATTTAATTCATTTTACAGCTCCTTCTCTGCACACTTCTGATCAACACTTCTTCTTGCACTTCTCAAATGGCTGCTCCTGGCGTTCCTGACTGGCGTATGTTTCGACACTTCCTTTCCCGTGAGGCATTGAGTACCTTCAAACTCGAGCGTATGGCCAACTGGCAAATCAATGCTCGACTGAGATCCGTCACTGCCAACATTGGGGACGTCAGCTTCAAGACGTACTACTACACGTAAGTAAAATTTAAATCCTTTTTTTACAAATTATAAAAAAATATATAATACAAATCCTTTTTTTACCCAAATTTAGCTGTTCTCATCTGTACAGAGGTTGCATGGCCGAGCTGAAGATCGTCGAGGAGGTTTCCAATACCTCGAGTAGGGAATTCATCCTGGCCACTGTCTATCTGGGAAGGCACGAGCATGGATCTCATCCTCCATTCGACGCCGGGCGCATGGAAGCGTACTTGGATGGACGTCAACTCTAAAGATGTTCTCTGATTGATCTAGGATAAAGATTGACTTATATGTGATAATTGTTCTTTTTTGCATATTTCTGTAAAATTTCATAGTTGTATTGTTTTTGGAGAGTGGTCCACTCCAAGAAATACGGACTGAATAAAATTGTTTGAAATCTTGTTTGAATTTTTATTAAAACTTTAAGCTTAAAAAATGGCCTTAGTAGCCTTAATCCCCATAAAAGGCCTGAGCTTGACAAAAAGTCCCCATAAGCTTAAAAAAGCTTGATCTAATAAAAGGCCTGAGCTTTGACAAAAAATCCCCATATTTAAGCGAGTTAAGGTGAAATCCCTTTTGAGTGATTTAATTACACACTGCTTAAGGGTGAAATGGTTATACTTGCTTAATGGACTAGAAGTCAGCAAGACTATAACGAAACTTGAAAATTAATTTCCCCATGATTGTGAAGAGAGAGAAGAAGATGATTTAATTTCCCCATCATTGTTTCCTCAATTTAAAAGTTAGCTTCTCATTGTCATTATATTAAATCCTGAGTTTATATTCACTTGCAACAGTAAAGAGAAAAGAGAAGAAATTAAAAAATAAATAACGACTTTTTTTGTCCTTAAATTAAAATTTTTTATGGTAATGCTGACCATTAAAGTTTCCAATAGAGAAACCAAAACAATGCCTTTGGTTACAAAAAAATTTCCTTCAATATTTAAATTTTAATTTATTTGTTTCAATCTTTGCTCATTTCCTCATAAAAAATTAAGGGAAGTAATAGAACAAAAAGATTCTTTTTTGTGTTCCCATGGTAATTTACCTTTTTTTCCTTCCTTACATTCTTGGGTAAATTCTTTTTTTTAATTTTAATAAACCAAACTCACACAAAAAACAAATCTATTTTTAATTAATTCAAAATTAATTCAGTCTTTATTCCATTAAAATTTAAAAATTAATTTATTGTCCTCAAAATTTTATTTAAAAATTTTAAAAAAATAATTTAAAATCTGAGAACAAAATCACAAGAGAAAATCAACAACGATGGGAGGATGCTGTGGTTGTCTAAAAGTGATTTTGGATAACGAGACAGCCGATATTAGAATAAATGGTACAGTTGATTTAATTTAAATTTCTTGTCGGTGTTCAGTGTAAAAAAATTCTTTTAAGAGAAGAAAAATCATTTGAAAAAGGAAAAAATATTTTTTAATTAAAATCTGTAGTAAATACAATCGAATCTCTCACTTCTTAAACCCTCGAGCTTAATGTTGCCAGAACATAAGAGAGAAGAGTGGAAGAAGAAAAGTGAAAGAAGAGTGAAGAGAAGAGTGCTCATTCTAAAGAGCACTTAAAGGTGTAAAAATTTTTTTTGTTGAAACTTTTTACTAAATGCCAATAAAAAAGAGATAAGCGATAAAAGCTAATTTAATCGCCCTGGTCCAATCTTTTTTCTGGCACTGTAAGAGAGAAATAATTTAAAAGTATTAATTTCTCTACTACATAATTTAAAAATAAATTCCTAAGCAAATTTTAATTAAAAAATATATTTATTTTTCAGTAATTGAGCCAACAATTATTCCACAAGATTTAGTTTCTGCTGTTTCAAATGTCCCTTATGGAACAAGACTTGTTGTGCCGAGAAGTTCAATCAAAAACAATAATTTTTAAAAATATCCAAAAAAATATTCAACTTTTAATTTTTTCTGTACCTCTAAATTTATTCTCAAATTTTTTCTGAATTTATCGAATTTTATATTTCTAATAAATTAATTATTTTATATGGTGTAAATTATTCGGTTAAATATCCTTCTATTTTTTAAGTGTTTCTCATTGTCGGGCTTCTATTATTAGAGAGAGGGTTATTATTAGAGAGATGTACCTATAAAATAATCCTCTTGATAAATTTGTCTCTCACACTCGTTTGAATATGCCAATGGGTTGAGAGTGAAAAGGGAAAATCTGACCGTTTTTTCTCTTTTTGAGAAAACTTGCGGACAAACTTTGCGGACTTTCGGGCCCCATAACGGACATTGCGGGCTTTTGAGCCACATAGAGCTGACTGCGAGCTAAACTAACTTTTGGTTAAACACCGTGGAATGTTTAACAATGCTTCACGTTCTTTTGTTTTGTAAATATTACTGTAAATAAATAATAAAAAAAATTTTGGCATTGTGTCTTTTTTATTTTTTTTATTTATCCAGCCGTATTTTTTCTCTTTTTCGGCATTGTTTTTGATCTTTTTTACAATATTATTTTTTTCTTTTACTATCAGAACTTTTTCTAGGATTCTTATCTTTCTTATCATTTAATCAAAATTTAATCCTTTCCCTAGCATTTCAATCAAAATTTAAAAATAAAATGTCGTCTTTAATTCTTGAAGCATCAGAACACAAAGAGAAGGGCAATAAGTATTATCAACAAGGCAGATATGAGGTTATTCTAATTTATAAAATTTTTTTAATAAAATTTTAATTTTTAAGGATGCTCTTTCACATTATAATCGAGCTATTATTAAGGTGAGTTTTTTTGAAATTTTGTTAATCCTTAAGATTCGAGAAAAAAATGAGGAAAAATGGCTCTTTCGATATTTTGAGGGGATCACCCCAGAATATCGACACCCAAAATATCGAATGACCCAAAATATCGACACCCAAAATGACGAATTACCCAAAATATCGAAAAGTATGAATTTCATAATTATGTATTCCAACGATCGGGAACGATGTTCTATCATCGGGGAATTGTGTTTTTGATCGAACTGACCAACTAAATTTCTTCAGATTTTATTATTTATTCTAAGTCAAGGGCAGTTGTAAATTCGGAATTAGCTGGAATCATTGATAAAGTTAAGGTTTATTTATTAATAATTTGAAAACGGACAAATATTTAATTTAAGTCAAGTCTTCTAAAATTGAAGAACCTTGAAAAAACTGTTGGATTAAGACGCTACGCGACTCCTATTTGTTTAAGCTATGCTTCCTAAAAAGACTAGAGAATGTTACAAACGAGCTTTGGATCTAATTTTGAACAAGATTGATGAAATGAGTTGGTGCTAGGCCAAAATCAATAGTCATCAAGTCTGAAGAACAAGGTTTACGAACCGCCGTTCCTACTGCAAAAATTCCTGAATGTTTTTTCCATTTTAAGGTTTTTTTAAATTTAAAGATTTTTCAATTATTTTAAAAATTAGCAAGTCATTTGGAGGAAAATCCAAGAAGAAGAAGGGGGATTTCGTAACAATTAAGAATCTTTGCTGCTCTCACCCTTGTCGACTTAAGTTTTTTAGATCTAAAGCTATTTTTATTTATGTTGTAGAGCAATTCCAACCCTGGTTCCGACAACTGGCTCGTATTTTTCTAGAAGCCAGTGTGTACAATTTAAATCTAGTACACCATGTTAAATATATTTTTAAATTTGTATTAGATAAATTTTTTTAAACTTATTTTAAATTTTACCTGTCTAGGTTTTACATAAATATATTTTAAAAGTTAGTATTAATCAAATGCTTTTTTCCGATTTTTAATAGTTAATATTGATGCTTATCGATTTTTAATACTTTTCGATATTTTGGGTAATTCGTCATTTTGGGTGTCGATATTTTGGGTCATTCGATATTTTGGGCGTCGATATTTAGGGTGTCGATATTTTGGGTGTCGATATTCTGGGGTGGAGTCATTTTGAGGCTTCCAGTGGGTAATCTGGTGTCCAGAGTCAGAATCTGAACTTAGTATCGGACTCAGTGCACTCAATTACTTGCAAGCCTCAAAAATGGCGAAAGAGCCATTTTTCTTCATTTTTTCTTGGGACCATGATCTTATGGATTACCAAAATTTTAATTGAAAAAAATCCTTTTTCGTTTTTAAAGGATTCTACAGAGCCAACATATTTTACTAACAGAGCTCTGTGTAATTTAAATTTGCAAAGGTGGGAATCGGCAGCTGAAGATTGTAGAAGGGTTATTCTTTTAAAAAATAATTTTTAAATTCAATAGAAAAATTATTTTAGGCTTTGGATTTGGATAGGAAAAATATCAAAGCAAATTATTATTTGGGAAAGGTTTATATGCAGTTGGGGCAGTATGATGAGGTTTTTATTTTATAAAATTTTTAGGTATTTGGAATATAATTTAGTTCATTTAAATTTACTGGGTTTTAATTTAGTGCCTCCCATAAATTTTTTCGTGCAATTAAATCATTTGGGGAGCAATCAATCTGATTCACAATCAATCTGATATTTAAAAAATAGTTGATCAACGTTTTCCATTCAACGATCTAGAGGACCAAAACTGGCCCCCGTGGGCGATCTAAAATTTATGGGTGAGGGACAAATCATCGTCCGACCAAAATACTTCCGGACGCAGAGTAGACTATAGGCTATTGGTCTTGATTAATCCTATAACTTATATGCCTAAAAATTTTATTTAAAAAAATTTTTCCACTAATGTAAGCGAAATGAACGGTTAGTGGGTGAGCAGTATTTTGGTCGGACGGTGATTTGTCCTGACACGAAAATTTATACCGACATTAAGCCATGGCGGGCCGATTGAGAAAGGAATCGGGTTGTGTTTCGGATCGGGTTTTCACAATTTTCTCCTGTCCGGGTTCTTGATTTCGGGTCGGAAAAAATCTCGGTTTCGGGTAACCCGTCCCTGTGTACAGACCTTCCAATCCTCAGTATTTTTCTCAAGAATTAGTCAGTCTTCAAATTGTCCTCATAAACTTGTTGCGATAACACGAATACCGCATCTTTTTAATTCTTAATATACCACTTCTATTTTTACTTTTTCAGGCAGCCAAAGTATTAACTCGAGCTCATGAATATGAAATAAAACAACGACATTCTTATGGAGATGAAATTACTCAATTATTGAGACAGGCAAAAAGAGAAAAGTTCAGAAAAGAAGAGGAAGCTAGAATCAACCAAGAAATTGAATTGCAAAGTTATTTAAATTTGTTAATTGATGATGATGTGAAGAATAAAATTGATATATTACAGGTTTTTTAAATAAAGAAAAGGGAAATTCGTTTTGTGAAATCCTTGTGGCATACGTAAGAATATGAGGGATGTTAAGGGAAGAGAAAAATCGGGTCGGGGTTTCAAAATTTTCTTTATGTTTATTATGCTAGATTTCGGAATTTTCTTCTGATTGGGGTTAGGGTGACCTTGACATTCATGTTTTGGATAATGGAAACTGAAAAGACAATGAAAATAATTTTCAATATACTTAAGAAGGGTTTACCCAATTTTTGTTAAAGACATCAAGCTGTTAAAATATCAAATTTTACGACGCTTGAGTTTTATGGCCCCTTAAAATGTAAAAGTTCCTCCATAAATTTGGCTGTTTGTTAGATTTTTTAAACAATTAATTCTGAAAAAATCGACCCCCTTCCAAAAATTAGTGGCCTTGAACCTAGTGAATGTCAAACCAGTTTCCTTATAATTTTTTTATAAAACATTTTAAAGGTTTCGTCAAATGGCGAGTCGTTAGACGACAAAATTGAGGAAATCAAAACAAAGGCAGATTTTAGTAAAGCACAACTAAACGATTTGTTTGCACAAGTAAAAATTTTTTTATTTTTAGTTTTATTAAAAATTAAAATTTTTTTGAGGTCGATGAACGTCGAAAGAGACGAGAAATACCCGACTTTTTATGTGGGAAAATTAGTTTTGAACTTCTTAGAGATCCTGTGATAACTCCTAGTGGAATAACTTATGACAGAAATGATATTTTGACACATCTTCATAGAGTTGGACATTTTGATCCTGTTACACGTGTTCCGTAAGAATTTATAAAATTTAATTTTAGATTGGTTTTTGGGTAGGCTGAGGAAATTTTTGGGGGATTCTTGAAATTTTGTTCATTTTTCGAGAATTTTCCATTTTTCTTCCCCTCTGGCCTGCGGTTTATAACAGGATTTTTATGCTGGGTCACGTTTTGCAGGGAAGAATTCTTTTCAATATCTGAGGGGGATTTTGGTTGTCCTGTCTGTCACAAAAATTCTCATTTTATTTTAAGATTAACGGCCGACCAACTTATTCCAAATCTCGCAATGCGTGAAGTGGTAGAACACTTTGAGAAGGAAAATGAATGGGCAGTTGATGCATGATGAATACATTTAAATTGTGTAAATTAAAATATGTAAAACTTTGTATTTTGTATCCTTTCCTATTTAAGATATCTCTTTAATTTAATTAAAATATTTTTAACTAATAAATGATTTAAGTTTTTTTCGGGCCCGATACAGGGCCCCAACCCTAATTAAGGTATCTGCCATTTCTGCTTGATGAGAACTAATAATTTTGGGTCTTAAAATTAATAAAATTAAACACTAAAAACGAATTAACTATCTTTGGGCTCTAAGGGTGGAGAGAAAGCAGGATATGAAGAAAGGCCCAACCAACCACCTAACCACTGCTCACATAAGACTTTCATGATTTTAATTTAAAAAAATTACAAATGCGAAAAAATTTAATATAAAAAATACAGAATATCAGGTATTAAGAAAATTATGACGTTTAATAAACATTAACTTCTTAATGTGATTTATTAATTGAAGCATTTGCGCCAAACGCCTGGATACATAAATGGCAGCTCCAATCAGTTTCGGGTGGCACTTGCAATGGAGGTTTTAGGCAGTAAAGGTGGAAGCCACGGTCACAGTCGTCACTAAAAAATTATTTTTGTAAAAATTATAAAAAGGAGAGTTAGGATTACCCGAACCTCAGACTTTTTTACGACCCAAGACCCGATCTGGGAAATTTCCAACCCCAGGCCTTTTCCCTTTTATCCCCTGATTGACCCGACACGAAATTCGGACTTTTTCTACAGAGAATCCCGATCCGAAGAAAATTGAGATTCAACTCGACTTTTTCTCAACCCAAGACATCCCTGTTATTCAATTGACTCGACATACCAAAAAAGCAGTTGATGATCATTTTCTGAAGTTCCACAAATACTACAGGCTTTGCACTCAATGCATTGCCAGCCATATCTTTTAAAAAAATTTTAATCGTTAAAAATCAAACAGTTAAAAAACCTTTTAGTAGAGATCAACATATTTTTGGTAAATTTAAGGCAGGTTGGATGACCAGAGCGTCCACAATCTAAAAATTAAACAGAAATATTTTTACTGGATCAAAAATAAACCATGACAGGAAACCAATTCTTCAGCTTTCCCAGACGCATTTTTTGTCAAATCGCCAAGACAAAAGTCACAATAATCCGAAACTTGTACTTTTGAAGATATCACTAAAAAAGTATTTTTCAGTAATTAAAAAATTCCTTCAATAACATTGACAGAAATGCTTAAACGATTAATTTTTGCTTGAGTAAAAATTCAAAAAAAAAATTTTTTTTGATCCAAAAAATTTTTTCCAAAAAAATTGTTTTTGTTGTCGAAAATTTTCTCTCTTCATATAAGCAATCTGTCAATGTGATGAACATAAACAAAAACAATTTTCAAAAAAGTAGAAATTAAAAAATTAAAGAAAAATATTTTAATTTAAAATAAGTCAGATTGAAAGACTGCTTATTATTTAAGAGTAAAAAATACAACAACAAACAATATATATTGCATTTAAGTTTTTATTACAATTTTAAAAAATGGCAAAAATAAGCTATATAGAAATATGTTACTAAATTTTAACTCAAGCATAAAAAAGGGCCTTCTCATTAAAAACAAAAAATATTAGAAATGTTCTTTTTTAAGTATTAAGGGGGGGAAGCTATGAAAAAGTTAATAAATTGAAGTGTTAGTAAAGGGCGTACTAGGACTTGGTGGCACATCATTTTTTGTGGCTGCTATCTCTGCTTGATGAGTGTGGGCTCGGTGATAAGTTAAGCCTGGTCTCGATTTGTATTTGGCTCCACAGACTTAAAAAATTAAATTTAAAAAAAGCTGGGGTGAAATCCTAGGTGGAACCCAGATTTTTATTTTTGCCTAATTCGAAGGTGTGACTGGGTATTCATAGCTTAAGCCGAGCAAAGGATAAACCTATTACTCAAAAAACATTTTGGCTTGAAACAAGTTCCAGCCATTCGAACAAGAAAAATACCCCAAAATAAATTTATTAAAAACCAACATTGACAAACAAATGGACGAATATCTGGAGGAGGAGCGGCCACAGATCTTCCATCGTCGTTTGCACCACTAGAACCCATATAACCAGGAGAATCGACTTGCTCTCCATTTTTCGCAATTCTCATAACATTTGGAGTAGAACCGCCAGAGCCACCAAAGTTTGCGTTCGCTAATCTTTTAGGTGGACGGCCAAGAAGAGGACGGCCTCCAACAACAGCACCGCCACCTCTTTTTCGTTGTTTCGGTTTGTTCGAGCCCCAATCATCTTCATCAGATTGTTCGTTTAATTCAGGCTCGTCTAAATCATAATCATTCAGGTCCACATCATTGTCCTGAATTTTTATTTTAAGAATTTTTTCAAGTTTTAGAGGGATAGCCTGCGGAAAATTCATTAAAAAACCATGAATAGCAAATAGAATACAAAAAATGATCTCGAAAATTCTTTAATAATAAAAAAATAAGTTTACAAACATAAATTTTTGTGCCTCCATTCCCTCCCATATAAGACATATTCGAACGGACAGACATGTTGGTATATAACTGTTGTGCCTGATCGTTTGATGTTGAATCTGCATTTGACAGTAAAGAAAGTTGAGTTGGGTCTTTAGAATTGAGAACGTCCCTCAAAGTTGGATTATTCTTCAGAAAGTAGTTTGTTTCAACAGCAGCAGAGGGTGTAGTTTTGGGTCGGACCCAACGTTGGGGAGTATAAACATAAACCTATAAAGGAAAGAGAGAAGGGAATAAAAATATTAAAAATTAACCTGCATAGGATTTAGTGACCGACAACGTTCAGAAGCTGTCCGAAAAAGATGCTCAGTAGGGCTGAAATAAATGAAGAAAATACTAACGTTAAATAAATACCGATGCATTACTCCAGTCTGTTGATCATAAACAGCAGTTTGGGACCGTGTTCTTCCACTCATTACTCGACTGTTCCATTTCGAGCAGTTTTTAAGCATTTCAATATAGGTGGCATCAGAAATCATTTTTTGACCCTGAAAAAAAAAGAAAAAATAAAAAAATTTTTACAAAAAAACTAGGAGAAGGGTAAGGAAATTTCCAAATTACACCCAGAATTTTTGGTTAAATGAATGTTTTTGTCAGGTTATCCAAAATGAAAAATTAGGGCAGTACGCCAAAACTTAAATTTAAAAATTATCCTCAAGCTTTCCGGGTTTTTTAGAAATTTTTAAATTTTTCTCTTAAATTTTTTTTAAATTTTTAAGATGAGTCTGAATAATTCTAATTTAAATGAAGATCAACAATGGTTCGATAACGTTGAGAATTTTCGCCCTCTACGTGGGGGAAGACGTGGGGATACCTTAAATAAAGTGATTACTTCAATTTCTAAGGTTTAACTTTTTTATTTAAATAATTATTTTCAAGTAAACCTTTAGATATCCGTAGACGAAGCAGAAAAGAAATTCCAAAAAGAACTTTTGGAAGCCGAAAAGCAAGAAGACCCTTTGGCTTCCATGTGTACTTATGTCGCCTGGTTTGAAGAACATTTCCCTAGCGGGAAAAGAAACTTCTTTTACCCAATTTTGTACAAAATTTGTGTTGCTTATTGCAATATGGACATTTACAAAAATGATGAACGCCTTTTAAAAATTTGGCTAAAATTAGCTGAGAATTTCCCAGAAAGTAGTCTTGCTGTAATGGAATTTGCTTACCTTAAAGGATCTTGTCTCAATTTGGCAAAGTTTTATATTTGTTGGAGTGAAATGTATCAGTCAATTGGTTTGATTTTTGAATTTTGTTTATTTGAGTAGGATTTTTAAAATCAATAAAAAAAGTTTGGGCTCGGAGTTTTTACGGATTTTTGTAAGTTTTTTGCGACTTTTCGCCTACTCTCCTTGACCAGATTACTAGTCAACTCCATTTTGCTCATAAATTCTTTTTATTGATTGGCTAAAAGCGTTATTGGTTAATTAGTTGAAACCTGACAGAAATTTCATATTATGGGCCCTCCTATCAGTAAAAGTTACGAGAATTTGAGCTGTGAAAATATTTTAAGAAAATATCAACTAACAATAAGAAATAAGCAATATTATCATTCTAAATAAAAAATTAATCTTTATTTATAGAATGGTGGAATAAAGCACGCGAGAAGCTTCAACTTGCTCTAAAAATGAACGCCGTCCCGTTAGATTTAATTCATAAAGCTAGTGATGAACTCGAATCAAATATAATGTCAATGTGCAAACAAAATCCAGAAAATCCATTGGACAACGAAGATTTTGACGATTCTGTTGAATCTGCTAGAACAACATTTTCAAGGCTTAGAGGAATTGGACGGTTACATTTTGCACCAATTATACGATTGCCTCAAGGACCGCCTGGAGTTTTGAGGTTTTTTAAAAAAATTTTTGAGGTTTTATTCTTTATTTGGGTCACAATTCTATTAAAATTAGGGGGCCGCTTTATTTTTTCTATTTGGAATTTTAGTGTAATTTTCCTGGTTTATGACATGGTTTGGTTTAAGTTTTGAATTTTTTAAAAATTTAGTTTTTACTTATGGGTTGGTTGATTGTAGGATATATTATATAGAATATATGATCACTTTAGGATGAGAGGATTTGACATATTTTCTATAGCCCCCTTTTACGAAAAATTTTCGATTAACGCTTTGTTTCCTGAGTGATTCAAATTTTCCATAAGAACAAAGACGTTAAATCATTTTTCAATTATTTTTAATTTTATAATTTAAGTGTTAACAAGAAGTCAAAAACTGACAGATTCGAAATATTTTCTGATGACCATACTGATCAAAGTTCTTCTCTTTTCAAAACTCCTATTGCACCATCAAAACAAGTTATTAAAAAATCAAAAATTAGCGAATCTTTAATTAATGATTTGGACTTTCAGGTTTGTTTTTTTTTGTGAAGATTTTTTCTTAATTTTTGAACCTTTTAAATGTGTTTTTTTTTAATTTATGGCTCATTTTCCAAAACAATTTAACCAGAACCTATGGTTTGAAGATGTTTCTTTGTAGGTGACATAGAAAAATTTTTGGTTAATTTTATGATTTCTTGAACCAAGAAAAACAGCCTTAACATAATATTCATCAGATTTGTCTTTCAATAAAAATTTGCTTTCAAGAGATTATTTGGAAATTTTAAGCAATAATCGATGTGACAGAAAATTTCTTTCATGACACTTTAGAACTCCGTCCTCCGAAACCCCAAAGGCTCTACCCCGGCAAACCCTGAACCCCGACACTCCTGCCCCGAAGGTTTGTGGTGTTACCCTACTTCAAATCAAATTTTTGGCTAAATTTTAGGGAAAATTCTCAAAAAATTTCTAAAAAATGACTCCCTCAAAATTTATTTTTAAGGCACTTTTTGGACTTCCACAAGACCATTTTGATTTACAAATAACTAACGAAGAAAATCATCCCCAAACTCCATATTTAAATTCATCAAAACTTCCAAATATTAATTTACAAACACCTATAGAAAATTCTTTTTGTATTTATGAGGATGTGAAGAATGAAGAAGGAAAGAAAACAAAATCAAAATTAATTTTGAGAAAAGAATTAATTAAATCAATTTCCATTGAAGAATATTTTGCAAATAAAATGATGGGAAACCCAAAATAAATTTGTAAAAAAATTATTATTTTTTTATAATTTTTTAAAAAATTTTTTAAATGCTTTAATTTTCTGAAATTTCAATTTTTAAGATAAATTATCTTACTATTTTTACTGAAATTTTTAAATATTAATTAAACCAAAAGGAAATATAATCTAATTTCGATAAGCATCTTTCCTTTACATAATAGGTCTCTTTTCATTACGTCGACTCAATTAGGTTATCGTCTTAACAAGATTCACTTATTAAAATTCGGAATTTTGTCCTTAATTTTTCTACTATTAGAAAATTAGAAGCGCGCTCCCTGAAACCTATCTTTATTCGAAAAAAAATTTTTTCACAAAGACCGATGATGACCACAAGTGCTACACATTTAACTAGCTTTGGAAAGAAGCTTATTTTTTCCTCCCAATTGAGGGAGGAAAAAATTGAGGGCGTTTTCTTCCAGTTTTTTTTATAACAGCTAATATATATATGTGTAATCCAATTTACGTTTTCCCCAACATTTGACAATCTTCTTCCCTTCTTTTTCAACAAATTATTTTTTTCTCTCAAATTTTTACACTCCAAAATAACTTTATGAAAGGACAAACTTTAAAATAATTTTTTGGGTGGTTATTTGTGACAAATAGCTAATAATAATATTCGATTATCCCATTGATTGCTTCTCCCTTTTGAATGGATTTTTGATAAATTAAATATTTTTGTTTTAAAATTTATTTGAGACTTGGAATTTTTTGCGTTTTTCGCCTTAGAAAATTTCGCACTGGAATCTTTAGATAATTTTTAGACTAATTTTAGAAATATTAAAAAAATTATTGCGAATCTTAATAAATGAAAAATTTTAGGGCAAGCCGAATTTTTTTGAAAAATTTTGCTATGGAATTTTAGATAATTTTTGAGCCTGAAACAAAGTTAAAATTAGATTTTTGTTTACATTTTTTAAAGCCCTTTTCTCCTCCTTGGGTTCATGTAATAAATTCAAGGGATAAAGGTAGACCATTATGGTCGGAATTCTTGTCTATGTTAAAAATGAATCTTGACCCTATTTTCCTTTTAGGCTCCAAAAATGACGATTTTTGCCATTATATTTTCTCAATTTTAATTTTAGATCGGCCAGAAGTATTTGTCAAAAGATAGTTTATTTCCAGCTTATTTCTAGTCCTTTTCCCTCATTTTGCAGTCCTTTTTCCCCAATTTCCCTCATTTCCCCCATTTTCCTTTTTGATATAATCATTGAAATTTAAACATTTTTAGAAAATTTTTTTCTCATTTATGGAAGTAAATGAAGAAGAAATCCCAGAGGGTGGAGGAGGAGGTTTAAGGCTTAGAGGAGGAAATTTAGACAACAATTCCCCTCAAAACGAAAGAGAATTTACTGATGAAAGTTTAAGACAAGGGAATGTTCCAATAATATTTAGTAGTCACCAGCAACAACAAAGCACCAGTTATAGGACAGCTAGTAGTGTAATTGTTGACCGTAGAAGAATACAACATGTCAGAATTCAATTAGAAGGCAAGTTGAATTTTTTTATTTTTTTAAAGAGAAAGGAATGTTTTTAAATTTAATTGTGTAGGGAGATCTATATTAATTTTAATTAGAATTTTTTAAAAATAAAAAAATGTTGAGATAGCAACAAAAATAAATAAAATTAAATTGGCGGAAGTGGAGGGTATTTTGGCTGGTTTAAATTGGGGTTTATTACTAAAAAAGTAATTTTATAAGAAAAATAAAATTTACGAAATAATTCCAAGGAGAATTATATTTTTGTTTTGAATTTTTTGAAATTTTTTATTTTCAAATTATTGCTTGAACTATACATTTAAGAGCTGAACAATTAATTAAATTCTATTCGGAGAGCTCATGTAAGCCAATATCCGACACACCTCAACTCTCTATTTAAAAAGGACCAACTGAGAAAATAATTTATAAGAAGTCAACTATAGGCTTTGTGGATCCTGGGAAATTCCCGAATATTAGGAACCGATATCTTTTCTTATGGATGCAGAAAGCTTGATTCGGATTCGGGATCAAGCTTTGTATAATTAAAGAAGGGAAGCTAAAAAGATTTAAATATGGAAATCTATTTGGGATTGTTAGGAGCTGAACAGATGACTGTATTTATAATGGAGAAAGATCTCTAGCATTTTCTTTTTTTTTTAAATACCCTAATTAATTTTGATTTATTTTTTAAAATATCCTTTAAAAAATTTTTAAAAAATACATACACATTTATTTTCATTTCCCCTAATTTCCTTCCACATTTTCTCCCTCAAAAAAACAAAACATTTCCTCCCATTTTTTCATTTTGACAACTTTTTTAAAAAAAAGTCTTTCACTGACATTCTCTCTTATTTTCTTCCAAAAGCCCCCCCCCCCTATTCAGTTATTCAAAAAATAAAAGAAAATATTGAGGGGGGGGGGGGTCTCTGCTTTTTCTTTTTTTCATTTTCTTCCATCTGCTCAAATTACTTTCTTCCTTTTTAAAAACAATAGTGCAAAACTTGAAAGCAAAAAAATGCAACTTTCTCATAAAAACCTCCTCTAATAGTCAAAAATATATTCAAGGCTTTTTAATACTTGAACTAAAAATAAAATAATTTTTTTGACCGAATTTTGTATTTTTAAGTGAATTTTGCATTTATTTTTTAGTAAGAGAGCTTACCTATTTTAAGTTTAATATGTACAATTTTAGACTAAAAGCCTTTATTTTATTATATATTTTAAAAATATTTTATTTAAAAATTAGGTCAATTTTATTTAATTTTAATTTATTAAAATATTTTGACCGTTAAATGTCTGGATTGTGAGATGACTCCAAATATTAGGGGAATTTAAGTTTATGAAAAAAGGCTGAAGGAAAATAAGTTTAAAAATGGGTTGGAAGGAAAGTTGCAGGGAAAAAGTTTGAAGAATGTTTGTAGAAAGGCTGAGAAAAAGTTGGGAGAAGTTGAGGAAAAGTTGGAAATAGGCTAATAAAAAGTTCGAGATAAGTTGGAGAAAAGTTGAAACAAAGTTGGAAAAAAATTGGAGAAAAGTTGGGGGAAAGTTGGTAAAATTTTCCACCTTTTATGCTTGAATAAATTTTAGCTGACTTTCTTTAGGCAAAAATATGGAGGCCGGTAAATACCTTAAGTAATATGACAGACGCGCATTTTAAGCAAAAAGACAAATGAAGCGAAAAAATATTAAGAAAAAATTTTTTTGAAAAATATTTTGGTTGGCAATAGTTCTCAAATAAATATTTTACTTTTATTTTCTTAGGAATAATAAATTTATTTTTTTTATTTAAAAAATGTTTCCTAATTTTTTATATTAAAAATCTTCTCATAAATTTTTTAAGAAAAAATTAAAAATAAAATGAAAATTCCAAAAATTCAACTTGTTCAAGAACCCTCACAAGAAGAAATTGAAAATGCTGAGAAAAGTTCAAAAATATTAATTGGTAAGTATATTAAAAATAGATATGTCAAGGAACGAAAATTTTCCAAGACCCCAAGATTCAATAAGGAATCCAAAACATTCAATTCTTAAGGTGTACATCTAGAAAATCTCATAAAAGTTGAGACACAGACCAAGACTTTACCTCAAGACCAAGACCAAAAAGCCTTAAGAAATGTCATGATTGTAAGACCAAGAGTCCTGAACGTCTCTAATTAAAATTTAAAAAAATTATTTTTTTAATTTTTCAAAATTTATTTTTAAAATTTGAGTAATTTACATATATTTCTTTTAAATAACCCCGTTTTCCCTCTCCCAACTTTTTCAACTTTTCCGGTCAACCAAGTTTATTTTTATAGCCTGTCCACGCTAGGCGGAAACAAATAAACTTGCCTCTTTAAATCTTCCAACTTTGTGAATAAATAAAAAGGGAAAAAGTTGTATTTTTTGAGGGAGGATTCTAAATAAAAAAAAGTTTTAAATGAATTTTGGGGACATTTTTTGAGAGAATTGCGTGACCTCAATTAAATTAAGATAATTTTTTGAGGATTTTTAGATAAATAGCCAAGATAGTTTTCGAATCGCAAGACTATTTAAATTTAATTTAATTTCATTATAGTCGATTCTATATTTAAATAGTTATTTTATACTCCCCTTATATTATAGTTTTAGTGTCCGGGTTTTTAAACATGGTTGGTCCCTGATTGGAGGAAGGGAGAGTGTAGGAAGATACCTAGGCTATACTTTCTATATTACGATATATCTCCTATATCTCCATATTATTAATGTACTGCTCATTTTAACGTACAATTTTTCAGCTCAAAAGATTATCACTATAACGAATTTAAACTAGAAAATTCTCTCCACCTTTAAATTCCAATTTTTAACATATCCTTCCTTCATTTTTAAGTTAAGTTAGCGCAATTGAATTGACAATTGTTTAACATATTTATGAGTTGATATTGCCGTTTTCAATATGTCTTCGAGCCTTTTTTTGTCATATCGAGCCCGTTGTGTCAGTTTTGGGCCAAATATGTAATACCCGACTTTTATATCAGCCTAATTCTAATTATGCTTCTAACTCTCGGTAGTGCGAAACTTGCGGACCGACTTTTGCAGACCATAGGTTTTTGTTTTTCTATCGAAACTTTGTCCAAGCCTGTACAATCACGATGATTTTGATGTCATTCGACTCAGCTCGTCGAGCTCTTTCGAATGAGCTATGTTTTGAGAAATTCGTCGGGTCCGCAAGTTTGGGCCTGCCCAACTTTCATTAAATAAAACCTTAATTTAAAACATCTTTAAAACTCGCTTTATCAAAACATTTTTAACTTGCCTTTATTTCCACTCAACTATTCTACCAAAAAAGACTTTATATTTTCCACGATTTGTTTTTTTTAAATAATGTCCTTGTCTTGGACAGCCTTTTTCTCCTTTATTTCTATTTATTCCATTACTGCTAATTAAATAAAAAAAAATAAAAGAAATAAAAAATTGTTTTCCTCTCCCATTTTTTCTTCTTATTTTTATTTTTTTAGAAAATTAATTTCTTTAAAATGAAATTACTCGACCCTAATCCTTCCGAAAGTGTTGGAGAACCTCCTCCTTTGAATCGCTTCCGTTCAGCTCCGTCTTCCTTTAGGAGACGAGGAGATGCTGTGAGGGGAGCTGCTGGAAATGAACAAGGATATGACGAGAGTAGGAGATTAAGAAAAAATATTAGGTGTAATTTAATTGGGGAATGAAAGGAGTTAGTTGGAGAGTGAAGAAATTTTAATTTTTAATATTAGAGTTGGCCGGGATCGGGATCCCGGTCGGGATCGGGCGGGATCCCGGTCGGGATCGGGCGGGATTTTCGAATCCCGATCCCGATTTTTCTGATCCCGAAACCGAGCTGGGATCCGGGATCGGGATGTGCATCAAATCCCGAAGAAAATCCCGATTTTATAAGTTGACTAGAAGTCTGTGAATTAAGTTAACAGAAGTGGGGAGGCATGAAAGTAAGAAAAATTTTCGCCTGCGGCGCTAAAAAATGGAAGAAATCTTACATAAGGACCTCTAAAATTCTCAAAATTTTAGCCTGCGGCGCTGAAAAATGAAAGGAAACTTACTTAAGGACCACCAAAATTATCAAAATTTTCGCCTGCGTCGCAGAAAAGGGAGTGATTAAGGCATTATAGAGATGCATCTTTAAGACTTCAACGAAATATTGAGTGATTTGGTGTGATATCGAGCGATCAAGAGGGGTTGAGGGGAGTATCGGTGGATTTGGAGTATAGAAGGATATCAGAGGATTTACAGGGATTAGGTTAGATTGGAAGAGAACATGAATATGTTATTACTTAATCCCTCAATCTCAGTTTTTAATGGTCCACATTTGAAAATAACGCATTTAATCGTATATACTTCAACGTTTAAACTTGAATGCCCTTGGCCTTTCAAAATTAAAAAAATATTCCCGCGGCGCTTAAAATGGAAGAAGCCAAATCCCATTCATCCCCCCCCCCATTACCTTATCCACACTTAATCCCCTGAACGGAAAGTAAATTTAAACTCAATATCTCATCACCGCAGTGGAAATTTTAGAATTATATTGAGTCTTTATTGAGTCTTTGGAAATTTTATATTGAGTCTTTTGAATTATATTGAGTTTTTATTGAGTCTTTGGAAATTTTAGAATTATATTGAGTCGTATGTGAAGAAAATAAAAATTTAAAAGTTAAAATTTTTTTAGTAAGTCCCGATCCCGATTTTTCAATCCCGGTCCCGATTCGGGATCGGGATCTCCATTCCAAATCCCGATTTCGACCAATCCCGATCCCGTGTCGGGATCCGGGATCGGGATTGGGATCACCATTCCAAAATCCCGATCCCGGGTTTTTCTCTAAATCCCGATACCGGCTAACTCTATTTAATATAAAAATAATTTTTAATGAATGAAGTAAGGTTTAAAATAGTTACTTTTCAAAATAGTTAAAAATTACTAATTATTGTTCCACACTTTTGATAGAAGGTGTAATTAATCGAGGGAGGTAATTATTTAGTGGAGGGCAATTAATTGAGGAATTACTGTGATAAAACAAATGTGAAACCGCCAGAGCCGGTGATAAGATTTTTGAACGTATAGAGCATTCTTGCTTTGGATAGCTCTCAAGTTTATTCCTTTCCTTCGTTATCCAATTTTGCTAGTTTCTGGGTTGGTTCAGCTGCTCTACTATTAAAAATCTCCACCATCTCGTATTAGAGAGAAACTATGATATCCCTCACATAAATTATCAAATTTCTGCTAATTCATTGAAACTTATACAAATTTTCAGGAACTTGTGGATCCAATCCAGACGAGTCATCCTCACTTCTCTCATCGGGAACATCTTCACGTTGTTCCTCTCCCCCACATGCTTCTTTTGCTGCTGGAAAAAGTCAAAATCCAAAGGAAGTAGAGGAAGAGGAACACCAAATAATTGCTGGAGAGCGTGTTCCCTTAATGCAACAATCACATTTTTTAACTCCAGAAAGTAGCCATCAACAACAACAACAAATGACTGGTACTGGTAGTGGTGGTGGAAGTCCTAGTTATTTTCTTACTCCAAGTGCTTTAAACACTCCTAGGCATAGTCAATCAGGAGGGCGTCCAAGAATGGGGAGACGTTTTACTTTGAATCCGTTGATATTTGCAAAGGTTTGAGGAAACACTAATTTTCTTATCTTATCCTATTGACTCTTGTATTCATTATTTGAAGTCACTAACAAGATAAATAACATCTAAGCCGTATCCATAAAAAGTTGTCAAATAATGCCTGACTAAAAATACTATTAATACTCTCTTAAAACTCAAATATTAAGCTTATATGGGCATGACCATTTAAACACTAATTTAGGGACTAATTTAGTGATCGGATAAAGACGAGATTTTCTTCAAAAATTCCCGATTATCGAGATAGATTTTCAAAATATTAACCTGAAGTCTGGTTTTTCTAATCTAAAACTATACATCAAAATCCTATTTTTAAGGAAGAAAGAGAAATGCGACGTCAATCACTTGCCCAACTCAAACTTTCTTATTACCCAAAAGGTCCTGGTGATTATGATGGAGATACTAGCAGTTGGTTATGTCAATGGGGTTTTTGGTTTTTGGGTTGGCTAATTGTTTTGGCTACTTTCCCCGTTTCTGTTTGTTTTTGCCTTAAAGTTGTTAAAGAATATGAGAGAGCTGTTATATTTCGGTTGGGAAGGCTTATTGGTGGAGGTTCAAAAGGACCAGGTGAACTTTTCTTATGATTACAAGAACCTGTATGATATCAATTTACAATATACCTATTTTGTTTTTTAATAGACCTTCCATTTTATGACCCCCTCTAGCTAATAGCAACATTTTTTCCCAAAGCCTCTATTTTATAAACTCCGCATTTAATACACTATGTATCTTATTGGCCAACTATATTGACTCCACCTTTGGGCCTCTATTCTATGGACTTTCTATTTTATTTCCTCTCTATTTTACAGATTTGATAAATAGGCCTCTAGTTAATACACTTGTATCGTTAAAACTTTAAAACGGCACTTTGTAGATAAAGTCTACAAGGGTCAGATTACTAACTAGAGGTTATTCTTTTTATTTGAGGTTATCATTATTTTATTTAACTAGAGGTTTTATCTTGCTTATATTTTTCAAAAAATTAAAATTTATCTTCCAGGCATTTTTTGGGTAATGCCTTGTATAGAATCCTATGTTCGAGTTGACTTGCGCACTGTTTCCTTTAGTGTGCCTCCTCAAGAAATTCTTACTAGAGACTCTGTTACTGTCTCAGTTGATGCTGTTGTATACTATAGAATAATGAATGCAACTGTTAGGTTGGGGGAAAAGAATATTTTTGAAATTTATGTAAAAAATATTTTAGCGTTGCCAACGTCGAAAATGCACATCATTCTACTCGCTTATTAGCTCAAACTACAATGAGGAATATGTAAATTAATTACAGTCGATCTCATTTTTAGATACCCCTTTGAGGCTCAGAATATCTTATAACGAGGAATACCTTAAATAGAAGGTTTATTAAATAGAAGGTATCCCACCTACCAAGGATGAAACGGGTTACTTGAAACCCGAAAGACCGGAAATCGGATGCAGGAAAATTTTGAAAATCCTCCGAAACCCGATACGACATTTTTCTCAATCCAACCCATCTCTGTTCCCATTACATAATTTTCTGGGTATCTAAAATGAAGTTAGCCTGTAATAGATTTAATCAGATTTCTAGAATAATTATTTTATTAAATTAAAGGCTTGGAATAAAAACTTTGGCAGAAATACTCTCAGATAGGGATTCAATAGCTTTGGTTATTTGAATCATTTTAAATACTTTTTTGAAATTTAAAATTTTTTAGACAATGCAAACACTACTCGATGAAGCAACTGATTCTTGGGGAATTAAAGTGGAACGAGTAGAAATGTAAATCCTTTTTTCGTAATTTAATTCTTATTAAACAAACGTCTTCACAATTAAATTATATACACGACATAAGATTGCAGAGGGTTTTTGGGGAGAGGGAGGGTGTTCGGGAGATTTGACTAATATTCTCCAATTGGATTTGGGTTGTATTTGGGTAATGAGGGATTCTTACCTCTACTGAGAATTTCCGGGATTTTTACCTCGTCTGAAAATTTCCAGCAGAGCTCTCAATTCGGGGTGAAACGAATTTTAACAAAACCCTTAAATCCGTTTTTCTTGCCTTATGGCTGAGAATTCCAAAATTTTTATAGTCCTTCCCTTCTAGTTTTTACTAGGGAATTGACTTTTTAATAATTCAAACTCCTAAAATATTTATTAGAAAGGATGTACGGCTTCCACTGCAGTTACAAAGAGCGATGGCTGCTGAGGCTGAAGCAACACGTGAAGCTAGAGCAAAGGTGTTTTGATAAAAATAAGAGAAAATTCAAAAATAAATTTAAAGGTAATAGCAGCAGAAGGCGAACAACGAGCAAGTAATTCATTAAAAGAAGCGGCTACAATGTTAGCTGATTCACCTGCAGCTTTACAATTAAGATTTTTACAAACTTTAAATTCTGTGGCTGCTGAGAAAAATTCTACAATTATTGTAATATTTAAAATAAAAAAATTTTTTTGAATTTTTTTGATTTTCAGGTGCCAATACCTGTTGAAATTATTCGTCATTTTTTGTCTAGATAGAAAATATTTTGGAAGAAATATTTATATATTTTTATTTACAAAAACGTCTAAATTCTAAAGTTGTCTAAAACGTATATTTTCTGTTTTGATTCGAGCTTAAATTTTTATTTTGCCATTTTATTTAACTTTAATGTAGCTCTGCTAATAAGGGAGAAGAGGTGCTCTTATTTTCTGTCTTGATTCCTGCGGGGGACCGTCAAACACGGGCTCCAAATCCGTGTGTAATTAGCTAAGAAGGCTACTATATCTCCAAGCTGGGGTTGGGGTCGTTTCCAAAAATAGTTCCAAATATAGTGACTTCCAATCTTAAGTTCCAATATGGAGAATATTGTTCCAAAGACTGTTTGTTATTCCACATGGGTATGTCCAATAACATAAGAGGAAGTTGTTCATAGGGACAGAATACAGCTCTTTTCCTACAATTCGGATTCAGTACGGTACGACCCATAACTCTCTCTCTCTTCTCTAATTACTCTCACCCTTAGCCCTCGTCCCTCAACTCTCGTTCACAAGGGCATGATATAAAAGCCCTCTCAAAATGATACTATAAAAGCTCAGCTTTCTGTCATACTTATACCAACAACACGTAACTACTTCGTCACAAAACTCGTATCTTCGATTGCTGCACGATGGACATATCTTCGGCATCTCCAGAGGTAATCCGCATGCTCGTGTTCGGCTGTCAATATCTGGTGATGTTCTTCGTTGCAACTATGCTCGCCGCGCAATGCTGCAAGAAGAAGAAGAAGGCTCCAGGCACAGAGATGAAACCACCACCGGAAGAAGGAGCATCGCTAAAAGGGCCACCATCAGCAAAATCAGCTGCAAAGCCGCCCGCGTGAGTTTTATTTTCTATATTCAAAGCTCATAACTAATCTGTACTTATTCTTTTTTCATTTTAGAAAGCCTGGAGCAGCGAAACCACCTGCTGGAGCAGCGAAACCACCTGCTGGACCTGGCGCTCCGAAACCTGGTGCACCTCCGGCCGCTCCTGGCGCTCCGAAACCTGGCGCCCCTGGCGCTCCTCCACCTGGCGCTCCTGGTGCAAAGCCTGGTACTCCTTCGGCTATCGCAAAGGCAGCTGAGGCAGCTAAAAAAGTGAGTTTTACCGATAATTCTTATTACACAAAGTGTATTAAATAAATTCTTTGTTTTTCATTTTAGTCTGGCGTTCCTGCTGGTCCTGGTGCTCCTGGCGGTCCTCCACCTCCTGGCGCTAAACCGGGCGCTCCTCCACCACCTGGTGCAAAGCCTGGCGCTCCTCCACCTGCTGGTGCAAAGCCTGGTGCTCCACCTGCTCCTGCGAAGCCTGGTGAGGACAAGAAGGACGACGACAAGAAGAAAGAGGACGACAAGAAGAAGGAAGATGCAAAAGAGAAGGTTCCAGGAGATGGAAAGACATCGAAGGCTGGAGATGACAAGCCACCGGCGGATAAGGCTGCTGAGGGAGCGGACAAGAAAAGCGCTGCTGGAGCCGAGAAACCAGGAGAGAAATCGAAGAAAGACGACGTGAGTTTAAAAAATAATTTTTTGACTTGCCTAAATTTATGTTTTGTTTACAGGCTGACAAAGACAAACCTGCGGAAGGCGCCAAGGACGAGGAGAAGAAAGAGGGCGGCGACGATGAGAAGAAGGAGGGCGGCGACGAGAAGAAGGAGGGTGGCGATAAGAGCGAGAAGGGAGCGGACGAAAGCAAGAAGGATGAGAAGGAAGAAGGCGGCAAGGAAGAAGATGAAGGCAAAGGCGAAGAAGGAGGAGAGGAATAATCAGAATATCACATCTATTCCCCACTTCTATTCTCCCCTTATCACCTTGTAATGTACATAGGAAACTACTATCTGTGTGTCCCCCCTCTAAATTTCTTCACTCTAAATTGTCCTTTACCGTATTGGTGTCACATTGTCAGGTTGTATGTATATAACCAAATATATTATTTACTCATCCCAATACCACATTGCTATTCTTGTGTTTCCCGCTGTTGTGATTTCTATGCTAATGTGTATGTATGTATATATAATGTATATGCTTCGCTAATTTTTGTGAGTTAACGATGAATAAATTGTATTAATGTAGAAAATTTGATTTTTTAAGTGATGGGTTTAGTGATTAAACAGATCAAATTTGAGTATAAGATGGAATTTCCATCATTGCTTGTTTCTAGTGTAATTTTACGATTTTGATACATTTGGTTTTTTAACGATCTCTTTTGAGCAGTTGATTCAAAAGAGCTTCCGTGTTGAGGAATCTGGCTGGGGAGAACATCTAGTCAGAAGGGAACATCCCTTGTTTGAATAGAACATTTCCTAGTAACATCCCCTAATTTATGAGAACAACCCTAGTCTGAGCGTTGCCTAGACTTTTTTATGAAACAGAAATAAATGGACACAGTCCAGGGCGTAAACAGGTATAAATATAACTTACAAATACAACTTAAGGAATGTAACCTAGAAAAAATATTTTAAAAATAAGATGAAAGAAATGAGAGTTTTATGAGGGAAATAAATAACTCGGACTGACATTCCCTCCTCCTCTTCCCCCTCTATTTGCCCCATTCTTGATAGCGAGGAAATCGGAAAATAAATATAAATTAATATTCTTAATAATTGTTATGTACGAAAGAAACTTTACAAAAAATTAAAAAAAAATAAATGGCACTTTTCCGTTATGCCATACACCATTGAGTTTATGTGTTGACCGAAACACGGGATATTCGACCAGAGACCCGATAAGAAACTCGATTTTTTCCCTCTTAATCCCCTAACTGAGCCGACTCGAAATTCGATCCGAGACTTTTTCATCCAGAAAACCTGACTTTTTCGACCCGGTATCCGTCCTGAAGAAAATTTTGAAAACCCGATCCAACTTATTTCTCAATCCCTGACTTCCCTACAATTTATCATTTGATTTAGCTTGACGAGTTGTGTAGAACGAGATATAATTTTAAATTTTGACCTTCTATTAGATTTTGAATTCTATTAGATAATAGGTGTGGTATAACGGAGAATTGCCAAATAAATTTTAGACCCATGAATTCCATTAATGAACTACAAAAAAGCCAAATATTTTCAACTAAAAAATCTAAAATAATTCCTACTGAATTACTTTGTAATGTTTTTAAAGCATTAAATACAGATCAATATGAATTGGGTAAAGAATGGAATGACTACATCAATTTAATGACTTCATCTGGAATTACCTACACATTTGTTAGAGAAGCGATACAGAAAAGAATTGGTATGAAAAGGATTTTTATGGAGGAAGGGGAGTTCGACTTTGAGTGCTTTACTGGAAAAGGAATTTTGCCTTTAAAGGCCTCAATAACATTTTATCTCTATTTTCTCCTGGTGAACCTTTGGAAATCAAATCAATCAGAATTTTGGGATTAAGGGATATTTTGGGGGTACCAGCGAAGAATTCACATTACATTGTCAGTACGCTTAGTCGAACGCCACCACTCTCTTCGACAGAAAACGATAGAGGCTCGGGACACAAACGTTCGACATGGCTCACCAAGACGATGAAAGATCTGTTTAAAACGGAAGTTCTGCGTCTGGTACCCAGAATTAATCCATCATCCCTAAATTGATCCTTCTGTAATATTTGAAGAAGTTTGGTTTACAAACTTTTTTTAACACGGATCAGTTTTGATCTCAAACCTTTAAAAAAGTTAAATAAAGTGAGTGAATGAATTAGCGTGATCTAGACGGTAAAATCGAGTATGCGGGATCTCACACTCGGGACTGTGGATGAAATTTCGCGTGAGACTCTAGTGCACAGACGCACCAACCTCTACTCTAGTGTAATCTAGAGAAATTGAATCTGTTTTGAATTTTTTTCCACTATTCGACATTTTGAAATATTACTGTGATAAAGGTTAAGGACACTTCAGTGCGATGACTGCAATAATGAAACAGTTAATTCTGGGGTGAAACAGTTAGGTGAAAAATGAAACAGTTAATTCCCAAAACGGCGCGCAGCCATAACGGCGCAAAGCTATAACTTGCTGGAAAATGGCTTGCCCTTATCGATTTTTGCACCAATCTCCTTAGCTCGATGAGAAGAATCATTTAATACTAAATTCGGTAAAATTAAGAAATTTTGAAGCAGGTTAAAGCTTTGGGCCGTTATTTCCACGCGCCGTTTTGGGCATGTCCCTTAGTTCTGAAACGGCTATACTGAGGCGTGCTTTACCGAAAAAAATTAGTATAAAAGATTGAAGACTTACAAATAAGTCATTTGTTAAATAAATATGAATAAGTTTTCATAATGACCCTTTCATGTTTTATCATTGATTTTTAGTATTTTTTTCATTGACTTTTAATAAATAATTTAATGGCTGAAGTGTTTCAACTCAAACAAGAATTGATCGAGGTCAAGCAAGCAAATTTGACTATGGAGCACCGTCTTAACCAAGTGGAGCAGGAGCTTGCCGCAGTTAAGCAGGAGCTTGCCGCGGTTAAGCAGCGCAAAGATTTGATTTGCAAGGAGGTATATAAAATAAAATAATGAAAAGTAAATTTTTTCTTTTAAGCTCGATTTTTTTCTTGGTGGTCGCTCCGTTCCAAAAGCTATGGCGCTTCTTCATCGAATTGGTTTAGAAGAGGCGGAGAAGTTGGCTCGGTAATAAATCAAATTTTTATTTCTTTTTTAATTTCAAAAATTTTAGTGACTCATGCCCTACTCTTGCTGAAGAAGTTCGTGGTAGTGAGAAGTGAATTTTTCAAAAATGTTTTTGACAAAGAAAAGATTAAAAAATTTGTTGTTATTTAAATTAATTTAAAAATAAATTGTGTGTATGTTTTAATTATTGGGATTGCATAAGGATCTTTGTTCGTAACTAGTTTTTATCTAATACCTCTGAGTGGAGCAAATTGTTGGCCTTCGGTGGAGAACTTGTCAGGCGTTCACAAATTAGAGTAGTAGATGGAGATAGTTTAAGTTAGTTTTAGCTAGTTTTTTTCTAAGCTGTCGATGGAGCTAGTTTTTTTGATTGCTCAGCACTTTGCTTCTCGCATGTAGATTTCGGCTGGGATTAATTGTCGATTACTATGGGACGCGTAAACTTAGAGCCAAAGCTTAGAGCTTTTACGTTCTTTCAACAACTCCTTTTTCCTTTTCCACATTTTGGCGCCTTGATGATCGGCGCTTGGACCTTTTAGCGGGCGACTCAGACCCAACACATAGTGGAAGCTTGAAGCCCGCGCTTACGGCCCCGCGCCAAAACGGCAGTCTCCTCCCCTTCTAAGGCGCTTTTCTTTCTGAATTTGCGCCAACAAATCCCTCACACTTTTCCCTTCCCTTTTTCCTTTTCTTCTTCAGACTTTTCCAAATTTTGCTTGTTTTTAAAAGATTTTATAAATTTAACATCTTTTGAGGGTTTGGTATTTCTGCGTTGGCTCCCTAAAATTTTTTTCAAAAAAATTCGAAGGCTGGAGATGATAAGCCACCGGCGGATAAGGCTGCTGAGGGAGCGGACAAGAAAAGCGCTGCTGGAGCCGAGAAACCAGGAGAGAAATCGAAGAAAGACGACGTGAGTTTAAAAAATAATTTTTTGGCTTATTTACATGTGTTTTATTATTACAGGCTGACAAAGACAAACCTGCGGAAGACGCCAAGGACGAGGAGAAGAACAAATTATATTTTTATTTATACTTTAAATTAATTTATTCAAAACTTAAAAACTATTTAAACAAAATAAATATTTTGTTTATTTTTAAAAATATAAATTAAAAAATATATTTTAAATTAAAAAATCTTTTTTTCTATTCAATGGCACTTGTCAGGTACACAACTAACTGACTTTCCATTGGGTAACCTTCTAGTGCCTAAAGAACATCCGCGCACCATTCCTTTTATTCCTCCTTTTCCTTCACTTATAGGGCAACAATCCTTTATTGGATCACAATTTGGCTTTGTTTCTGATTTTAACAAATTATCTAAAAATTTAAATAGATTAATTTATAAGGATGATGGAATTGTCTTAGTGCCTCAGGCTTTCTGATTTTCGCAGCAATCATAATTAGTGAGGATCGAGACAAGATCTATTTCAAAAAGCTCTCGGTAATGTTAAGAACCAAAACCAAGAACAATGTTTTTCGGAATATCTGAAAATTTCGTTTCGGTTCTTCGTTTTCGAATATACGAAGATTTTTCCAGAAAAAACAATCCTTGTCGAAATCGATTTTTAAAGATATTGTTCTAATTCCCGATCGACCCTCAGATTCTCAATCGCTCTCTAACAACAAAATCCCGATTTACTCCCCTCTCGTACATATCATATTATAATTCCCTATTATTGCACGTTAAAATTTACTTGATTTAGTATCAGTATTTTCATGTGGAGGCCCAAAGAAACTTATTTCTTTTTGATTTTCATAATCCTGTTCTCCATAAAGACTGAAAAATAAATTATTAATTATTTTTAATCATCCATTAAAATACCTAGCTTCAAAAGAATTAACATCTGGGGCCTTAAATCGTTTGGCTACTTCAATGCTTGGAGATATAGGCTTTGCTTCTATAAAATAAATGTAAATTTAAGAAATTATTAAAGTAGATAGTGGGGATGCTCCTTCCAGAACGTTAGGAGGAGGATGCTCTAGACAGTCGCTTTTGGGGATGTCCTTCAGACCAAAGAGGATGCTCCATTTCGACAAGGAAGGATCTTTAGATTATTAGACCCTAAGCCTAAGACTAAGTATGTCCTAATCACGATTCAAACTAGGAAATAAGGAATGCCAACATTGTCCATTAGGTGACACTTGATAATTAATTAAAAGTAACCAAAATCGGAACTATGCTAAAAAATTTCCCAAAGACTTAAAAAATTTTTACTATTATTCGTTGTTGAACAAGCTTCAGATTCTACGCAATTATTATTTTTAGTAGTACAATTTAATTTAGGTCTCCAACGTATGCCTCCAATACACGCACTCCAATCATTTTTTAATGTAGATGAAGTATCTTCAATAGATTCTTCTTTTTCGTTGGAAGAAAATGAAGAAGAGGATGAGGTTGAAGACGAAGGGTAATTAGTTGTTAATACATCCCTTTGTCTGACATTATTTACTGAAATTAATATTTTGGGTGGTGGGAAAGGGAGGACTTAAGGGCTTAGTCAAGGGCTTAGCTCTAGTGTTACGGTAAGAGAGTTACTGTTTAATTGATTTAATTGCTTAGATTTTATAAGAAAAGATTTAATTGCCTAGATTTTATAAGAAAATCTACCAGATAATCTAAAGCAAGGAGGTATTTCCATATAATCTACCAATTCTTTTCTTTCTGCTGCATACAAATCAGATCTAGAGAGGCGTGTAAATCTGCTTAGGAAGCAATTATCGCCTTGCCAGTCAAAGAAGAAACTTGCTGAGGCACATTCAAAGCCCAATTTGCTCTTAAAATTAAACTCTTGATTAGATAGACTTAAAATACAGTCAGACTTCAATTTTGAAGAGTACACCAAATAATAGTTACCCTCAACTTTAGGTAATTTTTTAGCCTAAAAGTATACCAAACAAAGGAATTTTTTTATAAATGATGTCTGACTTGTGTTGTCGGTCCTGGGAAATCTTCGGTTATCCGGAACCGAACTGAAGAACCGAACCGAAATTTTCGGATATCTTGATCCGAACCGAAGAACTGACATATAATTCCCCTGCGTAGCTATTGTCTTATTTGAAAGAGGGTAATTACGCGAGCATATACGGTAGATTTAACATTTATAAAACCTACCTTAGCTCCAATACATTGCCTGATACATTCCAACTGATTTTGCGCATTAACTGCAGCCCCGTCACTTTGTTTCTTCCTAGAGTCCAAATAGTGCTGAGGAATTCTATGTATGACATCCTCACAATTAGAAATTAAATCTGATTCTACAGAAATTAATTTTTCTATAAAATTTTTACAAAATTTTACTTGGAATACACAGTTTTTCAAAGTAAAGAGAATCGGGATTTGGGATATATTGAAGAGGACCATTAGGCGAAATTGAATCATTTAACAATTCACAACGGCCAGATTGTCTATGAAAAGTAGCTGAATGACAAGAATTTGATAAAACAAAGCCATCCAAATTCTTTAATAAAAATTAGAATTGAAAATTAAATTATGAAGAAATTAACTCTATTTTGACGGCAGACTTGAAGACAAACATCAGCAGATTCTAATTGTACTGCTAGAAGAAGAGGTAATTGGCCGATTAGTGAAATACCGTCGATTAACTTGAAAAAAAGAAAATTTTGATTTTTTTTGAAAAGATATTTAGTGAATTTTTTTAGAAATAGATTTTCAGCGTTGTGAAAATGTAGAGTTGGTTGAAAGGTTTTTGAAAATTCTTTGTAAAACATAATGTCAGGAAAATCGACTGAACGACAGGAATACTTTATAGCGCAATTTTGAATGAATATAATTCCTGTCCTTGAGAATTGATTTTAAGGTTTAGATACCGAAGTTGATGATCGATTCAGATAACCGAAATTTTTAAACGGTCGGTCCGATCTCTAGTTCATTCTATTTCATTGAAAAATTTGTTTAATCTTCAGCTATTTATCTTCTCATCCTATATGGATTGAATGTCCTCTACAATATCTTATTTAAACTTTACTACCTGAATATAAGCTTTATGTCCTTCTTGACAATCCTTTGTCTTTGTTAAAGAAGCATCAACCTCCTCTTGAAACTCTCCCCTATTTTTCGATTTATCTGTTGTAGTCTGTTCTTTTCTACTTTTGCCAACAGAAGTTGTAGTCATAGGCTCAAGCTCTTGTTTTGGAAGATTTGTTGCTGCTTTGGTGGTTAATGGAGGTGGACTAGCTTTGGGTTTCAAATCTTCTAAATCTTCCAATAATTGTTGTTCATAACCGTCTTTCTGTTCACCTATTTCGCCTTCTTCGTATTCCTCTTCATCCAAACCGACAGATTCACAGCCTGGTTCTAATCCAGTAAAAACAACTCCTACTTTTCTTTCAAGTATTGGAACACAATGAGAAGTGGATGAAGAAAGGCTTTAAAATTTTAATTTTTTTGGTTTGGTCATGTATGTAATTGTTGAAATTATTAGTGTAAGGAAGAAGCAGTGTAACCTTCGCTTATACGATGAGGTGAGAAAGGTGAGCAAAAATGTTATTGAAGAGTGCGAAAATGTGATTTGGGGAACTAAGGATTGGGAAAACCAAGGATAAAAAGATGGCTGCTCATATTCTGCCAATAAGGCTAAAAACCTACGTTTTACAAATAGACTTGTGTTGGCAAAAAAAGATTTTTAGTTTATGTGCCTATTGACAGAATATTGGGTTGGCAGAATATGGAAGCACGCTCCTGTCTCGGGAACTGACGAGTAATCTGATTATCTCTATAAGACTTACTCATTTCCTCCACCAATAGGTGCCATCAAACCAGAATTACGTTCATCTAAATTCGATCCATAAGCTAATGATTGACTGTGTTCATCCAAAGGAACTCCATTGTGAAGCGAAAACCTTTTCTCCCGTCCTCTTGAAATTTTTGACTTTGTTGCAGACAACATTTTTACGGTTAAAGAATGTTTTTTAGATTTTTTGTTATCCCAATCATCCAAAGCTGCAAAAGGATCAGAAGGGGAAGATGGTGGAGGTTGCAATGTTGTTTGCCCAGAAGAGGTTGATGGAGCAAGGGAATGCTCAAACAGATCGCAAACGTTGCCAGCCGGGTCATACTGAAAGCTACGGCAACGAGGCCCGACATTGAGACAAGTCCTTGAATTTATTGGATATTTATTTAAGTGCAGAGGACTTAGAAGTTTTATCAAAGCTGTAATGCTTTAACTACCACCACTTTCATGGATTTAGCCAGAAATATTCTTTGTGCCAACCAGGAATGAGTCAGGTTATCTGAAACCCAATCTAGAGAAATTTTGAAACATGATCGGAAACCCGACCCGACATTTTTTCTCAACCCGATCCATCTAAATAAATGAGAATATGGTCTATATGAGGATGTGGGGATAGTTCAGAGTGGAGACTTGAGTTTGAATTTTGGAAAAGCCGGAGATGAAATACCTATTTGAGGAAGAAATTCGAAAATAATGAGTTCCATCTCAATCAAAACACGAAAAACCCCAATATTCTAGCTAGAAATCAGCCTCATGTATAACATAAACAAAAATCACCTACTTTTTACATTCCTTCTCATTTGTAGGTGTTCTCCTTTCAAAAGGTAGAGCACAGACAAGTCGAGTATCTGGATATCGTCTAATACAAGAATCCAAACTTGGACTGCTTTTCAATTCTTTAGCAGGAGAGTCCTCAGCCACAGAAGGCATTGTACGGGATTTAGAAGCGTGATAGTAAGGTTGTTGGGGAGATCCATAAGGAGAGGAAGGATAAGAATAAACTTCGGGAGGTTGGTATTCACCATAAGAATAATAGGGAGAAGGTTCGGATCCATAAGTAGAAGGTGAATAACTGTCAGAGGGACAACCTGTTGAAGGCGGGAAACAGGTAGGGGACATTGCTGGTTGTAACGGGAAACAACCTTAAATTGTGGGAGATGAAACAAGTTAGATAAAAGTTTCAGAATAATTCAGAATTTTTAATTTTTGAACTAATCAGAATTAATTAGATTTGCAGAAGGAAAGTAAGACTTTTCTATAGGGAAAAATATAACTTGAATATCTCAGAATTTTAAAAATATTCTGAAAATGGATAACTCTGGTTTTTAAAATGACTAATTCGGCTACGCTTTGTTTCGTCCCCTTTTGTTTCGGCCCCTTTTGTTTCGTCCCCCTTTTGTTTCGTCCCCCTGAACAAAACTTTTGTTTCGTCCCAATGTACAAAACTTTTGTTTCGTCCCCCTTTGTTTCGTCCCCTTGAACAAAAACTTTTGTTTCGTCCCACTAAGTTACTAATCAATCTTTTGTGCTTTTTCTCGCTATGTATTATCTTTTTATTTATATCTTTAGAGATTAAATGATTCAAAGCTAATTTTAAATTTATCAAGAGCTTAAATTGACCTAATTTTTTGCTTATCTTTCTAGGTTTTATTTATTTTTCCGTTTTTATTTTTTATTTCATTCAAAGTGAACATGTTTGGCAATTCAATATGGCGAATACATGCTGCTGAAGTTCTTGAATTGGCAGCAGTATTTTTACTCTGTTGGACAAATTGGCAGCACTATCGACAGCAAGAAAACTTGAATAAACCTAAGGTTTTTTAAATTTTTTATTTTTAAATTTTTTTCTGTTAGTTTGACTTCTAGTGGCGGATCCTTCACGCCTTTTTGATTCACCGGAGCTGTTGTTCTGTTTAAAAAACCAAACCCAAACGGCCCTCCTTAGGGCCACAATTTTAATAAGTGAAACGAGACTATGGCTTTTTAAAACTTTTTTGATAAATTTTTTGTTTAAGAAATTTTTTTGTTTTGTAATTTTTTTAATTTCTGTGGATGATTCGATAAGATATTTTTAATATCTGAAGAACTTATGTATGTTCAGGTATGATTTCCACATTTTTAATTTTTAGTTCGACAAAGTGAGTATTTTTACTCGGTTGGACATTTTGAGAGGGGCCGAAACAAAAGGGGACGAAACAAAAGTTTTGAACATTGGGACGAAACAAAAGTTTTGTTCAGGGGGACGAAACAAAAGGGGGACGAAACAAAAGGGGCCGAAACAAAAGTTTTGAACTTTGGGACGAAACAAAAGTTTTGTTCAGGGGGACGAAACAAAAGGGGGACGAAACAACAGCGCGCCGACTAATTCTGATCTTTATAAATTAATTCTGATTTTAAAATATTCTGCTTTTCAGAAAAAATGATTGTTTAAAAATTCTGGTTTTTCTGATTTTTTTCTGATTAGGAAATTAATTCTGATTTTTATATTTTCAATTATTACCTTCAGCCACGTCGTTAAGAACCGGAACAATTAAAGCAGGTAACTTCAACGCCACAAATAAATTAATCAAATTAACATAGAAATCAGAAATTGAAGACAATCTTCTTTCCATTATTTTTTAAATAAATTCTAAAAAAATTTTTTTGTAATTTTAAAAATCAAAATGAAAGTTGTAATTGGAATTTCATCAAATTTAACAAGTTTTATGACTTTTCAGAACAGTTTAAAAAGCCAGTTTTCACCAAAAATTTGTTAAACAAAAACTTTCACTATTTAAATTTATTTAAATAAAAACAGAATTAAATAAATGGACACACTCCAGGGCGTAAACAGGTCGTTTAAAAATGTGAAAAAGATACGGGGATTTGCGCTAAAAGGGAAAATTTTTTTATTAAAAAATCCTCAAAAATATTTTTATTTTTACAAAGCTTTTTCTCTCGAAAACAAAAATATTTTTAGGGATTAAAAAATAATTTTTTTTATTCTCTCGTATTTGGTGGGATATTATAATGCCAAATCCTTCAAAAAATTTTTTTTGTTAAATCTATAGATTTTTAATAATTCAAAACAACCGGTTTTTGCTTCAATTTGGTGATATATAAAAAGTATTTACAATAATTTTAATAAATTTTTGATAGAGAAAATTTCGTTGAAGTTTGGCTAACTAGAATTTAATGGTTTTTGATTATTTAAAAAAAATAGAATTCTCGGACACAGAAAATCTGAAAAGTAATGTCAGTCTAGGCATAAGTGATCCAAAATATCTGACGGTACGAAGAAAAGAAAATCTGACGGTACGAACATCGAGCTTATGTTAAATACCGTATTTGCTCTAATAATTCCCCAGTCTCTATTAATTCCCCACCCCACGGATGGGTTGAAACAATAATCCCCCAGTCTCTAATAATTCCCCAGTCTCTAATAATCCCCCAGTCTCTAATAATTCCCCAGTCTCTAATAATTCCCCAGTCTCTAATAATCCCCCAGTCTCTAATAATCCCCCAGTCTCTATTAATTCCACACTCTAGAGATGGGTTAAAAAAATAATCCACCTGGGGGATTACTAGAGCAAATATAAAATTACTTTATATTTAAATAGGAATACATATGTATGTACTAGATTGATCTGGTGACCACTTTTGATCAAATACAAAAGGAGGAAAGCAACTAAGATCAACTGCTTCTTAAAAACAAGGGCAAAAACTAGAGATCGGACCGAGACGAGATCTCGATCAAAAATCTCGGTTATCAAGAATCGAAATTTTTTCGGGATCTCGATTCTTGTACGTCACCTCAAGTTTAGTCCAGCCAAATAAAATTTAAAATAAAAATATTATCCAAAATAAAAAGTATTTTTTTATTAAAATTTATTTATTATATACATTGCTAGATGCATGCAAAAATATAAAAACAAGAAATACATAGGGACTTGCGCAAAAGTATGGAGATAACAAAAATGGAAAAGGATGGATTTTGGCAATGAAATAAAACTAAATTTTTTTCGAGCAGACTATTTTTGAAACAATGAAAAAAAAATTAACAAAAAAAATTTTGGTACTCTGCGTTTATATACCCCCAAGTCCGCAAATGTTTGTCCGCACTTTTTTTCTTTTCCTTCTCCTTTCTCCTCTCATCCCAACTCGCATCTACGACACGTAGATTTACCGCATCGTCATCTAAATTAAAAAAAAAACATTTACAATCAAAGAAAATGGTAGCATTTTCTTTGATTGTAAATGGCTGCTTCTTCAGATCGAGGAAGATTGAAAATATTCATCGATCTGAAAACGTATATATCATGTAGATATCTCATGTTGACTGCCATTTTTATAAAAATGATACTTTATCGTAACTGCCGTTTTTAATATCTATGAGAAAAATTCTTGGCATCTATTTTTACGTGACCATTTACTCTAATTTAGGGGAGAAAGGTGAAGACAAGGAAAATGGGGGTTTATTAATACCTGACCATTTCTAATCCTTATGAAAGGAGAAAGAAGGAGAAGGAAAAGGAAAAAAGTGCGGACAAACATTTGCGGACTTGGGGGTATATAAACGCAGAGTACCAAAATTTTTAATAACCAAAATCCACTTTTCCATAACAAAATTTTAATTAAAAAAAATCTGTCATGTCGTATAGTAAATATAAAAGATTTTAAAAAAATAAAAAAATAAAGACAAAATATTAAATAGGAAGAAAATATTTTTAAAAAATTAATTCTCTAAAAATTTTTTAAAATTTTCGTTCAATTATAATTTGTTCCATTATTGTTAGTAGATAAATTATGTTGACGTTCACGATGTGCTTGTAATGCTGATTCTGTTGTAAATCCAGCATCACATTCTACACAAACATGGGGACGTGTAAGTTGAGCCATGTGTTGTTTTACCCAATGAGTCTTCAAAAAAAATTTTTTTATTTAAAACAAAGCGAGATTAGTTTAGGTATTCTAAAAATAATCCATGGATAGCAAGAATATAAATTATTAAAGAATAGTTGAAGACAATTGAGAGTTAGGGAGATCTTGATCTCGATAACAAAGCTTTTGTTCAAAATCTAGTCTCGGTCCGGTCCCTAGCTTAAATTTTTTCACCATCTCACCAACAACTTCTAATTTCACGGACACAGGTAAAATGAAAAATTGACTCCCAGCACATGATTTATCTCAAAAGACTTTCGATTAGTCCGTTGTGTAATCCTCCAGGTCTGCCCACTCTCAATTTACTAATTTATTACCGAGGTTAATTTAGTCATTTTCCAAACTAGGGAAGCTCCCCGAGCCTTCGGGGTCGGGATCGTCAGGGTTTGCCGGGGTAGACTTGAGGGTTTGGGTCGGGGGGTTTTGCCAAAAAAATCGTCAGGGTCGTGGAGCTACCCTATTCCAAACACTTTATTTTTACCTGTAAAGCCTGAACATCAGGTAATTGTTCAGAACAAAATTGGCAACGTAACAAAGAAGGATTTGTTGCTGAAATTTCTTCTTTTCTTTTAATATCATTATTTAAATGTTGATTATTATTATTATTATTATATTCTCCCTTTCGTCGATTTGAAGGAATTTTTATTCTTCCAGTTGTTTTAGGTGTTGTTATTCCAGAAGAAACAAAGGAAGAAGCAACAGAAGGAGGGGAAGAAAATGAATGATTACTATTGTTATTTAGTCCCCCTCCAATTGCTAATTGACTTCCTATAGCTGAATGTGATTCTTCTGGTACTCCCGGACTTTGAGCACATGGTGGAGGTGCTGATGGAGCAGTTGAACGCCTGGCCAAAAGAGATGGGGAGGCTGGACAGGAAGCGGCAGCAGAGGCGAATGGTAAAGCCTAGGAAAGTAATAAAAAAATTTTGATTTTAAATTAGAAAAATGGAGGGATTCGATCAAATACTTAAATAAAAAAGATTATAAAAAACGAAAGTCATGGAATTGAACTCAAGTCAAATTATTATGATTTTATTTGGAGGAATTTTTATTCTTCCAGTTGTTTTAGGTGTTGTTATTCCAGAAGAAACAAAAGAAGAAGCAACAGAAAGAGGGGAAGAAAATGAATGATTACTATTGTTATTTAGTACAAAAAAAAATACAAAGTACCCAAACATTTGCTGTTGCAATACGTGATGAGGAATGTTGTTGTGAATGATGATAAGATGTTGAAGGAGATAGTAAGAAGTACAATAGTAAGAAGAACCAAGGATTCTTCGGTTCGATTCCGGATATCCGAGGATTTCCCAAGAAACGATAAAATAAGGAAGCAAATAATTAAAACAAACTACCGTAACCCGATGAAAGAAAGAGGAATTGGTGAATGAGAGAAAGTTGGGATAAATGAAATAAACATGATCTCAAAAAATCTGATCATACACATACGCATATTAAATGTCAAATATTTTAAAAATAGGTATATCAATCAGTATCCTTCTTAGAAAGTACCTGAAGGTGATTATCAATTTCCCTTCCATCAGATCCTCCAAAAAAGTGCGCATAAATATGAGCTCTTAATGATTCTCTCGAAGGGAACACCTTTTCACAATTACGTCTAGAACAGCGAAAATCCCTTCCATGACGCATTAGAATGTGATCAGCATGAAAATGAACAGAAAGTTGTGCTGGAGAATCAAACTTGAAAATAAAAGAATTTTTAAGGGGTTAAAAGCAACGTCCAAAATTTACATTTAAATCACAAAGTTGGCAACGTGTAGCAGCTGGCATAGGAGAAAATCCTGGGTGTTGTTGACAAACATTACGTTGTTGGACTGGAGTGCTTGATTCACTTCGAGTACCAGTAGATTCGCTAGTTTCTTCTGCTGAGCGGTTTGAAAGCATTGCTGAAATTTTAGAGGGATTTTTTTAAATTTTATTATAAATTGAAAAATATGAGTGTTTGGTCAGCTTTTAATTTGTAAGGAAATATTGTTAAAAGTATAAGACTGATATGCTTAATTGAGTAGGGGAACGCAGGAGAAGTCAAATAAAATTTTTTTTGGTAATTTAGACGACTCTTGAATTTTAGTTTCCGAACTCGAAAGTGGCCCAGGTAGACTACTCAAACCCCTAACCTAGGAGTTATAATGGATAATAAAATTTTAAAGTTGTAAAGACAAACATCCTAATCTGTCATTAGCTATCAATCCATTATGTTGATGCATTTCAGGGGTAACAGATTTTCTTGGATCAATGGTAGACATAGGAGAAACACCCCCAGTATTACAAGGCTGTAATTGTTCTACTTTTGGGGGTACCCAAACATTTGCTGTTGCAATACGTGATGAGGAATGTTGTTGTGAATGATGATGAGAAGATGTTGAAGGAGATGGTTGACGTGCAGCAGCTGCAGCTGCTGCAACAGCAACTTGAGCAAGAGAATGTAAAGGCGATTCAGACTTAAAAAATTTTTTTCAGGTTAGAAGAAGAAAAAGGTTGTAAAAAAGTACCATATTTATTCTAATATAAGCCCTGGGCTTATATTTGAGGTGGGCTTCTAATAGAGGTGGGCTTATATTAGAATAAATATCCGAAATTTCGGTTAGGATAATGGGTCTGAATATCTCCCAGGATCCGCCAATCCTAATTTACGTCTGTTTACTAAGCGTGGAATCCTCTACTGAGGAAAAGAAAAAAAAATCAAATAAGAAATTTAAAAAATAAGAAGATCCCACTTGATGTGCCAAATCATCTCGACTGTATTTTGGCCTTTGCGGAGACGGAGAAGAAAAAGAATCACGTCTTAATTGCGGGGAAGGTGTTGTAGCATTTTGAAGAGGATTTGTAGGTCTCCCTCCAAAATCATCGCTGCTTGGTCTGAAAATTGAAAGAAATACTTATCAATAGGATCGCAATAAGATTGGATTATTTTAAACCAAAAACCTACAAATCGTTGCTTTTTCTTTTCAATCCATGTACCAAAGGTTCTGCTGGACGTTTATGACTTGTACTCCCCATACTGCTAATAATCCTAGGTGAGTTTCCTGTTATTGTCTTTTGTGAACCTCCATTATTCGATTGATGTTGTTGTGAAAAAGCAGTAGTAGCATTATCACTAACAATACCCAGCTGCTCCCGCATTTTAGCCAATAATTCTGCAAAAAATGGTTTTGTAAAGGAAGATTATTTCGGGTTAACTCAAAATAGGATAGACAAGAGAGGATAGATTCTTCCAAATAATATAAGGATAACTCATCGATATAAAACTATATTATGGTGGTAACTGTGGGCCTTATGTAGATTGACTCCATTATGGTCACATAGGAAATGGATTTCTACTCCTTCATTTGCCAAATCTCCCATAATTTAACACTTAAAGGTCAATCTAGACTCTTCAGAAATCCAGTCTCAAATATTTACTCAATGTGATAAAATAAAAATTTAAGTTTAGCGGGATAAGAAGGCAACTTTTCAATTCACACCTTTAGTAGAGTTAAGCGCCTTCTCACAATTACTTGCATCTATATTGCCCAAAGCTTTGCTATGATCACGAATTAATAAAGAATTGGCATCTTCTGACAATTTTCCAAGTGTAACTAACTATAAAATTTTAAATAAATTTTTTGAAGAAAATTTCACAAATTATTTACAGTTTTTACATGTTGTTTAGATCGCAAATGCTTGGCTAAAACACCATGAGAGCGAAAGCTCACATTACAATCTGCACAGAGAAAATTGCGTAAATGGTTGTTGTGTATTGGATTTGTTTGTGGAGGTAGCATTTGTTGTGAGGATGAAGGAGGGGGGCCTTTAAAAATTAATTAAATTTTGGAATTAATTAGGCTAACTTCTGAATAAGAAAATACGATAAGGACAAATATTAAATAATATAAATCTGTCAAACGTGACCTCAGTTAAATGAAATTGTACATGAGTATACTCTATAGTGTTATTAATCCTTAGTAAAAATTTCAGAATTTTTAGTTAAATATTTTAAAAGTTATGGCAGAAGATGCTCCATAACTCATTAACGTGTAGGAACATTTCTATCCACAATTTCTGAAATATCGAAGCAAAAATTCTGAAATTTCTACTGGGGATGGATAAGACATATAAGAATATAAATGCAACATTTTATTGCTCTAGCTACTCCTTTGGCAATTTTATAATTGCCAGATCATCAGAAGGATGGCTAAAGACTTTAGGAGCAAATACAATATTTTCCCCTTTATTAAAAAATTTTTTTTTGTTTCTCACCAATATTTTGAAGTTGAGAAGCCAAATTTTGTCCATTATTTAATTGCTCCAAAGTCACACTTCTTCCGTGAACACTTTCCGTATGTCTAACCAACAAGGTTTTTGACCTAACAACTGTTGGGCATTCAGAACATTGAAAGGAATTATTAACAGAATTTGAAGAAAAATTATTTTTTTGTTTTCTTTCAATTAAGTGTGTTTGTTTGTGCAATAAAAGTTCTGATTCTTTACGAAATTTACGGTCACACATGTCACAATGAAATTGTTGGACATCTGTGGCAAGGAAGGCTTCTAAAGTTGATTGAGGTCCTCTTGTAGTAAAAGTATCTGAGCAAAATAAATATATTTTTTTAATTTTAGAAAAAAAAATTGAATAATCAATGGTGTTTTTAAGGGGAAATTATAAATAAAAATAAGGCAATGCCTAAAAAATTGTTGAAAGCTATCGATAAAATACGTCCTGATAAAAGATAGACTTGAAGGGATCATGATTAATATTTATTACTCAATAACCGAGATAAATCTAATCTCAATCTTTCTATGTATAATATTGAAGGGAGAAAACAAAAATGTGGGAGAAAACAAAAAATGGTCTTAAAATGCCCGGAGTCGGAGTCACAAACACCCAATACCAAGCAAGCGCCGCCATTATACCCCTCAATAATTTTTCATGAGAAATATCAGTTACAAATGTCCTTTAAAAGTTTTTAACATAAAAATTTATTTATGGCAAAAACAGTAATCCCAGACAAAAAAAATAAAAAAGATGTATAAGGAAATTATTTTTAAAAAATTTTAAAAATCTACCTCCTCCTCCACCTCCACCTCCACCTCCTCCATTATTATTATTTTCATTTTCCCCTCCAATATTTTGTTGAGTTCCCCCAACATTCATTTGATGACATTCAAGAAATTTTAATGCAGAAACAAAATTATTTCCATTATTCCCGTTGTTAGTACAAGATATTGGAGGTGCAAAAGCAGAAGAATGTTGCTGCTGCTGTTGTTCACTAATTTGTTGGAAATAAAATTGTTGGGCTTGGAATTGGGATTGTCTTAAATCTATTGGAGTTGTTTGTTGCTGTTGATTATTAAATGGGGGTACTTGTAATAAACCGACAGCTAATTGGGCAGCTAAAGAAGGCTGTTGTTGATGTTGTCTTTGTTGAAGGGAATGTTGTTGCTGTTGTTGTTGTTCTGATATTGAAGGAATGAAATTAGCTAGTGCTGGGGGAGGTTGTTGGTTGATTAGGGAAGAATGTTGTTGTTGATGGTCTATTGGAGGTGATGATAAATCTTGTTGGGAATCCTGAGAATATTTAATTTTTGAAAGAAATAATGTTAAAATTTTAGTTTGAAAAGGATAGGAGCTAAAGCTCCTAATCAGGAATTGACTGTGTTTGAAATCCAGTGTTTGCAAATTTAAAAAATTTGCTCGTACTCGTGCCTGCTTAATTTTCTGTCGTTACTAATACGCAGGTATGAGTATGAGATTTTAGAAGCTTCCAAACACTGCTTGCATCCTAAGGTGCTAATAAATTCGATTGATAATAAAAAATATAAAGGCCTCAATGAGCAAATTCTGTATATCAAACCCCAACTACATAACGAATATGTATATAAGAAAATGAATCCAATCTTTGGATATACCGCAAACACTAGAAAATTGTTGATAAGTTAATCAAAAAAATTTTAAAGGTCAAAGAAAACTTTCGAATTGCAAATTGCTCTACTGCAATGTTATAATAAAAAAGCCCATGAATGTGTAGAATGTTAATAAATCAGAATAGACTTTTAAAAACCCCCCACCTGTTGTAAAAATTCAAATTTTGTTGGAGATGTTTTCAGATCAGATACATTTGCTTGGCTATTATTTATTTTCCCCTTCTTCTTCCGTTTAGTTCGTGAACGGCCTCCAGGCGATAAAAGGGCAGATGGAGGTGCCGATTGACATATCCTTTCTGCATCTTGTGGAGGCCAACCAATATCTAAAGGTTCAGGTTCTTCATCACCGCTAACGTCTGTATATCCCCCTGCTGCTGCTAAAGTGCCGAAACAATCTGTACGAGTCCAAAGTGTTGGAGGTGTGTGAGTTTCACGCTCCACAAGGATATTCTAAATGAGAATATTTAATTTTATAAAGTAGGCAGGTCTCTTTAACTGAGAATTATATGGGAACGTAAAATCAGGTTCCCAGTCCCTTTCAATTACCCCCAAAAAGAGATACTCGTTATATCAACTGATCTATTGTAAATCAGCATAAATCAACTACCATCATATTGAGAGTTAACTAGGGAAAAAACAAGAACCCAGGGAATATCGAGACCTACAAAGGCAAGGATAATACTGAGATGAAAATTTTGAGAGGAAAATGTTCCAGAGGAAAAACTTCCTTCTTCCCCTTCATCATTTCCCTGATAACTTTCTTTTTAACAAATATCCCCCATAAAGGCTCAAGTACTAAATCCCCCAATAAAAAAATTTCTTTTTCTCCCTCTTACTTCTTGCCCAAAATGTCTATAGTTTAGAGGTGGAGGTGGTGGCACAACATCTTTTTGAGGAGTATGGTCAACTAACAATCCCCAATCTTCTTCGTCTTCTTCATCATCATCATCCCAATCTTCCTCTTCCCAACGCATTCTTTGTTCTTGTTCTTGTATACGTTCCAAGCGTTGCTGTTGTTGGTCTTTAGAAGAGGTTGTAGGGAGGTTGTTGTTGTCCTCCTCTTCCTCATCCTCCTCCACAACCACTAATCTCCCTTCTTCTCCTTCATTTCCATAATTATTTCTTTCTAATAAAGATTTTGTTGTATTAATCCCTTGCATTGTTTCTTCATTATTTGAATCAAGCATTCGACGTTTATGAGTTTTTGAAACCAAATGTTTTGTTAAATTGCCTTTTGTTTTGAAAGAAAAATTGCAGGTCATGCAAGTGAAAGGGCGGACATTTGTATGGGAACTAGAAGAAAATTTTTTTTTAATTTTTTAGGCAACATTAGAGGATGTTACCGAAGATGTTTTTTCAACATGGAAGGCTTTTTACAACGAATTCCACATCTTTCACAAACATAACGTCCACGTCCACGACCTCGTATGTAAACCTGAACCATTGCTTGTGTTGTTGAAATCTGTAAATTCAAAATAGAAACTAGAAAAATTGACATAAAATGCAAATAGTCTTAGGTATAAAAATTATATGGGTATAGGATCTCGTCCCAAGCATATAAATATCCAAAAAAAACTATCCTACTAAATATATTAGGAAGACGGCAGGAATTCAGGGAGGTTTGTAGACCTATCACCTTAAATTTAAGAGCAGGGAATTCCCCGAAGGTTAAAGTTAATGAAGTTCGTCCTTTGCCCTTCACCGATCTTCGCCTTTCGCTTTATAAGATCAGTTCCGGCACAACCCTAATACCACGAACATAACCCTAATATACCTGAACACAACCCTAATATTACGGCCCCGCATGTATCCCGTCATTATATTTAATCAAACAAAATTAAAAATTTATTACACACCGGAACTTCCTCGTTAATATTTGTTTTCGTTTTATTAAAAGAGTATTTTCCTCCTCCAAATCCTCCTACACCTTTAGAAGTTGCATTAGGTGGAAGTTTTAAAAGCTTTATTGAATTATCTGTTGTTGTAATTATTTTTGTATTTATTTCTTCTTCATCCATTTTTGAGGGTAAAAATGGAGCCGATTGTTGTGAACTACCATTTTCTTTATCATCAGTTCTGAAAAAAAGTTGAATTACTTAAAGAGGCAGTCGATCAAAGACAAATTAACTAAATGTTCACTCTATTGGAGAGGGCCTCTCTAATGGAAAGAATAAAGTATTGGCACTTAAAGAAACCCAGGTTGGCTTAATTTTCTATAACTCTCATTATAAGAGACAAAAAAACAAAACGTTTGTATAGAGGTAAGTGATTTCAGTGTAACCCTCTATTGGAGAGGGCCTCTCTAATAATACTGACACTTAAATGAACTTAGGATTGGTACAGTTTTCTATCCAACCCCCATTGTTAGAGACAAGAAAAAGTCGCTTATAGCGAGATAAATCATTTCAGGGTGAAGTCGCTAATAACGAGAGTTGACCAATTTTATAGGGAATATCATCCACATTTCTCTCTATTTTATTTTTACCAACTCCATTTTAATAATTTGTGAATTCTCCAATTGATATAATTCTTCCATATCTTCATTCTTTGGAATGTTTTTACCTCCTCCTCTTTCAATCATTAAATCATCACAATGTAGGCGTTGGGGATTGAAAATTGTATTTGTTTGTTGTTGAGCAAACTAAAAACAAAAATTATTCTGAAAGATTAATTATAAAGAATTGAACAAGAATTATCTCCCAGTTACTTAGGGTAACTAGGCTTAGCCCAAAATAAAAAGCAAATTCCCGATTCTTGGGAATATTGAAGAGACATAAAAGACTCCGTTTATTAGACAAATAGATATATAAAAGGACATAACGGCCATCAAGACAATAATTTTAATGGTCTTGAAATAAATTCTAACTAATTCAAAATATCAACTGAACTACATTTTCTAGGTTAAGGGTGCCAATTATATCTAGAGTTATAGGCAAATGATTCTTCTAATAAGGGAGTACCGTTGGAATACCGTACCGAGCTGTCGCTAACACTAATTATAACCTCTAGGATATAACCATATTTTCCCATTAAACAATTCTTAGATTTTAACAAGATAAATTTTGTTATAAAATTTATCTTCTCATCTCCCAAGAAAATATTTTTTATATTCCGTCTCTCCCACCTTTTGTTGTTGTTGTCCCCAAAAAGAGGAATGTGTTGTTCTCAATTGTATACTTTCTTTATTAGCTGCTAACGTGTAATGGGAACCTAATGGACATATTCTCTTTTGCCATGGGGCAGAAAATGAATTTGTGGCACACAAAAGAAACTGGATTAATTGGGATTCTCCACTAGAAAATTCTGAGGGAGTCCAAAAACTGTAGGCAGAACAGTTGTCTCTATGCTCGTTTGGTGTTGGACGAACTTTGTTTAAACACATGAAAGTTTCTAAAGAAAAAATATTTTTTTTTTACTTAGATTTAAAAAGATTGGAAGCCTCTAAAAATAATTCACTAACAAACAAGACTGGCCCAACACAAAAGTTTTAAAAAAAAATTAAGATAGGATCCAAATGCAGGGTTAGTGTCTTAGTTCCTATGCTGTCTTAGAATTCATACTATATGTTCTTATGTCTTTTCTTGAACCATATAAGGTTCAAGGCTGATTCAAACATTGCCTTTATATTTAATAAGGGGTTAAGCAGAAATTTTCAAAAAGAATTGAAGAGCGAGAAAGAACAGAGATGTTCAAGGCGTCCACACCCCCCACCCCTCCTGGAAAGTTTTAAGTCAAGGCTGAGACCAAGGGTGGAAACAATTGTGAATTGCGTAAATCGCGTGGTTTTTTGACTTGCGGATTGCGGTTGCAGAAAAATTTTTTTTCATTTGTGTCCACCCCCTTTTTGAGACCAACGTCTTTCCTTTTATTAATTTTTCAAACAAATCTTTATAATTTACCACTAGTAATATTTCTCGTTCTTCCACGTATATTACAACTACTTCCAGCCCCACCACCCCCATTATTAACAACATCATTTCCCTGTTCTCCCCCATTTGCTGCCAACTCTTGTAATTCATTTTGTGTTAAAGTTAAAAAGTAGGGCATTTTAATTGTTGAGCAAAGATCTGTGGAATATGTAATGGCAAAAATAATTGCATCTCGCATTGTTAAAATTGGCTGAGCTTTTTGTTGGTGGTGGTGATGATTTTTTGGGGAATTTTGTGAATGTTGTTGGTCTTTTTGAATATTTGATTGGATATTTTGTTGGATATTTTGTTGAATATTTGACTGCATATGTTCTTGTTGTTGTTGTTGCTGTATTTCCATAGAATACATGTCATCCTTAAATTTTTTTATTTAAAAAAATAAAGAATTTTTTGTTATTTTTAGTAAAATTTAAAAGATATAGAGCCTTCCCTCAATATTTCTAGACAAAACAAGGTTTTAAAAAATTAAAAAGAAATTATTATTCCTTTCACATTTTGGGTTAAAATTTTTTTTAAAATGTTCACAGAGACGGACATATCTACATATTTTGTTTCAGACAAAAATGTAAATTTAGGAGAATTTCTAAACTTTGCAACTGAAAGCCAGGGATGAATCGAGCTACCTACCTGGAACCAAAATACAGACTTTTTCCGATCTAAAACAAGAACCCCACCCTGAGAAACTTATTTTCAAAACTTTTTCGGAGGCTCTGCTCAAATCCGAGACCCGCTTTTTTCCCAACCCGACTCATTCCTGCAAACGACATTAAAAGACAACTTTGTATAATCCTCCCATTAAAGAATTAAAATAAAATAGAGATGAAAGTCTCTAAAAATATTAAAAAAATTTTTTAACCCAAAAATCTAAAGGGAAAATAATTTTTTCATGATTTTATAAAACCTTGTTTTGTGCTAGAAATATTTTTAAAAATGAAAGAATGTAGGTGAATTTAAAAAAATAACAAAAAAATGAGTCATAAAAAATTAAAAAAAAATTAAATAAAAAAGACTTTTAGCTACAAAGTAATGTTAAAAAGAAAAAAAATTAAATTGACAATAACAAACACAAGACTTGTTAAAATAAAAAAAAGTATGGGAACAGGAAAATAAGTGCAGCTTACTCAAAGCCTCTAGATTTGGATATTGTTAATCTATAAGGTAGATCGTTCAAAAATCCAAAAAATTGCTTGTTGATAGTCCAAAATATTTATCTGTATAACTGGTGCTTCTTAGACTCTTTGCCTCTAAAGTAGCGATTCACCGGAACCAAAATTTTGTCCGGAACCAGAACCGGATCCAATTTGAGTTACGGTTCCCAGAACCAGAACAGAAAAAAACGCCGTAACTTTCCGGAACCGGAACTTCCGGTGAAACTACTATAAAGCCCTGTAAAATATTGCTGTGTACTCGAAAAAAAGATAAGTGGTGCTGGAATGGAAGAACAATAGAACAAAAAGATACAACAGAAAAAAAAGAAGGAAAAATTTTGAAAAAAAATTTTTTTTGAAATTTTTTAGGGAATAATTTTTTTAGTAAAAGAAATGAATAAGAACATACCTATAAAAGTTAGAGCAGCGTGAAGCAGAGGAGACAGAAGAAGCTGATTTTTTATTTTATTTTTGGCTTTCATCGGCCAGTAAGAGAATTGTTCAAAAAATATTTTTTTTTCTAATTGAGAAGATAACATTTTGGAGAGAAACAATAAACAAAAAATAGGCCAATTTAAAAGAGAAAAAAGTAGAAAATTGAGATAAAAATGGAGGGGAAAAATTTTTTTGAGAGGGAGAGATCACTGGGAATATATAAAATAAATATATTTTTTTAATCACGCTGCTCTAGGGCAAGTATGGAAATTTGATAAAATAAGTAAATGAAGGAGATTTAAAAAAATAACTGAGAATTTAAAATAATATTTTTTAGAGATCTGAATTAAAATTAAAATTAAAGTTGTTGTTACCGGGAGGAGAGCATCTAGACTTGAGAAGAATAATTTTAAAAAAATAAATTTTAAAAGAAAATTATTTTAATAAAATAAAGAGAGGACATATTTCTCTAATAAGGTTGGAAGATCCGAATACATATACGGATCCAAAAAAGCCGGATATCCGGAAACTTCGGTTCGGATATCGGATCCGGATATCCGAAGATTTCAAAGTATCCGCCAACCTTCTTCTCTAACATCCTACCAAATTAAATTTTGGACCCATTTGCCATATGACATGTTAGAGAAGTTCAACTACCGTCTTTTCTCTACCAAGTGCCCTAAATGCCCAATCAATTAGAGAAATATGGTATTTATTAAAGGGAGATAAAACAAAAAAGGAGGATTATTAGAGGTTAAAAAACAAAAAAATGTAAAGCTAGAAAAGCTAAAGCAGAATTAATAAGCTCGAAAAATATTTTTAAGAGAAAATAATAATTTTAGAAAATTAAAAAAATTAAAGTTAGAGAAAGAGAAATATAAGGGAAAATAGAGAGAATCAGAGAAAACTATAATTGATTATTGCTTTTGTCTGTTTATTCTCCAGAAGTCGAGGGAGGAGTATTATTAGAATTAGAAAATAAAGTAAGAGGAGGGGGAGGAGGAGATGAATTACTAACAATTCGTGCCATTTTGGAAGATTCAGCTCCATGCTGTTGTTGTTGTTCACATCCATTTCCACCAATAGAGACGTCATAAACCATTTCTAAATAATCTGTCCCACTGCCACAACTGCCACTATCTTGGTCTAATCCACGTTTCTTTAATCGGGAATCTGATGAACTTGAAGTTACTAATTGAGAAACGTTGCTTTGTTGTTTGGAAAAATGTTGTTGGATTAGTGAAGGAACCTATAGAAGAAACAAAAATAATTTTTTAAAAATTATCTGAATTATTTTTATATACACCTCTATATTACGTACACATTAATCTCTTTATAAAAAATGATAAAAAAAATATGGATAACTCTAGGCGATTTTAATAAAAAAAATCTTTAAACAAAATATACGCGTTATTAGGTCAAATAAAGGGTGTTATTTTTAGGTCTAATAAAGGGTGTACGTAATATAGAAGTGAAATTCAATTAAGGAATTTTATAAGGAAAATATTTCAATTAGGTTAAATTTAAGCTTAATAAAGAATCAAAAGTAATAATTTAAATTAGTGCTTTGAACTATAAAAAGTTTGGCGCACAGCACAAAAAGGATACTGTAATTTGAGAGAATATCTCCAATATTTAATATGTAAATTTTACTGAATTTTAGAAATATTTTTTATTAAAAATCTTTTTTTCTCTAACATACAGAAGAACGTCCACCACCACTTCCATTAATCACCAAATCTCTAGCAACACCTTTTCCCCCACCAACAAGTGCAGCTATAGTAGACTGATGGTCTTGTAATTGTTGTAATTGTAATTGAAGTTGTTGCTGCTGTTGTTGTTGTCTTTGTTGGTGAACCATTTTTAATTGTGGCTGGCTTTGCTGTTTTTGAAGAAGAATTTGATTGTTACAAGAATTTGAATCTTTCTTTGAACAACGCAATTCGTGTGCTTCAAGTCCAGCTTCATTGGGGAATTTTAAATGACAAAAATTGCAAGTTAATTGTTGGGAATGTTGTGAAGGTTGGGGTTGAAGGGAAAGTTGTTGACGATTGATAGGCTGGCCAGAAGTTAGGGAACCTCCTCCAAAACGAAGAAATGAGGTTTCATGGAGTGAATAGGAACGAGTTGTGGCTGGATGATGTTTGGGGCCAGGTGAACGAATGCCTGGTGATCCTCGTTGTGAAGTACCTTTTTTGGGGAAATAGATTAGTGAATAGATCTTTAAGGTTTTAAGTATGTGAAAGCGGGTATAGTGAAAGTCTTCCTTTTTGAATGATCTCCAGAAAAAGAGAAAGACCTTAACAACCCAATGGAGTTCGCCTTTTGAATCTCTCACCTTTGGAAGAGCTCTTCTCCTTTGGAAGAAGAGCCTAAGCCTCTGAGTGTAAGGCTGAATAAGGGTCCCTCATGATTGACTCTTAAAGTTAGACCTCTCTAAAACCCCCAATAAACAATCCAGATGATAAGATAGAAATTTATATAATTTATTTATTACCAGTATTTTCCGACGTTTGTGAAGTCATAGAATTTGAAGTGCTTTGCCTTTGATATGGCCTTCTTTTCAAAAGAACAGGATTAGGTTCAAGAATAGCCTCATTCTCGCTGATTAGACTATATATTAGATAAATAAGAAAAAAATAATTTTTAAATATTACCGCGATATTCTATCTTGTACAGCTTCAGAAGTCATTAAACGCTCATTAGGAGTTCCCTGACCTTGTCGTTGCTGCTCCTGTTGTTCTGCGCTAATCTGAGAATGAATAGATGCCCCAACGTTTCCGTGTTGTTGTTGCTGCTGTTGTTGTTGATGTGCAGCAAGAACTTCAGCAGAAGTTTGTTGTACTTGTTGGGGAGGAGCAGGAAGTACTTCTGAAGCTGTAGAGCCTCCTATTGTAGGAGAAAGCGTAGCTGGTGTAGATTGTTCAATCTGTTCACTTCCAACAAATGTTTGTGGCCGCCCCGCAGCAGCAGCAACAGCTTCAAGCTGCATCAATTTTTGTTGTTGTTGAACCTCGCGACTTTGACGAATGAGATGCTCAAGAAGAAGGCGATTCTCATCGGGTTGCTGAGGTTGGAGGGTAGGAGGAGGTTGTTGGTGTAATTGTGGTGGTGGGGGCTGTTGAGTAGTTGCTTCCTATAAAGAGAAAAAGGGGCTTAGATTTCAAAGAAATTTTTAAGTACCTGTTGCTGCTGTGCTTGCTGAGCAGCCAAAGCAGCCAACAACGCTTGCTGTTGATTACCACTCAAAGAGGCCAACAATCCTTGCAAACCTCCAGTATTTCCCCTAACATTTCCACCTCCATTAGAAGCTAATTGAAGGAGTAATTGAAGTTGTTGGTTAACTGGGGGTTGTTGTTGTGCTTGTTGTTGCTGTTGCAAATAATTAACAAAAGCATAAAGAGTTGTTGGGTTCAACATTTGTAAAAGAGATGATTGTTGTGATTGTTGTTGCTGCTGTTGTTGTGCTGCAGTAGGAAGGAGCAATTGAGCAGCTAAAGCAACCAATTGTTGTTGCTGCTGTTGTTGCTGTTGACCAAGTAAAGAATGCAACAATGCTGGATTTGAAGCAAGCAAGGTACTTAAAAGTCCGGCTGTGCTTCCTGAATTAGCTGATTGAGCAGAGGGAACACCTCCTCCCAATTGTGGTGGTAATACTGAAGCAGCAGGAGAGGAATTTTGCTGAAATTTGTTAAAAATGTTAAAGAACACTCACAACGACTTTATTAGTCGATTCTTTATCAATAAAAGGCTTAAATGGATGTGAGAGATATGACAGGTCTCTTTCATCTTTTCCGATCAGAAACCCGATTCAAAGAAAATGTTGAACCCTGATTCCGAAATTTTCTCACCCCGAAACATCGCCGGTATATAATAGAGTCATGAGGGCAGTTATAATTCTAAGCCTATTCTTCCAAATTCTTTCGGAAGTCAAATCCAAAATCTCTCTCCTCTTACCAAATGTAAAGCATTGCTAAATTGCTGTGGAAGTCCAGCAACTGTAGGCGTTGAATTATGTTGTTGCTGTGCTTGTAATGAAAGTAAGTGTTGATAAATTCCAAGTATAGACGATCCTCCTGGATTTGTTTGTTGTTGTTGTTGTTGTTGTTGTTGTTGAAGTTGAGCAGAAGAACATGGGGCTGGTTGTTGTTGTTGACGGATTTGTTGATTTAATGGTAAAAAGGCAGATAATGAGGGTTGTTGTTGTTGTTGTTGTTGAGATTGTGATACTGCCGGTTGTTGTTGTTGTTGCTGTAATTGTGCTTGCTGCATCAGCGTAGAAAGTTGCTGATGCAAAGCTAAAGTTCGGAGATCCTGAAAAATATAGAATTGTGAAATTTTTAGGGAAATATTCGTATAGTGAAAATTATTAAGTGAAAATGTGTGAGGGGATAAGTGTAAAAATGGGAAAGAAAAATTCGGGAGGGTCTAGGGGGGGCCTAAAGGGAAAAAGGTACGACCGCAAACTAAGTGCCAGCCGATTTTGGCCGGTTATAACTTACATATTGATCCAATAAAAATGGATTTCATGGCTTTCGAAAGCCCTCAATAAACTGTATATTATTTCTTATAGGATAGTCGGCTGGCACTCAGATTGCGGTCAAATAACGGAAAAGTACCTGGAAAAATACAAAATTAAACGTATAAACCCAATATCCACTAAGGAAAATTAAAAATCTAATAAAAATCAACTCCAAAATGATAAAAAATTGTAAGAAAAAAATACTTAATTAATTAAAAGAATTTTTGCTAGTCATTTTTGGTTAATTTAATATTTATAGAAATGTGTAATAATTATAAAATTACGAGATTTTACTGATAAAATGATAAAAAATGATTAATTTTTTCGGGCCGGCCAGACCGAGTCTTTTTCGGGCCAAAATTCGATGCCCGACTCGATCATTCGGAACGGACCGTGCCCCAACACTGACTAGACCCAAAAAGTGTCTCACATTTACACCTAACCCAAGCTTCCACCAGTTATTTCGTTTAAAAGGGCGTAGAAAAAGATAAAGATTTTAATTATCTTTTTAATTAAGAATGATTTTATTTAAATAATTTTGAAAAAAATTTTTTTATTAAAAATTGTTTATGAGAAAATGAAGTAAAAATGCCCTTTTAAGGCCGGATTTAAATAAATGGGAAAGAGGAAATGGAGACTTTTACATAAACAGATTTCTTAATAGGGAAAGGATGTCGGACTTCCCCCTCTTTCCCATGCACTTTTTTGGGAATGGGGAAATGGGGGATTGATCAAAGTATTTGTTATTTTTTATAAAAAAAGATAGACAAAATAGGGTGATGCGAGGAAATAAAAGGGAGGGTTATTCGGTGAAAAGACAATTCAACTAAAGATAATTCAATGAAAGAACATAAAGAGGTACAAGATAATTCGATTCTCGAAACGGATAACCTTAGTATTTTCTGTAAACTAAAAAGGGGGATATAAGTGGGGAACTAAAGCATCAAGGGGAGCTAAAGCAACAAGGAAATCTAAAGTTTTCATTGGGGATATAAAGGAGTATCTTCAAAGGGATCTGAAGTTGATCCGCCGTGGACTTGCATTCTTGAGTTTCGTCCTCCTCCCATTAAGATCCCTCTTTTTAAATTTCAAGAAAATATATATCCGAGTACAATTGGGAATGTTGAAACAAATGTGAAACGCGAGAAAGGAAAGATTAAAACTGGAGGAATACAAAGGAGAATGACTCATCCAACTGGCAATTCCGTGAAATGCCCGGCCTTATTCATCAAAGAGTGGCACAACACTGTCGGATGTTTTTTAACTTTTAATAAGGAAATATCACATATTACAAACAAGATTTTAAAAGGAAACCCCCCCCCCCCAAACAAAGGGGAAACACATAAAAAGCAAGGAAATTAAAGGGAAACCCCTCGGTAAAAGTGCAAAATAATGAAATTAAGGGGGAAATATTTTTTTTGATTGTAATTTAATGAAATGATTAAAGAATAAATAAATTAATGAAATTATATAAATATATTGCAAATCATTATTTTAAAATATTTAAAATTACTTTTAAATTGTAAAAAATATGAAAATTGGAGTTTAAAAATTAAAAATTGAGAAAATGAGTGAATGCCTATATATTTCTAATTTAATCTTCTGATTTTAAACTGATAATTCTGATTAGGTTGGGGGCCCAGTTAGTTCAAAAGATCGAATCGGGTATTGAAGTTTCGCCTGAACAAGTTTCGCCTGGATCGGCCCGGTTCGATTAAAATGAGGCCAGAGACAATGTCGGTCCGATTCGAGAACGACAACACTCCTAATTCGATTTATTTTTTTATATTTCTAATCTTAACAAGGCTGGCAGAATATCTCCAGACAATATATCTCTCTCTCTCTCTTAATTATTAAAATTTTAATTTTAGGACAAAATCTTAGTAGTAAAGACAGACGAAAGGATTTACCGTAAAAACTGTATTAATTACCCTGGGCAATTGTTTCGATCTCTCGCTGGAGGGGGTAATAAAAGCAGGCGGGGTAATTATTTGAGGGAGGGTAATAAATAGTTTTTACGGTAATATATTTAGAGAGGGATGTGTTAAATATTGATGCGCTCGACTTTATATTTAGCAATTCTCCATCCATTATGAACATTCGATGTGATTTTTAAAACTAATTAAAAAGAATTTTGTTTATTCCAAAAATTACTTTCAAAAATTTTATAATAAACTTGTGACATTTCATAAATTAAAAAAATATAAAATATTTTCTACCAAAAAATTTAAAAAATAAAATTTGTCAGTTAATTCAAAAACCAGTTGAAACACAAAAATATACTTTGGCAGTTTCCCTATTAATTACCTAATATAATATATGTAAATGTCCCAAAATAAACTTTGGAACAGAAAAAGAAAAAAAAAATTTTTGCAAAAATTCCAAAAAAAAAAATTTTTATGTGCTGTCAAAAGTGGAATGATGATGATGAGTATATTTTTGAGAATGAAGAAAGAAAGTGAGAAAAAAAAACAAATTTGTGATTAGGAGAAAGAAAAAATTCTAAAACCAAAAATAACCTCAAAATTATGAAAAATGAATAATGGATAAAAAAATTTTATAAAGTATTTTACATGAATAAATTTGGAAAGAGAAATAATTTTTTTCAAATTAGGTACATAAAAGTTTATAATAAATTAATTAAAATATTAAATTTTTGTTAAAAACTAGAAACAGGACTTGGAGGGTCGTTACGAGAATCGAGATCGATATCTCGAATAGTGATCGGTCACTCTTTCGGTATTTATCGATATTCCATATCGGTAGTACGGTACGGAATCCGATGAAACATTATCGGTATTTGTCGGTATTTATCGGTATTACAGACGGTAATACGGTACAGAAACGATACGGTAAATTTTGATACCGAGAAATACTAAAAAATACTGGTAATTTTTCATTATTAAAAATAAGTTTATAACGCGCCAACTCTTTCCCCCGCTTTTTTTTTACGATTGGGTATTAATATAAAACGGAGCGAAATATTTTTATCAAGTACGTTAAAAGTGCATAGAAATCCACGTACATATTAAAACACGGTTGAAAATTAGAGAGAATTAATATTGCAGGAAAGTTTAAAGTTAAATATAAAATTGTCTTACAAAAATTATAATTTTTTAATTTCTCTTATTGAAAAAAGTAAATCAAAATGAAGGCGTCAAAAAAAATTTTTTTTTAATGATCACCAAAATATATATATGTATTTTAGAGAGGGGGAGGGGTGACTATTCTAGAGGGAGGGGGGATTTTTTCGATCAATCTCTAGAGGGGGGGGTATTTTAGAGGAAATACGCTATGTAAAATGGCCAAGAAAGAAGGGAAAAAACAAAGGTAAACCTTGACAATTGATCAAAGGCTAACAGCTGGCAGCAAGTGACGATAAGTAAGACTTTCAGCTTCCTAAATTTCGCTTCTCGAATCGACTTTAGACTTTTAATATTTATTTTTGTATTCTCTCTTTTAATTTACAGAATCCACAAAATTTAGATCCCCTCAAGGCCTTAACAAAAATGTTTTAGATCTTTAGGGGATTCGATCTTCTGGGTAATAAATTTAATAAAATAACGGACGACAAACATTTTTAATAAAACTAACCATCAAAAAGAGGTTTAAAATGACGACTAAAAACTGGCAGTAAGTGACGATAAAAAAATAAATGGGGAGAGAGAAAGGACGGAGCAAAACAAAAATATATATTTAAAACAATCAATTAAAAAATTCTCTTTTTTCTTCTTTTCTCACCGATCACCCGCTATGTGTGTGTAGCAGAAAGAAAATTTTTGAGACGTTGAAAATGACGTGCTTTTCACAGACTCTCTCTCTCTCTCCTTTTTAGTTTTCCTATACATTTCATCTACTCCTTAACTCACCTATTCCTTAACTCATCTACACGGCCAAAAAGACTCAACTCATCTACTCCTTAACTCATCTATTCCTTAACTCATCTACACGGCAAAAAAAGCGCAACTCATCTAATCCTTAACTCATCTATTCCTTAACTCATCTACACGGCCAAAAAAGCGCAACTCATCTAATCCATAAAATATCTCATCTAATCCTTAAAATATCGAGTCCTTACTACGGGAATGTTGATAAACTCGGAGAAGTTGATAATCTCGGAGCCTAAAAAACCTGTTTAGATAATTTTTTTCTAATTTAGCATTTTTTATAAATGGATGTACGGGCAACACTAGCAAAATTACAAAAAACTCGAAAACGACGGCCATGGAACCGGCCATGGACTCAACTGACCCGACGGCCATGGAACCGGCCATGGACTCAACTGACCCGACGGCCATGGAACCGGCCATGGACTCAACTGACCCGACGGCCATGGAACCGGCCATGGACTCAACTGACCCGACGGCCATGGAACCGGCCATGGACTCAACTGACCCGACGGCCATGGAACCGGCCATGGACTCAACTGACCCGATATTTTAAGGATTAGATGAGTTGCGCTTTTTTGGCCGTGTAGATGAGTTAAGGAATAGATGAGTTAAGGAGTAGATGAGTTGAGTCTTTTTGGCCGTGTAGATGAGTTAAGGAATAGATGAGTTAAGGAATAGATGAGTTAAGGATTAGATGAGTTGAGTCTTTTTGGCCGTGTAGATGAGTTAAGGAATTTAAGCCGTTTAGATGAGTTGAGTCTTTTTGGCCGTGTAGATGAGTTAAGGAATAGATGAGTTAAGGGGACACGCCTTTTTAGTTTTCCTAAAAAGATCCGCAAAAATTTTTTGAAAAGGAGAGGAGAGAATTTATTAGATAAAACATCATTCCCTTCGGGGCTGTGCGCCAAAATTTTTGCGTGGAGCGCCAAACGCCAATTTTTTACATTTTTAAAAAACGCCAAATTCTATAGCGCACAGCACTGATTAGCTGCTCATAAACTGCTCAAAAAATTTTTTTATTCTCTCCTTTTTTCAGCCACTTTACAGCTGCACCTTGTCAAAATGGACGTTGTTATCAGAAAATTATTTGGCGATGATAGGGGGGAAAGAATGATCACTACAAAGTTAAAAAAAGAGGTTTGGGACTAAGGATCAATTTTGTTTAGAGAAAACAAGAGTTAACATAGAGAGAGAGAAAATAAAATTAAACGACAGATTGACTCTTGTAAAATTAATAAAAATGGAGGATGTTTTGGCGCGGTAACACTTGGGCGCATGTTCATAAAATTGCCAAATGATAGTTAAAGGTCTGAAATTTTGTAAAAAAAATTTCTAAAGAATTTATTACTAAAGAATTTAGGTATCTGGTCTAAAAATTTAAAAAATTTTTTAAATTTATTTCGGAAATGAAGGCGAAATGCCAAGTTATGCAAAAAACATCGTTTCGAATTTTTTTTAAAAATTAGAAAAAAATTTTCAAATGTTTTAAGAAGGTAGCTATTGCTATAGCAGCTATTAAAAAATAAAATTCTACACTTTCAAGTTATCCTTCACAGGACAAAAAAAGATACCTTAGAAACTCTCGTCCAATCAAATTTTAAATTTCCCGCCAAAACCCTTTTTGCGCCAAAACAACCCCTCCCCTCCCATCTCAACAAATAAACACAAACAACATTGGACTTTTTACATTACAATTCCACAAACTTCTTATAAGATTAGAAAAAAAATTTTTTTTTGGTATGACTTTCTCTCGGGTGATTGATTGAAGCTACAGTAGAGAGAAATATTGTTTTATTTTTGCATTAAATTTTTTTTCTGTTGGTATTTTGGTTTAAGGGAAGGGGAGAGGGAAGGGAGAGATGTTTGTGAAAAAATAAGAGAAAATGAATGATGGACACAAAAAAAATTTTTTTTAATGTTGGCGGTTGATAAAGGCCATCAAGAATTGTTATAATAAAATTGATGACGATAAAATATGCCGGGCTTAGATCACGAGGAAATTGATGGAGGGAGAGGAGGGGAAAGTGTTGTGAGCTATCATTTAAAGAGAAAGGAGGGAGGGGGTTTTAAAAATAGTTTTGACTGGTGTAAAATAACGGAAAAACGAAAAAAAGGTATTATAAACCACAAAAACGAAAAAAAAAGGTATAAAACGGCTGATGAAAAATTGAATGAGAAAATAAAAAAAAAGTGAAAATAAAAATGCTAAAAAATTAAAGATAAAAATAAATTTTGAGAGAAAAAATATTTTTATGACAGAATATTTATATTTGTTTTTTTTTATTAAGATTAATATTCATGTATTACTTCCACCCCCTCACCTTTTTTTAAATACAAAAAAGTTCCGTCGTAATTATACATATTAGGGTTGCACTAAACCGATTAACTACGCACGGTTACGTTAACCGGGTGTTTTTGCGAAATTAACCGATTACTGTATTCGTTTTTCTACCAACCCTTTTAAACGTTAGCCGGGGGAACCGGGTAATAACCGGCTTTGTCCAACTCTAGTAATTAGAAAAAAATTTGCATTTCTTTGCATTCAACAGCTCGGGCTCTGGGAGCAAATACAAAAATAATAATCCAGGAAAACAGGTCAGATTGAAAAGGAAACTTGTGAATGTATATCTAGAGCCAAGAAATGTGAAAATCGAACAAGTCGAATCCTAATAAACACAAAAAAAGCTTTGTGTTTTTAAATAAATTTTTATCTACATAGAAGAAAAGAGGGTAAAAAAATAATCCAAAAAATCTGAATTTTAAGCAAATAGAAAAATAAAAAGAGGAAGTATTTTTCTCCAATTTATTTAATGAAAAAAGGAACAAATTAACAAAAAACAAACAAATAAATTCCTTAAAAATACTTAAAATTCAAAAAAAAATTTTTTTGAAATTTTCTACGGCTTCAAAATGCTTTAAAATAACAGAAAAATAATATGATGAAATTATTTAACAGTTTATGACGATGATACTTTGGCCGCTAAAATAGTGGTAAAAAATTAGTTGTAATAAATGAAGGGGGAAGAAACACACATCGATATTTTGAGGTGAAGAAAAAAAAATTTTTTTTTTACTAAAAAGTCAGCAGACAGAAAAATGAAGACCAAAAATTTTCTCTCAAAAACAAAACAAACACCTTCCCAGAGACGTAATAAATTTTGACAGAAAAAAATTTTTTTGTTATTGGAAAAAATAAAATTTTTATTGAGCGCGAGGGCATTAAAGAGAGGTCCATCACAGAAGGTCGAAACCCAGAAGATCAACACCCTAAAGATCAACTCCCTTAATCCATCTTAAGCCCAACAAATCCACCTTAATCCCGCCCGAATCCATCGATATCCCCCTTAATAGTCTTAAATTCTTCTTAATGCGACAATTCCTCCTTATCCGCCCAAATATTTGGAGTTGACCTTCTGGGACCTCTAGGGTGTTGACCTGCTGGAGTGTTTTTCTCTGGGTTGATCCCATTAAATAGACAAGAAAAATAAAAATTATTTTTAAATATTTTTAAAAAATAAATATGTAAGAAGGAAAGTTGAGGGAAAAAATAAGATTTTTTATAAATGAGTGGGAAAAAAAGACCAAAAAATAAATAAAAATTTCTAAGAATTAATTCAGCTGCCTATTTTTTAATTTTTAGTTTTGAGTTTCTAAATTTGGAAAAATAAATAAAAATAAAATAGAATTAATTTTATGAGTTATTAGAAAAATATTATTTAATTGATATTTAAATGAGTCAACGTTTAATTTAAGCTTAATAGTATTTTTAATGGGAAAGGAGGCAAAATAAGTGAGAAAAATTTTAAGAAATTCTGAAAATTTCAAACTGAAGGTCCAGGATTGAAGTTAAGAATCTATGAAATCTAATTGAAAGTCAAGAATCTAAAAAAATTTTTTTGGGAGAAGCAAAAATCTGTCTCGCGTTCTGTTTTCAACAAGAATAAGACATGGATAAAATTTAAGGGAGTCTAGTCAAATCTCACTTATATAATCTCCCTCAATTAATCTTTAATCTCCCACTTAATCACGTCTTCCTCTCAATCCTTAAATCCCTCTCTCCAAGAAAATTAAAATTTCCTGTAAACCAAAAATTAAATTTTAAACATTTTTTGCTTTGTTTTTATACAAAAATAAAAGTGCAAAATTACAAAATTTTAAAAAATAAATTTTAAAAAAGTCTGGGAAAATTTTCTTGTTTTTCTCTCAAAAAATGCCACACAAAATAATGGGGGGAGGATATGTTTATTTATTTTAAATTTCTTTTAATAGTCTACACAATATGCACTTTTTTGTTTTTGAAAATTAAAAGGACGTGAAAATATTTTTTGTTTTGACGGATTAATTAAATTTTTGGGGAGATCCTTTAATCTCTTAATTAAAGAATTTGCCCTTTTAAGAGTTTTTTTCATTGACAAGAAAATTAAAAAAAAATTTTTACTTCTCTATCTGTCACTCTAGGGGCGCTTTTCCTTCCTTTATTTCATTAAAAGCGACTTGCCTATTTTTTGCCCTTCTTTCCCAATTCCTAAGAGAGGACCTCCCTCATCCTCCTCTCTCAATCCTCAAAGTCCAAACGTCATAAGACTCAATAAAATGATGGAGGGAAAAAGACTTTCCCAGGACTGTTTACTCTCTTTCTTTAGCTTTATCCTTGCATTTGAAAATATTTCCTCTCTCTTAACAACTTCCGCCTTTATTTCACAATATAAAAAAATAAAGAATTGGACTATTAGAGAATAATAGAATGTAGAAACAAGAATTTTTTTTAAAAATATTTGACTGTTAACTCTCATATAAGCCCGCCCAAAGGACATGGATCAAATGCGCTATTATAATCAAACTTAATTAATATCCTCCCAACTTAAATAATCTTAAGAAATGCTGCTTGTTTGTTTGTAGAGAGAATACAGCTCACCCGTAATTGACTTAAAACCAGGGTTCGGACTAGTGTTAGGCAAATGGATTTTTTCAATAGTACTGATACCAGTAGTACCGAAAAGTACCGAGTTGGACTATCGGTAGCAACGCGGTAGTTCGAACTATGTCTAAAACCAGGGTTCGTACAAGTCGAGAAAAATATAGAGTCGAGGATTGGGCAAAAAAAAGCTTTGTTTATGGGAGGGGAATCTGCCTAAATGAAAATTTATTGCACATTTTGAAAAGGAAAACAGACTGAAAGATTTTAGAGGATCATTAAAGAACCCCAAAAGGCCTTTGATAGAAAGCTCAAAACCTCCCTATTAATTCTCAAAGTCTAAAAATCATATAACTTAAACTGCCTAATTTTTTAAACAAATACTACTAAAAGGCAAAACAATCTTTAAATGTTAGAAAAGAAATAAAAAAAGGCCGGCCGCGCAAAGAAAAACTATATAATTCTCCCATAAAAATAAAAAATGCTCCCAATATTTCCGGTGAAACCTGTCCTTTTTGTTTACAATTAAAAAACTAATCTTTAGCTATTTTAATGCGTGATATAAATTTAAAAAAAAGGTGAAAAACTTTTAAAGAAATGGAAGGATTAGAATTTGTTAAATGGAAGTGGGTACAAATAAAAAGGTTATAAAATTGTTGAATTTGGAAACTTTTTTGTATTTAAATGAAAGAATGTTGCCCTTCTCATATCATACATAAAATGTTTTCCATAAAAACAAAGACTTGACCCAAAATTATTAGGAAAATCTAGAAGCCTAAATTATTTACGCAAATATTATAAATATATATTAGACTTAGCTTGTGCTGTTCTAGTAAATCGCTCATCCTTAACGATTTGTTCAAAATTATATATTTTCTTTACCGAGATTTCTGAAATGAGAACTCTGGTGGGATTGTAAAGAAAGACAAAACACGGTTTCATAGGGAAAAAATAAAGACTGAAAATAATTGAATTTGGAGACTTTTTTGTGTTTAAATAAAAGAAACCAATACGGAACTTAAAATTAAGAATGATTCGAAGATCAAGTTCGATCTCCCGAAAACTCTTAATATCGACAACCAAGATTACTGAATGAGATCTCGTTTCTGTCCTCACCTAGGACCTTTTTAAAGAGAATTTATTGGATAAATTTTAATTATTTGTTTTCTCACTTTATGTATATTTTAGTTTCCTCAAAATTACCATAACCTAACAATTTAAATTCAAAAAGATCCAACTTGATTTTGTTGGAACTGATCAGCCACCAAAGCGCTAATGGGCGAACTTGTATCCAACTGTTGTTGCTGAACTAACGCTGCTAAAGCTGCAGCATTTTGTACAGAAACATTCAAAGTGGAATTTGTTCCGTTGTTGTTAGATTGACTTCCATTTCCGTTCGAAGAATTTCCATTGCCTGAAGGTTGTTGTCCATAAGGAAAGGAAGAGGACATTTAGAGGTTTTTTTCTTGATTAAGTTTTTAAAAAAATAATTTTTCTTCTTTTCAATAAATGTGTGAAAAAAAATATTTTTCCGCTTGAAGAATAAAAATGACTGAGAGAAAAAAGCACCTTCGTTTACACCAATTTTTCCTTCTTTATTTTTTTTTTCGTCAACAAAAGAAAAAGAGAAACAAAGCTGGACTGAATAAACTTTGGTCTTTCTACTGAAGCTTTTTAGAGCTGCTGATAATAAAAAAAAAGAGAAAAAGTTTACAAGATTGCTGGTGTTATTTAAATAATGCGTTGCTTTGAGAGATATAAACAGCTAACACACAAAGTAGAAAAAAAATATTTTATTTAAGAAGAGAGAATAAATAGAATATATTATATTATGTAGAAAATGCGCAGAGGAATGTGGCAAAAAATTTTTTTTGTTGTTGTTGAGGCTTTTATACAAATTTTTTCTGTCGTTTTGCTCAATGAAGGGGCCAACTGTCGAGAACACCTAAACTCGATAATTTATAGAGTTGTTTGTAAAAAAATTGTTCAAACTGCCTTAATGTTGTCAGATAAAGGCACGGAAATGTGTTTAAATGTTGTTTAAAGAGGAAAGAAGATGCCGCAAAAAATTTTTTTATGATGAAAAATGAGTGAGCAAGTGAATGTTTAAAAAAGACGTGAGAACGGGAATGAAGAGATTGGCAAAAAAAAGCGTTGTTTGAGAAAACGGAATTAGCTTTTTAATGTTGTTGGGGGTACACACAGCCACTTTTTCGGTAGAGACCGCGCAATGTGTAGGTGGAGGAGATTATATGAATATTTTATAATTATTTTATAGCCGTTGCCACCTCCTTTTTGCACTCGTTGTCAATGCTTAAGTTAAAGTTAAATGTTATATTTAACGGTTTGATATGCTAATATTAAGGGTTGGTGTTGTTTGGGCGCAGGAATGTTTGGGCGCGAGTGTAAAAATATCCTAAAAGATGGCATTTGAGGTAATAAAATCCCGCTGATTTTTTTGAATAGAGCTTTCTAACTGTTCAGAAAATTTCAGAATTTTTGGTCTTTTAGGAAAAAATTTATAAAAGAAACAAGGTATGATACTGTAAGCGGTGTTTATTTGAATAATTAAACAAATTTTTAGCAAAACACTCTGCGAGCGCCCAAACGTCCTTACGCCCAAAAAGCCTTAAATATTTATCTTAAAATTAGGTATATTTTTATATCTGCTATTTCTCTCACACCTTTTTTCCACAAATGGTCGCTTTTCAAAAAAAAGTGTTTTGTATTTTTATTCTTTTTTGTGTTCTTTCCGGGCTAAATGCCAGCTTCTCTTTCTATTGTGTTCTCGTTCCCTTAAGTAATGTTTATTTGTTGAGTAAGTCGATTAGCCGTCCATAGGCTTTGCAAAAAAATATTTTTTAGAAGGCGTTGCGAGGCATTTATTTTTGCCTTTTCTTTTATTTTTAGTTTTCTGAAAAAATAAATAAAAAAACACTTGGAGAAAAAATAAAATTTTATTTTAGCATTTCTCGTTTCCTTATATTTAAAATAAAAACTGAATAAAATAAAATATTAAAAAAAAATTTTTCAAAGTAAAAAAGAGAGTTAAAATATTCAGGCATAATAAAAAGCAGACAAATGAGATACAGTAAACCAAATAATGGAAAAGTAAAGGGCACCAAAACGACCTGTATATAAACTAGAGACCGGATCGAGGAGAGATTTCAGCAAAAAATATCTCGAACAATTCTCGTACGATAATCCCGGTCCGGTCTATAATATAGAAAAGTCAAATAGAGGTACGGTGCTTGTCTAGGGTCAAAGAATGGAAAATTAAAAAAAAATAATAGGAAAGAGTGGGCATTAACTGAAGAGCTCTCTAAAAGGCCACTTTCCAATAAAAGAAGAATACTCTCTAATAGAAAGGTCTAGTAAAACGAGAGTACTCTCTAATAGAAAGGCACTCTTCAATAAAAGGTTCGGATATCGGTTCCGGATAATCAGATAAAATCAGATCCGGATAATCAGGCCAAATCAGATAAAAGGGAGGACACTCCCTAATAGAAGAGGACGTTCTCAATAGGTAAAATACCATGTAAAATTTTGTAGTTAATTTTGCAGAAAAATGTAAAAGAAAAACAATAGGATAACTAGAAAAACAAATGATCTGAAAATTCTTTTATGACTCAATAAAAATCATATGAGAATAGGCCAAATCTGACTGTAAAAAAGGAAATCTTTCAAACAATAGAAGAATATTCGGATTTATCTTAATAGAAAAGGGGCTGAAGGGGGGAAGATAAAACATTAAAAATGACGAAAACAATTCTTCTCATATTTTGCCCCTACATCGAAAAAAGCTTCTGAAGAAAAAAAATAAAAAGTGGAGGGGAATATGTTAGAGTACACATCCCCCCCCCCTCCCCAACCTCTACACATCCCCCCTATATAGAAATCCTTCCCCCCTCCCCATTTTTCTATCCGTTTGTTGTACATATTTTTGTTTCCCCTCTGACTCTTCCTCAACTATTTATCACCATAAAAAGAGATGGGGGATTGAAGGGGACTGGGGGGGGGGGACTGCTTTAATACGAGGCTAAAAAGAAAAAAAAATAAAGAAAAAATATGGTTATGTCCGCGAAGCAAAAAAAGGATAGAAAAAAGGGATGTTGAATGTTAAAAAATGTTAAGGTGAATTACTAAATGAGAAGAAAAAAATTTAGCAGAAAAACATTAATGTTAAATTCTAAACGATATTCAAGAGAGGAAATTTTTGAAAAACATTAAAAAGTAGAGGGAGAAAAAAAGGAAAACATTATTCAGCAAGGGAAGGTGTTTAGCTACTACATATTTCTTTAAAAAACTTTTTTTTCAATTAAAATAAATTAATAAAAAAATTTAAGTAGTAGCAGAAATGGCGTTAATTATGGAGAGTGCGAGAATTAAAAAAAAATTTTTTTTCTTTTGACGTAAATTTATATACAAGATAGACAAATTCAAAAATATAAATACGTGTGTCTATATTTCAATTTGTTAAATAAAAAAAGGGTCTATAATCTGAAGGGTAAACCCAGAAGATCACCAAACAAAAAATCAAAAATAATTTTTGGAGGGTACATATTATTTTTACCAGAAAAAAGGGGGAAACAAAAATAGCCATTGTAAAGCTAAAAAAATCAGAAAAAAATCCTGTCATGATTTCTTTCTACTGCAGAACAAACAATCGTGAAAAAATGTCCATTTACTTAAAAAAGACATTGGATTGACTGGCTGTCTCAAGCCGGCTGCTCTCATTCTCAGGTCTGTTGACGTTTTCGTTTGAAGGAAAAAATAGTAGAAGAGCAATTCATTTTGCTGCTATATGTTTGGGGGTCGATGTTTGTTGGTTAGTTTTCTCTCTTAGTTATGAACGAAAGACGGCCCTGGGCGGGACGGTGCTCAATGGTGACGTTTCAAGTCGGGCAAATGGCGTCGACATCGCGTCGACAGCGACGAAAGCAGTTACTTAACAAGAGAGCTGCTGGAAGGTTTGGGGTATGGGAGAGTAAAAAGCTGTACGGGCGCTCCGTCGCTATGGATGAAAAAAATGAAAGGAAGAAAGAAAAGAAGAAAAATCGTCGTCAGCCAGCATACCCCCCCCCCCCCCCAATTTTCTATTAAAAAGCATTTCCCGGCCCCAATCCTTCACTATCCCCAACCAACCAAAAATCGTTCACAGCGTAGTCGCTTTCCCATTCCCACTACTTGTGTATTTTCCCAAGGCAGCACAGCCAGCGAAGACAATCGATGGAAGACTAACCGACATTGATCAACACCCAAAAGATCAACAACAAGGAAAACCAAAACCTAAGAAATTTTAAAGTAACATAAAGGTAAATTGACAATAATGTTCCAAATGTTGTTCAAGTCTCAGAAATTTTATTCTCTCCGTTTACAGTAATTAACGAATATTCACTTTTGAATTTTCAACTTCTTGACATTACTTTTGGCGTTTTATTTATGAATTGGGACGATTCAGAGTTGCCTAAGTTAAAGTAGCGTTACTGCATCTTTCTTCTTATAGAATACCTATCTCGTATTCACATCGGTCTAATTATGAAAAAGATGGCGAATCTTGAGACCTTTCGAATTATACGAGAATTACTAGAATCTGACGAAAACTAAAAAATTATGGTTTTACTTTGAACCGGCCATTTCTGAGGTGGCTAACTTTGAATCGTCCTTTTAAATTTTTTCTGGAAACTAGAAATAATTTTTTATTTTTTATCGACAGTTTGGGAGTTTTAATTTATTATTTCATTTTTATTTATCAATTTAAGCGTCTTTTAGTTAAGAATTTAGATTTAAATCTATTGTTTGCAAATAAAAATGTTCGCTCCTCTCGCTTCCCGTCAAGTTGCTATTATTGCTCGTTCATCAAATCTCCGTCAATTTGTTGGTGGATTTCCTGTTCAAGCAATCTTTAGCTCAAACCAGGCAATGATGTTTAGTACAAGTGCCATTCGGAAGGATATTGACAGTGCTGCGAAATATATCGGAGCAGGTTTTCTTTTGGAATTTTAGGGCTCAAAATCTTTCCTAATTTCAAGGAGCCGCAACTGCTGGTGTCGCTGGTTCCGGTGCTGGTATTGGAAATGTTTTTGGATCTTTGGTATTTTTTCCCTTTATTAAAAATCGTCTAAACATTTTTTAAGCTCATTGGTTTCGCTCGCAATCCTTCTTTGAAGCAGCAACTCTTCTCTTATGCAATTCTCGGTTTTGCATTGTCCGAAGCTATGGGGCTCTTCTGCTTGACTATGGGCTTTCTGATTTTGTTTGCTCTTTAGAAGAAAAGATGACAGGATGAGAAGAATTTAATTTTCTAGGATAATTTTAGCGATATAATTTGTTTGTTGAAAGTTTAAAAATAAATTTTTGAGTTGACTTTTTTAATTGATTTTTTGTTTTAAATCTCTATTTAAAGGCATTTTATGTTATCTTGAATCTTCTTTTGAATATTTTTTTGTTTTGTGAATTTTTGATGCGATTGTCTAACCCTCTTTGTCTGTTCTTGTCATCTTTAAAATTTTCAAAAACAGGTTTTGGGCCTTATCGAATGCACAGAGTAGGCGTCCACTTTGTCGGGACTGAGCCTTCTGTTTTGAAATATCATCATGTATTGTTTTAGGTTTAAAAAGTAATTTAATAAATTGTTTAGATCCACGATAAAAAGCCGGAACAGACATATGGACTTCAAGGAACAAATCATCTCTTGCCAGGATTTGGAAAAGTTCATTCAAAATTACCTACAAAGGCATTATTGAAGAAAGATAAGGTTTGTCTGTTTTCGAATATGTCTGACACTGATGTTAAATTAATTCTTGGTCAGTAGTTTTGATAAAAGATTAAGCAAATGGTGTTGAAATTGCCTTGTACAAGAATTCGACCAGTCTAGGGCTAATCGTTGACCGTCAGAAATGTAGATTAACTTTCATATTAGCCGGTTTTGGTGTGGGAAATCTAACGAATAAGTATTAAACTTGCATAAAACAGTTTAAACGTGCTTAAATCACGAGTTAGTAAGTGTAATATAAGTAAAGGAGGGATAACTATGGATTTAAGGATATCGTCGGATCTGGTGGATATAGGAATATGTTGAAAAATTTAACTTTTTTAGGTCTATACTTGGTGCAGTTGTGGTTATTCTGGAAGTCAGCCTCTTTGTGATGGTACTCATTTAACCGTTTATTTGCCCAAATGGGCTATTAAACTTAAACCTGTGCGCTTTATTCCAGGTTAAATTTTCAATTAAATTAACAAATATTTTTTCTTTTTTTTCAGATAGAGATATGGAAGTGTGGTTATGTAATTGTAAACAAACAAAAAATAGGCCTTTCTGTGATGGTTCTCATAAAATATTATTGAAGGAAGAAAAAAAGACGGCTTTATCCGATGATTGAATTTGTTGTTATTTTTTTTAGTTTTTTTGGTTTAGAAATAGAATATATTTTCTGATTAAATGTTTTTTTTAAAGAGGAGATTGTGTCTTTCTCATTTTATTTTTTTCAATTGTTTAAAATTTGAAATATGATTTTAGGTTATTAATTTTTAAATAAGATTTCTAATGGAAGAGAAATTGAAGCAATTATTGACCGACAAACCTGCTGTTGAAGACAAGGATATTTCTACCTTGTTTAAGGTTGTTATGTAAAATTTATTGTTTAATTAGTTAGTCTTTTCATAAAGGGTTTTCTAAAATAATTTCGGTTCCTTGATTCTGTAATCGGAAGGTCCTCACAAGATGACCTATTGCCAATTTACGGCTCTTTTTCCCTTGACCCCGTTCTCCTTGTCAGACGCTCATAATCAGACAGGAAACCACTGACAATTGTCAGGAAAAAATTCTAGAATTTAAAATTTTTTTAGATTTTTCAAATCGAACCTTCAACTTCTCAACGCTCAATTTGTTTACAACTTGAATCTGGAAAGGATGTAAAAGGAACAGTTCAATTAATTTGTTCAAATGCTACAGGAGACCATTTTTTCGTTGATTTATTAATTGCACAATTCTCAAATAGAAATAATTCTGAATTTGTTTCGTTTGTTTCAAAAACTGCAAACAAGCCGTCGATGAGAGCAGTATGTCAACGGATAAGTTCAATTATGGAAAAATGCAGGTTATAATTTTTTTGTAAGGGATCCGGCCCTGTCCGAAAGATCGAGTTGAGCATTGAATTGCCCGAAAAAGACTTGGTTGGGCCGGCCTGATAAAATTTAGGCCCGAAAAGATACCGAACGTCGGCCCGACTCGAAAACCCGACCCTATAAGGGATGGATTTTTTTTGGGTTTTCCGAGAAGTAATTCGATAAAAAGTGAATCCGATATTGACTTCCTATCAACTCCATTTCCTTTTCGTTGAAACATCTCGTCATTTATAAATGTAGTGAATTAAAAGATGAATAAATAAAAGATACTGTGCTTCTATAATATATTTTAATCCCGCCCCTTTCGTGCCAGCTTTATATCTTTATATAACTAGTGTTTTTTACTTAATTCACATTCAGTTGTTGTTTTTCTAGTCTTTTTCCTTCCCTATTCCCGGTGTTCGTCCCCTTCCCTTTTCTTTCATACTTGTTCCTATTTCTGCGTCGGCCCAATATTCCCCTCATATTTGTATTTTAAATTTAAATAAATATTTTCGGATCAAGTTTATATTTTATTGGGGAATGGGTAAGAACTGGTAACCCGCTTATCATATAAAGTTAATTTCCCCGGTAATAATTATTTGGGTTTCAGACAGTTTGTCCAATAAATATTATTTTCAATTTTCAGAAAAGATGAAGATCGCAAATTAGAAAGTAGAGTTGTTTTACTTGTTTCATTAATCGCTTCATGTTCATCCTTGCGTATTTCAAATGATGAAAGTCGTCAATGGGTCTCATTTTTGGCTAATAAAACAAACACAGATGATGTGTCACTCAAAATTGCGCTAGCCACAATTTTGGCTTCTCCAAATTTAATGCTGTAAGTATTTATCTCTTCTATATCTTTACAATTTTTTAGGGACCAAGTGTCATTCCGTGATGAAAAAATTGGAAAAAGTCTGAGTTCGTTCTTCTCTTATCTCCATTCACTCATTCAAAAGCCTGAATATGCTCCTCTCAGCAATGTAATGATTCTTATTTATGTGCATTTGGTTACTGATAATGCTGAAGACTTGTCAATATTGCTTTCTAATATACTTGGACATAAAGTAAAGGGAATTTTCTGAACTTCAAAGGTTTCAAAAAAATTTTTTTTAAGGTCCCAAAAACTCTCTCAAGACAACCTTTTGTCAAAGAACTTTATATTGGAAATGCAATAAATCAACAGGATGTTGCACAAAAAGCAGCTAATATAAACATAACAAAACGTTTGAATGCAACAATGTCTGGATATTTACCTGTACATTGTATTTGTGCGATGCTACATTGGCGTTCATTTTCGAAATATAGTACTTCAATAAATGTAACTTTTCTAAAAATATAAAATTAAAAATTTACTAGGTTTGGGGGGGGGGTTTCTTCTTTAACACGCCCTATTATCCCTACAAACGAGTACAGAACTTACAGATTTTTTTTAAAATTGGTGTCTAGAGATCGACATAATGTTTTTCTGTATTTTTTCTGACTTAAAGTGTTTCCAGCTCCAGCAGGCCTGTAGCCAGGATTTTGCCCAATCCGTTCTTTTTTGTCCAATTTTTTGCCTAATTCCTTCCCCAAATTTTTTGCTTTTCCCCATTTCGTGGGGGAGGGGAATTCCCCCTACACCCCTGGCTACGGGCCTGAGCTCCCAGCAGTATTCGGTCGGATTTTTCCGAAGCCCGGGCCCAAATCTGGGTTTTTTTTCGCTTGTTATCATTTTCGTTAATCATTTTTCTATTAAAATCCAGGAATGGGTCAAAACACAAATGCTTGAATGCCATACACCTATACATCCAATAGTGCCACATTTATTAGAAAATTTTGCTAGTAGTTGTATTACATCAGAAACATATCCTCATTTTAATCAATCAATTGATGAAAAATTTTTTCAGGTAAATTAAATAATTATTTTCAAAATTAAATCTCACAAAAATTTTTAAAAGGAAATTTTTTCTGGAGAAATTTTTGATGATTCCAAACTTGTTATTCGACTACTTTCTCTTGCTTTTCTTATTGCTTTTACTTTCAAATTGGATTCTTCTTCAAATAAGGAAGGAGGGACAATTAAAACACCTAAAGCTTATAGTCAATCATTATGGAAATCTATTCCAATTCGTTATTTGTTGATTGTGGCAGATATGAGACATTCTGACTTTCAACACATTCGGCTAATGTTACAGAGATATTTGGTTAAAATTTTAATTTTATATCTTTTAATTTATTGTTAGTTAAACTTATACAAGGCAATATTTTTCGAGATCTCCCAACCGACCTTTCCAGTTCGGTCTCTAATTGAATCCCATGTGACCTTTTGAAAATATTTTCCTCACTTTTCGAAATGTTCAAGCTTAAATTTCTAATAATAATAGTGATTTTGAATCACATGGGATTCAATTAGAGACCGAACTGGAAAGGCCGGTTGGGAGATCTTGAAAAATATCGCTTTGAATAACCGAGATTTTTGTTTTGGATCTTGTTGTCTCGGTCCAATTTCTATATTCAATTAATGACTTGGATAATTTTTTTATTAAATTTTCAGGTATTAAGCCTTCCCCATCTACTTCCAGAGCAAATGCATTTTGACTCATTTAAAGGGTTTTTCTTTTCTTTTTTAACTTTAAAGTATTTATTCTACAGCCAAACTACTCATGTTTTTTCTCGAGGAAAGAGAAGTATCGTCCCCGTTTCTGAATTCGGTTGTGCCTTAGAAGATGCAACCAACGGACATGGCTTCTTTAAACTTTCAAAATTAACTGATTTATTACTTAATCTGCCAATTCAGTCACAAATGCCTCATTTTGAAACTATTTTACAAGGAATGACTGTTTCATTGGATGAAGAGCATTGGCCACGTGCATTGGTAGAAAAATTGGCACTTTTGTGGGAACGTTTTGATAGGTTTTATTTTTTTTTATTTTGATTTTTTTTGGTCCGCTAGATATTCCAAATGAGAGTCAATTATTTTAGTCAGCTGGGATAATTTTTAAAAATCTTTCTTAAAAATTATTTTTTTAAAGCGTACTCCCTCGCCGTCTACACGAAGACACAATCCGTTTATGGCTCAAATCTCCTCAAGCTTCACAAATTCCAAATTTAGATGATCGGGACAACGATTTTATTATATCGCATACTCCATTAATTTTATTCAGGGCGGACTCTCGTGTTTTTAAAAGTCCGCCTCATTTAAAATGTTTTTGCCGTCTATTAGCTTTTTATTTGGCTGCGAGTAGAGATGCAAATTATCTTAAATTAACGAGGGCAATTGCTTATAATACGAAAAGGTTAAAAAATTTATTTTGTTAAGAAAAAGATTGTATCCATTAGCTAACATAAGAAAATTGTCAATTTTATTAAATGGGAAATTTTTTTTTGTTTATTAAGAGGTGGTTCACAACAATGCTCTCTAGCTGTTCTTAAAAAATAAATTTTTCTAGTTTTTCTGGTTCCAACATTTTATAAAATTATGGAATTCATTCTGGTTAAATATTTTTCAGAACCAATTTTCTAAAAATAGAGGGGTTCTTTAAAAATCGACCTAAACTCAATATTTAGCTTGAGATTTCTTTTGTTTTTTCGAAGACATTGATACCTCAAATAAAATTACATGCATATTTTCCCTCTCAGTGTTTTATTTATTTAAAATAAAATTCTCATTAATTTAAAAATTAAAATTTAATTTAAGTGAAATGGCAGAAAAAGAAGAATTACTTCGTTCATTTATTGGAACTCAGCGTTTAGCTGTAGTTCAAGTATTTATTGAATTATGTGATGGTGACCCCAAAAATATACCTAATTTGGAAGAAATTCAACAAATTTTATGTTCACAAATACATCAATTTTTTATTGCAGATACTCATTTACCTAAATTAGTTCATTTTAATGTAAGTTTTTGAATGGGGTTTTTAACGAAAAAAAATTTTTTTTTTGTAGATGTACCCATTAAGATTAATACCAGTTATAGTTAAAAAAGTTCCTTCAACTCATGTTTTAATTAATTCTATAAATGAACTTCTAACTGGAGGAAATTTGGAAAGGCGTATTTTTACTATTGTTTTGATGACTGAATTGTTGGAAAATGTGAATATTTTATATATATTTTTTTAAATTATGGGTAATTATGTTAATTTAAATTAGTCGGAAGCTCTAGCGTTTGGGGGTTTCTGTTTTTCTCTAGGGAGCCATGATATATATTTAAAGGGTACTTTTCCGTAATAGCTCACAAATTCCTTACATTAGCTGTAATTTAGCTGTGGCTGGTTCCTAATGTCATTCAATTGGAACTTTCTTTCTTCGATCTGTTTCATCGGTCTAAGTCGAATGGTACCACTCTCTATTATCGGAAATGCCTGATGACCGAGATATGTATAGTTCCCCGAATGAAAACCCATGGATTCATTTTTTGTAGGTAGTAGACCATTATTACATTATCATGTAGTTTTTAATTCACCAGTTTCCGAGCTTTTCCCGCAAATATCCGTAGTATACTCCCCCCATTACTAGAACGACTCCGCGCTTAGTACGTCACAGTCCCCCTCCTGGGTCCGTAAAATAAGACGATGGTTAGGTAACCATCGTAGCGGCAGCGCCGAGTTGACCCTACGCCGCGGGTTTGGCGTCGCCGTTTTTTCTCATTTCTCCCTATTTAGGGGAAAAATCATAACTTTTTTTGTAATGGAAGAAAAAATTTTATTTTTTTGCCATAATATAGATCGGAGTGTTATCTATGATTTGACAAAAAATCAAAAATTTTGACCGATTTATTTAAAAGTTATGATTTTTCTTTTAAGGTACTACTTTTTCTTAAAAAATCACTGAAAAATGAGGTACTTTTTGTAAAAAATTCTCATAAATTGAGTTTTAAAGGGAAAATTCCAAAAATTATGTCAAAAAATAGAGGACACTTCAAGCTATTTAAAAATATTAAATTTATAATTTTTCCATCAAAATTCGCTTTTTAATGATTTTTTAAAAAATCTTCTACCCTGCCCCTTAGCAGGGTAGAAGAAAAGAAGAGGAAAACTACCGTATACTTTTCCTCTTTCTTTTCTTCCCTGTTTTTTTGGCGCAGCCATTTCTCTCTTCTTTTTAAATTATAGGGGAAAAGTTGGGCGCTGGTTGGTCACCTAACCAGCAACCACGCTCTTATTTTACCGGCCCTGGCGTTTCTACAAAATTTTCTCAAAATCCCTTATATATTTTTTCAATTTTAAAGTACAAAATTCCACCGGCATTTGCTGCTTTAACTCTAATATCTGATTTATTGGACACATTAATTTCAAATATTATCAATGAAGAATTTATTATTTTAATGTTAAATATAACAACTTCATTGGCACGTCTAATAATGCTTTCACCGTTCCATGCAGAACATTTTTTGTCAACAATTTATAGAACAAGAAAATTGGCATTAAATAGACTTGCATTATATACAAGTTATACAAAAGCTAGAATATCCCCAGAACAAAAATTAATTGAAATGATAGATAAAGTTTTAGAAAAATTACCTAAATTATCTGAATAAAATAATTTTTATTTTTTTTGTTAAATTATACAAGTTTTATCGAATACCAAGGTTTTAATAAAAAATTTGAAAAATAAGGAAGAAATTTTTTTAATTAGAAAAAGTAAGAATAATAAAGAGTAATGCAAATGTGGGTCGCCTAAAGGTACCGCTGCACAAGTTACAACGGGCTCAATACAGAATATCGACACCCAAAATATCACCACCCAAAATATCGAAAGCGTATAATGAAGCGTGGTTGCCATAAAATCTCTTACTATAAAATCCCTACCTATTATTAGTTAGCTAACCTTAGCTTGATTGCTGATTTCAGATAATTGCGAATTAACGGTCTTTGGTGAACGTATTGACGTGATAATGGGTTTGTTCTTAATTCTAGTCAACCTAACTCGAGTCAGGGATGGCACATGATTATGATACTCTCAAATTTGATATTTTGGGTCAACGATATTTTGGGTGCCGATATTTGGGGTGAAGTTCTATTAGAATAAATACGGTAAATATGTAAATAAATGTAAAAAATGCGATATAGTATATATAGCCCAGCTGTTTTACTATATGAAATAAATGTAAAAAAATGCACTAAAACCAAAATGCTGGACTAATTTATCGCCCAAACGTTACATAGCCACCAGGGCTGGGCGAAATCAAAACATAAAAAGCGAAATGCGAAACTTTTTAAAAAAAATAAAATGCGGAATGCGAAACTTTTCGCGCCAAAAAATGCGAAAAATGCGAAAGCGAAATTAGTTAAAAATTCTAGAAAAATTTTGGACATGGTATAGTATAACGGAAGCAAAATATACCATTCGATTCGTCTCGGCGAGATGAGTCGACTATTCATGTAACTGCTATTAGCCACACATTTCAGACACTCTAAAAACCCCTAAAATTGCATGAATACATTTAATATCTTTAAATTTTCCTGTTGTTCCCTGCAAGTTTAGTCAGTAATCTTTCGAGTAACCTCAGCAATCTTTTCGAGGAAAACTTGTTCTATCCGATTTGGATAGTTTATAATTCTTCCACGAAGTTCATTTGAAGCATTTTGATACCTTTATTTAAATTTAAAAAATATTTAGTATTTATAATTGCACAAAAGAAGGCAAAAAACAGTTTTAAAGGGCATTAACTTAATCTGCAAATTTTCATTATAAAAGAAAATTATAGCCCTAAATATCCTAAATTTAAGATTAATAATTTGATAAATTCAAAGTTTGCCAAACTGTCGCATACCGTTGCGTATGTGACAATTGTTGTTACATCTTCTTACACTCTGTTTTAAAGTATAACCCCGCTTTAATTTTTTTACTTTTTTCGTTGCTTAACCAGCGTTACCCACGTTTTACGCTTATTTTCGAGGTTTTTTAGATGTCAGGATCTCGACACTGAGTAGTGATATGGGCCTACTACCTACTTTTCATCAAAAATTTCATTAAAAGCACTTGAAAGGTCCTTCTCAAAAACATATTCTGAACCATCCAAAAGGTATCTTCTTACATAAATACCAATTCCCAACTGTTCAACAATTGCTGCATTGTAATTCTGATCACCAACAGACGGGATACAAATTAAGGGGACACCTGCATACATTGCCTTAAATTTAAATTTTTTTCTAAATTTTGTTAAAATTACCTCAGTCAAACTATTCTGTCCACAATGGGAAATAAATATTTTGGTATTTTGTTTGGCTAAAAATTTTCTAAGATTATTAATCTAATTCAAGGCTCCGACGTATCAGGGATCTAGCCGACATAAAAATTAAATTCACGATTTTCCGGAATCGGATCGGCTAGATCCCTGTATATTAACTTCATACACTTAGGAAATTAGCAAATCCCTCATTTGTAATACTTACATATGTATTAAAAGACTTTTTGGTAAAAAAATTAAATTTAACCCTAAAATTTCCAAAATTTTCCGCCTACGGCGCTTAAAGAAGAAATTTAGTTTCTTGGCTTTGCAACTTTAAAATTTACGGCTAGAGCTATAATACTTCGAAATTAACAAATTCTCAATAGAAACAAGAAATTATAGTACTAAAATATATTCTATTTGAGAGACCTGGGCCTACACTCCTCCACAAAATTATAGCCCCACATATTTTCCTCGTTTCAATACTGTAACCGTTGTTTTTATTTTCAGACTTTTTTGTAATAATAAATAGTGGTCTAAAATTAGGTTTGTAAAAAAATTTTGTTTTCAAATCAATTTTTTCGAGAGTTATAGCAAATCCCCAGTTTTAGGGTTCCACAAAATTATAGCCCCACTTTGAAATTTTGAGTTTATAACATTAGAAAAAATCTAAGAAAATTTGAGCAAGCATATCTATTGATACTAAGAAAAAATAAAAAAGTATTAGACCCATATCTCACTTCAGTGTCGAGATCCAGATACTTCGAAAATCAACGTAAATGAAGGGGTAAGGCTGTTTAAAAAATATTTTCGACCCCTAATGGGTTGTTTTAAAATTTCATTTTGGGCTCATTCGAAAGCCCTTAAAATTTGCTATAAGACAGTAATACTCATATATCCCAGAAAAAATTCAATAGAGATATGCAGGACGTTAATCTTCCGGAGCTAATTTTATGGGGCATTAGGGGGCTTACTGAAATAATTATTAAAGGGCTTACTGAGATAATTTTTCTAGAAAATAAAACTTATGCTGTCTTATAGCAAATTTTAAGGGCTTTAGAATGAGCCCAAATTGAAATTTTAAAACAACCCATTAGGGGTCGAAAATATTTTTTAAACAGCCTTACCCCTTCATTTACGTTGATTTTCGAAGTATCTGGATCTCGACACTGAAGTGAGATATGGGTCTAATACTTTTTTATTTTTTCTTAGTATCAATAGATATGCTTGCTCAAATTTTCCTAGATTTTTTCTAATGTTAGAAATTCGAAATTTCAAAGTGGGGCTATAATTTTGTGGAACCCTAAAACTGGGGATTTGCTATAACTCTCGAAAAAATTGATTTGAAAACAAAATTTTTTTACAAACCTAATTTTAGACCACTATTTATTATTACAAAAAAGTCTGAAAATAAAAACAACGGTTACAGTATTGAAACGAGGAAAATATAAGTGGGGCTATAATTTTGTGGAGGAGTGTACTTGAGAGACTTGAGCAAGAATAAATTCTTTTAAATTGTAATTTTGAGCGTACTTAAAATTTGAAAAATTATTAAATTAAGTATGTATAAATTGAAAGTTATTCTTTATCGGAGCCTTGATCAGGGCTGTGCGCCATGGCGTTTGGCGTTTGGCGTTTTGCGTTTTGGCGTTAATTTTGGCCGATTTTTGGCGTTTAGCGTTTGGCGTGATTTTCGTTTTTTGGCGCGCCAAACGCCAAAATTATACACCCCTAATGATGGAAATTTTTTAAAATAATTGGGAGAAGGGACGATCGAGAAAGAAAATTTTTTTTTTTCGCCTGCGGCGCTAAAAATGGAAGAAATCTGGCTTCTTGACCTCCAAAATTCTTAAAATTTTCGCCTGCGGCGCTTAAAGGAGGAAGCCCTTATTAAACTAATACTTCCATCATGGTAGAAAAAAACTTTAGCTCCGTCAACCATTTACTCTCTTCAAGACCTCATTATTCTTATTACCCACTTTATTCCTTCATATCCACCTTAATCTCAAGGGGTTCTACCCAAAAATTTTTCCTTTTCCTCATTTCGGGGGATGTGAATTCTCCCCCCTTGGCTAGGGCCTGCTTCCTGGTCTTACTTAATTCAAAAAATTTTCAAAAACTCGGGTACACGACTAATAGGCGCGGCCGAATAGGCGCGGACGAATAGGCGCCATTTTTTCGGCGCAGCATGTTTTCGGCGTTTAGGGAAAAAATTTTAAATATACAAATAATAACTCATTTGCATGAGTTCGACGAGCAAAGTCGAATGATACCGACACCAGCTTGATTACTAATTATGCACAAACTTATGACCAACTGAATCTTCGCTGGAAAAACTGTTTTTGTGCTGCTACGGAGGGTAGGCCGGGCATGGTCTTCGCTACACGATGGCCGTGCTTCGCTGCGGTCGTGCTCGCTTCGCTCGCGGCGACCGTAGCGAAGCGGCGGCCGTCGTTCCGCTCGACATGCCCGGCTTCCTCCGCAGCGGCAAAAACTTTTTTCCGCGTAAATTGATGTGTTTATGCGTTTTTGCCTTAAACGCCGAAAATAGGCTGCGCCGAAAAAATGGCGCCTATTCGTCCGCGCCTATTCGGCCGCGCCTATTCGTCCTGCTCCGAAAAACTCTTCAAAATTTTCGCATCCGGCGGTAAAAAAAGGATGAATTCTAGTTTCTGGGAATCTTGAAAATGAAAAAAATTTTGCCTGCGGCGCTAAAATGAGATGCAAAGAGATTTTTGAGTCTTTATAGACTCTAAAAATTTTGGCGTTTGGCGTTTTGGCGTTAATTTTGGCCGATTTTTGGCGTTTGGCGTTTGGCGTGTTTTTAAAATTTGAAAAATTGGCGTTTGGCGTTTGGCGCGCCACGCGAAAATTTTGGCGCACAGCCCTGGCCTTGATCACATGAATTACCTAAAATATATTGCTGTTTAACTTTTTCTTCAGTAACGAAAATTTTATTTTTGTTATAATTTCTTGGTAAAGATTTTTTGTTTGTTCTAACTTTAAATATACAACCAGTTTGGTTAGCAAAATTTTCAAATAATCCAAACATTAGTTTAACATCACTACGCGTCATTTTACCGGATATGCTAACAGTTCCAAAATTAACAAGAATAACACAGGAAGGCTAAAAATTACTAATAATTTATAGTAACTGCAATTGAATGTTTTTATTGATGTCAACATTAGAGTTGGGGTTTTCGAATCGGGCTGACGTTCGAGTCTTTTTTCGGGCTTCATTTTTTTCGGGCTGGCCCAACCAAGTCTTTTTCGGGCCAAAATTCAATGCCCGACTCGATCTTTTGGACCGGGCCGGATCGGGCCGCCAACCCTAGTCAACATAGAATACTTAACCCTGAAGGACCTCTCCAGTTTTATCAATATCATTTTTACTTTTAATTTCTTTGCAAGTTTAATGGGGGGGGGGGGGTCTGAGGAATTAAAGGTGATAAGGATTGATGTGGAATTTCAAGGCTGAAAATTGAGAAAAGGGGTTATGTTACTGTAAATGTCCAGCTTGCTTTCAACTTGTCCGCAAAAGGCACTTTTTTGCAATTTACTCCTTTGCAAGTACTCTTTCTCTTTTTTCACTTATGTTATCTTAAATCCCGTCACCCAATCATCTGATAACTTAAATGGAAAATAAAGAGAGGCTTCACTTTAGCCTCTCTTAAAGAAAGAGAGGCTAAAGAGTTTTTTGCAGAAAGGCCTTTTGCGGACATGTTGAAAGCGAGCTGGACATCTACCTAACTAATGTACATATAATATAACATACATCGTTCACTTCAATTTTATTTCTAGTCAAAATTCCCTTTTCTTCAACATGAATTCCTCCAATATAAACAATTTCGTCATTAATAGGGAAATACTTAAAATTTCCATACATGTGTTGATTAACAAAATGATAGTTAATTTTTTTAAATAAAACATCTAAGCGAAATATTTTATTTTCTTCTGGTTGAATCCCATGTTTTGAGAACATTTCTTTATAAACAACCAAACATTTTTCTTGCATTGTAAAAGCCGTTTTATTGTTAGTGTTTAGATGTTTTTGGAAATTTTCTTGATATTTTGGTGTTTCGGTTATAACAGAATTACCCCATTCATTTATTTTCCAGTCATCTTTATCAGCATATTTTTGTTCTATATTGGAAAATATCAAAAATTAATTTTAAATCACTTTACAAAGAAAATGGCCATTTAATTAAAGATTTTCAATATTTATTGCTTATCCGGGAAGAGATGGATTGAGATAAAGTCGGATAGGGTTAGTAAAAAAAATTTGAATACAGCCTAATAATGTAATTATTTTTATTGAAATAAAATTGCCAAATATGGCCATAAAAATATTGAATATTTCAATAAAAATCCGTTCCCTGTTATTTTTTAATGTGCTTATAAAGGTTTCGATTAAAAAAATTTTTCAGTTGACGAAAGCTTGGAATATATATTTTTAATTTTCAGAATTTTGGAAGTTCAAGAAACCAGATTTATTCCTTATATGAAAAAATTTAATTGAAAGACCGGGTGGTAAATGTCCACTTGTCTCCCTAACTGTCCGCAAAAACTGGTCAGGAATAACTCTCAAGTACCTACAAATCTTTTTTTCAGTTTGTATTTTACTCCGTTAAATGAATGTTAAACCGAAAATAATTTTTTATTCGACAGACATGTAAACTTATTTGCTACAATCAAATTTTCCTTGCGGGACTCCATATAAACCGGTACACGACGAATGGGCGCGGCCGAATGGGCGCGGACGAATGGGCGCGGCCGAATGGGCGCCGAGACGAATGGGCGCGAGACGAATAGGCGCGAGACGTTTGGGCGCCCGAAGTTATTTTTTCCTAGAAAATTTTTTTGTTCTGTTCTGATTTATTTTCTGTTCTGATTCTCTGTTCTGATTTTTTGTTCTGATTTTTTCTTCTGATTTTCTGTTCTTCTGATTTTTTCTTCTGATTTTCTGTTCTGATTTTTCTGTTCTGATTTTTCTTCTGATTTTCTGTTCTTCTGATTTTTTCTTCTGATTTTCTGTTCTGATTTTTCTGTTCTGATTTTTGTTCTGATTTTTTCTTCTGATTTTTTCTTCTGATTTTCTGTTCTTCTGATTTTTTCTTCTGATTTTCTGTTCTGATTTTTCTGTTCTGATTTTTCTTCTGATTTTCTGTTCTTCTGATTTTCTGTTCTTCTGATTTTTTCTTCTGATTTTCTGTTCTGATTTTTCTGTTCTGATTTTTCTTCTGATTTTCTGTTCTTCTGATTTTTTCTTCTGATTTTCTGTTCTGATTTTTCTGTTCTGATTTTTGTTCTGATTTTTTCTTCTGATTTTTTTGTACTGATTTTGTTCTGATTTTCTGTTCTTCTGATTTTTTCTTCTGATTTTCTGTTTTTTGAATCTTATGACGGAATTTTCCCCCATACTTATAGCCCTTTATCAGGCTATAAACCCCCTGCCCTTTATCCTTCGCCCCCTGCCCTTTATCCTTCGCTATCTCCCCAACTCACCTACATCCGTCAGAGGGTACACCCCACTTTACCGCCGAAAAAAAATCAGAACAAAAATCAGAAAAAAATCAGAACAAAAAAATCAGAAGAAAAAATCAGAACAGAAAATCAGAAGAAAAAATCAGAACAGAAAATCAGAAAAAAATTTTCTAGGAAAAAATAACTTCGGGCGCCCAAACGTCTCGCGCCTATTCGTCTCGCGCCCATTCGTCTCGGCGCCCATTCGGCCGCGCCCATTCGTCCGCGCCCATTCGGCCGCGCCCATTAGTCCTGCTCCGATATAAACACGTCACTTTTGTTTATAAAATACAATCAAATGTCGAGTTATCGAGACTCAATTGTATATAAAAATCGTCTAACCTGGGACTTGCGCAAGTTGATTAATATGAATGCCAAGAAATTGAAGATACTTTGGTGGGAAGAAATTTCCCGAAATATTAAATGTATTTTTGATATTCAATTCATCAAAAACAGCAAAAGAACTAGCCATTGAATCAAACTCGGCAATTCCAAAGGAGTAATTTTGTTCACGAAGATAATAACGAATGCCATAATAGCCACCAACATGTGGGATGTATACAACGTTGTTGTTGATTATTTCTAGAGTATATTAAGATATGTCGTCAACACAACAAAATGTTATAATTTATATTTATAATAACTACCCGGATCAAACGGCGGAGCCGGAGCCGAAGCTAAGATTTTCAAACCCCGGAGCCCGGAGCCAGGGTTTTCCAATTCCCCACGGCTCTGGCTATACACCCCTAAAGATGGGTTAGAGAAAAAGAAGTGAGCAAAGATGGTAGGCGTGAGAAGAAAAGGAAGAGAAAATTGAGAGGTGTGCAAAAAAGGGTACGGCACAATTCCTCGTCCGACTCAATTTAGGAGGGACAGGAGAGATTCGACCAGAACGAATCAACTCCTTGGTTTTAACGGGCAACGGAGATATCCGATCTCCAGAAAACAAATTCCCTAATAAAACACAAACAAACACAGGAACACAAATAAAAATGTTTATTTAATTGAAATAATATAAGTAAAGTCAAAAGTTGTTAGGAATTGATTGGCAGGACTCAGAGAGCGCTGGCAATAAGGAGAAGCAAGTTTAAAGCAGGTAATGGAAAACAACAAGCAAGTGGAAACAGTTCAAAAACAAGTGATTAAAAAGAGTAGGCCAAAACATTATATAGGGGTAAAAAATGGGCGTACACAAATAGATTTTAAGAGAGAAAAGAAAAGTGTGAAAAATTGTGTTTTGAGCGGGGAAAATAAATAAGTTAAAATATTAATTAATAAAATTAAAATGGGATTTTAAGTGCCCTTTGGGCACAAGAGGGTAAAAAAGATTTTCTTTCCTTTCCTTTGGAAAGTAGGCATGGTTGAATGGATAGTGAGTTGGGTTCCGAATTTTTTCCGATTATAGGTTCGACAAATATCACAATAAATGATTAAATAATTGTTTTTATTTGGAAAATAAATTATAATAAGCATTTTTTTATTAAATAAAGCTGGATAAATTTTTAAAATTGATTAATTTTAGTCTCTTTTTTTCAAAAATTTTCAAAATTTTCGCCTGCGGCGCAAAAAAGGAAGATTTTTGTCTTAAGGATCTTCCAAAATTCTCAAATTTTCGCCTGCGGCGCAAAAAGCAAGCGATAATAAGAGTGATAAATCCACCATCTCCTATTCGCCCAATCCCCGACAACCCAAATCCCCCTTAATCCAGCTTAATTCCCCGATATCGCCCTTAATGCACACGATAATCCACCCAAATCCCGCTTAATCCATTGATACCCCTCTTAATCCTCTGATAACACTCGACATCCCCCTTTATCTACCTATATCCCCCAATAAAAAACAATTCATTGATTTTCCAGCCGGAGCCCGGAGCCAACATGGAGCGGCTCCGAAAATCGCCGGCTCTCGAGCCGGAGCCGGAGCCAAGATTTTAAAAGCCCGGAGCCAAGATTTTCAAACCCCGGAGCCCGGAGCCAAGATTTTCAAACCCCGGAGCCCGGAGCCAACAAATGGCAAATACCCAGCACTGGTTATGACCATCAAAAATTGAATAATTAAAAAACTAAAAATTACCTTCATAAATGCCAACAATAAAATATTTGTCATTTACTTTATTTTCATTTATAGCTTCACCAATTCCATAATTCTCAAGGGTATGTTGATTTAAATAATTTTTGTTTATCGGGACATTAATAATGTTAAAATCATTTGAATTTACACTATGACCCCCTTCCTTTGTGTAGACAAGCATATCCTTTAAAAATAATTTTGTAAATTTGTAAAAGATCAGCCCTCGAGTATTTAGTCCAAATCCTTAAGAATCTACGGTAAAATTTAGTACAGACACTAGATAATTTCGCCAAGTTAAAATGACTATTAAATCCCAGAGTACAGTTGAATAAACAGAATAAAATAGATAATAATGTAGTATTTATGTAGCAGAGGTGGGTCGGAATTCCGACTTTCGATTTCAGGCGTATTTCCCTTCCGATTTCCGAAAAAAATTTTTGATTTCCGATTTCCGACTTTTGAGCCAGTTCCGATTTCCGGCTCTTCCGATTTCCGACACCTCGGACTGTTCCGACCCACCTGGTATGTAGTAATAAACTTACCACGTTATACTTTTTGGATAAAATTTTGGCCAATAACATCTGCAATTGAAAGACTTTATTTAAACTTTGCATAATTTTATTTAATATTTACTAAAAATATTTACTAAAAACCAGATATGAAAAATGATGATCATTCATTGTGGGTGGGGGGGGGGGGTTAAATAATAGGCCGAGGTAATTATCTGAGAGAGGGTGATTATTTCAGCATTTACCCGTAACTACTGGGTAATTTTCTCCTTTTTATAAATTTAAAATTTTTTAAAAATAAAACCACGCATCCCGAAATACATAAATTTGTATTTTAACCCTATCTGTAAGCTAAAAATAATATATGTATAAATTTTACATTTAATTGTATATGCGATTGGTAAAAATTATCCGTAATATATAACACACTCTTAGAGTGCATTCTTTTTTTCTTTAAACTTTGTTCAATATCTTCCAAAACTTCTTCGTTTTCAATTTCACTTCCAGTCCATTCACCCAATCCTTCTTCTTCTTCAACAACCCCCTTTCCAGAACGTTGACTAATATTTGAAGAAGTATGCCCTTCAAAATCCTCTGAATATTTTTGTGAGGCATATTCATGACCTCCATAATGAGGATCTTCATAGTCAGAACCTTCTCCACTAGATTCGTCTTTGGTGCCACAACGACATAAATTGCTACCCCTTTTATATCGATGGCGGAACAATTTTTTTGTCTCCACATTTTTAGTATTACATTTACACTTTTTTTGAATTGAAATGTTGATAAAAATTAATAAAAAGAAAAAAATGAGGAAAATTCCTTTAAAATACATTTTCTGAAAAAATTTCTTGTTGAAGTTAATATATCGACTGGATTGGAGAATATACGAGAGCCGTACAAGATATCCTTTTGTTCGAGATCGTGTCTCGATCCGGTCTCTAGTTATTATAGTCGAACACAAAATTTAATACTTCTAACTTTCTGGCAAGCTTTCTAAAAGTTGGTCACTGGATGGCCTAACTAGGGGCCACATAAAGTATGATTGTATCTAAAATTGAGATCCGACTTTATATTTATACTTGATTATGTAAAGGGCAGGTGGATTGGAGGGATATCGGATGATTTGGACGGATTATTGGGAATATCGAGGGATTTGGGCGTGATAGCAAGGAACCTGGAGATGTAAGGTTATATCAGGGGATTTGTATATCTGGTAATTTGATGGGATTAACGGTTCTATTTTATCTTTTGATCGCTTTATATCCTTAAAATCAACTAATATCCAACAATCCTTTATTAACTCAAATCCATTTATCCCTAATAAACACAACGCCAAAAATCTCGCAACATTCAACAAGGAAAGTTTTAAAAATATTTATAACATCCTGCTTCTGGAAATCTTTCAATAAATTGCTACGAAGAGGTCTTTTGAAAAATAAAAAGTAAATTATAAAAAATTTTATAAATAACCTTCAATAATTTACCTATATTAAATTATTGAGGGATGGGGGGGGGGGGGGATAAATGGCATTGGGTCGTCTATGTGTGTTTTGAAATTCAAAAAACTTCCAATGTAAATTTACAATCCACCGATCTATTATTCCACCGATTACCAAGCTCTTAAATTCCGTCGATCTATCTTCATTTATGACAAAAATTTACCACAGTAAAGACCACAGTAAAAATCAAATGTCGCGCGATGAAATATTCCAGCCGCGACGAAAGATGTTTTGTAATCAGAGCTGTTTCGAAATTTCGATTTTCGACCGTCGATTTTCGATTTTCGAGGTTTATTTCCTTTCGATTTTCGATTTCCGATTTTCGAAATTTTGTGATATTTTCGATTTTCGATTTCCGAATTTTTGAAAAAATTTGAATTTTTGGCGCCAAAAGCGAAGAATCTGACCTATCGGCCATTATAAATTCAAAAAATTTTTAATTTGTGAAGATTTTTGCGTTAAGGATCCTCCAAAATTTTCACCTGCGGCGTAGAAAAAGGAAGATTTTTGGCTTATGGATCCTCAAAAATTTTCAAAATTTCGCCTGCGGCGCAGAAAAAGGAAGATTTTTGGCTTATGGATCCTCAAAAATTTTCAAAATTTTCGCCAATTTTCAAAATTTTCGCCTTTAATTTGTGAAGATTTTTGCGTTAAGGATCCTCCAAAATTTTCACCTGCGGCGTAGAAAAAGGAAGATTTTTGGCTTATGGATCCTCAAAAATTTTCAAAATTTCGCCTGCGGCGCAGAAAAAGGAAGATTTTTGGCTTATGGATCCTCAAAAATTTTCAAAATTTTCGCCAATTTTCAAAATTTTCGCCTTTAATTTGTGAAGATTTTTGCGTTAAGGATCCTCCAAAATTTTCACCTGCGGCGTAGAAAAAGGAAGATTTTTGGCTTATGGATCCTCAAAAATTTTCAAAATTTCGCCTGCGGCGCAGAAAAAGGAAGATTTTTGGCTTATGGATCCTCAAAAATTTTCAAAATTTTCGCCAATTTTCAAAATTTTCGCCTTTAATTTGTGAAGATTTTTGCGTTAAGGATCCTCCAAAATTTTCACCTGCGGCGTAGAAAAAGGAAGATTTTTGGCTTATGGATCCTCAAAAATTTTCAAAATTTCGCCTGCGGCGCAAGGAATCCGTGATCTCTTATCAATATTATGAAGAATCTGACATATCGGCCATCATATCGGCTTCTGTATATTGGAGGATTTCCTTGAATTAAGGTGTATTTGGCCAGGTACCGCCCCACCCTATGAATAAACCTTACCCCTAGCTCTGCTTTACAACATATATCAGGGGATTTTACTTTTGTGTTTATATCAGGAGATTTACTTTGGGTTTGGATTTACTTTGGGTTTGGATATCCGTGATCTCCCGGGATCTCTATTCTAGTCATTAGTTTTCCCCAATTCCTTAGAGTTTAATCAAATGCTCCAACTGAGTTTAAGCAAAAGTTCCAACATAACAAAAATTTATTTTCCAATTTATTTTATTAAAATTTTTTTTTCGATTTTCGTTTTTCGATTTTCGATTTTCGAGGTTATTTTTCTTTTGATTTTCGATTTTCGATTTCGAAGATTTTGAAAAATAGTTTCGATTTTCGATTTCGATATTTTTGGATTTCTTTCGATTTTCGATTTCCGATTTTCGAAGATTTTTTTGTTTCGAAACACCTCTGTTTGTAATACATAATGTAAAGAACTAAAACCCTTCTGGACCAGGGATGCGTCGGCTTAATAGAAACACGGTGCCGGAAACCCTTCGTTTTCGACCGGAAACTCTAAAACACAATCAGAAGAAAAATTTTTAAACCGCGACCCTAAACCTGATATTTTACATGAATATCTTTTCCGCAACTATCCATAAATAGTTTAAATTTTTAAAAATTAAAAAAATTTAAATAATAAATGGGTTGACAAATAAAAATATAGGGAGGGCATAGTCAGAGGGCAAATGAAGAAAGAATTAGCCAGAAAAATAATTTGGGTATAGCCTAATGCCTTTGCTTACATAAAAATCAAGCCTGTCTTGAGAGAGGGGATATGGGATAAGGAGAGAGAAAAATGTTAACACTTACTCTCTTCCTATGGGTTAAGGAGAGAGAAAGTGTCAAGGGTGTGTCTCTACATTTTTGAATGCTATTTTTTGTCGCAAGACGCAAGCCGACTTTTGTAGGGAAGGGATGTGGCGCGCGGCCACGTAAGTCAAAAATTTATATATTGATTTTAATTAACTTTAAAATTTTTAATTAAATATAAAAACTTTATATGACATCTCTATAGAAGAAAAACAATAGCAGAAACATTGCCCAATAAGCTTATTGTTAGTCGCTTATTGTTACTTTGGTTTAAAATTTTTTATATTTTAAATGGAGGTATATTATGGGTTATGAAGGGATTCCCTATTTAAAAATTATTAAAGTGTAATTGAAGGAAATGGATTTGTTAATTTAATTAATGATGAAAATATTAAATATACAATTAATATATAAAAATATATATTGATTATATAAGAAATAAATTAAATTAAAAATATAAAAATTATTTATATTAAAATAAAAAGGTTCAAAGTCCTTTTTGGAAAAAATAATAACAAAAAGTACAATCCCATTAACAAGATTTATGGGTCTGGAATAAAAGAAAATATTTTTTGGTAAATATACAACCAGAAAAATAAAAATATTTTTGATTAAAATAAATATAAATTACAAAACAAGTAGAGTAAAATTGTTTTGTTTCATTGAAAACAACTGCTGAAATACATACCAATTTCTAATTGTTGCCAGCCTTAGGAATTAAATAGCTATATGCTTTACTACAATTTTCTTTAATTGCCCATCTAAGAGAGAAAAGGCTGGATTGATTATGCGAAATGAGTTAAATTTTGTGGCTCTGTGTGATCCAACGGCTAATTCCACCTGACAGCTAGAAAATCTCTCCATTCACCTTACTCTCCCTCTCGCCCATTCTTTTAATAAACAAAAATATTTTTCTATAAAATTTTCGCCCACTTCTTTTTAATTCTATATAACCTTTTGTTTCACCTTTATTGTGAGATCATTTTGAAACAAAATAAAATTTTCAAAAAGAAAAATTTTCCTTTTGTACCCAAGTTTAAGTTATAAACCCTAGTATTAAGAATTTTTTGATTTAATTAAAAGGAAGAATTTTAGAAGAAGTAAATTTTTTAAAGAAGAAAAAAGAATTGGAATTTATTCTGAGAGAAGATTTTTAGAAGAAGAATTTGGGAAAATAATTGTAGAGTTTTGCCTAAATTTACAAATTGGTCCAGCTAGCCGGATTTACATTTGGATTTGGATTTTTTAATTTTGGTATCATTCGACTCAGCTCGTTTTAAGTAAGTAAAAAATTAAAAAAAAAAATATTTCTGACAATTAAACCTTTATAATTTAATTGGAAGAATAATTTAAAAATTATAAATAAAGGTCTGGGATTTGAGATTTTTTTTGTGGAATTGAAAATTTGATTTTAATCTTGTTCCTTGCCAGATTCAATTCCTGTCTAATAATCAGTTCTAGCCTTATTGCAAGGGTTACTGTATTATTCCTTTTTGTCTCCAACGTATTTGGAGCTATTATTTTAAATTTTTGGGTATTGTTATAGTATAAACAATACAATATATTACGATAGTAATCAAATTGGAATTTGCAGCGTTAGTACCGTAATATCTATTGGGATAAAAGTACAGTTGTTAGTTACTGTCTTATCTCATTTTCTTTGATTAGTACTAAAATATTGAATTCTGGTACTCGACTATTTGATATTAAAGTGGGGAAAAATATTTTTGAAAAATTAGAATATTTTTCAAATTTCTGCTACAAAGGAGTTTTGTAGCCATTTTCTGAGTCAAATTAAATAAATAAATTCAAGATAGATTTCTTGAAAAGGAGAAATTTAATAGTAAATTTGTGTAATAGTAAAAAAGGAATTGATAGTAATAAGTCTCTGAAAGTTTGCGCCAAAAAAGTTGATTCTGATTGATTTAATCAGAAAATTTTTTTTAAAGAAAAATTGGTTCTGATCGATAAATCAGAATTTCTAGAGTAAAATTTGGAAAATAAATTAATTTAAAAGTCTGAATGGCTGCGCCTATTAAGTCCGCAATCCTCAGCGCGTTCAAAAGCTGGACTGAATTTAAGTCCACGGACTATACCGCGGGGTTAGAAGCCGATGATACGGCTCAAGTGAGGAAAATAAAATTAGAGGCTCTGTATGAGGATCTTAGAAATGAAGTACAATGCCACGAAGCTATAATCACAGATGTAAAAAACAGTTTGTGTGGCTGGAGTGACCTGCTCAGAAAGATGAGTGGAGAAGAGCGCCGAGTCGGGAACGAGGATTATAACTCCTTTAATGAGATCCACCACATCGAGGAAACATTGGAATTATTTGAAAAGAATGCCCGCTTTCTGCGTGAACACACCCAACGTATTGGTCTACAAGTTAAAGTGGCCCGGCATGAGGCGGAGAAAGAAAAGCAGCAGGAGGAGCTGAGATACACAGCTGCCCTAGCCGCGGCAGGAAATCAAACTGCCGGCCCCGCACCACAGGCTGGTGTTCGCTCCCTACATTCCCTATATCAGCTCCCCACTCTCCAAATTAGAAAATTTAGCGGAGATCGGAGGGAGTGGTTGAATTTCTTCGAGTCTTTCAAATGCGCGGTGGATAATTCAGTCGCCTCTGAGATTGAGAAGCTAACATTACTCCGTTCGCTCCTCGAAGGCGAGGCATTAGAGTTGGTTTCGGGTTTCAGGCTCGAAACTCGAAGTTTCGAAGAAGCTATAAAGCTCTTGCGCGATTATTACGGTAATACTGAAGCCCACGTGCGAGATTTGCATATAAAATTGGCAAACCTCAAGCCGTGTGTGACTTTAAAAGATACAAAAAATTTTGCTTTTGAATTGGAAAGGTTGGCCCGAGAGTTGAAAAATGTTAATGAAAATATAGAGGGGCCTGCCGTATATTTGGCTCTAGAGAAAAAATTAAATAAAAATTTTTTGAGAGAAATTTTGGTCAAGAAAACGGAGGAAGGGTCACATTGGAGCACTTCGAAATTTCGCGAAGCACTCCACAATGCCCTCCAGAGGGAACTGGCAATTAATGAGGTACTAGTCGAGCATGATAATAATAATAAAGTAAATGCTCCACGAGTTCCCCGACCCATTCCAAGAAATATTGGGGCAAATCCAAGAGGTCAACAGTACACATATGCGGCTGTTGAACCAGTCAATAATTGGAGAGAGCCAGGGAAATTTTCTTTGAAAAATGGTCCAAATTTTAATAAAGATCCAAGGTGCATATTTTGTAATGGAAGTCACTGGAACGATCAGTGCCAAAGTTACAAAAATGCCAATTTGAGAATTCAGTTTGTCCGATCTAAAAATTTGTGTATGGGTTGTTTGAGTAGTCGTCACACCCGCCCTCAGTGCCCGAGGCCAATGACTTGCTTTTATTGTAGTGGTAGTCATCCCCGCGCCCTCTGTCTGAAAAAATTCGGAAGTAATTTTAATAATTTAAATATAAATAGGGAGCAGGGTAATAATAAATGGGGCAATAATTTCCAAAATAAAATGAATAATCAAGTTAAGCGGTTACAATTCGGCGCAAGCCCTCAGAGGCAAAATAATTGGAGAGGCACGGGAGCAAATAATGTACCCCTAGGAGCAAGGAATGGCTTACCTCCCTTTGCCAACGGAGGATTTAATTCCTCTGAAAATAAAAATTTAAAAAATGAGCAAAGAGAGTTTATAAAAAAGGAAGCTCCCCAACAAGTTAATTGTCAATTTATTGAACCTATTAATAATGAGGGTTTGGGAAAGGCTTTGCTCATGACTGTTGAAGTCATAATGTTCAATCCTTACAATGAAGAATCTAATTTAAAGGTTTTGGCATTCCTTGATCCAGGAAGTCAACGCTCTTTTGTAACGAAATCTGCGGCGGAGCGCCTAGGTCTAAAAAATATGGGAACCGAAGAATATTATTTAACTAGTTTCGGCAATACAATGCCTAAAAAGTATAAATGTGACTTGGTAAAAATTGGCCTGCGCACTGAAAATCAAAAATTAACTATGGTAGCAAACAAACTTGATTTTATTGTCAACCCATTGCCTCATTATGACGTAAAAGAGTTATATAAAAATTATGACCATCTTTACGCTGAGAGGCTAGCCGCAACTGAATGGACTCAGCCAGATGTGTTGCTCGGCATGGACATCTGGCATGAGCTCCAGGTTCAGAGAGTTCAAGTCTTACCTAGCGGATTTACGATCTGCCAATCAAGATTGGGACCTATTATAAGCGGTCTTGGTCAAATTGAAAATGAGCCTCAACAATTAATTACTAATGTATACAAGGTCCAGACAACTCACGTTTATGCAGCAATTGAGTTTGCTTCTCGTGAGTTGCCTAAGGGAGAAAAGGAGGCTGATGAAGAAAATCAAGAAAATTTAGCTACCTTTTTCGGTCTTACTGGAGTAGGGATGGATGATTTAACCCCCCGAGTAAAAGATGAGGAGGTTATGGAAAATTTTCGGAAAAACCTCACATATTTGGAAGGTCGCTACCAGGTTGCACTTCCTTTTAACGAAAATATTCAATTCTTACCGAGCAACTACCACCATGCCAAAGTAAGGCTGGTTGGTACTATAAAAAAATTACAAAAGTTAGGTATTGTGGAGGAGTATCAAAAAATAATTGATGAACAACTCCAGAGGGGGATGATAGAAAGGATAGAGAATCCTGGAGAGGCGCAAGGCCCGGTTCATTACCTTCCACATCGAGCAGTTGTGCGTTCTGATAAAGCATTTACTAAGGTTCGAATAGTTATGGACGCTAGCGCTAAACCCCTCGGGCAGCCAAATGCACCCTCTCTGAATAATTGTTTGTATACTGGACCACTATTGTTAAAACAGTTGGTAGGAATTCTTTTGCGGTTCCGATTTTTGAATAAAGTGCTCCTAGCAGATATCGAGAAGGCATTTTTGCAATTAGGAGTACGTGAGATGGACCGGGACTGTACCCGATTTCTCTGGCTAAATAATCCAAAGGATATAGACCCCGCGCAGGTTATCTATAGCAAATGTATTGTTTATAGGTTCTGCCGGGTATCCTTCGGTCTGACAGTGTCACCCTTTTTGTTAAATGCCACCCTACAAGAACATTTAAAATTATACGATTCCCCACTCGCAAGGAGTGTGGAACAGAATTTATATATGGATAATATAATGATCAAATTGGAAAATGACGATGATATAGAAAAAATTTGTTTAAAGATTAAAGAAATATTCTCAGCTGCCGGAATGAGGCTGAGGGAATTTTTCGGCGCGCCGCGCGAGGCGTTCGGAAGTGTCCCGGAGGAGGACCTGGCGCCGAATTTAACTCAAACTAAAATATTTGGTTTGAAATGGGTACTTGACCAAGAATTGTTGATAATAGAATTCCCGAAAATTTTTAATTTTACAACAAAAAGGGAACTTTTATCCACGATTGCCAAGGTATATGATCCCCTTGGCTTAATCTCTCCTGCCTTAATCCCGGCAAAATTATTAATGCAAAAGGTAGTAGAAGATAATTATAACTGGGATGACAAAATAAATGAGGAGCATTATAATAATCTGCTCTCGGTTCTCCAATCTTGGCAAGAGGATGGAGCCCCAATAAAAATGTCCTTTCCAAGAAAATTAGTACTCGCTCTCCAAGATGAAGGGAAGCGCGAGTATCATTGTTTCACCGACGCTTCGGGTGTTGGTTTTGGATGTGCCATTTATGCGCGACTAGCTTCCCCCCAAGCTTGTCAAGCACACTTAATATTTGCCAAAAGTTTATTGAAGCCGGCACGTTTGGCATTAACTGAATCAACTATACCACGCCTCGAGCTTCAGGCGTTGGCTTTAGGGGTAAAATTATTGAATTTTGCACAAAAGGAGTTAAATTTTGAAAATAATCAAGCTATGATTTGGACTGATAGTAGCTGTAATATTGACAGATTAAATCGATATGAAAAATATGATCGATTTACAGCGAATCGAATAGTCCAAATTAGGGGAAAATATGTAATTAAACATATCCCCGGGGAGGAGAACCCAGCGGATTTATGTTCCCGTGGAACTACCCCCAGTGCTCTTCAAAGGAGTGACTTGTGGTGGTTTGGACCTCCTTGGCTCTCAAAGAGTAAAGAATTTTGGGTTAGTCCCAAACTTGAGTATATTCCGGGTACCGAGTTGGTCAAGCAAGAAATAGTGGAAGCTGTAATTGAAGCAGAACTAAATAAACCATCTATAATAGATGAAAGAAGGTTCTCTAATTATTGGAGATTAGTTAGAGCCTTGGCCTATGGTTTTAAGTTTCTAAGAAAAATTGGAGTAAAAAAGAAATGGGAAGGAATAATGGCTTTAGGAAAATGGGGAGAAATGAGTAAAAATATATCCGTAGAAGAATTAAAATTTTCTCGGAATTATTTATTATTAAAGGCGCAGGAGAATTTCCCGCCTAAAGAAGAATCAATGATGCAATTAAATATAGTAAAGAAGGAAAGTTTACTGGTTTGTCTGGGAAGGATTAGAGAAGCTGAACTCCCAGATGAGGCCATTAGTCCAATTTATTTACCAAAGGAAGCCTGGATTACAAAATTAATTATCTTAAATTTCCATAAGGAAAATAAGCATTGTGGGACCCAATTGCTATTAGGTATTTTGAGGATGCAATTTTGGCTACCTCAAGGTCGTCGAGTCGTTCGAGAAGTGCTTCGATCTTCTCGGCACGGCTGTCTAATTTGTCGAAAATATGACTTAGAGGCATATGCGCACAAAAGATTTGACCTTTTACCGAAGGAACGAGTCAATGTTGCTCGCCCCTTTAGTAAGGTTGGGGTAGATTATTTTGGACCCTTGGTGGTAAAAATACAAGATAAACCGGATAAGGTTTATGGAGCCCTATTCACTTGTATGGTCGTGAGGGCAATTCATTTGGAGATGAGTTATAGTTTGTCCGGAAATTCCTTCCTTCAAGCGTATAGAAAATTTATTGCTCGAAGGGGAATTCCCGATATTATTTTTTCAGATAATGCTACCAATTTTCAATTTGGAGCAAAAATAGTTAAAAAATTGAGTAAAGAGACCTGGTGTAGCCAGGAGGTACAAGATTGGGTCACACATAAAGGAACCCAATGGCGTTTTACTACCCCACATAACCCACGCGAGGGAGGTATTTGGGAGAGAATGATTCGCGTGGTTAAGAACTCCATGAGAAGGAGTATTGGTAGGCAATTATTGGACCACGCGGAGCTCGAAACTTTGTTTGTCGAGCTCGAAGCAATGGTCAATAGTAGGCCTCTTACTTACCAGTCGGAGGAAGAGCCAGTCCGCTCTCTTCGGCCGATTGATTTTTTGGTTCCGACCTCCCCCGAAATTAATTTCGCGAATTTAGGCGAAGATTCTGATTATGAAGAAGAATTAAATAGAGAGCAAGGGTTAAAACAGATTAGAGTCGTAAATAATAAATTAAATAAAATGTGGGAAATTTGGAAGTCCCAATACCTTCTCTCCTTACGCGAACGAAGGGAAATTAGGGGTAAAGGATCTGGCAAGGAACCGATGGTCGGCAGTGTGGTAATTGTAGAAGACAACCTTCCCCGACCTCTATGGAGTCTCGGACGAATCATTGAGCTCCGTAAAGGTCGGGATGGGCTTGTCCGTACAGTAAAATTGAAAATAAATGGAAAAATTTTCAATAGAAGTATAAACCAAATTTATAACTTGGAAATTTCAGACACTGCTCGACCTTTCTTGAAACAACCCCAAATGTTGGATAAAAATATTGAAAAAGAAGTAAGCTCTTCGGAAGACGAAGACGTGGGACCATTCCCAGCTTATGGTCGACCAAGGGCTCCAACTGAACCAATTGCTGTAAATGTGGTTCTGGTCGCTACCAATGAATCTTCGGTACTTGAAGAGGAACCGAAAGATGAAGACAAAGAAGAAACAATTTCTTTGATTAGTCTGTTGGACGATGATGAAATTGAAATTTTGGAGGTAAATCCGGCTCAAGAAATACCGAATAAAGAAGAAAATAAAGAAGCAAAAAAGAGTGAAGAAGAAAAAAATAATAAAAATGAAGTAGGCCGAAGAACATATCCTTGGCGTAAAAATACACCATTTAATTGGATGAATAAATATAAAATTCCGAGACGTCCTAAGGAAAGAAAAGGAAAAGGTACAAGGGTTTTTCTTCAAAATGGGATCAACATGTACTTCAAAGCTATGGGAGAAGCAAAAGCCTGTAATGAAGCTAGGATGAAGATTGAGGCTAGGATGAACGCTGAACTGAAGCGGCAAAAATTTCGTAAAATAGAAGAAAGAGCATTAAGAAGATATCAAGGCCGCTATGAATTGAACAAAAATGAAAGATGCCCGCGACAACAACAATTAGATTGGGTCGATCGAGCTGTTCGACAAGAACGACGCGAATATAATATGAATGTTAAAGAAATGTGGGCGGCGCCCGACGTTGAAATGGAAAACAACATTTGGCCCTACGACATTTTCACTAGATGCGAAGGCAAAGGACATGAAGGTTGTGAACCATTTACAACAGCAAGTCGTACAGCGCATTCTAGGCCTCTGCCCATTCAAGTCATTTATCCAATTATGACGACTTTGGCCCATCTTTTGATATTTAATTGGTTTTCGCGCCAAAAATTCGGCTCGAAAGAAGTTTGGATAGCCGTTACAAATCAACTTTTTGCTCCAAACGAATCTGCTATGTTTAAAATGTTAAAATTTTGGCAACACATAAAAGAAGCGCCAACAAAATCTTTTCGCCATAAATTTTTGGCAGATATTATAGCACTAAAGGGACACCATTGTAAAGTTTTTAGAAGCCTCTATAATAATCATTGGTCGGGCTCAATAAAATTGAAACTACCCCCCGACACGCCAATACTAGCATTAAATGAATGGTTGAAATTTATTACTGAAATGTTGTCAAAGGTCTTGACAAGAAAGAAGTTTTTGGGATTTCAAGGAACCGGGCAACTCTATTTAATTGACGCCCCTATTATTGTCGCGGCTGATATGTCAATTCAATCTATTGAAGGTTGGGGAAGAAAAGAAGATTGCCGCCTAGTCTATTTCGACGGTGGAAGAGATCTACACCAAATAATATATTTTGGTATAAAGGCGCGGGATCTATTCGTGGTTATTCACCCCGACGAAGAAATTATGTCATCGCTGGCAAATTCCTTACAATTTTGGCGATGCAATGCGACACCAATTCGAATAACGCTTGTTCATCGCGAAGATAAAATGGACGCAGAAAGAAGAAAATACGATGAACAATTTAGAAATTTGGCTGAAAGTTTTAATACTGGCTACTTAAGTTTTAATGGCAACACAGCGAATTTGCGAGAAGTTCGTGCTAAATATTTAAACGACCCTGACCAGCCATCTACCTCAGCTGCGTCAGCAAATAATATTGTTCCATTTCAAGTACCGCTACAACAACATCCACAACAACCGCAATTATTAAATCAACAAGTCGAACGTCCGTCTTTGGAACAACGACTTCGTGAATTAATTAATCGTATTTCTCAACCAGCAAATCCGCAATCAGCACCACAACCTATTATTAATCGAGCAACAAAAAATATGTCTGGCTCTTTAATTAAAAATATTGGTACAATGCTGATGATTTTTGTTTTGCTAATGTGCTTTATTGGTTATGGTTCGGCCGTGGTAACCAGAACCCAAGTAAGTACTCCCACAGGTCGAAAGGTCCGTTATAGAGTTAGTGCGTCTCCACACCTAACTCGAAGGTTCCAAGAAATTTACTCGGAACAAGACAGAGTTAGGAGAAAGGATACTAGTCATGAAATTAATGGGGAACCTGTTTATTGGTGTGCCAAACAGTCTAGAGCACTTTGGCGATTTCCTAATAAAGATAATGCAACCTTTTGTAGAAAAGGCTTTCGTAAATGGAAACCCTTTTCTTTTGAAACATTTTCCCAGGTCGTTCAGCCTCAAGTAATTGACGCATATATTTGTTCTGCCAAATATACGCGGGAGGTTTATTACTCTAATCTACTCGGGGATAAATTTGTCGAATTAGAGCAAAGACTCTTGGTCGTTTCTAAGGAAGAGTGTTTAAAAATGGTGGAAAATAAAATTTGCCCCCATAATAAAAAAGAAATGATTAAAAAGGATGGGTTGTGGAAGACTGAAGAAATTTTGAAAGTAGATTTTCCGGGAAGATTTGCTTCACTCTTCGGAGGAGCAAAAGAATCTTCAGCAATAAATTGCCATTTACAACCCACAGCTATTCATTATGACCCGCAGTCATTAAAATTATTTTCACCTCTTTATGAGGTAGAAAAGTGTCACTATGTGACTGATTTTTGTGCACTTCCAGATAATTCTAGTATTATTTGGGACTCACAATGTGAGACAAAAAATTGCAAAAGTTGCAATTATGATTATTTGGGTCGATGGGACGGAGATTTCAGTCGCTCCGGTGATACTCGAGTAATTTGGGTTTCTTCTTCGAAGGAGGTTGCCTTGTCCTTTACTAGCACCGCCGAACGTGACGTTGCTTGTAATGGTCGAACAATTCGTAGATCGGAACAGGGTTTTGCGATTGAAGAGTCCGCCTTTATAAAATTATTTACTGATAGGGTTAAACGTTCGGTTGATGAGGAACAATTGGCAGCGGAATTGACCGCTACAGAGTTGGCATTAAAGGAATTCTATGATAAATTAATCGAAGAGAAATGCCAACAGCAAACCATTCGACATGACAATCCCACTTATCATGTACGTCAAGCTTTTCATAAAAAGAATTTAGTCGCTACTTGGTTGAACGATGATACAGCCGAAGTCTTCTCGTGTGTTCCACTCGACGTAAAAAATTTGAAATTCCGCCCGGTTCCGAGTTGTTTCAAATATATACCAGTCGAAGTTACATTACTAAATCGAACTCAGTTAGGATTTTTGGACCCTGAGTTGCGAATTTTGAGTGAATCGTCCATTCCAGCTGATTGTGAACGTTATCGCCTTCGTTATTTTGAAGTCGACCACGACCACTGGATTCGAGTTAATACTGAAACTGGAGTTTGGGAGAAAGTGGATCAGTCAAAAATCCACGTATTTTATGATAATGCGACAGCACCAGACATGAGTGTCTCGCCTATTGTATTTCATGAATGGATCCTTCGAAATCGTACGGAGGAACCTGTTTTTGTGCATGTAAATGAGTTAACCCAATATGAGACTTGGAAGGCTACAGCAAAATCGGAAGAGTCCGACAGAGCCATAGCCATTGGTGCATTACCTGGAGGACTTAGACAGGTAGCCACTGATTGGCTTTGGAGCAGATGGTATTTCATTGTGGAATGGTGGAAGACCCTCAGCTGCTTGTACGCCACCTTCTTATTTTTACGAGAAGTTGGTATTCCCTTGCTCACTGTTTATTTGATTTTCCCCATTTGGTCTTCCATTCTGGTAATTTTGGGAAGAGGTTCTCGTACTGCTCCTCAACGTGGAGAGCGTTCTCGAAGGAGCACTAGGTCCCAAGATGCGGTCGAGTTGGCATCGATCGCGCCACGGAGGCAGAGAACCAACTATTTCCCTCGACGAGGTTCTAATGAAACAATTAGGACCCAAGAGTCGACCCGATTAGGGAGGTTGATCTCCCCCATCGTAGGTCGACATTAAAGGGGAGAAAACTTGTATATAGTGTAAATAAAATGAGTATATTAGAGTAATAATAAATAAATAAAAATTTAAAACTAAATAAAAATTAAAAAGAGGAAAAATCCCCCAAAAATATTTTTTTTAATATTTTGAGTAAAAATGGAGGCGCACTACATTAAATAAATAAATAAATAAATAAATAAATAAAATAAAAATTAAATTTGATTAATTATTTAACATTAATCAAATAAATTATTGATTATTTTTGAAATTAATCAATATTTTAAGATGTGCCCCCGTATTCAATTTTTGGAGATAAATGAAGGAGAAGTGATGGGGCGGATAAATTTAATTGAAGAGGAGGATGGTCCTGATGAAGTGGAGTTTATTCCTTACCAACATCGAATCCCAGAAGGTTGGGAGGCTGAATTAGAAGAATGGTTGGCAAGAGAAGAAATTGGGAATGAAGAAGAAGAAGAAAATGAAGATGAAGAGGAGGAGGAGGAGATGGGAAGAGGAAGAGGCGAGCTATGTTACGTGGAAGAAAGCTGGGAAGATGTTTTTGGAGAAAAGAAGGAAGAAATTAAAAATGAAGAAAAAATTAAAGAAGAAAAGGAAGAAGAGGAAGAAGATGATGATGATATTGATGAAGAAGAGATTGAGCTTGGAATTGAGGTAACCGAAGCTCTTTGGTAGGAAAAAAGAAAAAGGAAAAATATTTTATTAGGAAATTAAATTAAAATAATCATTTCTATTTTTTTAAATGTCAACTCTAATCTCTCTCTCATTTAATTTCTTCTCTAAAATTAACTTTAAAAAAAAAAAACATTATTAGAGTTGACAAGTAATATTTTTTAAATTCTTTCATTGTATACCTATATTCGTCCCCATTTAGGATATTTTTTTTTGGCCTGGGAGAATATGAAGGGATTCCCTATTTAAAAATTATTAAAGTGTAATTGAAGGAAATGGATTTGTTAATTTAATTAATGATGAAAATATTAAATATACAATTAATATATAAAAATATATATTGATTATATAAGAAATAAATTAAATTAAAAATATAAAAATTATTTATATTAAAATAAAAAGGTTCAAAGTCCTTTTTGGAAAAAATAATAACAAAAAGTACAATCCCATTAACAAGATTTATGGGTCTGGAATAAAAGAAAATATTTTTTGGTAAATATACAACCAGAAAAATAAAAATATTTTTGATTAAAATAAATATAAATTACAAAACAAGTAGAGTAAAATTGTTTTGTTTCATTGAAAACAACTGCTGAAATACATACCAATTTCTAATTGTTGCCAGCCTTAGGAATTAAATAGCTATATGCTTTACTACAATTTTCTTTAATTGCCCATCTAAGAGAGAAAAGGCTGGATTGATTATGCGAAATGAGTTAAATTTTGTGGCTCTGTGTGATCCAACGGCTAATTCCACCTGACAGCTAGAAAATCTCTCCATTCACCTTACTCTCCCTCTCGCCCATTCTTTTAATAAACAAAAATATTTTTCTATAAAATTTTCGCCCACTTCTTTTTAATTCTATATAACCTTTTGTTTCACCTTTATTGTGAGATCATTTTGAAACAAAATAAAATTTTCAAAAAGAAAAATTTTCCTTTTGTACCCAAGTTTAAGTTATAAACCCTAGTATTAAGAATTTTTTGATTTAATTAAAAGGAAGAATTTTAGAAGAAGTAAATTTTTTAAAGAAGAAAAAAGAATTGGAATTTATTCTGAGAGAAGATTTTTAGAAGAAGAATTTGGGAAAATAATTGTAGAGTTTTGCCTAAATTTACAGGTTATTACTTTTATAAAATTCTCAAAATTTCCACTGGGCTGTCAAAAATTTTGACGATTTCGGCGTTCTGAACAAAATTGTGACCACTGAGGAAGGGTAGAGCTAATTATCGGTGAAAAGCCCGGCGTTCTTTTACCCGAGTAAGAAAAATCTGGTAAGTTTACCATGCAAATATTGGACAGAAATTGAACACAAAATTCCAATAAGGTACTGAAATATTTTTAAAAACTAAATTGAGGACATTCAGGAGTGAAAGAAAAATTTTAAAAATTTAAAGTAAATTTTTTACGTCTACGGTGCGCAGAAATACAATTTTGCAAAATAAAAAATTTTTTAAATAGAATTTATCATAAAAAAAGAATAATACGGGTTGGCGCATGACCGTCTTGACTGACAACCTAAACCTTATAAACTTACACCTAAATTCATTAAAGATTTCTCAAATTTCTTTAACATCCTTGACTACCTCCTCCAGAAATTTCAGAATTTTTCATCAAATATTTCTGAAGTTATAGTCGACAGACCTCGTAAAATTAGGCATTTTTCAGAAAATCAGCATTTATGGCCATAATTTCTTAAATTCTTACTCAAAAAGTCTGAAATTTTTGGAGAACTTAGATAAAGGTACGAGAGTTATTATTGCAAAATTTTTATCATTTTTGATAACAAACTCGCTATCTTATAAGAACGCGCCTGCGTGAAAAAGGCATAGGTAAATTAGGTAATGCTCAGCAGAAGTCTACTTATAAAAGTAAGCAAGGTCTAAGCAGTTTATGGCCGAGGATCAAAAAAGTAAAAATTGGCAAAATCGCATTTGCGAGATCCATAACGGGATTGAGTTTAAACTTTGGGATTTTAATGTATTATTCCTTTTTCCGGCTTATGAAGTAAATCAAGAATTAGAACTGAATCCTGTAAAAGTTCTGTTCAAGTTTCGATATAATTTTTAGTTCAGAAAGAATAATATCGAATTCGAAAATTAAAATTTTATACTAGAATTTATCAAAAAAAGAAAATAAATAGATTGTATATTGTTTTGACTTGTCTAGCAAAATCCCGCAAATCGAAAAAATGGTGGATTGCGGGACGGGACCCCGCAAAATCCCGTGCGGGAACCCGTTCCCGCACCGACCTCTAATATGAACAAAGTATCAAAAATTCTCGTCTAACCTTAAATCAAAAATAGAGATCTGAAAAATTAAAGTTAACTTTCAAGGGCAAATTCAAATCAAATAATTCGCGGAAAATACAATCAAATTTTAAATCAATTTGAAAAAATGATTTGATCAAAGCTCTGATTCGACCGATCACTAGAAATGTTAAATATGTATGTTTAAATCGCCAGTAAATGTTAAATGAAAATTTAAAAATCCAAAAATTGTTTCGCTCCCTCGTTTTCCAAATTTTTTCATAAAATTAATCACCAATAACTTTTGAAATCGTCTGTAAAAAAGTATTTTTAGCTCTACCGCTTTTCAATATCTTTTCTCTAAGTTCTTGTATTTTGTGTACATAATGGTCACTAAAATGTATTCATTAAATAATTAAAAATATTGTTTTAAACATTTTGTTAGTTTATACTAGGGTAGCACCCCGTACCCCGACCCCAGAGAATTTTTAGGCAAAACCCCGACGAGAACACCGAAGTCTACCCCGGCAAACCCCGAAACCTGACACCCCTACCCCTGAAGGCTCAGAATGCTGCCCTAGTTTATAAAATAGTTTGGGCTGTGGAAAAAAGGAAGGTGGAATAGAATGAGCCCAAACTCAAATAGGGGTGGAGGTAGAAAAACATAATACATAGAATTGTACAATTTATTTTCTTTAGGCGAATGGGGAGATAACAATAATACTTCTCAAAACCGAAAATTAGGTCGAAAGGGGGACTGAACTTTTGAATGGATACAGTTTTAATTTTTTGGTTATTTTACAAAAAAACAGAAAAAGGATCAGAAAATCCCAACGCTCCGGCAAACTTTTTAAATAAATTTGATATGTATTACGTCAAATAAATTTAAAATTATAAAAATTATTTTCCATTACACTAACATATTTCCAAACATTTCAGTCAAAGCAGCCTGAAAATTATCCTGAAAATTTCCATTTCTTATAACATTGCCTTCCCCGTTTCTGATTCCTAAAAGTACATATATTCCAATACCCAAATATTCGACGAGAGAAGAATTGTAGAATTGATCACCCGAATTTGGAATACAAATTAAAGGAACACCTGCATATATTGCCTTCCAATTTAATTTCATAGTTAATTAATATTAGAGTTAATTTTAAATAAACGTGGGTTAGTGTCCGTCCATAGAGATTATTTTTTAAATAATCATATGTATATCGAAAATTTTTAGGCACCAGTAGACGCGGGGGTCCTACTCATAGCTACTGGTCGCTGGCCTGGATTCAAGTGGCAAATAATATCTCATCGTGGGATCTGGATGATTTGAAGGGATACCGATGAATTTCAGTCATAATTTTTAAATTACCTCATTTATGCTATTTTGTCCGCAATGAGAAATAAATAATTTTGTATTTGGATCAACTAAAATATAAAAATTAATTTATTATTAAAGTTAAAAAAAAAGTATTTTTAAGAGAAATTTATAAAATATAAAATTGCTTAAACCCAAGACTAGCCAAGGAGATTCTCGGTTAGGTTCTTGTTTAGGTTCCGGAATTTGAAGCGCTATGACACATATAGAGCTTCTCTACGTTACAGAAGCGTTTTAATTAGGTGAATCGAAATCTAATGTAAATTTAAAAAATTCACTGCGCTGTATTTTAATTATGCTCTTCTTCCTACATTTTTTAAATTCTTTCAATGTTTAAAATATTTAATTAAATTACATAATATTTCCTGCTGTGGTTGAAATTCATGGGTTATTTCTATGTTATTACGTATTCCTGGTGAATGGTCATTGCTTGTTCTAACTTTGAAATAATACTGATACTTCTGAAACTCTTCCACCATAAATTCAACATCCTCAAATGTCATTCCACCTTGTACATTAGCAGTTCCAAACGAGACAAGAACCAGAGGGAAAGTACTCTTAAATAATAATGGGAGCTTTGATATCTTTTAAAGAGTACATATTTGAATTTTGGATGTCACAACTTGGCCCCTTTCCCTTATTTAGCACCTAGAAAAAATTTAGAACAGATCTCCACTAGAATATAAACCATATGAAAATATCAGAGATCTTCCTCGGACGCCTAAATCTTTGCAAGTGAAGAAGAAAGGCTTTATGTCCTTTTCACAAAATATCTCACATAATTTTAAGGTCTATGACGGCAGATCTATGACGCGCACTGTATAATAAAAACGACATTTTAAAAATATTCTAGGGTTTCTAGAATATTTAGAGTCATTTATAGAAAGCGACTTTATTTTTTATAAATATCTAATTCATACATATTTTTTAACATTTTTTATTTTTTTATTTCCTTCAACAAGAATCCCTCCAATATAAATAATTTTTGAATGTTCTGGAAAAGCTTCAAAATTTGCAAATTTATTTTGATTAACAAAATGATATTTAATTTTTCCAAATAAATCTTTAAAAAATTCGTTTTTATTTTCTCTGTTTATTTCCATTGCTTCAGTAAAACCGATACTTAATTTTTCATTAAAACTTTTTTCCCGATTATTTGCATTTTCATGAGCTTTTAAATTTCCATCAATCTTTTCAGGGTCAAAATAACTTGTTGAAATACCCTCATCTTCCTCTACTATCCAGTCTCCAGGTCTGGCAGTCTTTAATTCTTAAATCAATTGCAATAATGTTATGAATAGCGGAAATAATTTTGAGTGTTGTTATTTCCAGTGTCGTGAATAAAAATTATAGTGAGTTATAAACAATGGGGAGAAAAATTCAGGCATCAAACTTTAAAAATTTCCCAAGAAAAACAAAAAAAATTAACCGGATGGGACCCGAACTAAATCCCACGATAATCCACCCAAATGCCTTTTAACCTATTTATATCCGCCTTAATCCTCTGATATCACTTGATATCCGCCTTTATCTACCCGAATCCCCCAATGAAAAATAATTCATTGGTTTTATACCCGGAGCCAACATGGAAATCGCCGGCACCGGAGCTGAAGCCGGAGCCAACAAAAAAAAGATTGGCATTTTGATTAAATCAGATATAATTTTTTTTTAATTTTTTATTTAACCTGGAATAATATTCCCTCCTCTAATATGTTCTATAATATCAAAATCAAGAAATTGGAAATATGCTGTGGCGAAAATAGAAGCAGAAACATTAAAAGTATTTTCAATTCCCAAGGCTTCAAACAATGCAAAAGCTCCAGCCATTTCAGTAAACTCAGCAATTCCAAAGGCATATTTTTGTCCAAGAATATTCCCATTTTTATTTTTTACGTATATTATATCTTTAAAACATTTTTAAAAATAATTTTCAGCAATTTCCAGATATCCGATATTTTGGTATTCTAAATATCCGGTACGGGGTTCAGACTAGTGTTCGGCAAATGGATTTTTTCAATACCAATACCGGGAGTACCGAGTCAATACTTTCGGGAGTACTGCGGGAGTATTGAACCGTGCCGAAACTAGTTCAGACTATTTATCCTAAACCCTATACATGAAACTTGGACTTCCTTTAGTAAGCTATAAGTGTAGGCCATGGATGCCACTGGTTACCCGAAAGTTTTCATTTCTAAAACCTAACTAAGCATAAACGAAAAATGTTATTAAGTATTTATATAAAATTTTCACACTCTCTTCATAATAATTCTATTCTTTCTCCTACTTTATATCCTTTACTAGTTTTCTCAAAAATTCCAAAAAACCAACCTTGATTAATTTCAACAAAATATTCTAGACTCTTGGCTTTAAGATTCTCTTCTATTGGAACCTCAATAATATTAAGATCTAGATTTGATTCAAAATTGAATTGCTCTCTACTTTTTTTAGTGTAGACAATCATGTCCTATAATTTATTAAACCTACTACATATTAAATGTCTGATTTGATACTCAAATAATTACCCTGAGTAATTATTCTATGGGGGGGGACTTTTGATTACAGTACGTTAAATCTTATAAGAAGGTGCGTCCTTTATGTAACCTGCCTTTAGTATTTTTGAGGTAAAGGTTTGTTCTTAATAATCAAAAAGTTTGGAATCGCTCTGGCTCTCATTCGTACGGGAATGAGAGAAAATCTCACACGAGCAGTGATGTCAGAGTTCCAAAATTTCTCAGGAACTAGTTCCAGTTCCAGAACCAGGTTTTTAATTTTTTTAGTTCCAGTTCCGGAACTAGTTCCAAGCTAGTTCTAGTTCCAAACTTTTAAATTTTTTGAATATGAAGCGATTTATCAATTTTAACAAATAAAGGCATAATTTAAAAAATCATTTAGTGTGCGGCAAAATCGCATTCACGGGATACCGTAACGGGATTTTCTTTGAAATTTTTTACGGACAGGATCCAGCGGGCTCAAGCAGCTAAGCAGCTAGTCTGGAGCTCAAGCAGCTAGTAATTTACAACATATTAAAAATCCCGTAAATTTAGTCGAGGAAATTTAGTCAAAAATATACCCCCAAGAACTAGTTCCAAAGCTAGTTCCAGACATTTACTAGTTCCGTAGTTCTAGTTCCAAACTAGTTCCAGATAATCGTTAGTTCCGTAGTTCTAGTTCTGGAACTAGAACTAGAAATAATTAGTTCCGGAACTGGAACACTTGCTCATCACTGCACACGAGGAGGAAGGAAAACTTTTGCTACTGCGAAAGTTCTTGATTAGAATAATTAGTTATTTCTCTATCATTTAAATTTTATTTGAATAAAGCTATGCCAAAAATAGTGTGCCTGGTAACTTTTGGGTCACCCTGTATTATTATATGTATATAACATACCACAATATATTTTTCAGTCAAAATCTTGGCCAACAAATTCTGAAAATTTAACAAAATAAAACGGATCAAATTCAAACTTTTAACAAGGATTTCCCTCTATTTCAGCTGGGGCGGTATTCAAAAAAGCGGGGTAGGAAACAGAGGTGGGTCGGAATTTAAAAACATAAGTAAATTATTTAAAAACTTTAACATAAATTTTTATTTTAAGTAAACTTTACGTTTAATTTTAGATGAGAGTAGAAGGAGTTATGACAAACATATAAAGCCCTTTTCTTTGAATTTCCTCCTTTAACTTCACTTTCTTCCTTAACAGGTGCCTTTCCTAGACGTTGTTGAAAAGGTTGATCAGGCCTTCCTCTACTTCTACCTCCAAAACACCCAAAATTATTACCCCTTTTACAGCGGCGATGGAATAATAAATTATTCTTTTTTTCTTCACTTTTACCAATAGAAATTTTGATAAAAATTAACAAAAAGAAAATTAAAAAAATTAATTTTAAATAATACATTTTCTGAAAATATAAGGAATTGAACTTCCAATTGTAAATATAAAACAAGGAAAGTTCTAAAAACATCCTGATTCTGGACATCTTTCGATAAATTATTACGAAGAGGTCTTTTGAAAAATAAAAAATAAATTATAAAAAATTTTAGCAGGTAACTTTCAATAATTTAAATTAAATTATCGAGGGAGGGGGGAGGGTTAAATGGCATGTCTTAAGTCTTAGTAAAAAATGGCATGAGAGAGGGGAGGGTTAAATGGCATGTCTTAAGTCTTAGTAAAAAATGGCATGAGAGAGGGGAGGGTTAAATGGCATGTCTTAAGTCTTAGTAAAAAATGGCATGAGAGAGGGGAGGGTTAAATGGCATGTCTTAAGTCTTAGTAAAAAATGGCATGAGAGAGGGGAGGGTTAAATGGCATGTCTTAAGTCTTAGTAAAAAATGGCATGAGAGAGGGGAGGGTTAAATGGCATGTCTTAAGTCTTAGTAAAAAATGGCATGAGAGAGGGGAGGGTTAAATGGCATGTCTTAAGTCTTAGTAAAAAATGGCATGAGAGAGGGGAGGGTTAAATGGCATGTCTTAAGTCTTAGTAAAAAATGGCATGAGAGAGGGGAGGGTTAAATGGCATGTCTTAAGTCTTAGTAAAAAATGGCATGAGAGAGGGGAGGGTTAAATGGCATGTCTTAAGTCTTAGTAAAAAATGGCATGAGAGAGGGGAGGGTTAAATGGCATGTCTTAAGTCTTAGTAAAAAATGGCATGAGAGAGGGGAGGGTTAAATGGCATGTCTTAAGTCTTAGTAAAAAATGGCATGAGAGAGGGGAGGGTTAAATGGCATGTCTTAAGTCTTAGTAAAAAATGGCATGAGAGAGGGGAGGGTTAAATGGCATGTCTTAAGTCTTAGTAAAAAATGGCATGAGAGAGGGGAGGGTTAAATGGCATGTCTTAAGTCTTAGTAAAAAATGGCATGAGAGAGGGGAGGGTTAAATGGCATGTCTTAAGTCTTAGTAAAAAATGGCATGAGAGAGGGGAGGGTTAAATGGCATGTCTTAAGTCTTAGTAAAAAATGGCATGAGAGAGGGGAGGGTTAAATGGCATGTCTTAAGTCTTAGTAAAAAATGGCATGAGAGAGGGGAGGGTTAAATGGCATGTCTTAAGTCTTAGTAAAAAATGGCATGAGAGAGGGGAGGGTTAAATGGCATGTCTTAAGTCTTAGTTAATACCTCATGATTTTACCTTATTCTTAATCTAAGCTGTCCTTAATGAAAGGATTCGATAATTCAAATTCAATAAAACTTATATTTCTATTGTAATAAATTTTAATATAAAATTAAAAATTAATTTTAAATTTTATTTTACTAAGTTTTAACCAAAAAAAATTTTTATTTAGTCTCAAAGAAAATTTAAACACCATGAAGGTAAAACTGAATTTCGTAACCACCCTTTTTTCCTTATACAAAGTGGAAAATGGTAGACTTAAAATGTGTTACAAACCTTACTTTATGGCTATAAATAGGGATGGGGCTATGTATAATTACCCGGATCGTATTTTTAAAACCAAGCCAGCGTTGGATGTGTACCACAACTTCTATAGGTTCAAGTATTTAAAAATTTATTGGGCATAGAGAGTAAGGCTGGGGGCCCGATCCGAAAGATCGAGTCGGGCATCGAATTTTGGCCCGAAAAAGACTCGGTTGGGCCGGCCCGATAAAAATACCCCCCCCCCCTCCTCGACTCGAAACCCCCAACCCTAATAGAGAGCTCTATTAATCCACTCACAATACCGGATTATAAGCAGAATAGGATACTTATCATCATTATAGTAATGTTTGTAACACATTTTAAATATGACAAATATTAATTCTGCGGAAGGGAAAACGAGGAGGAGGGGTACGATATTTAATTTCATCCACATCTTATTCAAAATTTTAATTTTCTTACATTTTGTGCTTCAATCATTGCTTTTTGTTCAAACATTTTGTAAAATACTTTACTATTTTTGGCCAAAACAGAACGATGAGCTTTTATTGTCTCGTTTTCAATCTGTTAAATAAATTAAAAAAATTATAATTCAAAATAATTTTACTTTAATAATACAGTCAGTAAAAATTTCTTCTTTAAACATATCAGTAAATGATTTTGTTATTATTGTGTTAGAATTATTTTCTACTTCCTCTGTTCCAGATCCTACTTTAAAAGGCACAAATTCAATTTCGCAACAAAGCAAAATAGAACCTTAGAAAATAGGACATTTTTTGAAATGCAAGTAAGAAAGGACTGAACATTTTGTACATCAAGTAAAAAGCGGACTGAGGGATGGGTGAAGGGAATAAGTACCGCTGACCCGATTCACGAAAAACAGAAATTTATTTTTTGTGTCGGCTAGATCCTTGATTAACGCCAAACATTTTGGTAGTTTAAAAGTTCCTTCAGGATCTAGGTATATATATTTTTTCGCAAATCACAGAGAATTGAAAACCAGTTCCTAACATTATTATTTTATAAATTATACCATCCGGATGTAGTAATTTCTCTATCTCCGAAATATGGAAAAATTCAGATTGCTTTTCCTCCTTACACAACAATCTTTTACTAAATTACAATAAAATTTAATTTATTAGATATTTTAATTACAATTGGGGATAGCCGAAAACCAATGTTATCCAAAAATGTTTTGAAAAATTGTAAATTGAATTGACATTCAAAAAACATTCATTTTTCACATCCCAGAAAAAAATGTGGAAGAGCTTTTCCGATGTTTTTGAGTGTTGATAGTGGATAATTAGGTATGTTGAGTTTGAATGAGTTCAAATTTTATATATTTCGAATTCCGGACCCGAATTTGAGCTTAGAAGTGTCAGTTTTTTTTAAGTATCCACCGGCAAACCTCAAAAATATCGAAAAAGTTCTCCTTCCCATTTTCTCTAGGGTAGGGTGTCGGTTTCACCATATTTTCGGTTAACCTAAACCGAACCGAAAATTTTCTTAGAGGGTTAGAGAATTATTAAGGATTAGCAGTGGGGTATAAATGAATTTATCTGATATAAGAGGTTTGTTATGATAAAAAGAAATATACCCTAATTTTCAGCGCCGCAGGCAAAAATTTTGAAAATTTTGGCTAGAATAAGTCATCATATTTCTCACTTGAGATTTCTGGAAGCCAAGGAGCCAGATCACTTCCTTTTTGACGCCGCAAGCGACTCCTTTCACATAGGGCCAAAAATTATATTATTTAAAAACTTACTTTAAACAAATATTTTCACGTCTTCCATTACCATCTAAGGCAAAAATATTAAATTTAGCATTTATTCTTTCATTATCTTTGCCTCCTTCATAAGACAAGTAAATATGAGTACCTTTTATTTAAAATTAAATATATATATATCAGGTATACTTTCTAATTAAAAGTACCATTAATGCGTTTAAGACATGAATTTAGATAGAGATTTAATTTCCATGCAATAGAAGGATATTTTGGATCAAAAAATTTATTGGCTGTAATTTAAATGTTTGTTTTAAAAAAATATTCAAGTAAAACACACCCAACGTCTACATTAGTCCTAAAAGCAAAACGGGAAAAGGAGGGGAACTTTAATAATATTACCTTATCCAAGAGACCTACAACTTGTAGAAGGGAATTTTAAAAGGGAATATCGAAGGATTTGGAGGGATTAAGAGGGTATCGAGGGATTTGGTATGGTTGAAGGGGATAAAGTTTTCTACTCACCCAGGGTTAAGGTACCTCACAATTGGTTTTAAATTACAGAATTGCGAGCTTATCTTCACATAACTAGTATTTATCCAGCTTAATCCGTCTAAATCACTCAATATTCCTTTTCAAAAGTTGTAGGCTGAAGGGTGAGCTGAAGGGTGAGTAGCTGCAGGCGGTAAATAGTGGGGAGGGTTTAGTTTTATCGGGGGGAGCCTTTGATACTATACTTTTTGGTTTTGGAAAGCCTGGCGGCTTTGGGGCGCGCTTCGCGCGCTGCTAGTGCTTTGGGGCGCGTCCAGGGACGCGCGTGGAAAGCCTGCGGCTTTAAAAGGACGCTAGATTTTCTTTTTTGCTTGGCGAAATACGTTAAATATATTTAGAATCCTTGGCTTTGGATTTTGGGGGCCTTCGGCCCCCTTTTCGTTTCGAGGGGGCCTTCGGCCGAGGGGGCCTTTTTTTTTCGTTTCGAGGGGGCCTTTTGGGGGCCTTCGGCCCCCTTTTCGTTTTTTGCCTTTAGATAACTGTGGTGGGTTGATTCGGGGCGTTTGGGGGGCCTTCGGCCCCTCAAACCCAGCGTTTAGTTGGATACTTTGCCTTTTGGTAGCTGTTGTGGGTTGATTCGGGGCGTTTGGGGGGCCTTCGGCCCCCCAAACCCAGCGTTTAGTTGGATACTTTGCCTTTTCTTCCTTTTTCAGCGCCGCAGGCGAAAATTTTGGGAAATTTGGAAGATCCTTAAGCCAAAAATCTTCCTTATTGCGCCGCAGATAGGGGCATAAAAATACTCGGTTTACGCCGAGTCTGCCGAGTATTATGTTACCGAGTACCGGTAACGCCGAGTATTAAGACCCCGAGTAACGAGTCCGAGTAAAACAGCAAAAAACCCGAGCGAACGACACGAGTATACTCGTACTCGTTCGGACTCGGACGTACTCTACTTTAATGTATTTTGTTTAAATCTCTCTGTAATACCCGCTGAATAATTTGTTTAAACTTTTTAAAATTAAAAAAATAATAAAAAATTTATACCAGAATTTATCAAAAAAAATAAATTGAAAAGAATAAAATAATAAAAATAACCACCACACCCCCATGTTGCAAACTTAATCCCATTAAATAAAAATTCTAATCCAAATCATAGACTAAATCTAAAAATGTTAAATAATGTCAAAAAGTCACCCATAAATGTTAAATAAAAATATAAAAATCCAAAATAATAATTCGTTTCCTAGTCCTTTCCTGTTCCGATTTCTTAAAATTAATCACCAATAACATCTGAAATTTTTTCTAAAAAAGTGTTTTTAGCTCTAACACCATTGTTATATTCTTCCAAAATCTTCATTCTAAGTTGATGTATTGCGTAGAAATATTTATTACTAAAATATGAGAAAATATTTTTTTTAAATATTTACTTCATTTTTGGACTACACGATAGTGTTCTTTTAGAACCGGAAATCAGTTCGGAACTGGAATTAAACTTTTTAATGGATCCATTTCTAATTCTTCGTTTACTTTACTAAAAAACTCGGAAATAAATAATGTAAATGGCGAAAGTTCTCTGGCATAACTGAATCAAAACTTTCAGTTGAACACTATAATTATACTAGCAAAATTTTGAAATTTCACTAACAAATTGTTTAACATTTCATTCAAAGCCTTCTGAAAATCGTTTTGAAAATTTTCATTTCTTTTTTCATTGTCCTCCTCGTCTCTGATTGGTTTGCCTTGATCATCCTTGATTATTAAAAGTACATATATTCCAATACCCAAATGTTCAACAAGTGAAGAATTGTAGAATTGATCACCCGAATTTGGAATACAAATTAAAGGAACACCTGCATATATTGCCTTTAAAATTAATTATCAATTTACAAATCCTGTCATAATTTCTAAAAATGACCTCTGTTAAGCTATTTTGTCCACAATGAGAAATGAACAATTTTGTATTTGGGTGAACTAAAATACATATGAAAATTAATTCAATATTATTTTCGGTATTCGGAAGTTTGTCTAGTCAGCGATAGGAAAGAAAAGTTTAAGGAAATACAAAATGGGCAGCGGCCGGTGGTTGATGGACGAACGTATTGGGCTGCAGTTTGGGACAACAGTCCAACAAAATTTTTCACATCGGTATGGTAAAAAATTCCGAACACTATTACAGATATGTTTAATTAATAAATTTATTAACATAATATTTCTTGTTGTGGAAGTAAATCATTGGTTACTTCTAAGTTACCACGTATTTCTGGCAAACATTCATTGCCTGTTCTAACTTTGAAATAATGATTTCGATATTTAATAAATACACGCATCATAAATTTAATATCCTTAACATTCATTCCACTTTGTACGTGAACAGTTCCAAATGAGACAAAAACAAGAGGTTTAGAACTCTTAAATAATTGAGGTTGTAAGATTATTTGAATTTTGGATGGTGATCCCTTTCCCCATTTAGTCTTTACAATAGAAACACAATGAACTGTCAACATATCAAAAAAGCTGAACGTTTCACTTTGAAACGTGTTCTCATTGCAAGTGTATGAAGGAAGGATGATCTGGGGTATAAAGGAAGGATGATCTGGAGTGAGTAAGGGTCATCTAGAATAAAAAAGGATTTAAATCCTGTGCTCTAAACAATTCCTTTGCTCCAGTATGTGTTTACTAGAAAAGTTAGTGTTTACCAGAACATTTCAGAAGAATATTTACCGTAAAAGCTCTAATAGAAGCCATGGGCTTATATTTTTCAATAACCATCATTAAGTGGCTTCTATTACGGATGAACTTTCATTAGAGCTTTTACGGTAATTTATACAAAATTTAATTTGGTTTAATATTTTTTATAGAACATACAAAATTTTTATTAGTTGTCATATCTATATTTTTATTTCCTTCAACCAGAATCCCTCCAATATAAATAATTTTTTCGTGCACTGGAAAAGCTTTAAAATTTACAAATTTATTTTGATTAACAAAATGATATTTAATTTTTCCAAATAAATTTTCAAAAAATATTTCGTTATTTTCTTCGTTTATTCCCATTTCTTCATTCATATTTTTATTTAATACTTCAAAAAAATATTTATTAAAATTAATTGCGTTATCATGAGCTTCTAAGTTTTCCGAAATTCTCTCATTTTTGTAATAACTATTTTCTCCTTGCCCTTCTATCCAATCTCCAGGTTTGGGAAAATTAAATTCTTAAATTAATAAAAAATTTTATTTTTTGATTTGATTTATTAAAATGCTCCAAATGCTAATAGAAAGCAGTGCTACGCTCGTACCAAAATTCGTACTCGTACAAATTACGAGGTTTTAGTATCTAAAATTACTGTACAGCCCAAGGCGCGCGGGCATAACGGCGCAAAGCCATAACTTGCTTCAGGATTTCTGAATCTTAACAAATTTAGTATTAAACGATTCCTCACATCGAGCTAAAGAAATTGGTACCAAAATTAATAAGAGTCAGAAATTTTCCAGCGCCGTTATGCCCGCGCGCCTACTTGGGCGTGTCCTCTAAAATTATTACCTAAAATATTTTTTACAAATTTTCATCTAACCTGGAATAATATTTCCTCCTCCAATATGTTCTATAATATTAAAATCAAGAAGTTGGAAATATACTGGGAAGAATATCGAAGCATTGACACTAAAAGTATTTTCAATTCCCAAAGCTTCAAACAATGCAAAAGCCCCTGTCATTTCAGCAAACTCAGCTATTCCAAAAGCATAATTTTGTTGAAGAATATATTTTTTTAACGCTTTTTGTTTTTTGTTTTCGAATATTTCTTTAAAAATTGAGTTAGTAGATATTTTTTCAAGCAGGGTAATTATTATTTACGGTAATTAATTGGAGGGGATAATTATTTGAAAAGGGACAGTTATTCGAGGATATAGGGTAGTAGAACCGGCCAAAATATGTATTTAACTCGAAAATTATAATTAATATTATTCTTGAAAAGACTAACTTGTATAAATTTTAACAGAATAAAGTACACTCCGATCATTAATATCTTCTCCCATCGGAACTTCAATAATATTAAGATCTGGATTTGAATCGAAATTGAAATCTTTCCCACTCTTTTTAGTGTAAATAAGCATGTCCTAGAATTTATTTTATTTATTAATAATTGGATTTTGTATGAAAGTTTCGGTTATAAAGACTCGAGATTTTACGAGATATCGGTCTTGAATATAGATCGAACCTCAATTCTATGGAGGAAACTAATCTAAAGAAATTATTTCTTTATCATGATCGGAATAGTCGAAAACTGTATTATTTCTATATTACTCGGATAACTTTATGAGAGGATTAGTAGAGAGAGGGTAATTATTTGAGGGAATGTAATTAGGAATGGGAGTAATTATTAGGATAAATACTGTAAATATTATAAAGTGGGGTGGGTCGGAACAGTCAGAGGTGTCGGAAATCGGAAGAGCCGGAAATCGGAACTGGCTCAAAAGTCGGAAATCGGAAATCAAAAATTTTTTTCGGAAATCGGAAGGAAAAAACGCCGGAAATTGGAAGTCTGAAATCAGAATAAAATATTCAGTTTAGATTGAAACCGACAATCCTAGAAAATATATTAGCATACCACAGTATATTTTTCAGTCAAAGTCCCGGCCAAAAATTCCTGAAATTTTAAACGTTCCAGGAAAAGATATTTAAATTATCAGAGTTACGTTTAATTTTAGATGGGAGTAGAATGTGTTATGACAAACATATAAAGCCCTCTTCTTTGAATTTCCTTCTTCAACATGTGCCTTTCCTTCACGTTGTTCAAAAGGTTGATCAGACCTTCTTCTACTTCCACCTCCAAAACACCCAGAATTATTACCCCTTTTGCACCGACGGTGGAATAATAAATTGTTTTTTCCTTTAGGTTTTCCAACAGAAATGTTGATAAAAATTAACAAAAAGAAAATGAAAAAAATTAATTTTAAATAATACATTCCCTAAATTAAATATTTTTTTATTTTTTAATAAAATGTTTAGCTGCTTTACTTTATTTAGTTAAAGCTATAAAAATATTAAGAAAATAAATGGCTATAGATTTCCACAGAGGACATAAAATGGTAATAAATGGCAAAATGTTAATAAAATGGCAATAATATTTTTTTAAATGTGGACATGCGGGAGTAAATCTTCTTTTTAAAATTATTGATAGATTTTTATAAAAATTAAAAAATTAAATAAAAATTTTTAAAATTTAATTATCAGGCAACTTAACAAAACATTATCCCTCTTTTAAGTTGAATAAGAAATTCTTTTTTTTTTCTTTATTTTTCAAACAGAAATATAGATAAAAATTAAAAAAAAAATTTGGATAATAAATTTCCTGAAAATAAAAATTTGAAGGAATTATCAACGAGAGTCTAAGAATGATCACTAGGGCTGGGAAAAACATGCAAACGCGCATGTTTTATATGCGGATATGCCTTGATGAGAGAAGCTCAAAAATGGTGTTTTTACATTGGTCCGAGCCCTTTAGGACCCGGTTCTTAATGCATATTTTTGTATATTTCGGCCCTCTCGTGCATATTTGCATGTCGTGGCGATTTTGCGTGCATATTTTTCCCAGCCCTAATGATCACATAACAATAATTTCAAATCCCTATTCCAATTCAAATCCCTATCAAATCTCTATTTATGCGAATATTTCCACCTCCGGTGTAACACCAACACCAAAATGCGGCACATTCGCTTTACTATATCTAATTTTTTGATAAAATCAAAGCCCTAAAAAATTTTTTTAAGAGTAAATTGGGAATAGCAATATATATAATACCTCCATAAAATGAATGTGGAGGTATTACCAAGCAATACCTACACATCAAAATTTATCTATATTTGACACGTTGAATATTTTTAAATAAAATTCTGATATTTTTTCTGAGCAAAATTTTAAAATGCGAAAAAATAAAAATTTTAAATAAAATCTAAAAGTTTTGAAATTAATTCCTTCAATAAAATTTTTTATTGTTTTTTAAGTAAATCTACATATAAATTAATTCTGTTAAATTTAAGAGAGGTGTTTAATATGTAGTTAAAAAACATCTTTTTTAAAAATTTTTTATTGCGGATAATCCGCAAGTTTAGAAGTATTTCTTTTTAAATTTATTTTTAAAAAGGGACTGGGGAAGTTAATTAAAAAATTTTATTTTTTTAAAAATTATTGATATATTGACAGAAAAATTAAAAAAAAATTTTTACTTAAATTTATTTTGTGACAGAGCAACGTCCTGACAAAATATACCGTCCAAGATACAATTCAAAGCGAAAACTCTGTTGTTCCAAAATGATTTTCCTTCCCCATATTTGGAATAACCTTCTCCAGAATCTTAGCCAGTATTTTGCAACGACCGAGTTTTGGAAGAATGAGTCTTCCTCATTTATTCGGTAATGCGAAACTTGCGGACCGACTTTTGCGGACCATAGGTTTAGGTTTTTGTTTTTCTATCGTATCTTTATCTAAGCTTGTACAATCACGATGATTTTGATGTCATTCGACTCAGCTCGTCGAGCTCTTTCGAATGAGCTATGTTTTGAGAAATTCGTCGGGTCCGCAAGTTTCGGTCTGCAAAAGGCGGTCCGCAAGTTTCGGCCTTTTCGGATATCAATACAGCGCAACCAAGGATTGAGTACGGTTTTTCTGGAGTTAATGAACTGGCATAATAATAAATCTTTATGCATAAAAGTCTTTTAAATTTAAAAAATAAAAAATTTTTATACCAAAATTTATCAAAAAAAAAAGAAATAATATTTTGTTTTGGTTTTTGTATCCATTACAGTACTGTTAAAAATTATAAACGGATTTGAAAAACTAGTACAATCGGGATTGAGTTATCCAAATATGATCAAGGTTTAAATTACAATACTTAAACGAATTAAAAACAAAATTAGAAGATTTTGAAATTATTGTTCAGACTCAATTACTTTTTGCTCTAACCTACTTGCTCGAAAACAAAAAAAAATTAAAAACTTTTTTGAATCTAAAACTAGTAATCTTTAACATAAAGTTTAAAAATAAATTTAAATATAAATTCTTTTTCAATTTCCAACAAGCTCAACAATTTTATTCAGAAATTTTTCTTCTGCAGTATTTCCTCCATAAAAATCGTTGAGAATTCTATTTCTCAGATTTGTAGCAGCAATTTAATAATTATTTGAATGAATATTACTTAATTATTTATTTAATTCGAAATTTTATTTGTTTGATAATTTTTTTAAGATAAGAATAAATTAATATGGCCATAATTTGTTGTGTCCGCACTTGCAGAATGAACATAAATGAAAATAAATAACCCAGCACCGGGTTGGATGATCTCCAGCAAGACCCCTCTTAAGCGGAAGGGAGTTCGAATAATTCCCCAGTGTAATTATTCAAGGAAATACTGTAAATGGAGTCGTTTTTGATTGGAGTCGGGAGATTTTCATTCCAAGAACACATAGTCGGTTGTGCTTCGGTCTGGGCCCTTTCCATGATGGTTCTATTCCATCTCCCATCCAATGAAATTTTCCACAGTATGAACTCGTATCTAAATTATTTTAAATATATTTTGTGGGTTTGCTTCATCCAAACTCTAAATTTAATTAATTTCGGAGCCACATTACCGTAATTGAGTAATTATTTACTAGATAGAAAAAATTTCTACGCTAATAATACACGAAAACTATGCATGAGAATCGTGGTGAGAGCAGAGGAGATTATGGATTGCGAGATAAGGAAGATTCTCACTCCTAGTTCAGTGTCCATATTTTATATTTTTTAATTTTAAATTTCTTTAAATTTACCCTAAAATGGCATCGAGAGCTTCCTTAAAAAAATTTTTTCTCCCAAATTATATACCAGAAAACGTTCATATTAAGATGTATGCCGATGATATTAAACTATATGTTATCCACAATAATGACTCAAACAGGGACTATTTAGAAAAGGCTCTTAAATCGATTGAAAACTGGACTAAGGAAAACCATATGGAAATTTCAATCAATAAATGTTCAGTATTACATATTGGCAACAATAACTCTTTACGATCCTATTTATTAAACGATAAAGTAATCCAGGTAGCCAATTGCATTAGAGATTTAGGAGTTATAATTGATAATAATTTTTCTTTCTCGTTCCACATTGATTACATAATTAAGAAAACATACTCCTTAATACATCTATTTTTTAAGTTTATAAAAGTCCGAATATTAAAAATATGGGTTCTCATCTATAAAATATATATTAGGCCTAATTTGGAATATGCATCTCAAGTGTGGAGTCCCCAAAATAATAAGGATATAATTAAGATAGAAAAGGTTCAAAAAATGTTTACGAGAGTTATTCTTAAGAAATGCGGATTAGCATCCCGACCTTATCCAGAAAGACTTAATATTTGCCAGCTTAGACAGTTGAGCACTAGAAGGGCGTCTGCCGATTTATGCATGGTCTTTAAAATTATTAAAAATACCACTAATCTTATTCCTACTGATTTCTTTACATTTTCTAAGCGCTATAGCCGAAAACCGCATTTTATTCTTAATTCGAAATATGATTTTAGAAATAAGCAAGATTTCTTTATTAGAATGATACTTAAATGGAATAGTTTGCCCGCTGAAATTACTAAATTATCCAACATTAAAATTTTTAAGAAAAGTATTGATAACCTAGTTCAGTAACTAACTTTGAATGGCTCCTATCTTATACTATTAATATATATATATATATTTTTTTTAAATGATTGTATGATAATTTGACTTAGCCAATTGACCAAATTACCTTTTAATTTATTATTTAATTTTATGTCATTTTAATTTTTTTTATCGCTTTTATTGTATTTCCACGTAAGAGTACAATTATTTGTACCTGTGGTTGCTCAGAATAAATAAATAAAATAAATAAATATACCGTCCAAGATACAATTCAAAGCGAAAACTCTGTTGTTCCAAAATGATTTTCCTTCCCCATATTTGGAATAACCTTCTCCAGAATCTTAGCCAGTATTTTGCAACGACCGAGTTTTGGAAGAATGAGTCTTCCTCATTTATTCGGTAATGCGAAACTTGCGGACCGACTTTTGCGGACCATAGGTTTAGGTTTTTGTTTTTCTATCGTATCTTTATCTAAGCTTGTACAATCACGATGATTTTGATGTCATTCGACTCAGCTCGTCGAGCTCTTTCGAATGAGCTATGTTTTGAGAAATTCGTCGGGTCCGCAAGTTTCGGTCTGCAAAAGGCGGTCCGCAAGTTTCGGCCTTTTCGGATATCAATACAGCGCAACCAAGGATTGAGTACGGTTTTTCTGGAGTTAATGAACTGGCATAATAATAAATCTTTATGCATAAAAGTCTTTTAAATTTAAAAAATAAAAAATTTTTATACCAAAATTTATCAAAAAAAAAAGAAATAATATTTTGTTTTGGTTTTTGTATCCATTACAGTACTGTTAAAAATTATAAACGGATTTGAAAAACTAGTACAATCGGGATTGAGTTATCCAAATATGATCAAGGTTTAAATTACAATACTTAAACGAATTAAAAACAAAATTAGAAGATTTTGAAATTATTGTTCAGACTCAATTACTTTTTGCTCTAACCTACTTGCTCGAAAACAAAAAAAAATTAAAAACTTTTTTGAATCTAAAACTAGTAATCTTTAACATAAAGTTTAAAAATAAATTTAAATATAAATTCTTTTTCAATTTCCAACAAGCTCAACAATTTTATTCAGAAATTTTTCTTCTGCAGTATTTCCTCCATAAAAATCGTTGAGAATTCTATTTCTCAGATTTGTAGCAGCAATTTAATAATTATTTGAATGAATATTACTTAATTATTTATTTAATTCGAAATTTTATTTGTTTGATAATTTTTTTAAGATAAGAATAAATTAATATGGCCATAATTTGTTGTGTCCGCACTTGCAGAATGAACATAAATGAAAATAAATAACCCAGCACCGGGTTGGATGATCTCCAGCAAGACCCCTCTTAAGCGGAAGGGAGTTCGAATAATTCCCCAGTGTAATTATTCAAGGAAATACTGTAAATGGAGTCGTTTTTGATTGGAGTCGGGAGATTTTCATTCCAAGAACACATAGTCGGTTGTGCTTCGGTCTGGGCCCTTTCCATGATGGTTCTATTCCATCTCCCATCCAATGAAATTTTCCACAGTATGAACTCGTATCTAAATTATTTTAAATATATTTTGTGGGTTTGCTTCATCCAAACTCTAAATTTAATTAATTTCGGAGCCACATTACCGTAATTGAGTAATTATTTACTAGATAGAAAAAATTTCTACGCTAATAATACACGAAAACTATGCATGAGAATCGTGGTGAGAGCAGAGGAGATTATGGATTGCGAGATAAGGAAGATTCTCACTCCTAGTTCAGTGTCCATATTTTATATTTTTTAATTTTAAATTTCTTTAAATTTACCCTAAAATGGCATCGAGAGCTTCCTTAAAAAAATTTTTTCTCCCAAATTATATACCAGAAAACGTTCATATTAAGATGTATGCCGATGATATTAAACTATATGTTATCCACAATAATGACTCAAACAGGGACTATTTAGAAAAGGCTCTTAAATCGATTGAAAACTGGACTAAGGAAAACCATATGGAAATTTCAATCAATAAATGTTCAGTATTACATATTGGCAACAATAACTCTTTACGATCCTATTTATTAAACGATAAAGTAATCCAGGTAGCCAATTGCATTAGAGATTTAGGAGTTATAATTGATAATAATTTTTCTTTCTCGTTCCACATTGATTACATAATTAAGAAAACATACTCCTTAATACATCTATTTTTTAAGTTTATAAAAGTCCGAATATTAAAAATATGGGTTCTCATCTATAAAATATATATTAGGCCTAATTTGGAATATGCATCTCAAGTGTGGAGTCCCCAAAATAATAAGGATATAATTAAGATAGAAAAGGTTCAAAAAATGTTTACGAGAGTTATTCTTAAGAAATGCGGATTAGCATCCCGACCTTATCCAGAAAGACTTAATATTTGCCAGCTTAGACAGTTGAGCACTAGAAGGGCGTCTGCCGATTTATGCATGGTCTTTAAAATTATTAAAAATACCACTAATCTTATTCTTACTGATTTCTTTACATTTTCTAAGCGCTATAGCCGAAAACCGCATTTTATTCTTAATTCGAAATATGATTTTAGAAATAAGCAAGATTTCTTTATTAGAATGATACTTAAATGGAATAGTTTGCCCGCTGAAATTACTAAATTATCCAACATTAAAATTTTTAAGAAAAGTATTGATAACCTAGTTCAGTAACTAACTTTGAATGGCTCCTATCTTATACTATTAATATATATATATATTTTTTTTAAATGATTGTATGATAATTTGACTTAGCCAATTGACCAAATTACCTTTTAATTTATTATTTAATTTTATGTCATTTTAATTTTTTTTATCGCTTTTATTGTATTTCCACGTAAGAGTACAATTATTTGTACCTGTGGTTGCTCAGAATAAATAAATAAAATAAATAAATATACCGTCCAAGATACAATTCAAAGCGAAAACTCTGTTGTTCCAAAATGATTTTCCTTCCCCATATTTGGAATAACCTTCTCCAGAATCTTAGCCAGTATTTTGCAACGACCGAGTTTTGGAAGAATGAGTCTTCCTCATTTATTCGGTAATGCGAAACTTGCGGACCGACTTTTGCGGACCATAGGTTTAGGTTTTTGTTTTTCTATCGTATCTTTATCTAAGCTTGTACAATCACGATGATTTTGATGTCATTCGACTCAGCTCGTCGAGCTCTTTCGAATGAGCTATGTTTTGAGAAATTCGTCGGGTCCGCAAGTTTCGGTCTGCAAAAGGCGGTCCGCAAGTTTCGGCCTTTTCGGATATCAATACAGCGCAACCAAGGATTGAGTACGGTTTTTCTGGAGTTAATGAACTGGCATAATAATAAATCTTTATGCATAAAAGTCTTTTAAATTTAAAAAATAAAAAATTTTTATACCAAAATTTATCAAAAAAAAAAGAAATAATATTTTGTTTTGGTTTTTGTATCCATTACAGTACTGTTAAAAATTATAAACGGATTTGAAAAACTAGTACAATCGGGATTGAGTTATCCAAATATGATCAAGGTTTAAATTACAATACTTAAACGAATTAAAAACAAAATTAGAAGATTTTGAAATTATTGTTCAGACTCAATTACTTTTTGCTCTAACCTACTTGCTCGAAAACAAAAAAAAATTAAAAACTTTTTTGAATCTAAAACTAGTAATCTTTAACATAAAGTTTAAAAATAAATTTAAATATAAATTCTTTTTCAATTTCCAACAAGCTCAACAATTTTATTCAGAAATTTTTCTTCTGCAGTATTTCCTCCATAAAAATCGTTGAGAATTCTATTTCTCAGATTTGTAGCAGCAATTTAATAATTATTTGAATGAATATTACTTAATTATTTATTTAATTCGAAATTTTATTTGTTTGATAATTTTTTTAAGATAAGAATAAATTAATATGGCCATAATTTGTTGTGTCCGCACTTGCAGAATGAACATAAATGAAAATAAATAACCCAGCACCGGGTTGGATGATCTCCAGCAAGACCCCTCTTAAGCGGAAGGGAGTTCGAATAATTCCCCAGTGTAATTATTCAAGGAAATACTGTAAATGGAGTCGTTTTTGATTGGAGTCGGGAGATTTTCATTCCAAGAACACATAGTCGGTTGTGCTTCGGTCTGGGCCCTTTCCATGATGGTTCTATTCCATCTCCCATCCAATGAAATTTTCCACAGTATGAACTCGTATCTAAATTATTTTAAATATATTTTGTGGGTTTGCTTCATCCAAACTCTAAATTTAATTAATTTCGGAGCCACATTACCGTAATTGAGTAATTATTTACTAGATAGAAAAAATTTCTACGCTAATAATACACGAAAACTATGCATGAGAATCGTGGTGAGAGCAGAGGAGATTATGGATTGCGAGATAAGCAAGATTCTCACTCCTAGTTCAGTGTCCATATTTTATATTTTTTAATTTTAAATTTCTTTAAATTTACCCTAAAATGGCATCGAGAGCTTCCTTAAAAACACCGTTTTCCTCATCTCTCTTAGTTCTCGTAAACATCTTTTGAACTTTTTCAAATAAAGTTTCTTTCTTTTCGATATAGAATATTCCGATACCCAAATGTTCAACGAGAGAAGAATTTAGGAATTGATCAACAGAATTTGGAATACAAATTAAAGGAACACCTGCATACATTGCCTTAAAAATAAAAAGTTTTCAAATTCCCCGCCTTAAGAGGAAATTGAAAAAAAGTTAGTGGATCATGGAAAATTCCTGGATATTCGAATTCAATATCCAAATTATTTTCAGAGTTTTTAGCTTTGATTAGCCAATTTAATTAATATTTGCACAAACAAGATTGTTGTAATGACTTTTCATAAGAAAATCATTACGACTTTAAATAATTTCATTTATTACCTCAGTTAAACTATTCTGTCCACAATGAGAAAGAAATAATTTGATATTTTGTTTAGCTGTGTAAATAAATAAAAATTAATTATGCTAAGTAACATATTTTATATATACCCAATATTTCTTGTTGATCAACAAAACCTTCTAAAAAATTTATATTTTCTGCCTGATAATTTTTCGTTAAATAATGATCCTCCAATCTTATATTAAATAAACAATTCTCATAAGTTGCGAAAATATCGAGCATTTTTCGAAGTTTATTTCGACTCATTCCTCCATCTATTTTGACGGTTCCAAATGCGACATAGACAGCGCAATCATACTTAAAAATTTTTTTAATTTTCGAGGACTGTCTTGGATTTAATTTTGCTCAGTGTTATTAGACTGTTTAGTTAACTCATGAATTTTGTCGAACCGAAAATAAATAGTAATTTAATTTTGGGATGTTTGATTCAGAATGTGGAGGAGGATCTCGATCTTGGGTAAAGATATGAGCCTAGATTTTTTATTTTTTCACAATATCAATATATATGTTTGCAAGACTTTTTTGTAAATTTTTCCTTATATTGGAAAAATGTTGGCGAATCCCATACGGCTCCGAAGAAGGCAGGATATCCGGGTCCGAAAAAAGGCCTGATAAAAAAAGGCCGGCTCCAACTATGCGCCAACCTACTGTTGGAAACATGAAAAACCAAATAAAAATAAGTGATCGTATCATTATGAAGCAGAGCCTAACTAAAACTATCTGATTAATTACTCTACAACTTCTTTATTACACTTTACCTGAAAAAAGACTTTTTCCGTTTTAAATCCGAACTAGATTAATCACTTAGAGTATACTAGCGAGAATATCTTTTAACGAGTTGAATTCCAAGATAAATTATTTTTTACCCCATCATTTGCCTCCAATTTGTCTTGAGTTAAAATCCCCCGTTCTTCAACATGAATGCCTCCAATATAAATAAAATTATCAAATTGAGGATATTCATTAAATTTCCCATTAATATTTTGATTTAAAAAATGAATTTTAATATTTTTAAATAATTCTGACAAAGGCGAAGGTCTCTTATATTCTTCAGAAATGTATATTTTATTATAATTTTTGTAGCTTTTACAAAGTTTTTCCATTTTTTCAATTCGTTTTTCTTGAATTTTTTTATTTTGAGAATATCTTTCACTTCCTTCTTCACTAATAGAATTCCCAATTGTCCATTCTCCTGGCCTGGCACTAAGGTAATCTGAAATGATCAGACTTTTTTCTATGTCAATATACCTAATGGAATTTAATTATTAAGCAAAAATGATTTATTTGCCAAAATTTGAAACGCATAGGCGTGAGTTTGAGAATCTCAAACCTTTCTTAAAAATTTGAGAAATTTTTGGAAATAAAACCGCGCTTAGGAGAAAGTTTGAGAACAAGGAAACCGTGGTTAAAAACCGGAACCAGGGATGATCGAAACAAAAATTTTCTTATTTCGAATCGAAACGAAATGGAAAAAAGGCACGAAGGAGCGAAACGAAACGAAATTTTGATCATCCCTGACTGGAACCGTGTTTGAGAATCTGGGGTTGAGAACCGGTTTTTTGATCACAGAAAGTTTTAGATCAATAGAATCATGAAGAGTCATTGTGTCCTGAATAAGGTTGTTGATTTCTACAAAATCCTTAGTTAGCCGAACAATGAACATAACCGAAATTCCCCGATTTAAGAGAAAATTAAAATTGGAAAAATAACCAGGAATTTTCAGATTTGTAAGAAAATATAAATTCTGTCTGAAATGTAATAGCCGAAACATTAATTGTATGTGTAATTCTCAACTTTTCAAAAACAGCAAATGCTCCAAACATTCCAAAAAATCCGGCAATTCCAACGTCATATCCCTGTAAATGTAGCCAAAGACTAATTCTTATATTATCAATTAGTTCTTTGTCTTCAATTATTGCTTTATTGAAAAATTTAATTTTTAAAATATTTTTAATCATTATTTGACTGTTTGAAGTTAATTATAAAATCCAGAATGAGGTTATTAATGAAGGAAGTAACATTTCTGAGTAGAGACCGGATCTGGATGTCTCCACTTGCGAAAGAGCACCTACTTTTATAGATTCCAATATGCAAATATGATGCTTTTTTTAAATTTGAATTCCGTTTCAATTGTTTTTTATCTACAGGAATATTAATTATTCGGAATTTATCTGAATTCATTGGCTGTTTTCCTTCTTTAAAGTAAACAAGCATATCCTGAAATTAGAAATAGAGATATACGGATGCTTCATAATATTATAGTAATTAAAGTTAGGATTTGCGCCCAGCACCCTTTTTACTTTAACATAGCCCAGAAATCAAGTATTTTGATAAAATAGCGTTAAAAACCCCCGGATAACGGGCTTGGCAATTTGAAAAGTCCGAACTTTATAAGTGACACATGAGAGTGAAAGCGGAGAAAATCGGCCAAATTCTCTGTGTCGGAGAGAAGGTCAAAATTTCGAGTTTTCCCATCGAGTTTTCCCGAAAAGAGGAACTCCTCAAGGCACCAGGATTGTAGGTTAGAATCGAACCAAAGAAATGAGGTTTTTTGGTTCGACCTTGGATAATCAAAAATTTTCCATAAACTAACAATCCCCACTTACCACTTCATATATTGTAGATAATTTCTCGGCTAACAATTTCTGAATTTTTTAAAAAGAATTTAAAATAAATTTAAAAATGTTTAATTATTTACATGTAATTGGATATGCGAATAATAAAAATTATCGCAAATATACAAAACTTTTTTCCTTGAATTTTCAGCTATCGATGAAATTTCACTTCCTTCAAAAGAGCGTCTTGCCCCAAATAAAATTTTTGTAAAAATTAATAAAAATAAAATTAAATAAATTAATTTAAACATTTTCTAAAATAAATTTTTTTATTAGAAAATTTATTAAAAAAATTTTTTGCCTTTAAAAATATTTACAAGACAATATTTTGGCTATAAATAAATTTATTAACGTCAATAGACGATTTCTTAATTTTTAATTTGCACTTCACTTTTCTTAATGCCGCTTAATCATTACATTGCTTTATAAATTCGATTTTTTCCTTTACTTATTCTTTTGCTTAAATAAAATGCCGCATTGCGTCAATGCGGCAGAAAATAAAATTTAAAGAAAGGATAGACTAAAGTGCGACTTTTCCTCCTCTTATGCCATTTATGTAGGGGGGGGGGGAAAGAGGAGGCAAAATCCTTTGATTAAAACAAAAAGTAATGCCGCCTTGCTTTAATTATCTGTCATCGAGTTTTCTAGACCCAAAAGATCAAAAGTTATATATTAAATATTTTTAAACTTTTCAAAGAATTAAAAAAAATATTCCCAACTTTTGTTGTTTTGAATCTTTAAATTTACTTATGTTTAAAGGGGTTCCACCACCTTCCCCAAGGACGGTGGGAGCCGCTCCACAGAGCCACCGTCCCCGTCACCGAGGCATAAACCACAGCAATCCCCGCCCCGTGAAAACAGCCACCTGACCGTGAATTTGGAAGAACTGTAGTTTAAAGCTAGTGATCGGAAAATTTTTTTGGATTTGAAATAAAATGTAAGAATTCAAATTAAAAATTGACCAGTTCCATTCGGATTCATATCTACTACATAATCATATCTACTACAATATCTACTATTTACTTCATAAACAATAAAAAATTTTATTGAAGGAATTAATTTCAAAACTTTTAGATTTTATTTAAAATTTTTATTTTTTCGCATTTTAAAATTTTGCTCAGAAAAAATATCAGAATTTTATTTAAAAATATTCAACGTGTCAAATATAGAGAAATACCTCCACATTCATTTCGATGGAGGTATTATATATACATATTGCCATTACGAATTTACTCTTAAAAAATTTTTTAGGGCTTTGATTTTATCTAAAAATTAAATATACAGGGTGACAAAAAAGTGACCGGGCAGTTTATTTTCGGCATAACTTTATTCAAATTAGAGATAATGGGATCAAATCAAGCTTATATTATAGAGAATTAAACAAGGAACAGATATTATCAAAAATTTTTAAGTGCCCTCTCTTTGCTCGAAAATATAGTAGAAGGCGCGCGGAAAAATTTTAGGCAAAAGTTCGCAAGTCAGAAAAATTTTTTACAGACGGAAAATTTTTTATGAACGGAACAAGTAAAAATAATAAAAATGAAAGATATTGTGCCCCAAAGTCTTCTCTTTCTGATCCACTTGTTACTGATTCCCAAAACTTTTCTTCTTTAAAGATAAGGATGTTATTTGGAAAACGGTCAAAATCCCTTGATTTTAGTGAATCCTGAGGGTTTTCGTGAATCTACGAGAAATCCTTTAGGGTATTTTACAGCCTTGGGTGCGAGGCCACTTTTGACGTAAGGACCGGATCTTTCGTCTGAATTCTTCATCAGCTCATAAGGCTAAAGTAGTGCATGGTTGATGAGCAGCCAATTTACCATGTTTGACAAGTCTCCGATTTTTGGCGTTTTGCGTTTGGCATGATTTTCCGATTTTGGCGCGCCAAACGCCAAAAATATATACCCCTAATGATGGAATTTTTATAAAATAATTAGGAGAAGGGACAATCGAGAAAGAAAATTTTTCTGCATACAACATCCAAAATTCTCAAAATTTTCGCCTGCGGCGCTTAAAGGAGGAAGCCCTTATCTTAAACTAATACTTCCATCATGATAGAAAAACTTAAGCTCCGTCAACCATTTACTCTCTTCAAGACCTCTGTTATTCTTATTACCCACTTTATGCCTTCATATCCACCTTACTTTCAAGGGGTTCTACCCAATTTTTTTCCTTTTCCTCATTTCGGCGGATGGGAATTCTCCCCCTTGGCTAGGGCCTGCATCTTGGTCTTACTTAATTCAAAAAATTTTCAAAAACTCAAAATTTTCGCATCCGGCGGTAAAAAAGGATGAATTCTAGCTTCTGTGAATCTTGAAAATGAAAAAAATTTCGTCTGCGGCGCTAAACTGAGATTAAAAGAGGTTTTTGAGTCTTCATAGACTCTAAAAATTTTGGCGTTTGGCGTTTTGGCGTTAATATATGGCCATAACTTTCCTGATATTCGACCGATTTGAATAATTCTCATATCATTCGAAAGGTCTCGAGATTCGACATCTTTTTAATAATTGGCCAGATCCGATCTGATGATCACAAAAAAAGTTACAGCGTGAAAACCGATTTTTTATGCCTGTGACGTCGTTTATCAGTGATAACTTTTTGTAGAGTGATCAGATCAGGACAGTCCAATTATAAAAAAGATGCAGCACCCCGAGGCCTATCAAATCATATATAATAATCGCTACAATATTGATCGAGCAAAAAGTTATGACCAAAAAACCCAAATACTGAATCGGCCAATACTGAATCGGCGATACTGAATCGGCGATACTGAATCGTCCCCTACCCTTAATTTTGGCCGATTTTTGGCGTCTTGCGTTTGGCGTGTTTTTAAAATTTGAAAAAGGAAGCGAAGGAAGCGTTAATGAGGAATGTACAAGTCCTGGAAGGATAAGTTATGGAAGTGGATGTTCTGATTAGAAGTAGAAAGACAAATTCATTGAGGACAAGGGTTGTTCCCTGACGTGGGGGGGGGGGGGGGGCGGGGAAAATTTTTACGGGGAAATTTCAGGGATCAAAAATCTTTTTGGCGCCTTCTTAGAATTTGAGTATATATAAGTAGGCGAGTACAAAACATAATAAAAAGCAACTTTTTAATTAATTTTTATATTCTCAATGCTTCTAATTTTCATACTGTCGTCTGTCGGCTAGTGTCTTTGATTGTTAAAGTGCATGTTAGAAAAAACTGATTTTCCGGTGGCATTTCTCGCTTAGTGGATTGCGCCTCAAGAGCGCTCTTTAAAGTTTAAACTATTAATTTTGAGCTTGTTTATGTTTTTATTTGTTATTCTAATTTTTTTAGCTGTTTAATGTTTAATATTTTAAACTTAATTTAGAGTACATAGTTTTATTTAATTTGAATTATTGACTGATTGGATTAAGGACAGAGTGTATCGAATAAAAATAAGGGAATGAGGGATAGCTTCGCCATATAAGATTGGGTATAGCCATTTATGTTTATAGTACAACTCAGACAACTCAGCAAAAATGACAGTCGACAGACCCATACGCATTTATACTCCCATTCGATAATTTATTTTAGAGAATATTTTATAGTTTATTTCACTCATTTTACCTACTATTAAAAATTTTAAATTTATTTTTTATTTTTCTATGAGCCCAGAAACATGACGTTAGATTTTCAAAACTTTCCTTGCTTCACATTTGCGTTAATGGCATGAACAATTCGCCAGTGACCGTGTTTTATCATTTAAAAATAAATTTAAATTAAATTTAAAATGGAAATTTTTAGACAAAAATGTATTTAAAATTAATTTTTTGGATTTTATTTTTATTAATTTTTGTCAACATTTCAATTGAGAGAAATTGTAAATGCCCTAAAAATGGGGGAAACAATTTGTACAAACGTCGCCATAAAAGAGGTAGTGGATGTAGTTGCTTAGGGAGAGGTGGAGGTTCTAGAAGTGAACATTCTGCAGGTAACCGTCATGGAGGAACTAGAAGTTCTGGGAGGATAAGCCATGGAAGTGGACGTTCGGAATTAGAAGTAACTGGAAGGCAAAGCCATGATGGAAGATCTGGTGGGGAGATAGTTCAAGAAAGTGGAGGATATCATGGTCATGGAGAACAAAGTTATGGAGAACCAAGTCATTGGGGACGTAGCTATGAGGGAACATCTAATGTGTCAGATTATGGAGTAGGTTATGGTGGAGGTTATTTAGGTGGGAGTATGTATGGAGAAGATAAAAAGAAAATTTTGTACATTTGCGACAACTATTTCTACTCCAACGTTCAATTCCATGTATAGTTTATAGATATTTAGATCTTACAAGGGGATAAGTTAATTCCCATAAAATTATTTCTCGATTCGCCTAAGCGATTCAAAAAAAGAATTTAGGTGAAGGAAATTTTAGGTCCAATTTGAAATAATAGCATCATGACTTTTTATGTCGATCGCGCATTCTTTTTCCAACGATTTTGACTTCTGTATTACTGAACTATTGTTACTGACCAATACTGCTCTGTTATTTTAGAACTATATCTTTTTGATATTTTTCTTTTAAAAAACTAATAAGCAACATTTATTTAAATAATTTCAGGTATTGTTGGCAAACGCTCTATCCGAAAAATTTATTGTGGTAATATTTTATGGTAGTTATGGGAGCAGGGTTGCGTCGTAATTACGAATTACGGTGTTTTTTGAGTTACGAATTACGATTACGAAAATATCTGAAAAAATTACGAATTACGAAAATAAAAAATAAAAATTATGAAAAAATATTATTCCTGAAAAAACCTCACGTACTTTGTCATTAAATTTTTGAAGGAAAAGGGAAAGAATCATTTATATTTTCTCTCACATTAACTTTTGTTAATCCGTGTCGGGCTAACTTAAGGAAAGGACAAGTCAAGGAACGACCAACTCAAGAACAGACAACTCAAGTAAAAGAGAGGTTAAGGAACGCCCAACTCAAGGAATGACCAACTCATTGAATATTTTAAAAATCGGAATTTTTTGCAAAAATCAGAATTTTTCAGATTTTTTTAAATTCTGTTTTTCAAAGTACATATTCTAATCTTTTGATATTTTTCTTTTCTTATTCTTTAAAAATATTCAGATTTTTCAAAAAGTTTCGATTTTAAAATATTCCATGAGTTGGTCATTCATTGACCTGTCTTTTCCTTGACTTGTCTGTCCTTGAGTCAGCCCCCACCCTTTTGATCGGTGATTGAGTGGTTTAGAAGTCAGGCTTCACACCCTTTGATATTTTGTGGGGCTGGGGTCGAATCCATGATTGTGAAATGAAGTTCAAACAATTCCTTACGGCATTTTTTGAGTTACTAATTACGATTAAGAAAAAAAATTTTCGATTACGACGCAACTCTGCATGGGAGCATTGACTCCACGAAAAATTAGGAAAAAATATGCTATTTTAATTATTTTTAATTTTAATAAAAAGTAATTTATAAAATAATATATAATAATAAACAATGTAATGTCCCCCCTTTTAATCTTTTTCACCTCGATTTTGCCACATTTTTGAGTAGCTAGATAAATATTCATATAATTTTTTCAGCATATGCTTGTTTACAGTAAAGAAAACGGAGTCGATTTGCCATCAAATAGTAGTATTCAAATTTTTTATGTGCCAATAAACAAAAACAGATTAAATCAAAGTTATATCGCAAATCATGGACTAGAATATGCATATCTAGAATATAAAGATACGCAGAAATGCTTTTTTGTTGGAATCTATTATGGTAATATGATACATATGTTAAGCAATTTTTATAGAATTTTTTGTCTAAAAGTTTTGTTTTTTTCCAGTTAGTTACCAATAAATCCGATACCGGAAAGTGCCGATTCGATACTATCACTAGTTCCCGGCTCTAGTAAATATTTGGCTCTTGTTCAGTTTATGCGTCCAATCGACTTTTATGCGTCCAATGAAAGTTTATGCGTCCAATCAAAAGAAAATTGGATTTTTCTTCATATTTTCAAGTTGGGGTTGGGTTCTTTAGTATTTATTCATGTTCGGGACCTACGCCCACTGGGTCTGGGACCATTCCTTGCCCTATCCCTTGAAATTTCTGAAAGTTATAATTGTTTTTACGAAATTTTTAAAAATTGGCTACAACTTTCAGAAATTTCAAGGGATAGGGCAAGGAATGGTCCCAGACCCAGTGGGCGTAGGTCCCGAACATGAATAAATGCTAAAGAACCCAACCCCAACTTCAAAATATAAAGAAAAATCCCATTTTCTTTTGATTGGACGCATAAACTTTCATAAAAACTTTTTCTTTTGATTGGACGCATAAACTTCGATTGGACGCATAAACTAGACCAGCGCCAATTTTTTTTATTAAGAAAATTTTTTATTAAAGAAATAATCACAAATGGGCAACTATTAAACTGGCTTCGTGAACAAAATTATTCAGCTGGAATTGCTGATTTTAATGAAATGTCTGGAGCTTTTGCTATTTTTGAAGTTTTAGGGATTGAAAATACTTTTGATGTTACGAATTCAGTATTCTTCCCAGGACATCTCCAATTTCTTGAAATTGATGAAGTCCCCATTGACGTTACTGAACACGAAGTTCCAGGTTATAAAGATTTTTATCTGGTAAATGGTATGACTCCGGAAGGTAGTATGGTTGAAGCCAGATCTCGGGCCAAATTCGGACCAAACGGGCCAAATAAAATAGGCCAAGTGCCCTACTTATTCTGGCTTGCGTGCGGATCTAGTATTGGGATGCGTCTTAATTCCCTTCCATGAATTGTTACGTATTCCACAAAAAATGAGCAAAAAATTTTGTAATTTAGTGCATATTTCAATAATTCTATACTATAATGAAGATATTAATTTATTAGGATTTGAAAATGCTGTGCCAGGAGAATGGATTCATGGCAGATTTACTCCCAGAGCTAAGAGGAAACATATTGAAGGACATGTAAAAATAAATAAAAAACATATTAAGGATTTAACAACATCATCTGATAGTAATTATAGAGATTTAGTCCGTTATGACGAGATTATTACAAAAGACCAAATACCAAACTTGGTTAAATTATTTAAAAAAATTAAGTATCATTTTGTGAATCAACACAAATTTGTTAATTTTAAAGAATATCCTGAACATGATGTAATTATTAATATTGGTGGTATTCTTGTTGAGGAGGAAGGAATTTTGACTAAAAGAGAAAAAACAAATCCAAATGGAGAAGTAAAATTTATTTTAATTTTTTTATTGATATAGAAACTGCAAGTAACGAAAAAGAGAGAAAAATTATGGCTTCTTAGATTATGAACGAGATACTCAGAATCGAGGCCAGAATAATCCAAAGCAATTTAAGTCTTAGTCATGGCATTTATCCATTTTCTAAACTTTTCCAGAAAGGATAAAAAGCTTTTATCGTTCATAATTTAATTAATAATTTATTCGAATTTCCTAAAATCGCTAACTGCGGTTTACATGAAACTGTGTGGTTTTTTGAATTAAGTAATGCTGTTAATTTTGTAGACAGCCTTAAAACCCTCTGACATATAAATTCTCCTTATGCCACAAGTATCGTACCTGAATTTCATAAAAGTCTCACGATAATTTGTTTCTTATATATAATTTTTAAAGGGTGATTGTGTTGTCTATGTCTCCTTTGGCATGATAAACATTGAAGGGATGGGTCATTATAAGCTTGAAAAAATGCTTGGCACCTTTACAAATTATGAACAATGCAATTTTATAGCCAGATTGGGTGAAAATCATCCTTTAAGAAAAGAATATAGTGGAACAAATATTTCTTTTAAAGGATTTGTTAATCAACAAGAAATATTGGGTAATTATATGTTTAGGTGTATCTAGGTGTGTTGAACACCTAGATATTGTTGAACACCTATATTTAATTAATTTTTATTTATTTTAATTTTTAGCTAAAGCAAACACAAAATTATTCATTTCTCATTGTGGAGTGAACGGCTTGACTGAGGTAATATTTAAAGTCAAAACTCTTTAACGCATCACCCCTCGGGAACGACCTTTGTGACATGTTAGAGGAAGAACATATCAGAGTAATGATGATATGTTACTTATGAATTAAAGAAAGACCCAGGGTAATTATTGTTTCAACCTCTCGCTGGAGGGGGTAATTAATAAAGAAGGGGTAATTAATTAAACCTTTTTAGATAAGCTAATTATAATTATTTTTAAGGGGGTAATTATTTTTTCGACCCCTGGCTGGAGGGGGTAATTAATAGGGCGGGGGTAACTATTTGAGAGAGGGACATTATTTCAGCATTTACGGGGTATATATTTAAATTAATATTTCAGTCAGTCTATGCCGGTGTTCCTTTGATTTGTATTCCAATTGGAGGTGATCAACTCTATCTTTCTTCACTCGTTGAACACCTAAGTATTGGAGTTTATATTAAAGCAGACAATTTAGGAAATGATGCTGAATCTATGGAAGTGTTTGGTGGACACCTTGGAAAAGCTCTTGAAGATATAATTGGGGAAAGGTAAAAATTGAAAATCTAAAATGAATAAAAATATCCATTTTAGCAGTATTAATCGAAATGTTTATCAAGAAGCTGTAAACAAACTGAGAACTAAAGTACTGGATGATTTCTACGACAACGACAATCCATGGATAAAAAACATTTTTATTGGAAAGATTGAAGAATATATTGGGGAATGATTGTGTGATGAAGAAGAGATTGTTGGGATTTGTTGGGATTTTTGGATTTTTTTTGGGTTTTTGGGATTTAAAAATTGAATGGGGATTTTTTTAAATTGGATGGGTATTTATTTATTTTTAAACCTTCTTTACAGAGCCGGTACACCTCAATTGAGTCCGCACGATTGAGTCCCCATGATTGAGTCCGCACGATTGAGTCCCCACGATTGAGTCCGCACGATTGAGTCCCCATGATTGAGTCCCCACGATTGAGTCCCGGCACGATTGAGTCCCCACGATTGAGTCCGCACGATTGAGTCCCCACGATTGAGTCCCCATGATTGAGTCCGCACGATTGAGTCCCCACGATTGAGTCCCCATGATTGAGTCCGCACGATTGAGTCCCCACGATTGAGTCCCCATGATTGAGTCCGCACGATTGAGTCCCCACGATTGAGTCCGCACGATTGAGTCCCCATGATTGAGTCCCCACGATTGAGTCCCGGCACGATTGAGTCCCCACGATTGAGTCCGCACGATTGAGTCCCCACGATTGAGTCCCCATGATTGAGTCCGCACGATTGAGTCCCCACGATTGAGTCCCCATGATTGAGTCCGCACGATTGAGTCCCCACGATTGAGTCCCCATGATTGAGTCCGCACGATTGAGTCCCCACGATTGAGTCCGCACGATTGAGTCCCCATGATTGAGTCCCCACGATTGAGTCCCGGCACGATTGAGTCCCCACGATTGAGTCCGCACGATTGAGTCCCCACGATTGAGTCCCCATGATTGAGTCCCCACGATTGAGTCCCCATGATTGAGTCCGCACGATTGAGTCCCCACGATTGAGTCCCCATGATTGAGTCCGCACGATTGAGTCCCCACGATTGAGTCCCCATGATTGAGTCCGCACGATTGAGTCCCCACGATTGAGTCCGCACGATTGAGTCCCCATGATTGAGTCCCCACGATTGAGTCCCGGCACGATTGAGTCCCCACGATTGAGTCCGCACGATTGAGTCCCCATGATTGAGTCCCCACGATTGAGTCCCGGCACGATTGAGTCCCCACGATTGAGTCCGCACGATTGAGTCCCCATGATTGAGTCCCCACGATTGAGTCCCGGCACGATTGAGTCCCCACGATTGAGTCCGCACGATTGAGTCCCCACGATTGAGTCCCCATGATTGAGTCCCCACGATTGAGTCCCCATGATTGAGTCCGCACGATTGAGTCCCCACGATTGAGTCCCCATGATTGAGTCCGCACGATTGAGTCCCCACGATTGAGTCCCCATGATTGAGTCCGCACGATTGAGTCCCCACGATTGAGTCCGCACGATTGAGTCCCCATGATTGAGTCCCCACGATTGAGTCCCGGCACGATTGAGTCCCCACGATTGAGTCCGCACGATTGAGTCCCCACGATTGAGTCCCCATGATTGAGTCCGCACGATTGAGTCCCCATGATTGAGTCCCCACGATTGAGTCCCGGCACGATTGAGTCCCCACGATTGAGTCCGCACGATTGAGTCCCCACGATTGAGTCCCCATGATTGAGTCCGCACGATTGAGTCCCCACGATTGAGTCCCCACGATTGAGTCCCGGCACGATTGAGTCCCCACGATTGAGTCCCCATGATTGAGTCCGCACGATTGAGTCCCCCTTGTATATACCTCAATTGAGTCCCCGTGGATTTAATTATATTAGAAAGGATTAAGAGGGATATCTGGGGATTTGGAGGGATTAAAGTTAACATCAGGGGACTTGTAGGCGACATCGAGCAATCAAGCTGGATATCGGTGAATATTAAGGGATATAAGTAGATTTAAGCGATTAAGGGTGATATCGGTGGATATTGTGGATTTGGGGATTAGGAGGGATATCGAGATTTTTTGAATGACAGCTCATTCGAATGAGCTGAGTCGAATGACACCAAAATCAACATGGTTCTCGCCGAGATATGGGCTCGAAATGGTCAAATCCATGGGGGAATTTTTGTGGTGTAAAATTTGAATAAACAAAAAATAGCTCATTCGAAAGGACTCGACGAGCTGAGTTGAAAGATACCAAAATCAGCTCGATTGGATGATATTGAATAGAATTATGATCAACTGAATCTTCGATGGAAAACTTTTTTGTGCTGCTACGCAGGGTATTTGGGGTGCAGCAGGGGTGCACAGGTGGTCTGCCCGGCATTTATACTTTAAAAAATAAAAATTTTGGAAAAATCCCGCATGCCGGATATGGAAATTTTAAACTTATTAAATCCACGGGGACTCAATTGAGGTATATACAAGGGGGACTCAATCGTGCGGACTCAATCGTGCGGACTCAATCGTGCGGACTCAATCGTGCGGACTCAATCGTGAGGACTCAATCGTGCGGACTCAATCGTGCGGACTCAATCGTGCGGACTCAATCGTGCGGACTCAATCGTGAGGACTCAATCGTGCGGACTCAGTTGAACTGCTCCGTTTTACAGAGCAGTTCAAAAGAGTCCCGACCCTAAAACTTAAGAAGCGATGGATAATTTTTAATCTTCTTGATAACAATGAATAGACAATTAAATACACTACAAATTAAAAAATCAAAATTCTTGACTTATTGATAAAGAAGTTATGATCCAATAACTAAAATTTTCAAGAAAGTCTGATTTTTCGGAATCTGATTTTCGAAATCACGAATTTTGTGTTTAATGGATTTTTTTAGTTTATTTAATTCTTTATCAATCGGTACCAAAAACATTAAAAAATGACAATCGCTGCATAAGTTATAGAGGCTGGGACTAAGGTTGTCGGTTCTGGGCCGAAATGAACCGAAATATCGAGGATTTTTTGGTTCTTCGGTTCGGATATCCGAAGAATGCCCAGGAACCGTCAACCATAGCTGGGACTTAACTGTGTCTGAAGTTAGTTAAAAGCCCTTGTATTAAAAAACATTTACGCAAAAATTATTGAGTGATTTATGCTGAACAGAGCTGCTTCAAAAGAGAAAAATCCTTCGAAAAGCAAAAAATTTCAGAAATATCGAAAATCAAAAAGGTCTTTCTGTTGAAACTTTTGCTTGAAATCTTGGAAATTAAAAATGCAAGGGACCTAAGTATCCTGGGAAATCGCGGATATCCAACTTCGGATCCGATATCCATCCCAAAATTTAGGATATCCAAAAATCAAATTAACCGAAAGATTAAATTTTTTCAAAAATTCAAAAATCGAAAGCCGAAATATCGAATTGTTGGGATTTTTTGGGTTTTTAAAGATTTTTTAAATTTGACGGAGTTATTTATTTTATGGGATTTATTTAAATTGGGAAGTTTTATATTCTGATTTTTTAAAATTTAAGCATTTATTTTGCTAACAAAGTTGCCGTCTTATATCTAAAAAACTATTTTGAGGATTAAAAGATAGTAAATGTTATAATAATTATTTATTATTAATACAGTTAAAAATAAATTTTCCAATTAGGCCTAAATTTTCGTGAAAAGAAATTTAAAAGAAATTCAAATATGACGGCAACTCTGTGAATTTTTAAGATATTCTATTTGATTTAAACAAAAACGTCCAATTTTTGATGGATATTTGGGATTTATTTTAACTTTGGATAAAAGATTAGTTAAATTACTTTTTTTAACCTTGTAAAATTATTTGCCTAATATCGGAGAGTTTAATGAAATGTTTCAGACAATGCCTTTTCTTGCTTAGGCTATTTAAGATTCCTAATGATAAGGGTATAGAAAATGATGATCATTCGATTATAAAAGAGGGATTTTAACCGATACCGAAAGATTTTTTTTGTTCATACTCGTACTTTTACAGAGAGTACGAAGTTTGGCACGAACATTCAAATACTTTTTGATTACTATATAAATTAGGTAGTGGTTGTTTTTTCTTAACAGATGCCGGGACGGGGAGGGAAAGATCCCGAAAAAATCCCGGATCCCGAAAATAAAAAAAAATCCGGGATTTCGGGATCCCGGAAAATCCCGTCGGGTTCCCGTCCCGCGCCGAAATCTAATATAAATACATATTAATAAATTTTTCTACATTTTTATCCTAAAAAGATTTAACAATAAAACTAAAATTGTTTTCAATAAAACATTTCAACAATGCCAATTAAAAAATTGTTAAAAAATAAATTTGAAAATCCGTCAACATCCCTTTCTTCTTCCAAAATTTAGTTACCAATAACTTTGTTAATCATTTCAAGAAAATTGTTTTTAGCTATGAAACCATTGTGGAAATTCGAAAGAATTTGTTTTCTTAGTTTAGACACGGCTTTTGAAATTTTTTGATATTTTTTACTATAAGGAGTTTAAAAAAATTTAAAAATTATTAGAAATTTTATTAAATTTTTGAATATTTTTTTGAAATTTTTGAAATTTAAATTTTTTGTTTATTAAAAATTTTTTGTCATTTTTTCTGAAATTTTTGAAAATTTTTGAAAACTTCTTAAAAAAATTTTTCCCCGAATTTTTCTGAAAATTTTTAAGACTTACTTTTCTGTACTAAACATCACATCCAAAGCTCTTTTAAAATCTCTAGCAAATTTAGGATTTCTTGTTACATTGCCTTCATGGTCTATATAGATTAGACTTACATATATTCCAATACCCAAATGTTCGACAAGAGAAGAATTGTAAAATTGATCAGCTCCATTTGGAATACAAATTAAAGGTACGCCTGTATATATTGCCTTTAAATTTGATTTTTTTTAAATATTAAAAAAATAAATTTAAAATTATACGAGAATACACGAGGGCTTGAAATTTTAATTCTCAATTTGTTAAATCTGGAAACTCGGACAAACTTGATTTTTCTTAATTAATTAGGCTATCCAATGGCAATATTTTTCCGACTCCTATTCTCAGATCTACCTATAATAACTAACTCATTACAAAATTTTTTCCAATCCCCTGGTCTTGAAGTATTTAGTTCTTTAAAAAGATAAAGAATTGTAATGTAAGGCTTAGGCGGGGGTTAAAGGATCTAAATCTACCCTAGAGGAGAAAATTTTGTAATGAGTTGGAATTTTATAATTACATAGTGATTCTCAAAAGAATAGGAAACAAGACAAAAATAGATGCAACTCAATTCACGATCACGATTCCGTTTTAAAATTTTGATGGCTATTGTGTGGTGGCCCAATAATGGATACAGGCTCGATTTAATTTGAAAAATACCTCAGTTAAACTGTGCTGTCCACACTGGGAAATAAATAATTTTGTATTTTGTAAGGCTTTAAAATTAAAATTTTTATTTTTAATTTTCAAAAACTAATTAATAATTCTTGTTGGGGAAGTGGTTGGTCTGTTACTTGAATATTTTCTGAGAAATTTTCTGGTAAAAGATTTTGGTCTAATCTAATTTTAAACACACAATTTCCATTCTTTTCTAATTGAATTTGAAATTGTTCAAACATTGCATCAACATCCTCTTTAATTAATTCTCCAAAAGGTTTAACTGTGCCAAATGTAACGAGAACAATACATGAGGGCTTAAAAAATTTTTCTTATTTAAATTAATCAAAAATTAATGTTTTTCCGGGGAAAAAGAGTAACAATAAGGTGAACAATAAGGGATGGGGAGGAGGTATGTTGGCCGGTAAAAATGGCCCTCCCCGTCCCCGAAACCCTATATCAATTGCCAAAGATTCTGCATCTTGTGCACAAATCTATTACAAATTTACCAGGCAGTTACCCTACTATCCGAAGATTTTCTAGGATGCGCAAACATTACACGTGAGACCTTATAATCTACAGGCAACTCAAACCCAAAGTTTAAATTCATTTTCACTAACAAGATTGTAAGTTTTCATTTCAGTATATAACACCAACACAGGTATAAACGAAATAACACACAAGGAGAATACAAAAAATAAATTATTTTACCTCTGCATTGTCTACATTTTTTTCAATTTGTGTAAAGATGTCTTTATCCTCAACATGAATACCTCCAATATAAACAATTTTTTCATGTTCCGGAAATTGTTTGAATATTCCAAGGGGGTGTTGATTAACAAAATGTAATTTAATATTTTTAAATAATTGGTACATTACTAGAGGTTGATTTCCAGCAAATTCATTAAAATAAGAATTACTTGCAAATAATTGTGCTTGAGTTTGAATGTTTTGATACAGATGATTTCTTATATTTAAAGTATATCTCTCACTATTCTTTTGCCAAATTTCTGCATCTTTTTTCCAATCCCCTGGTCTTGAAGTATTTAGTTCTTTAAAAAGATAAAGAATTGTAATGTAAGGCTTAGGCGGGGGTTAAAGGATCTAAAAGGATAAGAGAAAGCATTAGTTGATGCATCGGTAGCTCAGAGGTAGAGCTCCTGTATGTCGAATCCTGCCCGGTGAATTGAATTTTAAAGTATTTTTTCGATTAATTAATTTAAGTAATTATTTTAAGCTTCAGCCTGATAGGGAAGTCTACGAGGGAATCGAATACATTGTGTCAAGAAACTTTAAGACCACCTGAAATTTCCTCGTTCTTCAAAATTCACAAGTGTTTAGGCATAGAAAATTTATACAACTAGTATTTCTTACCGCATATAATAGTTAATTAACAAAATAATGTTAAAAAATTTGACAATTTTTGTTTTTTTTTTACGATTTTTTTACGATTTCGAGTTAATTGTAAAAGTCTTCAATTTTTTGGCCCTTGGCTGATCGGGGCAATCAGATAACCTTTATTGTCAGACTCCGTCCCGCCAGCTTAGCATACTCAGACTCATACAATGTAAGCGGGCACAATGTATTTAAAATACTGACCAGGGACTTGAAATTCAGTAACATCTATTGGATCTCCTTTAATATCAAGAAATTGAAGATATTTTGGGTAAAATATAGAAGAAGAAACATCAAAAGTATTTTTAATTTTTAAAACATCAAAAATGGCAAAAGGAGCAGCAAATATATTAAACTCTGCAATTCCAAAGGAATATTCCTGTTTTTTAATTTGTGCTTTAAGCCAACCAAAAATATTTTTGTTTGTAAATATTTCTTTAAATAAAAAATAATTTGATTATTTTTAATGACAAAAAGGTATTGAATAAATTTTTTGTCGATATAATTAAATCAACCAGAAAGGCTTTTCATGTACTTACGTACTTTTAAGTAGCAGGTCTGGATTTACAATCAAAACTTGACCCGATTGTTTCTCAACTTGGGCGGCTACCTTTTTAAGTCTATACAGAAACTAGACTAAGCCTCACTAACTGCCTCTCACGTTAAGAAAAACTCGGTAGGGATGTTCGGGAGTTAAAAATAGCTGAGAGTCAAGACAGAGACCGGGAATCAACCCCTAGGCCGAGAGTCGATACCGAGAGATTGGGAGTGAGGTACGATAGGTACGCGTAAAACTCAAAAAATTTCCGTCACTGGGGGGTGTAAATTTAGTCTTATTTTCAAAGACTACATAAAACATCGAGACCGAGAGCTCAAAAAACCCGGGAAATTTCCCGACGCGGGAACCGAGACCAAAGTATTTGCATTTTATAAAAAAACTAATTAATACCTTCGTAACCCCCAGCAAAATAAAATTCGTTTGAATTTCGATATTCTGAATATGCCTCTTCAATTCCGTTTTCTTGAATAGTATTCTTATTTAATTTGCTTTGATTTATTGGCATATAAATAATTTCAAAACTTTCTGATTCAATAAAATGTCCATATTCTCCTCTACCATAAACAAGCATATCCTTAAAGGAAATAAATTTTTCTGAAAAGGGAAATGTAAAATTTCTCAAAAAATTTCCATAAGTTTTAGAGAGAATATCCTAAACTACATATTTAATACAAAAAGGCTGAACATCAAACATCCGTAAATCAGGTTTAATAAAAAATTGAATCTAGCTAGCAGGTCTATTTAGATTAAAATCGAAAACCAAGAAAGAAAAAATTCAAACAGAGTCAAATCTAATTAACAGTCCAGCAATCTAGTTTAATCCTAAAAGATGATTATTCCTGTCCTTATCAATAGGCTCAGGTTCGGCCCCTCTCTACTTTTCAGCAATTATTTATTCAGTTAATTATTCTCGACCGAAAAATAATTTTTGATTAAAATAAAATAATAAATATTTATGTATGTAAATAATTATTTCTAAAACTAACAACAGTGTATTTTTCTGATAATATTTTTGCCAATAATTTCTGAAAAAAATTTAATTTTGTTTAAAATTAAAACTATAAAATAAATAAAATCTTAATAATGAGGAAATTATTTCAAAACTTTTTTGGCTATCAAAAATAAAAATTGCATTAAATGACGATAAACATAATTTTATTTCCTCTCTTCTTTCTTTTTAAAGAAAGAGATTTATAAAGGCTTAAATGAAAGGAAAATAAGATCAAGAAGGGATGTATCAGGGATCGTGCCGACAGAAAATCAAATTCCTGATTTACGGGAATCATGAATCGGGTCGGCGCGATCCCTGCTGATATGTATGTAGTTCCCTAGCTTGAAATTTCATAAGTTTTGGGAAAATTATTTGGGAAAATGGATGGATTTGATTTTGATAGTTATCCGATGAAAGGTTAAAGCATTTCACGAATACTTGTCTTTATTTACCAGTCTGGGAAAACACATGGCCGGCCATACAAAAATGTTTAACTATTTTGAGGATTTACTATTTTCATTCCTAATTGTCCTTAGATAACCTTTTAAAATTTAAATAAAATTTTAAAAAATTACATGAAATTCAAAAGGAGATTCGAAAAAATCGTCACAAATATACAAAGCTTTTTTCTTCTCCTTATCACCTTTTACTATATGTTGCTTTCCTGGGCGTTGATTAAAGCTTCCAGATCCCTCTCCATAACGATTATAATCTCTTTTGTTTACTTTTCCACTTCTTTTTTGTCGTCGAGAAGTTGAAAAGTTGATAAAAATTAATAAAAAGAAAATGTAAAATATTATTTTAAAATAATACATTTTCTAAATTAATTAATTTAATGTCTGGTGTTTACTTATAAATTTAAATCGGAAGGGGATAGATTAATTAAAAATTAAGTTTGAGCATAACAACAAATTAATGAAATAATAAGAGGAAGTTTGGGATTGTTGTGTAACGAATTAAATATTTTTAAAACTTTTCCACCAATATCCTCAGGCTGAATTTAAATCTGTTAAGTTCTTAAAATTTAAAAATTTTAATTGAATAAGCGGGTTGACAAATGGAAATAAAGAGGAGGAATCGCTAAGAATAATATGTAGTAAGGAGGTAAATGAAGATAGACTCGCGTCGACATAAAAATTGTATATTTCTTGCGGCAGAAGGGATATTGGGATAAGAGGAGAGAAGAATCGCGCCTGATTTTGTCCTCCTTCATTTGAATGTTTTAGAATTATACTGATGTGAGTTGTATGTAAAGAAAATAAAAATTTAAAAAATTTTTAAATTTTTTAGTAAATCCCGATCCCGATTTTTCAATCCCGGTCCCGATTCGGGATCGGGATCTGCAGCACAAATCTTGATCCCGATTTCGGCCAATCCCGATCCCGTGTCGGGATCGGGATCACCATTCCGAAATCCCGATCCCGGGTTTTTCTCTAAATCCCGATACCGGCCAACTCTACTTATGATATGGGCCCAGAAGGTTAACAAAGAATAATGAATGATCGTTTAAACAGAATAAAACATTTTTATCTCAAGAAAAATCACTTTTAAATATATCCATACAAAAAATTGGACGTTTTTTGTTTATCTCGAATAGAATGTTAAAAATACATAGAGTTGCCGAATAAAGTAAATTTTGCTAGAAATTTCTTTTCACGAAAATTAAATTCTTAATAGGGAAGAATATATTTTATAACTTAATTGACATAAACAATTATGTATTATTTTTACAATCCATTTATCCTCAAAATTGTTTTTAATGAAATCGGCAACTCTGTTATTTAAATAGATGTTTTAAATAAACTTTTAAAAATTCATATTTAAATAAAACCCCAAAATAAATCCAAAAATCTCAAAAAATCCCAGGTTTCTTGATAATAAATCATTCTCAATAATTTCTTTACCCAAATGTTTAAAAAAGTTATGTACACCTCAACTGAATCTAACCTCTATAACAAAAGGAGCGATGACCATTTCTTGAAATTCTTGTTACCAATAAATGGAGGATTAAATGCACTACAAGAAACCAAAAAATTAAAATTCTTGACTGACCAATAAAAAATCTATTATTGATAAAGTTTAGAAAATCACACTTTCTTGAAGAATCTAATTTTTAGACTATAATTATTAATCAGTCAAGAATTTTTATTTCTTGGTTTCTTGTAGTATATTTAATTCTCTATTCATTTTTACCGAAAAAATTTTAAATTTATCCACCCTTCTTGAGTTATAGGTTCGGGGCTCAGTTGAACTCCTATGGGGTAAACAAAGGTTTACGGTGCGCCTGTTTTCTTCCTTGTTTTTCCTTTATATGTACAGAATGTTCAGACTCTTGCTGAAGCTCTTTTCTTTATTAGTTTCTCTCATTAAACATGACACAGATATGTATGTATATAAAGTAAAATTGAGCAAGGGAGAAAGTCTGGCCATTCTGTTGAGGAAGAAAAAAGGGGAACCCTAAACCTTGGTTTACCCCGGCTCAATAAACACATTTTAAAATTTCAATTTAAATAATACCCAATCCGGTTTTAAAAAAATCCCCCAAAAAATCCAAAAATCCCAACAATCTCTTCTTCATCACACAATCATTCCCCAATATATTCTTCAATCTTTCCAATAAAAATGTTTTTTATCCATGGATTGTCATTGTCGTAGAAATCATCCAGTACTTTAGTTCTCAGTTTGTTTACAGCTTCTTGATAAATATTTTGATTAATATTACTAAAATTAATATTTCTTATTTAAATGATTCAATATATTGTTTAAGTTTACCTTTCCCCAATTATATTTTCAAGAGCATTTCCAAATTGTTCACTAAAATTCTGGTTTGTTAATACAAAGATGCCAATGTTTTTGTGTTCAACAAGGGAGGAAAGATAAAACTGATCACCCCCATCTGGAATACAGATCAATGGAACACCGCCATAGATTGACTTTAATATTAATTAATTAATTTAAGAATTAAATAATTGTTTAATGTTAGTAAATAGGGTTGTCGGTTCCTGGAAATTCTTTGGATATCCGAAACCGAACCGAAAAATCCTCGGTTCTTCAGTTTGGGTCGGTTTGGTCCAGAACCGACAATCCTATTCTTGACATTCTTCTCGTAATATTAGAGGATTTCGAGGAATTAAAGCAGACTTCGGGGGAATTATTCGATATTAAATAAGAAGTTTGTTGTAAAATTATTATATAATCTTTTAAATCTTTCGGAGTGAAAAAAATTTTAAATCTACAGTCGAAAAATACAATTCCCCATCTATTTGAATGTCCCCCTCTATTTGGATGTTCCTTTGGAAGGTGATTGAATAAGAGAATGCCCGGCCATTAATTAGAGGTAATACAGTATATAGATAGAATTTCAATGAATTTTCTGGATTTGAGAGATAATAAGAAATTTTTTAGAATTCTAGAAAAGTTCTAAAAAAGTTTTAGAAAAGTCACATAAAAAGCAGCCCTCGATATAAAAAATCGCTTGTTTGAAATAGGTTGGTCCCCGAACGCTCGGGGGCTGTTGTGTAGGGGCACGGGGTGGGTCCGACCAAAATAAAAAAAAACAAAATATAGTCGGGGAACGGGGTCGAGGCACAACATTAGTTTGAACTGAGGTATCTATTAAATGGAGGCTTGACAGATTAAATTAAGTTACCTCAGTCAAACTGTTTACTCCACAATGGGAAATAAATAATTTTGTATTTTCTTTACCTGAAAAATAAATTGAGATTATTTAATAAATCATATAATTACCCAATATTTTTTGTTGATTAACAAATCCTTTAAAAGAAATATTTGTCTTGCGATAATGTCTTTTTAAATGGTGTTTTTCACCCAATGTGACTTTAAAAATGCAATGGCCATAATTTGTAAAAATGTCAAGCATTATTTTAAGATTATCCACATCCATCCCTTCAATGTTTATTGTACCAAAAGAGACATAGACAACACAATTAGGCTTAAAATAATTATATATTATCCAAATTTTAAATAATAATAAGCAATAATTGAGACTACATATAAAAAAGTATCATTTAATTATACTTTTCTGAGTCAAGACCTTGGAGTAATAAAAAAAGGGGACCTTTCTTCCTCGCCTAAGGGATAACAATTTCTGTTCAGAAGCTACTATGAGGGCTGCTATTCTATTCAAAATAAATTTTACTTCTCTCAGTAAAGGAATTGTTTTTTCTCTTTTAGTTAAAATTCCTTTCTTCTCAACAACAATACCACCAATATAAATAATTTTTTCATGCTGAGGAAATTCTTCAAAATTTACAAATTTGTGTTGATTCACAAAATGATAATTAATTTTTTGAAATAATTCAAGCAAGTTTGGTATTTTGTCTTCTTCAATAATCCCTTCATATGTCAAATCTGTATAATTTGAATTAGAAATTTGTATTAATTCTTTTAAATTTTGTTGATTTATAGCTTCATAATTTGTAGAAAGATTTCCATGGGTCCACTTTCCTGGCACAGTATATTCATATTCTTTAAATATTTTTATTAATGTACATATGTATGTATTTAGTGAATTAAAACAATTACTGTCAGACTTGTGCGACAGTCACATGTGGAGAAATTTGGTAATATTGAACATGAAACACCCGATTTTTTCCTCACCAACCTAAAGTCCGTTAAGAAAGTATAACACCCCCTATCTTTTTGTTGTTACTTATACTTCCTGTAAGCCAAATGAATTGAATTTTACCGACGATGGATATTCAATAAATATTAGTATTCTGAAAATCCTGAAGTGTTTCATTTGATTTTAAAATTTTTATGAATATTTTTTTAAAAATGGAGCGTTAAGAAATTATAACACCCCTTTGGGTTTTCACACTAGAAATGTTAGAAAAATTCTATAAAAATTCCTGTGAACAGCTCTATCGATATAGAGTGGAAAAGCAAAAAGAACGAAGTCCACAACTATACTTTCTTCATCGAGATATCAAAACCCCAAAATCAACGGAAAACCGAGTTACAGTACTTCAAAAAATATTTTAACCCCCTTAAATTGAGGTCTGCCAGATTTAATTTTACCAAAAATTTAATGTACTGTGGGAGTGTCGTATAAATGAGGTACTGATATACGAGAACAAATTTATTCTTATATGTCAGTCTGCAGCGAAGGCCTTATGTGAAGGATTAAAAACAAATTGACCCAACTTTGCCCAATCAAGCATGATTAAATATTTAGGGGTGTATTAAACGAATTAGACGATATTTAGAAGCATCGTTTTTTTCATTTTTTAGCCAATCTTGTCAGGCCATAGTTAATACAAAAAGGAAGCTTGAGCTAGTTCCGTTTATTTTAACTCTGATCTTATGTGAAGAGTTAAAGAATACCGAATAAAAAATTTTAAAAAATAATTTTAATATAACCGGGAATTGTAAGTTGAGTAAAATCAATCGGATTTTCATAAAATTCAAGAAATTGGAGATATCCTGGAAAGAACACTGAAGCAGAAACGTTAAAAGTATTTTGAATCCCTAAAACATTAAAAACAGCAAAAGATCCGGCCATTACACTAAACTCAGCAATTCCAGCAGAATAATTTTGTTGTCTAAGCTCGTTTAAAAATTGCCCATTTGTGATTATTTCTTTAATAAAAAAAATAAATTTTATATTTTATTATTGTAAGGCATATCCGTTGATCGCCTAAGCAATGGTGATTTTATGGGCAAGCATTATGTGTTAATGGATTTTCCCAGCCATTACACTCTAATTATTATTTATCGCTATTTCCTGTGTCACCTCCCATTCACATGCTTATGTTTATATATTGTTTATTGTTTCGCCGATAAATCAGCTCCCAGTTAGTCAGTCTTTGTGTATATATGTGCCTATAAGGAAAACACACCGGTGTGGCTTAGTGAAGGTATAAGCTAGGGTCTGGCCAACCCAATAGCTTTCCTTAGGGAATATAATGACTTGTGTCTAGGTTTATTTAGAATGGTCCCAGCATGATTCCACTTAACTTTATATAAATACTTATACTTTGTTAACAAGGAAATTTTTACTATTTAGAAGCAAAAAACTGAAACAGAAACCTTAAAAATTTCTGAAACTTCCAATCAATTAGAATTCAAAAATATTTATTAAGAATTTCAAAACTAAACGTCTACCGATCATTAATCAGTACACGTATTTGGAGTAAAGCTTTACTTATCAATATTATATTAGTATTACCATAATAAATTCCCACATTCTTATATTTAAATCCCATCTTATAATTCTGATATGCAATTTCTAGTCCACTATTCCTAATAATACTTTGAATCAAATTTTTTTCATCTATTGGTACTTTTATAACTTTAAAACGATGCGGTGGTACTTCCTTTCCATTTTTTTTACTATAAAGAAGCATATGCTGAAATAATAAATTATATACCTTAATATTGTAAATTTGGTGTAATGGATAACACATCGGTCCGGTCTACTAAAGATGCTGGTTCGCTCCAAGCCGTCGTACATATAACTTATACATTAGTTGAAGAGAGAAATAGCTATAGCCCTTCCCGAAGCTTCTCCGTCCCCGTGACTCCCTCCTTTGGAAAATGAAAAAAAATTTATTTACTACTCGGAACCTCGTCTTGACCCAAAAATGCCCGAATGTAAGAAAATACCTAAAGTCTCAATCGGTCCGGATATCAGATCCGGATCCGGATATTCGAAAATTTCGATTCGGATATCGGATCCGTATATCCAAAATTTCGGATCCGGATCGGATATCCGAAATTTTCTGCTCGTATCCTAGAATTGCAAAAAATTGAAGAAATCTGGCCAATTGGATTTTCATTCTTATCAAGATTTTCGCCTGCGGCGCTAGAAAATAGGGTTGTTCAAAGTCGGTTACAAACTTAAGGTAAAACGCTTAAGGTCACCCTTATCTAGTAGGATCAAGATGCTACCGATCCTGATTTTTCAATCCCGATCCCGATTCGGGATCGGTCCGATCGAGATCCAATTCTGGATTCCGGAGGGGACTCGGAGGGTGTTTTGATCAGTCTCTCATTTAAGAAATGTTAAGTGTAACTACAAAAATTTTAATCTGGAAGAGCATAAAGGCAAAATTTGCAAGTTAAAAATTTTATTATCATTCAATAAGTCCGTAAGTGGATTGGTAAGTATTGTACTTACAAAATAAATACGAATGAGAGCCCTGGTTTTAATTATTTCAATTTTTCTATAAGGAAATTTCTATATGTTATAGTATTTGCTATATGTTCTGATTAGAGCCTAATTATAGGCTCTAATTCCAGAACTTCTAGTACCAATTCCTCGCAAGAGCCCCGTCCCGATTCCACGACCAATCTCGTAATCACTTACCACAATGTATTTGTCGGATAAAATGTTAGCCAACAATGTCTGAAAATATATAAATAAATAAAAGTTTTTATTCATTCTTATAAAACTGTAGTGATACAATTATTTATGAACAAATATTTACATTTAATTCCAAGTGAGAGTAGAAATAGTTGTCGCAAATGTACAAAATTTTCTTTTTTCTTTCTTCATGAAAACCCCCTGAACTTTCTTCAAAATAGCTTCCAGTATAACCTCCTCCAAATTCTGACACGTTAGATGTTCCCTCATAGCTAGGTTCCCAATGGCTTGGTTCTCCATAACGCTGTCCTCCATAGTCATGCTCTCCATAACTCTGTTCTCCATGACTATGACCATAATATCCTCCAATTTCGTGAACTATTTCTTGACCAGATCCTCCATCATGGCTTTGCCTTCCAATTGCTTCTAATTCCGAACGTCCACTTCCATGACTTATCCTTCCAGAACTTCCAGTTCCTCCATTACCGCTGCCTTCATAATGTTCCTCTATATAATCAGTACCTCTTCCCTTACAACAGTTACCTCTTTTATAGCGACGTTTGTACAAACTTTTACCTCCATTTTTAGGACATTTACAATTTCTTTCAATGGAAATGGTGACAAGAAATAATAAAAATAAAATTAAAAAAATTAATTTTAAATACATTTTTCTTTTAAAATTTTTTATTTAAATAAAGATAAATTAAAATTTATTTTTAAATGATTATAATAAAAAATCAAAATTAAAAATATTTGTTAAAATATCTAAAATGGATAGCAATTTAAAATGTATATTGAATGATCAGCTACTATTTTAAATGCATCTCTACATGCACGCATATTTAAACATGTGGCAAGTCGTCGTAAAGGTTTTTATTCAAAGAATTGATTAAAATTATTAAAATCTATATTTTATAGATAGGGCCCGAATATAAGGCTATTGCTGAAAAAAATTGGCTAAAAAACATAAGGCTATAACTAGGGTTGCACGAGGTCGAGGCCTCGCCGAGGCCGAGGTCTGATGACCTCGGGTCTCGGAACCTCGGTCTCAGTCCTCGCCAAGAACCTCGCCGAGGAACGAGGCTAAATATACACCCTAGGAATGAACTTTTTTCATGGAAGAAATCTGACCTTTTAACCTTCCAAATTCTCAAAATTTTTGCCTGCGGCGCTAATTTAAAAGACATGTTTCTTCACAAATTTTTTCAATGACCTCTCCATATCAGACATCTAAACATATGCTTTGGACGTCTACTGAATCAGATTTAAGTCTTCAGGGACTATCACTGCATTTATAGTCATGTATCCGGATTTAACACCCTAAAAAGAAAGATAAGCCCATATTTAATACTTCGATCTATTATCCGCCTTAAATTCCCTCAATTTTGTAATTTAAAGGCAATGTATGCAGGCGTTCCTTTAATTTGTATTCCAAATATGGGTGATCAATTCTATAATTCTTCGATTGTCGAACATTTGGGTATTGGAATATATGTAAAAATGTTAGATATTGAAAAAGGCAGAGACATTAATGACAAAAATTCAAAATTTGAATATGATTTTAAAGAAGCTTTCAATGACTTTTTTAGCCACAAGTAAGTTGGGAAAATACAAATTTATAATAAATAGAAATTATTTAAAAATTATTAAATTGGGGAATTATCACCACCAGCGCCATTGTCTAAGCAATTAACAAGTAAAGGAGCGAAACTATCCCAGAAAAAAAGCAAAAGATCGGATGCGACTTTATCATGAGTTATTAATTATTTAATTATCTCGACTGTCTGAATTACTAAATAAATAGCGCCAAAATTCTGTTTTTCGCTTTTTCTTTCAATTTGCATTTTCTATATTTTAAACATTTTCAATTTTTACTTTTGAAAGTTACTATACTTTTATTTAACTTCACTAGAGGTCGGTGCAGGACAGGATCCTGCACAGGATTTTTCAAGATCCTGTCCGAACTCCTGCCTTTTTTTCAGTTTTCAGGATTAATCCTGCAGGGTCCTGTCCTGTTCGAAATACTAAAACCCAATCTTGATACAGGATCCACCAAATGTAATTTTACCAACCTCTAACCTTCACCAGTTCGCATAAAAGGATCTCTTAAATCCTTACAAATTTATAAAAAAAATTACATTTATTTAGCAAATATTCAAAAGCTGCAGATAATTTGAGAGAGAAAATTCTTTTAAATTATTACAATGGTCACAAAGCTAAAGACGTTTTTCTTGAAGAAATTTCGAAAATTATTGGTGACTGAGTGAATGAAATATTTAAGAGAATTGGAAGTAAATTGATTTGGATTTTTTTATTTTTGGGAAGAATTATTTTTTAAATTTAATTTTTTGGGTTTTATTTCATTTTTAGTAAAATTTTGAGTACTTTCTGTTATAAAACCGCAAACTGAGTGCCTGTCGACTTCGATCGGTATAGCTTTATGTTGCTTGATCCAATAAAAATTACTTTTATATCATCCGAAAGCCCTCGAAAAGCGATATCTTTTTTCCAACTTGATAAATCAGGTTTATCACCCATTAAAAGTTATAACCCGAAAAATGTTAAAAACATCAAATAACATCGGTTATAATTTATCGGGTTATAATTTTTAAAGGAGTGATCAGATTTTATCTATCCTATTAGAAAAAAGATAAAGCTTCTCGAGGGCTTTCGAATGATATAAAATTAATTTGTATTGGATCAATCATGAAAAAGTTATGGCCGCTCGAAGTCGTCTGGCACTAAGCTTGCGGTCGTATAATGCTCATAAAGTCAAGTAGAACCAAAGACTACTTTGAGACAAACACCGAAAAACACAAGAAAAGCCTTAGTCCCAAGATAAATGCTTGAAAGTCTCTACATATTAGTATTAAATTTCTTTTTTTATTTAAATTTATTCATATTATTTATTTAAAAATTCATTTAAAATTCCTAAGGAATTATTTTTATTTAAACATTATTATTTATTTATTTAAAATTAAAAAAAATTTTTTTATGAAATTTATTTAAATTTTGTGGTTTTTTTATTAAACAACACAGACTAAATTTATATATTTTAAGTATTTTTTCTTATTTAAATGTAATTTTCATTATTTTTCGTTTGATAAACATTATTTTTGGGATTTTTTTGAAATTTTAAAAAATCCTAAATGATGCTAAATAGCCGTAAATGTAGAAATAATTGTCCTGGATAATCATTATCTCAACCTCTTTGTGGAGGGGGTAATTAATATGGATAAATTTTTTAATATGGATAGATTTTTATGGATAAATTTATTTTTTAATAAAGGTACATAAAAATAATTTTAAAGCTTAAATGCATTTGATAACTGTTAAACTTTAATTTAAAAATGAAAATAAATTTGTTGTAATATCAGAAAAATTATATTAAATAAAATAATAATTAATTAGTTTAAAAAATATTTTTAATTCGATTTCTTCAGTCTAGCCTAAAATTTTGTCCTTAAAATCTTTTTAGCTCACCTCCATTTTCTAGAATAAATTTTTTTTAATATTTTTTCTTATACATAATCCATCTAAAATATATAAACTTTTATATTTAAGGTATTCAATCACTAATTTTTATTGTCTAAAAAACCTCTTTTTTGATCAATTAATTTCCCCCCTCAATTAATTTAAATCAGCGGTTTCGCGCATTCTTCTCTCCTTTTCCCTCCCATTGTGATTAAACACACAAACCTTTCTTTTATTTTTAAACAAAGAGAGGCAACAAAAACAGCCCTTTTTAATAAAAAAAGTAAGAAATAGGGCTAAGTTTATTTAAACAAATTAATTTTATAAAATTTTAAAACTTGATTTAATTAATTTTGTTAAAAAATTGAGAAAGATTTTTATTTTAAATTTTAAAAGAAAATTTAGAAATCTCTCAATTTAGTACTAAATTAATTTTAAGATTTTTGAACTAATTTATTACTCTTTTAAATGTACTAAAATAAATTTATTTTATAGTTCTTTTAATTTTTTTCTTGAAACTCTCGTTTCCCTTAATTTTCACTTATATTTTAATTCAAGTTTAAATAAATATAAGGAAATTAAATAATTGTCTTTCAAATTTAGAAAATAGAAAGTTTTTTTAGTTGGGTACAGTGCTGGGTATTGTGCATTTGTATGCTCCGGCTCCGAGCTTTTAAAATCTTGGCTACAGCTCCGCCGGAGCTAGCTCCTGGAGCCACATACCCAGCACTGGTTGCGTATTGTCCATTTTTCTAAGCACACCATTTATTTTATTATTCCTGAAATAAATTTTGAGGGTGTCTTGAAAATTGTGAACAAATTATTTATATTTATTTTTCAATTTTTCTTATGAATTTTTCCAAAGAATTTTTAATAAAAAAATTTTCTAATATAGGCAGTAAATCAGAAAATAATTTTTTTCCTATTAAAATGTCTTTTCTTCTGTTAATTGTTCAAAGCATTTTATTGCTAAAAATAGCAGAAGGTTTGTTGTTAGAAAATAAATTAAAAATAAATTTTTTTAAGGTGCACAAAAATGTTATTTTGGTGATTTTGTGGACGGAAAAGTTAAGGAATGTAAAGAAAGTAGTTGGAAATGTGCTACTTTGATTTGCCCTGGAACTGGTAATTTTTTCCTTCACCAAATAATACTCCAAATAATATAAACTAGTGTTCGGCAAATGGTTTTTTCTGTAACAGTATCGGGAGTACCGGAAAATACCGACTCGATCTTTTCGGGAGTACTGCGGGAGTGCCGAACCGTGCCAAACATTAATATATAGTCCATAAGAAAGGGGTATATTAGAAAAATTTGCATAATTAAGAAAAATTAAGAGTTTATGAATTTTTTGAGAGATATATTATCATATATTGGGTCCCGACTGTATTTGCTTAATCTATAATGCTGGACAACCGGATATGTCATAGTGATCGTTTTGTTCCAATTTCAACAGGCCTAGGTTTATTCGCAAATTTTAGTCCGAAAAATACTGATGGTCATTCAATTGATAATTTCCATTAAAAAACTTTGAAATAATCCAAAATTAATTTCTTTTAAAGTATTTCGTGGTTGTTTATCACCAAACGGAGTTTGCGACGACCTCATTAATTTATTCACAAGTTGTAAAGAAACATCTCCTCAGTGCTTTCTTTGTGAAGGGGATCTTTGCAATGACAACTCTACAAACACTTCAAATAAAAAATTTGAAGCAACAAGTTTACTAAATGGGGCTAATAATACAAATATAACAGAGGAAAGCAGTACAGCTTTTATTGCAAAAGATGTTCCAATAGAGAGTAGCACAAACAGTACAGCAACAAATTCTAGCAATCCAATAGAAAGCAGTCCAATAGAAAATCAAAATGCGACAGCAGAAATGTTGAAATCAAATGCTGGAAATAATACTGTGAATGGCAGTAGCAAAAACAGCAATAGTCAATACTATATTCAATCTTTTTTGATTGCTTTATTTTTTGTTGTAGCCACCATTATTTAAATTTAAATTCACTCCATAATTAAATTGGCTTCAAGGAAAAATTTGACATAAAAATTTTGGGGCCCTGGTAAATTCGCATTAGATTTAGTGTTGCTGTTTTCGAGATGGTGAGTCATTTTTTCGGACCTCATTTTTATCGGGCCGGCCCAACCGAGTCTTTTTCGGGCCAAAATTCGATGCCCGACTTGATCTTGCAACCGAATCGGAAGGTTCAACCGATTTAGATTGAAGGTTCAAAATTTTTTTTAGAACGGGTTTTGGATCAGAAAATGACAGGGTCCCTTGAAGCTTCTATTACATTCTCTCTATTTTTGTCCAAACCTATGATAGGCTGGGTTGAGAAAAATTCGGATTGGATTCAGGATTCTGGCTAGGAAAACTCTTCCCGATTTCGGTTAATCCTTCTCTTCCCTTGCCAAACCCGCTTTTTAATAAAAAAAAATTTTTAGAAACGCCAATATTTAAAAAAATTATTAAATTTTTATGTCAACTTATTATTCAAATACCTCATCCCTATATGTACATACACATGCTTAAAACAACATACTATTATTGTTTTATTTAATCTCAAATTATATTAAGAATTTAATAAACAGATAAAATCTGATATCCAACAAATATTAATTTTTATTTTTAAAAATTATTTATGTAAATAAATTTTCTATTTAATATAAAATATTTAATATTTTATCTGCGCAATTTTTTGAAAATTTTTTTTATTTAATCCCACATAATTCGAGTTGTTTTTAAAAAAATTAAACCAATTTTTAACACCGCCACAAATTACATACATACTCGAAATTGGTATCAATTTGCAATGTTTTTGCAATTGCAAATTAATTGGTGATTACTAGTTTGCTTGGGATTTAATATATTTAGGATACTATTTCTGGGATGCATATACATTCATGGGACGCTTGTACATTCATGGGACGTATAATTCTGGTGGGACGCAGTTACTACCTCTGGGACGCATAAATGCTCATGGATCATATCTTAAAGTGCAGCCAAAGATATTCTACGTGTTAAATATAAAGAAATCTAAGGGAGAATATATTAAGAGCTCGGCAATATCTCCTCATTTTATTAAATACTGCTTTAAAATTTAAAATGTGGGTAATTAAATAATTAAATTAAAATAAATAATTAAATTATTGCTAGAGTTTAAATCGACGGGATCAGGGGGGCGCACAAGAAAAATTTAAAAAAAAACTCAAGCAAAGACAACAGGTAATTGCGCCTACTCCCTCCTCAACGGGATGCAAGTAGGGCTGGGATTTTTTAGTTTTTTTAAAGTCAGGCCGACGTTTGTTTCATTTTTTCGGGCCAAAATTCAATGTCCGACTCGATCTTTCGGACTGGGCCGGATCGGACCCCCAACCCTAAATGTAAGTAAACGGGCATATTTAATCTTGTAACATTTGCATTACTCTTGAACATAGTAAATAGAAATTTTGATAAAACCAAAACAAAATACTATGTATTTTCTTTTTTTTTGATAAATTTTGGCATAAAAGTTTTTCAATTTTTTATTTTTAAAAGTCAAACAACAATTTATTCAATGGATATTACACAACTGTTAAAAAAAACTTTTAATTTTCATTCCCTAATTTAAATTAAAAAATTTATCTTTAAAATTAATAAATATTTCTTAGTCATTTAAAAATTAATTATATTTAATAAATTTAATAAGTAATTACTCAAAATTACTTTGTAATTTAAAGTGGAACAACTTTCAATTTTATTTTTTTAATTTTCATTTCCAATCGAATTTTAAACAGGAAATATTAAAAGCAAAAATATTTTATTTTATTTATTTTTGGAAGAAAAAATTAATTTTTTAATGGGTAAGTAAAGTTGACTCTCGTTATGTTTTACCCATTATAGTTTACCCACATTGCCGGTCCCGACTGAGTTTTGGGGGGAGCTCTCCCATCATAATCTTAATCCTAAATCTCCCGTCATAGTCCTAATCGTAGTCCTCATAGTCCTAAATCATAAGTCCTAATCCTCTCCTGTCATAGTCCTCTCATAGAGCTCTCCCGTCATAGTCCTAATAGTTTTAAATAAATTAATACAATATTATTTTTAATATTTTAAAATATCAGAATTTGATCATTTACAAATTGGGGACCTTGTCGCCTGCAAAATGAGTGCTGGAATTAAAAATGTTACTGTATGTTTATTTAATCAAGAATGTTTTTTAATTAATATCAGAAAAGGTAAGCCAAAAATATATGTTAGTCCAAAAGATTTCAAGGTAATATTTAATTTCGTCCCCTCCCCCCACCCCTCCTTTTTTCCTTCCTCAAAGTATTACAAAATGGTCAGTCAATATTAAGTTATAGAACTCGCCGAGCTGCGTCGAATGACACCAAAATCGAAAAAATCAGACTTGAATTGACCGAGATACAGACCCCTAAAAATTGAACAACCATAGTGGTGATTTTTTGGACTAGAAAATTTTTATCCAAATGATAGCTCATTCGAAAGAGCTCTTCGATTGAGTCGAATGACATATAAATCAACGCGATTAGAAATGGTTTGACAAAGTTATGACCTGAAGTAGACCTAACGGTGTCGGCGACTTATGTCATAACTTTGTCAAATCTTGTCCAATCACGTTGATTTTAGTGTCAATCGACTCAACTCGACGAGCTCTTTTGAATGAGCTATAATATGCATAAATTTACGCCTTATGGTTTTTTGCCCCTATGGTTTTTCAATTTTTAGGGGTCTGTATCTCGGTCAAATCAAGTCTGATTTTTTCGATTTTGGTGTCATTCGACACAGCTCGGCGAGTTCTATAACTTAATATTGACTGACCATTTTGTAATACTTTGAGGAAGGAAAAAAGGAGGGGGGGGACGAAATTAAATATTACCGATTTCAATACAATGGAAAGTTAGTTTCCAATTAAACACGAAACATTTAAATAATTTACTCATGGGTCTTTGTTCCTCGACTCTTTACTTTGGGGAAACACGTGCTTGTAATTGCCCGAAAATAACAACTTTTGACACTTTTAGCGATCGCCCGTCTTAGCTTTTATAGGTACGATGTTATTTTTATGTCAACAGATGACCAACAGATCCAAAATTTCCTTATAAGAAATTAATTAAATTATTTTAAGCATAGAGGCGTTTATGTTGGAGAAACAATTGGAATAGGGAAACACACAGTTGTACACAATTTTTGTTCAGATGATACAAAAAGTCATAAGCCAAACTTGAGAGATTGGCCAAAAATGATGTTTAATTTAAAAACTGGGGGAGGAATAGTTGTTTGGACAATGGAGGATTTTCGGGATAGTGGAAATGATAAAAAATGGTGGATTGATAATATGGAAGAATTATTTGGAAAATCTAATTTTGGAGGGGAGGAAGTAGCTGAAAGGGCTAGGAAAGAGGCTAGAAAAAAATTTTTTAAATTAATTTAAAAAATTAATTTATATAGTTAGGGAAACGAAAATATCGTCTTTGGACGTGGAATTGCGAACATTTTGCTACTTGGTGTAAATTTGGAAAACCAAAAAGCCCGCAAGTTACTATTTGTAATATTTTATTTAAATGATAATGTATTATTTTATTTTATTTGTATTTAAAATTTAATATAAAAATTGGCTTGGAAATTGTTTTTTGCGTTTATTTTCTTAGAATTAAATAGAGTAAATATAATGGGGCTCTAATACATAATCCCCCATGGGGCTCTAATACAAAAAATACGGTAGCTTATGTTGTACAATTGCTATACTGGAACTAAATATTAAATTATTTAGACAAAAAAATTACCATTTACATATTATAAAATTTAATATTTATTTAACTAAAAAAGTTTTATTTATAAATTTTTTTTTATTTTTATTTTTCCTGTCAATATATCAATAATTTTTAAAAAGAGAAAGCTGTCAAGTTAATTGTTAATTGATCTTACTAGATAAGCGAGAGGTAAGGAAAAAATTAATAGAGAGACTTCCAATTTTGCAGATTATCCGCAATTAAAAATAAAAATTTTTAATTGTTTAATTTTAAACAATTGTCCTTTAATTTGATCAAATTCCCTTAAATTTACCATCAAAAAATAACAGAAATCCTATTCAAAAAAATTTTCTAATAAAAAGTTTTAAGATAATCTAAATTTCTTTTAAACTAAAGTGTATATTTTGTCCGCATTTTACAAAGGTGTGAGTAGTAAAAATGAAAAAATTTTTATTAAAAAATTAAAAAAAAATTTTTTTTTTGTGTTAAATATAGATAATGTATTTAAAATGAGGCAATTGCCCTTTTAATTTCTAAAAAATATTCTTAAGTCATATGTAGACAAATTATCTTTTTTTTTATTTAATTTAATTTTTTATTCATATTACTTATAAATATTTTTTTATTTAATTTAATTTTTTATTCATATTACTTATAAATATTTCCAATAACAGAAACACCTCAATTTAACATAAATATTTTGTAAATTTGTTTGGTAATTAGGATGGGGATCCATTTAAATTCATCTCGTTATAACTTTTTTAAATTTAAATTTTCTTATAGTAAATGTTGTAAAACTTAAATGAGAGGCATTAATTTCCATATTCTCAGTTTCAGAAGATTTTGAATGTAGAGGGGCATGGGATGAAGGTAAGTAGCACCTTTTGATTTGACTAAAGCCTGACAAATTTGACGTGCCTACCGGAATAGAATAAATATTTGCTAACTAGGCCATTAGGAACTATACTTGAAGAAGATCAGAAATTGATTGAAGTTGGCCCTTTTATTTAATTTTTTTATTTCTTCCTTTTTTAATACATACTTATCTAAATATATTTTTTATTTTAGAAAATGTATCATTTTAAATTAATTATTTACATTTTCTTTTTGTTGATTTTTATCAACATTTCTGGTGGAAAAACTAAAGAAAACAAGAATTTATTATCCAACCGCCGTTGTAAAAGGGGTAATAATTTTGGTCGTTGTTTTAGAGGTGGAAATAGAAGGTCTAATCAACCTTTTAAGCAACATGTAGGAAAGGCACATGCAGTAGAGGAAAGTGAAAATGAAAGTGAAATTGAAACTGAAAAAGGAGGAAATTCAAAGAAGAGGGCTTTGTATATTTTCGATAACTTTTTCTCTTCTCACGTTAAATTACATGTTAATATTTTTTATTTAAAATCTAATTAAGGAAGAAGTATAAGTAATGTGTCGATCTACTACAGCTTATAATTGGTCTACAGCAAAACTTAGCTAGACCGACCCCGAATATTTTATGAAAGCCGGATCTAGTCGATTTTGGCATAATAAGACCTTCATATTACCAAAATTGACTTGGCTATAGCCTCCCCCGTGGCGATCAAGGCGCTCGATCTTTGTCCCTGTGTAATCAACCTTTTAAGTAGTATGTTGGACAGTCTCACATGTAGTATATGAAAATAAAACTAAAATTGAAACTGAAAACGCCTTGATCATCACGAGGGTCCCCATTTGCCGAGAGAAAGTATCTTTTACCAATGCATTTTGCTCTCTAACATGACTACCGTATTTACTCGATTAATTCCCCACCCTCGAATAATTCCCCACCCCTATTAATTCCCCATGCCAGGGGTGAATTGAAAAAATAATTCCCCACCCCCAAATACCCTAATACACGTTCAAATTTAAAAACTCGAATAATTCCCCACCTCCTAATAATTTCCCATGCCACGCATGGGTTGAAAAAATAATTCCTCGGGGGAATTAATCGAGTAAATACGTATATCAATAATGAATAATTTCCTCTCTGATTTAACTTTATTAATAATTAAAATTTCAGTTAATGCTTGCTAAGGCTTTATCTGAATATTACATTGTGGTGGTTTATTTAAATAAAAACTATTTTTAACAAATTGGAATTGATCATCCATTCACTTACCGGTCTTAACAGATCAATTACTCAAATCAACTTTTATCGATGTTGTATGAGTAGATTTAGATTCAATTAAGTATTGTAATATTTTGGTGTCCTTAAAGGGCTCTAAATTAAAAAAAATATGTAAAGAAAATTTAAATAAATTATTTTTTATAGGATATAATTGTTTATAGTAAGGAAGACGGTATTCCTGTAAAGTTGAACCCAATGCCAAACGATTTACAAATTATTGAAATGAATATTGACAGACAACATTTGGATCAAGAAATAATTGCAAGCAAGGGATTACTGTATGCATATCTTGAGTTAAAACGATCACAAGAATATGTTGCTAGAATTTTTGATGGTAAGAGATTTTTGATAGCTTTCATAGAGTTATTTTCCTTAATATTCCAATAATGTCGTTATTGGCCTCTTATCTTTTCTTGTAGCTTTACTAGTGTGGCATCCGGGATGAATAAACTAATTGCAATAAACCACGTGATACATTCGAGTAAAGCCCCAATGAAAAATATTTCGTCTCCAATGCGGCAACAATACTAATAATATTAATTTTAAGATTTAATAAATAACCCTCAAGTTAAAATTGGAGAGGAATATATAGGTATTTTCGAGTGGATTCGTCAAAGAAATCAACAACAAAAATATTCTTTTGGAATTGCCGATTTTACTGAAATGGCTGGCTCTTTTGCTGTTTTTGAATATTTGAAAATTGAAAAAACTTTTAATGTTTTTCCGTTTATTATTCTTCCTAATTTTTTTCAATTTTTTGGAATTGATCTTTTAAAACAAATTAATGAAGATTTTGTTATTCCAGGTAAAATATTACTACACAATCTACCGTATAACCTGTATTAATTGCCCTCCCTCAAATAATTACCCCACTTCCATTAATTCCATATCCAGCGATAGCTCGAAACAATAATTACCCCCAACCAAATGCCCTAAAACACGTTCAGATTTTAAACCTCGTATAATTACCCTCCTTCGATTAATTACCCACTCCGGCGGAATGTTGAAACAATAATTACCCAGGGTAGTTATTAAAGTATATACGGTAAAACGACTCTTAGTTATTAGTAGAGTTGGCCTGGATTGGTATCACGGTCGGGTCTGAGAAGAAAGAACAAATCCAACCGCTACCAAACCTGCCGACCAAAATTTTTATTTTCTTTTGTATATCCTCCAGATCCCTAAAATCACCCTATATCTCCTTTAATCCTTCCTGATTTCATTAAATTGTTGAGACTCAACCGACGTATTTAAAGGGAGATATTCCTACTAATCCCTCCTAAATCCATTGATACCAAGAACAGAATCTGAGTAAATTATGCGACGATGTGAATTAGTGTCGGTACCTATTTCAACAGCGCAGATTGAAATTTTCAAATTAAATTGAGCATTGTGTGTTGAAAATGAAAATTTTCAATTAAGAAAAACTCTAGTTAATCCCGATCCCGAGTCGGGATCGGGATCGCAATTATTATTCCAAATCCCGATCCCGGTTTTGGCCATTCCCGAATTACATCATATTTTTTAATGTCCATTTGGTTTCAACAGATTGGATTAAAATTAAATTTAATTTCTTTATCTTAAAGCAATAAATATTCCAAGACCTGGAGATTGGACATTTAAAGAAGGTGTATATCATTTCAAAGCTGAAAGATACGAGGAAAATTTGAAAGAACAAGATGATCAAATAACTTTATATAGACATTTTTATGAATATGCTCTTATCGGTTCAGCATTATTGTGTTATCTGCAACAAAGAGGAATACTCAACAAGAAAGAATATTTTTCCGATTTATTTAGTAAAATTAGCTATCATTTTGTTAATCAACATTTATATGCTAATTTCAAAAATTTTCCAAAAGATGATAAAATTGTTTATATTGGAGGTATTCTTGTTGAGGAAAATGAAGAAAAATTGGACTGGACAACAAATAAACATGTAATAATAAATTCTTAAAAAACTTTTAATTATTTCAATAAATTGAAATTAAAAGCATTCTCTTACCGTATAACCTGTAATAATTGGCCTCCCTCAAATAATTACTCCACTTCCATTAATTACCCCATCCAGCGATAGATTGAAACAATAATTACGCCTCCCCCCTCAATCAAATGCCCTAAAACACGTTCAACTTTCAAACCTCGTATAATTACCTCCCTCGATTAATTACCCCCCCCCCCCAGCGGAAGGTCGAAACAATAATTACCCAGGGTAGTTATTAAAAGATATCGGCACGTTAGTTATGTATATTGGAGATGTTTAAATACCAGATTAAATTCCTGGCTATTTTTCAGGTTTTAAAGCCCTATTCGAGAGATTATTCTACATATTACCTTTTAGAGCGATATGTAAAAGATTAAAATGAAAATTAAAATAAAGCACAAACAAATATTTTAAGAATCCCTCCAATGTTCTTATTTCTTTTGGAACGTTTAACGAGAGTGGTGGAATGACTGAGGATGATGTTGAGTTTATGATAGATTTATTTGGTCAATATGCTGGTCATCACTTTCAACTAAAAATACCTAAAAAAATTGTTCCCTTAAATGTTAAAATCCCCCCAAATGTTGATATTACACATGACTTAGTTCAACAAAAACAAATATTATGTAAATTATATATTTTTATTTGTCTAGGAAATATTCTCTTTTGAATTTGGAAAATATTATAACTAGGGCTGTAAATTATATGGAAATCAATATTTTTTTTCCTGAGTTGCTTAGAGTCTGAAACGCACGAAAAACACACTTTCCGCGCTGTTTGCTTTCAAAAACATGGACTTTCATTTCCATATTTTTCCATATTTTGCATTTTGGTCCATATTTTCCATATTTTGTCCATATTTCGCCATTTTTAAAGAAAAAAATGCCAATATTTTAGCATTTTGTCCATATTTTCAATATTTTATACATATTTTGTCATTTTTCAATACCTATTTTTCAAGATGCCTTCAATTTGTCTCACCCCAATTTGTCCCACAGACATAAACTCCCAATTCGTCCCACCGAACAAATACCCCCAGATTATTCCAACCCATTTCGTCCCAACTCAAAATGTCCATAAGACTAAAAATACGCATTTTGTCTCACTACAAACTAAAAATTTTCGAATGTTCGCGACCAAATTTATTTAACTGTGAGTAAAAATTAAAATTTTATCCATATTTCGTCCATATTTTGGGATTTTTCCCATATTTTTATCCATATTTTGCAAAATTTCATCCATATTCTAATGCATATTTTTTGGTTTTTTCGTCCATATAATTTACAGCCCTAATTATAACGGTCGCTTAACTTGAGCATAAACAGAGATTAATTATAAAATCAGGGAACTCTCGTCTCTCTGATATTATTTATACGAGGTGGAACCTTTATCTGAGACCATACCGTTGAGAATATCTTGAGAAATGGAGAGATTAATGTTAAAAAGATGTTTATGATTGCTTAAGTGGGATATAAATAGATTGATATATTTTCCCTTAATTTTCCCTCTTAATTCATTCAAGTCCCTCTAATTTGTTTAAAAAATCAATTTTTCAACTTTTCAGTTGATCCAAATACAAAATTTTTTATTTCGCATTGTGGACAGAACAGTTTGACTGAGGTAAACACAATTTAAGGATATTCATAAAAATTCTATAAAAATTTAAGGCTATATATGCAGGTGTTCCCTTAATTTGTATTCCAAACTCGACCGACCAATTCCTCAATTCTTCTATTGTCGAGCAGATGGGTATTGGAATATATGTAAGTCTAATTTGGAGAGACAATGGAGGGGAACAACATAGAAATCCTAATTTTGAAGCTGAATTTAGTAATGCTGTCTATGAGATGTCTAAAAATGGGTGAGTGAAATATTAGAGTAGATATTGGGCTTTCTGGGCAAAATTTTTGTTTAAATTTCAGAGTTAAAGTCAAAAATCTTTGGTAAATTAAAAAAAAGTTTTTATTCCAAAAATCTGGGTCTACTGAGAAATAAGCACAACAAACTAGGAAAGTTCTATCCGTATTGTGCACAATAATATATCCATTATTTAATAGTATTTGCTTAAATAATGTTTAAACTAAAAATAGAGAGACAAAATTAAAAAAAAATTTTTTGAAAATTTAATTTATAAGTATTTACTCAAGGAAGATCAGGGTTGATTCTCTCATAGATAAATAATCATAATAAATTTTTTAAAGATATATCTCTTATAGTAATAAATATCATCAAGCAATATCGAAATTGAGAGCCAAAATTCTTAATGATTACAAAAAGGGTGTTAGGGCAAAAAATATTTTTCTTCAAAAGATTGAACAAGTTATTGGTGTTTAGTAAATATGTTTTATCAAGTAAAAGAAGAAGAAACAAATGGGTTTTGGAATTTTTTTCTAAATTTATTTATGGAAAGGGTTATTTGACGAAAAAAATTTTTTTTGTTTTTTATGATGGGTATTAAAGGAAAAAACTTTAAAGAGGGTAAAAGATGATAGATTTTTTGATTTATTTAAATTGATTTTTTTATTATTTAAATTGTCTTTGATGGGGGATCGGACCTTCGAAGATTTGTGTCGAAAGTTTTATTTTGTTTGATTCCTACTTTTTTTTTCATTTTAACTAGAGCTGCTCAAAATCGGGTTTAAATTCTGAAATTTTGTAATTTTTGGACAAACTATTAAAATTCTTATAAATTTTTGTTCAAAAATTTTAAAGATTATCCTCATTTTTAGCTCAATATTAAATTAGCTTTTTAATTTGAAACCGAAAATCGAGTGGGTATTCTTTAACAAGTCTTGGGGATTTAATTTATATATTTATTTTTAAAATTTCTTATTCTTATTATTTAAATTGAAGAAAGTTTTGATAAATATTAGATTTAAAACTTGCCTTATCTGATTTTTTAACTTGCCTTACCTCTGAGTCACATAAACAAAATGCTTCGGATTTCTAATTTTGTTTGGAATCTTAATTTTTAATTGCTTAGTTGCAATTATGTTTAGTCAAGTTTAAGCAAAATAAAGGAACAGGCCTAAACGTAAACCCAATGTACCCAGTTCTTGGTGGTTTCATTAACTGGATAATTAAGTTGCAGTTCTGTCAATGTTAAAAATTTTAATATTTATTTAAATAAATAAATTTTATTTAAATTTTTTTTAATTTTTCATTTTAATATTTTAATTTAGTCTATAATTAAAAAAATTTTTTTCTCTAACTTCCTTTAAAAAATTTAATTAAATTTAATTTAATTAAATTTAATTAAATTTAAATTTTTGAAGTTTTTAACAATTTTTATTTTATAATTCTCAAAAAAAATTTTTTTGAAAGAGCTCCCCCCAGAACAATTAAAGTTGCTATAAACTTGATTAATCTTGATTTTTATTTCATCATTAAAAAGTGCATTCCTCTTTCGAAAGACTTTATCTTCCCTTAAAATTAATGCCGCCAAAAGGAAGGGCTAAAGATAAAAGAAAAATTAAGAAATTATGAAAGGACAGTCTATATTTAACAAACAAGAGGCACTCGAGAGAATTTCGACATAAAAAGAAAAAACACCGCTAAACAACATATGAGAAAGGGCATCATATAAATAAATGTAAGGCGGGATTAATCAAAATTAAAAAAAATTGTGAAATTAAATTTATTGACAAATATGTATAGTAGAGTTATATTCACTTAATTTACATTTTATTTATTTTTTAATATTTATTTATTTATTAAACTTAAATAATATTTTTTATAAAATAATTATAGAGTCGGGCCTCGTCTTAGAGCTGAAAGAATTATACACTAAAATGAGGAGTAAACAATTGGGGGCTCTTTAATCTACAGTGTATTAAGAGAGTATAACTCATCTTTTTTTTTAACGTTTTTCTATCTTCCAGTTTCCAATTAATCTGCAGTTTTATTCTAGATTTTTTATAGGGGATTATTTTATTTTGAACACTAAATCCAATAAATCTTAAAAATTATTTCACTCGATCGATGTTTTATCGAGTTTTTTTTCTCAAAAATGGGGTTAAGAAATTATAACTCCACTTGAAAACCTCAAAATAAGTAGTAACCAACAAATGGGGGCTCTTGTCCAGTTTGTGCGTCCAATCGACTTTTATGCGTCCAATGGAAGTTTATGCGTCCAATCAAACTTTATGCGTCCAATAAAAGTTTATGAGTCCCATGAAAGTTTATGAGTCCCATGAAAGTTTGTGCGTCCAATGAAAAGTTTATGCGTCCAATGAAAGATTATGCGTCCAATTAAAAGTAAATTCTCAAAAATATATTTTATTAAAATAAACAATGCCTTGCTTAAGGGCGAACAAAGCAAAGTACTATTCTTTATTATATCAACAAGGATATGGATGAATTTCTTTATTTAATTGAGTAAGATAGTAATAAAGGACTTGAATATAGTCCGTTTCTTCCACGTTCCAGATAGGACAGCCGCCACATTACTCCCTATAATAGCTGCAAACATTGAACCGGGGTCCACTATTGTCAGCGATGGATGGTCCGCATATGGGGGTATAAATAATCTCCAACAACAATATAATCATCAATGGGTTAATCACAGAATAAATTTTGTAAATCCTACTGACCCTATGGTGCATACCCAAGGAATTGAAGCAACATGGGGAGCCCTTAAAACAAGTCTCCGACATCTTCACGGAACTAATAAAGAAATGCTTCCTACTTATCTCTATCAATATATGTTTCGCCGCTTCCATAATAACAACAAAATTTTTCTTCATATATTGGAAGAGATGCGCGTTCAATTTCCTGTTTGATTTTTGTTAATACTAATTAAATTGTGATTTTATGCTTCATTTTTGTTTAATTTCATGAAACTTTTAATTGGACGCATAAACTTTTCATTGGACGCATAAACTTTCATCGGACGCATAAACTTTTCATGGGACTCATAAACTTTCATGGGACTCATAAACTTTTATTGGACGCATAAAGTTTGATTGGACTCATAAACTTACATTGGACGCATAAAAGTCGATTGGACGCACAAACTGGACAAGAGCCCAAATGGGAGTATTGCAAAAGCAGCTCCATCCATTTAAAGGCTAACCAATTTTTAATAATTGTACATTAAACTGAGAGTGTGTGGGGTTCTAGTAAAAGGGGGGGGGGTTAGTCTATAGATTTAATTATTTTTTAGAAAATGTATTTTAAATTAATTATTTACATTTTTTTTTCTTCTTTGCTTGGGTTTCCGTTATTTTCAATTACTGAAAAATGTAAAGCTGATGCAAAAGGAATTGACAATAGCCCCTTGCTTCGGCATAAAAGAGGTTCTAATTACAGTACATTGAGAGAATATGTGGAAGAAGTTGATGAAGAATCTGCTCAATTGAAAGAAAAGGGTGAAAAAAGTTCTGGAAAAGGTTCTGATGGAAATTATACACGCAGTCCTGAAAAGGAAGAAGCAAAGGAAAAAAATGTTAAAAATACAAAAAAACTTTTGTACATTTGTGAAGACGGTCTACTTTCGCCCTTTTATTTCCATGTAATTATTTTAAAGTGTACAGGGTGACCCAAAAGTAATGGGACACATTATTTTTGCCATAACTTTATTCACATTTAAGATAATGAGATAAAATAAAGATGACATTATAGAGAACTAAATGGAGAATAAAATATAAAAATCTTTTAGAATTATCCCTATTTTACTTTGAGATAAGGTTAAGGGAACGTGAGAAAAATTATCGCAACTATTTTTGAGACATTTTGCTTATAACATTAGAATAGATCGCAGGACTTACACAAAATTTTTTTGGCGTCTAGAGCAGTCCTTTATCTATAGAAATTATAAAGAAAAATTTTTTTAGATTAACGCTTAAAGAGATATTCGATTGCGCGTAACCCTCCCAAAAAAAGAAAATCGCATTCCCCCCAAAATTGACTTACATATATTCAGAGCCATCCATGTAGGAGTTGGAGTTTTTATCTTTCTGATTTGTCCGGTCGCTAAAGATCTTAATTAAATTCTGTTGAGATCATCCTGTTTGGACTTCTCCCTTCTGAGATACAGAAAATAAAATTTTGGGGGAAAATTTTGATATGGTGTACCTAAAATTACATAACTTTCTTAATGCTTAATCAAAAAAGCTTTAATTTCACTATATGATAGAGAAATAAATGAGCTACAAAATAAACTTGGAATTATCTAAAAATGTTATGAACAAAAATAGTTATAAAGGATAGAAAAGTGTCCTATTACTTTTGGGTCACCCTGTATAATAATCAGGGGGCATATACCCAAACGGAAGTCCTTTCTAACTTTTGGGAATGGGTAATCCTCTGTGAGAGGGGTAGGTCTTCTTCCCTTGCTTTGCAAACGATTAAGGGTGCAAAAAAATTTTAAAAATACCTAACTTCATCTCATACCTGTTGTGTTTTTTGCACGGAAACCGCAGGCCGTATGTGTCCCTGGATAGCTTCTTTGTTTTGAGTGTCCTAACTCGATACTTTTCTTGGGCGTCTTTTGGCTTCCCAGTCTTTTCTTGAAGTATATCCTAGTTTTATTTTCGACTCTTTTATTACAGAAAAATTTGGCAAGAATACTGTCAGAAAAATATATGGTGGTATGTTAAAATTTTTTATTTCATGAATATTTGGAGTATTTACAGGATTTGCTTGTTTATAGTATTAATGGAGGGCACAAAATTTATTCAGAAAATTTACAAATTATTAATATACCGGTTACTCGTGATTTATTCGAGCGAACTACACTTAGAAGAAAAAGTTATGTTGATGCTTATATAGAGTTTCATAATTCTGAAGCATTTCGTTTTCTTGGAATTTATACGGGTAAGTATCATCTATCTTATTTACATAGACGGTTATTGTTGTATCTTTTACAACAATAAAGAAGCAATACAATATGTGTTTATTACACAATAGATAATACAATATAGTAGTTGAAAGGTTGGGGCATTTGTAACAGGGCTGCACGCAATTGCGGATTGCGAGTTGCAGATTTGCACACCTCCCTCTTTGAAAGGCTAAGGTTACAATACTACAATACAAAACATACAATACAATAACAAAGTCCGGTCAACAAATATATAATTGGTATAAGGGAACAAAAAACTATTTACATACAAAAAACCATAATTTACTTATTTATTTTACTTTTTCTTCATCTATCCTTTAGAATTTCTTGAACCCACAGAACAGGCTTTTATAGTATTTAAATAAGGTTTAAATACTAGCCACCACACCACAACAGTTATTGTGGTGACCTAATCGGCATCTGTGTCGTATACCAAAATTTTTCATAATTTTTTTAAATTTTTATTTAAAGAAATTTTAATGAACGAAGAAATCAAAATTGGAGGTATTCATGTTAGTATTCTTGAATGGCTTAAAAAACAAAAATATTCTCTTGGAATTGCCGAGTTTGAGTCAATGGGTGGCCCTTTTGCTGTTTTAGAAGCTTTAGGAATTAAAAATACTTTTAATGTTTTTTCTAATGTATTTTACCCAACAAATCTTCAATTTCTTGATTTTGGAGGAAAGCCATTTGATGTTACAAAGTATCGAGTACCAGGTCAGAACAATAAGAATAATTGTTTTAGGAAGAGTATCAGCTAGAGAACCTTAATAATTTACATAATTTATTTGTAATTTTCTTTGTAGACTTATTTTAGTTTTAATCTTGTATTGAAAACAATTGAAAACAAGCCCGCACAAAACTTTTTTCTAGCGAAATTTCAACTGTTCTAAATTGTCTTCAACCTGAAAGAATTTTCCATAGTCTATTACAAAGTTGGCAGGACCGGAACTAAATTTTGACCGGATCCGGATCTAATTTTTTCGTTCCGGGCCTAAACCGGAACCAAAAAATCTCGTAACTTCGGGCGCAACACTACTAGTACCCCATCCATCGAGAGATTAACTTGCAAATGCCCTGCTGCATTTAGTTCTCAAATTTAGATGTTTAATTCAGATTACTTAAATTTCATTAGGTGAAACAGCGGAGCCTGGCGATTGGAAAGAAGGGTCAACAGTTTTTCAAGAAAATAGTGACCTTTGGAAGTTTAATATTCAAAATAATAAGAAATTGAATTATTGCAAAAAAGTATTTTTAAACGATATAAGTAAATTCTACTACAACTTTTTATTCAAATCACAAGCAAAACTTTATGGAAAACAACCTTCACTTTTGGAAGTTTTGTACAGAAAAGTTAAATTACATTTTGTTAATCAACACCCTTTTGGAATATTTAAAACATTTCCAGAACATGAAAAAATTGTTTATATTGGGGGTATTCATGTTGAAAAAGAAAATAGTATTTTGTTGGAAAAAATTAAAAAAGAAAATGATAAACGGGTAAGAGATGTCGAGGTAGTTCTTCGCAAAGGCCGAGGTCCCCGTCCATCCTCAAGTTTCGGTCTAAGTCCTTGCCAAGAACCTTGCCGAGGAGATAGTCTAAATATAACCCCTAAGAATTGACACTCTCATTCTAACTATTTATAGTTAGAATGAGAAAAAAGAAAGCCTTGATTGAGAAGAGAAATATCACCCGTCACCAAAAAATTATTTGCAAAAACTTCTTTTTAATCTACTGAACCTTTCATCTACTAATCCTGATGATCTTGTGGCAAGACATCTTTAACAATCATTCTTTCTGTTTATTAATTTAAAACAAATTTAAGCCTCCATGTGTTGTTCTAGTTTCATTTGGAACTGTTAGACCCTACGGAGAGTTGAATTCAGAAAATATTGAAGCAATGTTTGGTCAATTTCAACGAAATAAATCATGTGTATTTATAGTCAGAATGGAAAAAAATCTTTTACCAAAAAATTATAACAAAAAACAAATATATGTTACAGAAAAAAATATTAACCAACAAAAGATATTATGTAAATAATTAGTCTCAAATATATTAAACAAATTTTTTATATACATATTAAGCTGAAAAGAATACAAAATTGTTTATTTCCCATTGTGGACAGCACAGCTTGATTGAGGTATTTAAATTAAATTTTTATTTGAAAATATTTTGTTGTAAACTGATTCGCTGATATGTATAATATAAAACAAGGGACTAAATTCTCATAAGAAAGCCCTGATTGATAAGTATGTAGTGGGCAGTCTGATTTCAGTCTGATTTTTTCAGTTCAGCGTCAGTCTGATTTGATCATACTAGACCAGGGGCCTATGCACATTAAAATGTGGGGACTGATATACAAGGGAGACTGAACGGTGCAGACTGATGACTCAGGCAACTAGAGCCGGACCGGATCCGGAACCCGGATTTGGGACACGGACTCCGGAAAACGGGCCGGAGTCCGGTCTGGCGCCGGTTATACTATTTAATGTAAAAGAGAAATAAAACTTTAGGCCAATATATTAAAATTTAAAAGAAATTAGGTAATATCGAAAAATATCGAACAATTTATCGTTCGATATATCGGTATCGATATGAAAAATTTTTCGTTCGATAATATAGATATCGATAATATCCATATTTTCCATCGATATATCGTATCGATCCGGTCTCTAGTTAATACTAGAGTAAGTCGAGTACCGAGTAATTGGGAAATAACCGAGCTCGAGTAATCCGAGTTTGAAAAACCCGAGTTCGAGCTCAACTTCTTAGGCCGAGTTCGAGTAGTCGAGTAATTTTTATAAAACAGTATTTTAAAATAATTCCAATAAAAATAATACTTTTACTAAAGACTATTCATCATCAGTTCTGTGTTTTGGGCATTTGTTGGCAGTAAAGCGTTAGATCATCATCCAAATCCCAGTTATTTCGTTAATCCGTCTATATCCCTCTTAATCCGCCGAAACTCCATGATATGCACACGATCCATGTTGAATCCCGGCTCCGGGTTGAAAATCAATGGCTAATATTATTTCAGGGATTCGTTTAGATTAAGGGGATATCGAGTGATAAGAGAAATGAGATGGATATCTTTTAGATCCCTTGAAATATCCGGATATCACTAAAATCCACCTAACTTGATTCAATCCTCCGATAAAATTTTGAGAATTTTTAAAGATCCTTAAGCTAAAAATCTTCCTTTTTGCGGCGAGATACGGGCATAAAAATACTCGGTTTTAACTGAGTCTGTCGAGTAGGAAGCAGTGGTTGGAATTTCGAAATTTGCTCGTACTCGTACTCGTACTTTCGTACAGGCCTTTTTTTACCTCGTACTCGTACTTTCGTACATGCCTTGTTTTTTCCTCGTACCCGTACTCGTACTCGTACATGTCTAATTTTTTTTCTCGTACTCGTACTCGTACTCGTACAAGCCCTATTTTTGGCCTCATACCTCGTACTCGTACCTCGTACTTTCTCGTACTTGGGAAATATTCAAAAAATTTAGAATTTTTGTGAATTTTTGGAGTCAACGGCATATTGTTCTTAATTTTTAGGGCCGTATGCGATAATTTCTGATTCTTCGAAGCTTTGAAGCCATAAATACTTCTATTTCATCCATTTCCTGCCCGCAGGCGAAAGTTTTGAGCATTTTGATGTCCAAGGACACCAAGGATTGGTCTGTTTTGTGAATTTTTCAACCCCCGACACGAATCCCTCTTCTTCCATCAAATCCCTTTCTGCGCCGCAGGAGAAAATTTTGAGAATTTTGGAAGGCCTCAGGAGAAAAAACTCAATTGTCAGAGCCGCAGCCAAAATTTTTTTTGAAGTTTAGATGATCTTGAAGCCAGACCTTTTAAATTTTTTGCGCCGCAGGCAGAAATTTTGGAAAATTCATGACTAAATTAAGATTTTTTATGTTTTTTCAAGTTTAAAATATCAAGAAAAAATAAATTTAAACTTTTAAAATCAAAATAAAAGTTTGAAAAGACTTATTTTTAAAAGAAAAACTTTCTAAGCTTCAAATCCAGCCCTGGGGATTCGAACTCAGCACTACCAAAATATTCAACTAAGTGAAGTCAGTCAACCTAACCACTCAACCATCGAACAACATAAGGAAATATGGGAGAAATTATAAATATTCCTTTCTCTTTTCCTTAAAAAATTTAATGTCAAAGTACGAGAGGTACGAGTCCATTTGCTCGTACTCGTACTCGTACTTGGCCTGTTTTATTTTTTCGTACTCGTACTCGTACTGGCCTTATTTTTTTTCTCGTACTCGTACTCGTACTTCGTACACAGGTACGAGTACGAGTACGAGTACGAATTTTGGTACGAGCTTCCAACCACTGGTAGGAAGTTTCCGAGTCCGAGTATTATGATCCCGAGTTCCGAGTCGAGTAATTACGCAAAAAACCCGAGCGGGCGAGTCGAGTAACTCGAACTCGCTCGAACTCGACTTACTCTAGTTAATACCTCAATTTATTATCTGCCTTAAATTCCCTCAATTTTGTAATTTAAGGCAATGTATGCGGGAGTTCCTTTAATTTGTATTCCAAACTCGAATGATCAATTCTACAATTCTTCGATTATCGAACATTTGGGTATTGGAATATATGTAAAAATGTTAGAAATTGAAGAAGGCAGAGATTATAGTGACAAAAATTCAAAATTTGAATATGATTTTAAAGAAGCCTTCAATGACTTTTTTAGCCACGAGTAAGTTGAGAAAATACTAATTTAAAATAATTAAAATACAGAAAACAATTTTTATATATAAAGCAGAGCTGTCACAATTCCGAGTTCCGACGTTTATTTCATTGCGATTTCCGGAATTTTTGAATGATTGTTCCGACTGAAGATTTTTCAAAATTTTCTTAGGCCTTGCAATCTTCTCAGAATTTTAACTGTTTAAATTTTGATATTTTTAATTTTTACACTAAAGTGTACAGATATTAATGTATATTTAATTTGCAAATCTAATTATAAAATTAAGAAAGGTTGTATGGGAGGATTTGGATGGATTAGAGAGTAGTATATTGAAGGATTTGAGCATATAAGGGCTTGCTTTAAATTTGAGAAAGAAAATTTTTTTGCCCCCTTTATTCTCATTTATTAAAGATTTTATTTTTTATTTAGCAAATATTCGAAAGCTGCAGATAATTTGAGAGAGAAAATTCTTTCAAATTATTACAATGGTCACAAAGCTAAAGACGTTTTTCTTGAAAAAATTTCGAAAATTATTGGTGACTGAGTGAATGAACTATTTCAGAGAATTGGAAGTAAATTGATTTGGATTTTTTATTTTTGGGAAGAATTATTTTTTAAATTTATTTTTTTTGGGTTTTAATTCTTTTTAGTAAAATTTTGTTTTAAATTTATGAAAAAACTTTTTGTAATGAATTTTTAAATTAAAATTCTGATATGATCAAGTGTTTTTATGATAGTTAAACGAAGAATACGATTTCACTCCAATTATTTAAATTTTCTCACTCCTATAATTCCCTCACCACAAGGTTGCTCAATAAATTTTTTGTCGACCAAACCTCGATTTTAGGGTTCGCATCGCGAAGGATTTTCAGAATTTGTTTATTTTTGATACATAAATCTGAATTTTTGAAATATTTTCTGTAAATTTTCAAATAAAATATAATAAAATCAAAAAAGAATATAAATATTATTTAATTATTAAATTTATTTTTAAGAATTTCATTTTTTTGACTATTTTAAATTTTATTTGATTTATTTTTATTTACTAAAATAAAAATTAAGTTTTCACGCCAAAATTGAGGTTACTCCTGCTATAGTTTTTGACCGTTTCGAGCCCTATATCTCGTCCATAGGTGAGACCGGGACCTAATTTTATTATCATTCGACTCAGCTCGCCGAGCTCTTTCAAATGACATAATGTTTGTTTGAATCGGTTTCCGGGACTTATGACGGAATTTTTCCTAAAAATGTATTTATAATCTACTAGAGTGCGGCAAAATCGCATTCCTGAGATCTCGTAACGGGATTGAGTTTGAAAAGATCGACGGGGGGTATCCCGTGGGCTTAATTCCGTTAATCCCAAAGTCCCGGCCCCGTCGTCGCTTAAAACTGGGATTCGGATCCCGTAAAATCCCGCCCGGGATGCCTCCCGCGCCGCACTCTATAATGTATTATTAGTGAGCGGAACCGGACCGGATCCGGCCGGATTTTTCCGGAGTCCGGGTCCCAAATCCGGGTTTTTTTGAAATTTCCGGATTAAAACCGGACCGGATTAATCCGGAAAAATCCGGCCGGATCCAGTCCGGCTCAATTGTCAAATCCGGAATCCGGATCCGAATCCGGCGATTTTTTGGTACCGGATTCGGGATTTTTATATTTTGAAATTTATACTTTATTTTTTATTATGGCATAATGTTTTTAATAAATTTAGTGTCAAATAATTAGATTCTTTGATAAGAAGGCGATGAGAGAACAAAATCAAATTCTAATTTTTCCAATCCCGTTGTTCTTTAATATTTTTAAATTTCATTTCCTCTTTCAAATAATGTCTAGTATTGATTTAGAAACAACAATGGTACATAAAATATTCCAAATTGGCTTATTTGAAAAGTGTTCAAACGATACCGCCGAGTGCATTGAATGTAAAAACAACAAAACAGGAAAATTCAAATTTATACTTTCAAAAGGTATTGTAAAATCATTGATTATACATCTTGGTTCATCATGTAGCGAATTTTCCAAAAAAATATGATGCTTTAAATAAAAATGAAGATGAGAAAATTGAAAATTTTTTTGATAAACGGCAATAATGAAATAACTAAATTGGATAAGAAAGTCATCAATTTCATTTGCGAGAACAATCTCTCATTTAAAATAATTAATAAACCAAGTTTTCGTGTACTTTTTAAACATGCAACTGAAAAGATAAACGACGAGTCACACTATAGACAAAAACTTCCAGCTATCTACAAAATCGTGAAAAATAAGATACTTTCTGAATTAGAGGAATGTGAACATGTTTCATGTACTACAGATTGTTGGAGTGGAGTGACAGAGAATTTTATTAGGTTTTTTTAAAATAGAAAATCCGTTTTATAATACTAATTAGTTTAACAGCCCAGGGCATTACTTCTCACTGGACTCGAAAAAAGTTTGTTCTTTCAATTAAAAAATTTTCTGATGCACATACCGGTAAGAATATGGCGAAAATTCTCCGAGCTCTTATTGACGAATGGGAAATTGGAGGAAAGATACATTGTTTTGTAACTGACTCGGCTCGAAATGTTAGAAAGGTTAATTATAAGTAATAAGTTAGCAGGGTTCTAAAATTAAAACTTAATGCATTTGAAGACTTGCCATACAATCATGCTTTGTGTTCGGCTCATCAAATAAATTTAATTGTTCGAAATTTCGTAATTGAGAAGGAAGGTGAGATTGCTAAATTGTCTGGGCGTTGCCGACGTATTGTATCACATGTACGCCACTCTAATAAAGCATTCACTGAACTTAAGGAAATACAATCCGAAAATGCTCTTCCTCAACATCAATTAGTCCAAGTTTTTTTAACATTTTATTTAAATTAACCAGTAGAATTAAGGAAATTACGACTCGTTGGAATAGTAGCTTGAAGATGATCGAGCGCCTTTGTGAGCAACGAAAAGCTGTAGACACCATCTACAAGTGTTGAATGTGAAGAAATTTTTAGCGTAGCAAGGGACGTGTTTGATTATAGAAGGTCAAGGCTTTCACCAGAAAATGCTGAATATTTGATTTTTCTTAATAAAGCTATTCCACAATTAAATTATTCATATTGATAAATATTTATTCGTTTAATGTTGCAGTATTATGAAAAGTTAGCATCTTTTATTAAATTTTTTGAAAAATCCGGAAAAAACCCGGATCCGGTCCGGAATCCGGGTAAATTCTGCCGGACTCCGGAAATTATTTTCACCGGATTAAAACCGGACCGGATTAATCCGGAAAAATCCGGCCGGATCCGGTCCGGCTCAAGTTGCAAATCCGGTTCCGGAAAAATCTATTTTTCCGCTCACTATGTATTATACTATCGCTAAATAAATTATTGGCGACAAAACGGCAATCTCACAACAAACTGGACTATTTTTAATTTATTTCTGCCCAATTTTATAGATTTTTTTGTAATTCTTCCAATCTCGATCAAAAGGATTTGCTTTTTTATCAATAATGGTTGTTTAATTTCCATAATTAGGTATTTCAATATTTTCTTTTAATAGAGCAAAAGAAGGCATGAAAATGACGGAATTGGTTCCGATTATTGCGGTAATAGTGTCTCCAAAAGGTTAATTATTTCGTTTTTTAAAATTTATTTAGTTTACTTTTTTCGAAACCCTTGCTGATTCTCTTTTATTAAAACTAAAAGAGATCGGAAATTTAAGAAGTTTTTGGCTTTGTTTAAAGACCTTTACCACATTCTTGACCTTGAATTGAGGAAAAATTAAGGAAACTGGAAAATCGTCATCTTGGCCCTGGATCCATTAGAAATAAGTGGTTGGATCTAGGCCGATCACTACAAATTAAACGTAATTTATTCCCAAAAATTTAAGGATTTCAAGAGATGAACGCCGCAACGATTATCGTCACGTCACTGGTGATCGCTACCACAAGGACCACGATGACAATGAACGCAGCAATAGATCCTCAAAGAGTGAACGTCGTTACGACTCTGATAAGTATGATTCGGACCGTCCTCGACGACGTACTGATTATGACGATTACAACGATAGAAGGCCTCCAAGAAGAAGGGAATGTCCAAAACGAGAATATGATGAAGACGAGCCAGGACGAGGTTCTCGACCTGCTTGGGATAATGCAAAGGTGAAACGCCATGCAGAAAAGATTCAGGTATTAAAATGTGTACAAACAGGCCAAAGGGTATGAAACTTGAAATTTTTTGAAAATTTTTCGATTTTTGAATTTTTTTCCAAATTACCCCCTTCCCATGAAAAGTTTCCAACCTAAGCCGAATGGCTGTTCAATTTGCTTTTTGGCCAAATTGTGAATCAAAAACACCGGTCAGGAGCGCAAACTGCTGTGGAAAGGAGGAAATAATGCTTTGGATGGAAAATCTGGGGATGAAAAGAATACGAGTGATGATGAAGAATTTGGCCCTCGTTTGCACCCAACCTCTTCCTCTGCTGGAAACAAACCTGAGAAGAGCGAGAAGAAGTTAGAGAACAAATGGACATCAATGATAGCTGCCTCTGCTAAAGACACGAATCAAATGGATAAATTTCAGAGATGTTAGTTTTTTAAGATTTTTTTGGGATTATATTTTTAGTTTTTAGTACCAGAATTATTGAGATTCCGGAAATAAAACGTATTTGCTACCTATATAAAATTAAATTAATTTTAGAAAATTTGTAGTGGGATTTTCTGTCGTCTAATGATTTTGGGCATTTAAAGCCCCATTCTAAATAACTATTCTGAAGTTGATTTTACTAATTAGCTAATTGTTTGTCTGATATTCTTTGATTTTTTAAGTAAGAAAGATATTATTTAGATAATTCCCCTTCCTCTCAAGTTGAAATTGAAATTATTTTCAATATAAAAGATATTTTTTAGTGATGGGACTTAAAAAGAATTCTGACAATGAAAAGGCTCAAGAAAAATCTCAATCTGACAATCCTGACAATGAGAAGCAAACACTATCACTTAATGCTGAAGATTTGGAAAAAGAACGACTTAGACAATTGGAACTTCAACGGAAATTGGATATTCAATATGGTATTTTAACAAGTTTATTGTTGGGTATATCAATGGGCTCGGTTTCCTGGTTAAAGCCCCTAAAAAACAAGGAAAGCAAGATTTTATCAAAATACCTAGTTCCGAGTTACAGAGCCTGGAAATCCCTATCGTGAGCCCGGCCAATGGTCTAGCTTACAAGGATTTCTTAAATTTACTCGAAAATAATTCACATTAATGTTTCATTACACAAAATTGTCTGAAATTATCAGTAATTTTTCCTTCAGCCAAAAAACTTCATTCTTAACCTTAAAATATAATAATGAGTCATACAGACCTTATCACATTTTTTAAATCGTATTAACTTCCGTATTACTCATAATCGATTATTCTTTTCCCTCTATTTAAATAGTTTTATAAAAATATTTATTTTTCACAAAAACATTTTTCTTTTATAGAAATGGCTCGACATACCCAATTTTCTCGTAGAGGAAAAGGACTTGGCTCTTTTTAAAAAGAAGTATTTTTTTACCTATTTTTGGAATATAAAAGCATATAATTATAGAAAATAAATAATTTGTAATTCTCTTTACCCGATAAAAATATTTTTTTAATTAGAATGTTTTTGTTTAAAGAAATGGCTTGAATCTGGCCATAAATTTTATTTTTTTAAGCCCACCCTGAATATTTACACCCTAAGGATCTGCTACTTTTGAAAGGGAATATCTGAGGATTTAGGAGGATAGGTGCTCATTGTCAGCTCTGGAAAGTTCTATATTCTTCGAACCTATGATTCGGTTTTAAGTTTGTACCAAACTCTGGATGAGTAGAGAGACTTCCAGCTTCTCCATCGATATCTCCTTAATTCCTCAAATCCCTCGACTTTTCCTTTCAAAGGTTGTATGTAGGTCTTCAGAATTGACTACATTTTTAATAATTGTTTTTGTAATTTTTTTAAATTATTTTTGCTAGACATTACATAATTCCTCCCTAATTATTATTTATAAGCTTACTTTCGACCAACAAAATTTCTCTTTTATGGAGGTGATTAAATTTCATCATGTGGTTTTTCCATGACGTGTCAGGTTGTGTTATTCTTTTCGCGCTATTCGCTAAACAATCGATTTCCCGTTCTTTTTCCCTCAAAATGTTTGTTGTTACATGTAACTTTGTATTTATATTTTTCAAACTTTTATTCACCTGTTAGTATTTTTCTATAAGAATATTTCTAAAAAATCATTTTGAGTTTTGGTATTTTTAAACCCATTTTTCTTAGGCAGTGGTTCGAAGCTCGTACCAAAATTCATACTCGTAGCACGAGCAAACTTGAAATTTTCAAACACTCCCATGTAAGTCCTCTTTTGCATATCTATCAGGGACGGGATCGCTTCTGTTTTCGCCTTCCGTATATTCCGCCGTTTTTGGCCCTTCCACGTTCCGACTGCCACATTTTATTTTGTTTCGCTTTCTTCCGTCTTCCGCTTTTTAAAATGCGGCGTGGCCCACCTCTGTGATACCTATCCATGTGATATTTATGTATTTTTCTCGTGTTGAAATTTTCTGCCGTTGATTTTGAAATTCGGTTCTATCATACACTTTTCCCCTCTTTCATTTATCGAATGTTTTAACTCCATCCCCTCCCACAATTGTTTGTTCAAAAGGAATGACTCATTCCTCCCTTTGATTTAAATCCTTTTCACATTACTGCGCAAAAAACTAACCACTTATTTAAACAGATAATTTAAAATAAAAATATTAAAATGTCTGCGCCGCCACCTTACAATCCTCAATACAATTGTTACCCACCACAGCCACAACCTAATTACGGTCAGCCACAGCCAGGGTATGCTTATGGAGGTCAATACCCAGGATATCCACAACAGCAACCACAAGTTGTGTAAGTTTAGATTTATTTTTCTTCAAGGAAACAATGAGACAAAAGGAAGTGAATACTAGGGGTAGAGGATTTTTAAAAAAATTGCGGATTGCGAGTTGCGGAATCTTTTCTGCAATAGGATTTACTTTGTATTTTCAAGGATTTGGGCACTAAATATTTTTATGTTCATTCCTTGCATCCGGAAATAGAGGAATTGATGAGATTTCTGATAAACGCAATGGAAAAGGCCTAGATTATTATCTGGGTACTCTTAAACCATTCATAACTTTCCCTTGGCTTTTTTAAAAATTTTTAAATTTCAGCGTGGTAGAAAGGAACCGGCCATCTCGTGACAACAATTGTTGTCTTTGGGCATTGTTGGCTCTTTGCTGTGGTTGTTGCATAGCCGATTGTTGCGATTAATTAAAGAATTTGACGGGAATTCACTTTTCGAGAATCACTTTTGTTCAGCTTAAAAAATTGTCAGAGAGCCTTGCAAAAAATTTTCATTTTTCCTTTTTTTCAATTTTTCTCTTCGATTTACTGATGTAAAGGAATAAAATATTCAATTTTTAAAAGGTTTTTCGAATTAATTTTTGGGAGAGATATTATTTTGGGAAAAATTTTCGAGGACAAAAACTCCCCAACACCCCTAGACATTACGGGTGACGGGTGTTTTTAATCCTTAAATCGATTTCTAAATCCTTTGATTTTATTAAAATATCACTTTATTAAATAATTCATTATTCATAAACAACTTTCCGACACTAAATAAATGATTTAAAAAACCTCAAAAATTCCAATCACATAAAATATATTAAATTATCAGAGATTCATTTGCTCCATAAATTCATGAATTCGAGTTCGCATAGCACGAATAAATTGAAGTTTGTCCCCTTTAATCCATTGTTCACTATGATCACTAAAACAACCATTCCGACATTCTTCTAAATTTAGACCCTCCTTGTGTGGACCACATTCTGATACAATAAGGAAAGTATTTAGATTGTCTCGTCTTTTGAATACCATTGATTCTCTTAAAAAATTTATTGTAAAGAATTGTAAATAGGCAAGAATTCGAGGGTTTTGAGAGAGGGAAGCTTGCAATAAGAATCCTTTTTTCTACCAGAGCTGTACAAGATAACCTGGAACCGAAAACCTTATTTTAAAAATAGAGATAGGCTAATATGACTTCAAAAATCAAATTTTGAGGATTTTGGGATCGGTTTTAGTCCCCATTCAAATTTTAATCTATAACAAAGCCTAGGTTTCATCTGTTCCTATAACCTAGCCAAAGGTTTCTAGCCTCTCATGTACTTGTAGAACATGTTTTTCGGCAACTTCAGGTTTATACCCACCTTCCAACCCTAAAGTTCGGTAAACCAAAAACCCTCAAAAATTCTAAATTCTATCTCTATCAAGGAATTAAATTCCCAATAAAAAATTAACCCTTACTCTGTACAAGACAAGTCCAAAAAAAATCCATCAGCTAAAATTCTCAACTCAGAAAAACAACTTGCTAACGAAAATCTCCATCCAATATTTCTCATTCCGTTAATTTTCCAAGAATCAAAATTTGTCATTTTTCCATTATTATTTCCTTCTTTAGAAGTTGTTGGTGTATAACAATTTTGTTGTTGAGGTATTTGTAAAGGTAACGAAGAATTATTTTCAGGATTTTGTTGAATAAATGAATTCATTACGCTTTCATAATATTGCTTTGCTTGTTCAATTGACAAAATATCAGATTGTTTAAGCGGTTTTGGTTTGTGATTATGCACACCTAAAAGTTTAGATTGATTAAAATTTTTAGATTTGGTAAAAGTGAGGAAGCTGTACCCACGGATCAGGCCCGTAGCCAGGGGGGGGAAGGGGGGGGAATTACCCCCCCCCCCCCCCCAAATGGGGAAAAGGAAAAATTTTGCGGAAGGGTTTGGGGGAGAAAAGTGAATTTTTTTGGCCTACGGCCTCTGAAATTTAAAAAATTTTCGCCTGCGGCGCTGAAAATAGAAGAAATCTGGCTTCTTGAGCTCCAAAATTCAAAAAATTTTCGCCTGCGGCGCTGAAAAAGTGAATTTTTTTGGCCTACGGCCTTCTAAAATTCTCAAAATTTTCGCCTGCGGCGCTGAAAGTAAAAATTTTTGGCGCCGAAGGCGCCAAAAATTGGGCGCAAAAAAATTTTCCCCCCTTGGCCCCCCCCCCCGAAAAAAAATCCTGGCTACGGGCCTGCCACGGATTATGGAAGGTCTTGGCCGAATTTATACATAATAAGTAAGGTTGGGGGATAAGAAAAAAGGCCGGATATTCGGAAATTTTCGGTTCGGATCCTAGAATTAGGAAAAGGAAGAAATCTCGTCCCTTGGTCCAAAGATTTCCATCTATCAGCCAACCTTATAAGAGAAAAAGAGGTAAGGTAAAATGGTCAGAAAAAAGGAGGCGTCCGCGCCAAAGTATTACGGGGCAAACCCCCCAGCTTCCAAAATACCGACTAGAAAAAACGACCAACTTAAACAATAAATCCTTAATAAACTTTTTCTTCTCACTTCATTTTCAAAAATTTGTAAAATAAATCCCAAAGACAAAATTTAGTAAATTAAAAGGGAAGGGGAACTAGTCTTTTTAAAAAATGCCCAAAGAGACGAGGAAAGTCTCAAAAATATTGTGAAATCTCTAAAAGGGGAGACATCACTTTCCCTTTATAAGATTCAGTCTCCCAACAAAACAATAAAAATATCCTTAAAAATTTAAAAACCTTTCTCATAAACCTGTGCAGGCTGACCATCCCATTCACGAAATACCAACATTCGATAACGACATTTCCCCTTTTCTGGTTTTCGAAAATAACACTTAAAAATTTAGATTTTCTAATAAAAATTATTCTAAAAACCTTAAGTGTTTGCTGTCTCAAAGTAAGAAATTGTTTTCCTCTTTCCCGTAAAGGGGAAACTTTTCGTTGAACTCGAAGGATCTCAAAAGCTTCCTCATTTTCATATTCACCAATATAATTCCATTCACTTAAATTTACATTTATAAGTCTTCTTTTTAATTTAATTGACTCTAAAAAATTTTAAATTTAGATAAAAAATTAAGGAAACAAAAAAACCTCCATTTGGGATATTTGAAGAACATGGCATTATTCCTAAATTGAATAAAAAAAATTTTAATTTGTAAAGAAAAGTAACGGTGTATCCCCATTTTAGCCACATTTCAATTAAGGCTATAGCCCTTTAAAACTAGAAGTGAATAGATTTTTATCCCAACTTTCAAGTAAAAAAAGGTTAGATAACAAAATTCAAAGTATTGCCATTGTAAGCGAAATTTTCGAATCTCTCCAAGAATTCCAAGAGGGATTAGGAAAATTAAAAATTTCTTTGGAAAAAACTAAAAACTTATGAAAGCAGCCCTGAATAATTATTCTAATTTAAAAAAATTAAAATTTTATACCTTCCATTGTAAAATTTTGCTGTAAATTTCCATTGACGGACACATTATTTGTACTAGAATTTGGATTACTAGAAGAAGAATGGAAGTGATTATTATTTAAAGGTGCGTATAACTCAAAGAAACCAGTTTTCTAAAGATTTCAAATTAAAAAAAATATTCAAAATAAATTTAAAATTACGTTGTTATACACTGCTTGTAATGTAAATGGACATTGAAGATTTATTTTACATCGGTAATAGACAACTTCTGAAAAAAGATATGAATTTTTGAAAACTGATTGAATAAAATAAAAGTTAAAAAATTCACAGGGTACAGAAATTTATAAGACGAGAATTTTTTAGAAAAATTTTAAAAATCAAGCCGTTATGGTTACGTGAAGAAGATAAGAACGGTTTGTAGGAGAAAAAAATTAAGAATTATGAAATTTTTTTTGATTAAAAAAAAAGAAAAAAATTTTTATCCCAAGGTCTTAAATTTTCAAACTCGAAAAAAAGAGCAAAGCTCGTCTTTTAAAATAGAAAACAATTTTCACCTACATATATTGCGCAAAATATAACAATAAATAAAAAAAACCTGGAATTCCATTAACTACATTAAACTGTTTGTCTATCAAAAGACCTTCGGAACGTCGTAAATTCTCGAGATGATTAAAGCTTTGGCAAGCTAAAATTGTAAAAAAAAGAGAAATTATTTAATTAAAAAATTTAGTAAACAAACTTCTGAAAAAAGGAAACTTCTTTCTAATTTCATTGAGCTAAATTAATAAATTTAGAAAGAAATTTTTTTAGAAAAACCGCTGGCTGATTTGTTGATGTATCAGTTGCAATTGAATTTTCAAAAATTGTTTGAGACAAGATTTGGATGTCATCATCATTATTTACAACAAAATTTTCAGCGTTTTGCATTATATTTCTGGAAGGAGCTCTTTCTAAAAAAATTTTTTTCAATTTTTTATTTTTAATAATTTAATTTTCTAAAAAAAGTCGGAGAAAGACCCAGTATATAGTGGAAACTTAATGCAAAATAAATCATTCTGGGTCCCATTGCAGAAAGGCGCAAAATTCTGTTGTCAGGACCAAGAAACGATTGACCAGGATTTTTTAACTCCAGACCAACTTTATTTTCACTGGATCCTGAGTCAAGGAATTTTTAAGGTCCCCTTGATTTTTCCCTGATTTGCGCTAAAATTTAAAAGATAAAAATGTTTGAAACCCTCCGCTAAAATTAACCAATAAAAATAAACAGACCAATTTGCTCAATTTCATGATTATGTACTCCACTAAAATAAATATTAAAGAGCCTATGAACGTTGTTGGGATCACAACTAGCTGCCAATAAAAGAAATTTACATCTGCCTTGGGCGGAGGAACTTCTCTCGCACTCATATCTTAATAAAATTTTTTTACATTTTATAAAAAAATTTTTCTTCTTCCACAAAAAATTATTCAAAAATTAACAAAAAAACAACAAACTTTGTCCAACAATTTTTTGAAGAATAAGATTTGAAATGAACTTGATTTGCACATTTTATAGAATTGAGATCATCTTCAGTTTCTGCTGAGGTTAAGTAAATAAATTCTGGACCAGGAGAAGCAATTGGTTGGTTAACAATATTTCCAGGATTTACAACACTCATTTTGAAAGTTTTACATAGACAAAAAATTAAAATTAAAGATTAAATTTAATGTAAATGGGAATTTTTTAAAATTATCCGAAGGACAAAATGCCGAAAAAATTGTCAAAAAATGCCCAAAAAAATTTTGGAAAAATTTTTTTTGGCAATCCCCTCATTAATTTAAAATTTCCGAAAAAAATTTTTTTGGAATTAATCCATTAAATAATTTAATAGAAAAATGTAGAAAAGGTCATTTATTCAAAATGTAAAAGTGAGAAAAATTGAAAATTATGTATCAATTTGTACAGCAAAACAAAAATTTAAATCAAAATTTAAGGGTAACTGTCACTAGTTAAAATAACACAAAAAAATTTAAATTATTCACTTCAATATTCACGAAAATTTTTTTTTTAAAAGTTAAAGATTTCTTCTCAAATCAGACGTTTCTAGGGGATGCTGAAAGTTAAAAGGAGAAAAATTAAATTTTAAAAAAGCAAAAACTCACAGCAACTTCATGGTCTTGTATCTAAAAAATTAAAAATATTTTCCAAAAAAAATTTAGAGAAAACTAACAGTTTGGTATATTCCAACATAAAAATCCCTTATAGAGTCAACAGGTATACCAGTTGTTCTTTGTAATGTTATTAACACAGTGCCAACAAAGTCTTCTCCATGTACACAAATACAAGCGGCAACTATAACCCCTGAGGCTAATAAAACATAATCTGCTTCGATCCGGCCTAATCGTTTCCTAAAAATACTTTATAGTAAATTATAGATTATGAAGATTTTGGGGTTATTATGGGCCCCCTAGACCATGTAAATCAAGCCCATGTAAACCGTAAATGGGTTTATATTTTGCATTAGGTCACTTTGAGTGTGACTATATTAAAGATGGACTTTTGTGAGAGACTGACAAATATTAGAGCATATAAATCAAAATCCTAGACCGGACTATGAGTACAAAAAATTAAGCTTGGGCCCTTGTAAATAACCTATCATCTTCTTAAATGATCCTCTAATATTAATTTCTAAAATACCTACATAGGCACATATTGTGCATTATTTCCATGTGCAACAATTGCAACTCGTTGATAAAACTCTTCTGAATGCAAAAATATACAATCCATAATGAGTAAAGAATAGTCCCATAAAGCACGAGTGTTCATTTCTAGATGACAATTGAGACGATCTTTGAAAAATATTTTTTACTGTATTTTTGCGAAAATCTCACAAATTGTGTGAAGAAAAGTTTCAATATAAGTAACAGGCGTTTGCATAACATTTGCGCACCATCCAATGGCCATCAAAACGCGTACTTCTGATTTTCGTATAGACTGTTCAGTATAAGCATAGCCAAGCAATTGAAGACAATAACGTACTCTGTCAATTGTTAGACCCTTAAATAAAAGGGAAAATTTTAATTAATTGAGTGAGGAAAGGACCATGCTGTAGCTGTGAAGTTTAGAGGCAATTTGAACAGAAGAAAGTATTCTCAATGCTACTTGTCTTGAAACTGTTGTAAATATTTGTTCCCATTTTTCCTCCTTTTGCATAACTGATAAACTCTTTTGAGAATTAATTGCTTCATATAGGGAAGTTGTATGTAAAGTCATAAATCTTGAAAAGTATTAGGGTAATAATTATGGGATTTAAAACGATAATACAATAAGTTGAATCAAAAAAGGGGCAATCCCGGAGAATTGGGGTCCCTGCGAAAAAAAGCTTAAAAATAGGAAAAATGATGCTTTTAGTGTAAAAATATGCTGATTTCGAATCAGAGCTCAGATTTTGAAAGTCTCCTATTATTAAACTTTTTTTTCGCAGGGACCACAATTCTCCAGGATTGCCAAAAAAGGTTATTATATGGCTAATTGAAAGATGCGGGAACGAGGAAAACACTAATTAATGAAGGCTTAAGGAACCCTGACCGAGTCACAAGCCAGTGTCCATAAATTTCAATTTTGCTCGTACTCGTACCAATGTACGAGTACGAATTTTGGTACGAGCTTATGAACACTGGTCACAAGTTTGTATTTTTACCTAATAAACATAAACCCGACTCGTTCACGAACTTAGTTTAAAAAAATAATTTAAAACCAAACTCACTTGTTATAAATTTCCAAAGCAATATATTTAACATCCGGTGGAAGTTGTAACCGCAAACAAACAGTAAACAGATACTCCACACTTTTGGGATTCACAAAACATTTAAACGTATCATCAACGTTTTCAACTCGTTCACGGTTTTCAGCTAAAAGAAGGGATATCCAATCGGAAATAAGGTCTCGGTGAAGACATGAAGTTCGCTCTTTGAAGTCGGGACAGAGATTTTTGTAAACTGGGCGCCCCTAAATTTTAGTTAAAAATTGGTAAAACATACAAAAATATTTACTAATTTTTCTCGGTTATTAAGTGGTTCAACATTTACTGATGAAATTTCTAGTTCATTTAAATCATCACTGAAACCATTTTGCATTGTTTTAGAATTCGCCTGGAAAAAAAGGGAAACTTAGATTCAGAATAAAAATACAAAGAAATGTATTAGTGAAAAAAGAGACCGGCGCTGGACAGGATCCCGCTCGGGATTTTGCGGTATTTATCCAGCAAAATCCTGTTCCGCAAAAATTTTGAAAAAAAAACAAACACCACGACCCACAAACACGACTTTGCCGGTCCCTAATTGAAACATTTACTAGGAATAAACAAAATCATAAAGAAAATGTGAAAAAGAAAATCCTTCTTAATACGGCAAAAAAAAAGATCAAAAAATTTGGACAAAATTTTGAATAAAAACATTATGCCAAACTTTAATAATTAGTACATTTTTAAAGCGTTGGTTTCGCTTGCTGACCGTATAAACAACTGAAGGCTGCGCTTGGATTCGTCCCACTATGGATTCGTCCCCTTTGGATTCGTCCCCTTTGGATTCGTCCCCTTGGACAAAAACTTTGGATTCGTCCCACTATACTAAAACTTTTGATTCGTCCCCTTTGGATTCGTCCCCTTGGACAAAAACTTTGGATTCGTCCCACTAAATTAATAATCAATCTTTTGTGCTTTTTCCCGCTATGTATTATCTTTTTCTTTATATTTTTAGACAATTAGCAATAATCAACAACAATTATTAACGAAAAAAGATAATTTTTATGGAAAATTTAGAATTTTTTAATTTTTAAAAATTTTTAAATTTCTTCAACTTTCTTAATAACTCAAGACGGCGAGAATTCTACAATGAATGACGAGGTTTCTACTACAGACACAAGGCTTATTTTTTAGTTTTTTGGCTTTTTGAATTTTTTTTTATTTTCCCCATTACAAGGGTGAACTATAGCCCTAGAAGCCCCTTGGCCGTTATCCCTTACGTATTTTTGCGGCCTTTTTTGGGGAGATTTCTTCCCCCAATTCCACTTCCCACTCCATTTTTTTTACTTTTAAAATTTTTTAAATTTAAGATAATCCAGTCCTGGACTTGTTTTTACTTGTGTCGAGCAGATTGCTGCTGATGCCTGGTGACCTTGATATGTCGAGTCTTCAACCTTAACCCAAACGGCCCTCTTTAGGGCCACAATTTTAATAAGTGAAACGAGACTATGACTTTAAAACTTTTGATAAAAATTTTTTGTTTAAGAATTTTTTTGTAAATTTCTACGGATGTTTTGATGATTTTTAATATCATTATCCGAAGAACTTATTTTCAGGTATGATTTTCCCTTTTTTAATTTTTAGTTCGACAAAGTGAGTATTTTTACTCGTCTGGACATTTTGAGATGGGACGAATCCAAAGGGGACGAATCCAGGGTTTTTGTACATTGGGACGAATCCATAGTTTTTGTTCAGGGGGACGAATCCAAAGGGGACGAATCCAAGGGGGACGAATCCAAGGTTTTTGTACAGTGGGACGAATCCAAAGTTTTAGTTCAGGGGGACGAATCCAAAGTGGGACGAATCCATAGCTTCCGTCAATGGACTTTCCGTCAATACTTTTCGTCAATGGACTTTCCGTCAACGGACTTTTCGTCAATGAATGGATGTTTTTTTTAAATTTTAATAGAAAGTGAAGATGATACATGTATGTAAAAGTGTAAAACTTTTGGTTAAATTGTGTCAGATTGAAAATTAGACTGATTTTAAAATTCTGAACACAGTTATGAGCAACTGAATTTTCGCTGGGCAAACTTATTTTTGTGTTGCTACGAAAGATAGGTAGGCTTTTCAAGGCTGAAAATCGGTAAAAAGGAATAGGTTTATGTTACGAGCCCAGAACCCAGCGACCGTTGACTCCCTGCGAGGCGCTTGTGCAAAACCACGCGCGAAGCGCGTGGTTTTGCACAAGCGCCTCGCCGATTCCCATAGGTTTACGTTGTTTGTTTTTTATCGTAACTTAATTTGCATATTATGGTAACTTCTTTTGCTATGCCATGTGTCTTTGCATGTCCTCCATCAAAACATATAGGTACATGGTTATTCGATAGTATTTGAAGAAATAATGAATCGTATACAAAATTGGGCACATAATTTAGTTTTTTGTGGCTTTGAACAAGCCGATTAATTTCCTAAATTTTTTAAAAGCGTTCATTTATTGATGAAATGTCCGTCCATTGACGAAAAGTATTGACGGAAAGTCCATTGACGGAAAGTCTGTTGACGAAAAGTCGGGGAGCCCTTTTAAAAAATTTAGGAAATTAATCGGCCTGTTCAAAGCCACAAAAAACTAAATTATGTGCCCAATTTTGTGCACGATTCCTTATTTCTTCAAATACTCTCGAATAACCATGTACCTATATGTTTTGATGGAGGACATGCAAATACACATGGCATAGCAAAAGAAGTTACCATAATATGCAAATTAAGTTACGATAAAAATCAAACAACGTAAACCTATGGGAATCGGCGAGGCGCTTGTGCAAAACCACGCGCTTCGCGCGTGGTTTTGCGGCACGCACCTCGCAGGGAGTCAACGGTCGCTGGGTTCTGGGCTCGTAACATAAACCTATTCCTTTTTACCGATTTTCAGCCTTGAAAAGCCTACTAGTGATGTTCGAGAGTCTCGGTCTCGGTTCCCGAGTCGGGAAATTTCCCGGGTTTTTTGAGCTCTCGGTCTCGATCTCGGTCTCGGTGTTTTAGTCTCGGAAAACGAGACTAAATTTACACCCCTACTGACGGAAATTTTTTAAATTTTTCTCGTACCTCGCGTACTTTGACATTTATTTTTTTAAGGAAAAGGGAAAGAAATATTTATATTTTTTCCCATTTTCCTTTTTTGTTGGTCGATGGTTGAGTGGTTAAGGTGACTGACTTCACACACTTAGATATTTTGATAGGAATGGGTTCGACTCTAAGCATGGAAATAAGCTGAAAATTACTTCTCTTCTAAAATGAATGTTTTTAATCTTTGATTTTAAATCTGTAAACTTATTTTTTTAATATTTTAAACTTGAAAAAACGTTAGAAATTTAAATGTAGTCATGAATTTTCCAAAATTTTCGCCTGCGGCGCTTAAATCCTCCCTATATTCTCAAAATCTCAGCTTGCGCGCAGAAAATGAAAGAAATCTGGCTTTTGACCTCCAAAATTCTCAAAATTTTCGCCTGCGGCGCAGAAAATGGTTGGAAGATTTATGGCTTCAAACCCTTCCAAAATGCAAAAATTATCGCATACGGCCTTAAATAGTAGGGGGTCAATGGAGTTGTCGTATATCGGAGGCTTTTGGGGATTTGAAAGGATATAGAGGTGGATTAAAGTTATGAGGGATATCTGGAAATTTTAAGGATTAAAATAAACATAAAGGGACTTGTGCTTGGCATCGGGGGATAAAGAAGATATCGTTCGATTTGGAGGGATATCGAGGGATATATGGGGATTCTAAGCGATTAATGGGAATATCAGTGGATTAAGTTGGATATCGGTAGATATAGAAGGAGTAAGGTTATATTGTGGATTTGTATATTTAATTGATTTGAGGGATTATGAAGGATATATAGGTATTTTTGGGGATTATGAGGGATATCAAGTGATAACCCTCCTAATCTCTCGTCTCGACTCTCGGTCTCGACTCTCGGTCTCGATCCGAGACTCGGTCTCGGGGTTGATTCCCGGTCTCGGTCTCGGCTCTCGACTCTCGGCTTTTTTTCATTCCCGAACATCACTAAAGCCTACCTATCTTTCGTAGCAACACAAAAATAAGTTTGCCCAGCGAAAATTCAGTTGCTCATAACTGTGTTCAGAATTTTCAAATCAGTCTAATTTTCAATCTGACACAATTTAAACAAAAGTTTTACACTTTTACATACATGTATCATCTTCACTTTCTATTAAAATTAAAAAAAACATCCATTCATTGACGAAAAGTCCGTTGACAAAAAGTCCATTGACGAAAAGTATTGACGGAAAGTCCATTGACGGAAGGTCCTATGACGAAAATTCGTGCCACCGAATTTACAGGCAAAAATCTGTCCAAAATTTTAGTATAAAAACACAAACTTAAAAAGGGTCATGCCACTTGTATCAATTCTCGACGGTGGACGGCGATCGCCAATTTATTTAACGCCTTGTTTAGCACTTCCGTCGCTCTAATTCTCAGCATTCTGCCACTGAGTGCCTCAATGAGCTTCAACCCAATTTGGGACTTCAACGGAACTTTTGGCGAGTATGGCTTCTTCCAATCAACATCGACAGGAAGTGACGCTCCGCAGTTTTCTGGTTCCGGTTGGTCTCCGTTTGGTGGAAGGTGGGACTTAGTATTTGGATATTCCTGCGGTTATTCATAAATATTTTCAGTTCATCTACAAGAGCCATGGATTTCAGCAGTATGAATAAGCCAGAAGAAGAAATGAGTGATGGCATTCGTGCATTGGTTAGTACTAGTTTTAAAGACCTTTAATAAATTGTAATTTAAGTTGGAAATCACCAGAAATTTCAAAAACCAAAGCAAATTTGAAGACATTTCATTCACAAAGGCTCAAGAATCGCCATCAAAAGCTATTGTCTCGAGTCCTGCTGTCCGTTGTTCACCATCTCCGCAACAGGCACAGCTTCGGATCACAAATTTGCCTCACCATCGACCAACTGGAGGTGCAGGGACGAATAACTATGCAATGGCTGTTAAGCGGACTCTTGATCCAAAGAAGGAACATACCAACAATGCTGCACCGCCCGCATCTTCTGCCGCTCCTTTGATGTCGCAGATTGGAACATTCAACCGAGGGACCAATATTCAAACGGAGCAGTCGCAAATTTTGTCTCCACGTAGTAAATGGTTTGATAGGAACATTCGCAGCCCAGTTAATGCTAAAGAGATTGAAGGGGGGCCGAGGATTAATGGACGGTTAGAATTTAATTTTGGAAGTTTTAATGTTGGAATTCTTTCAGATCAATTGTCAATGGGATAAATTTGAACAGCCTGAAATTCGTTAAGCCAGCAAGGCAATGTCCGAGGTGGGACAAGCCAAAGCATCGAATTGATGAGCCAAATTGTCCTCTTTGGCATCCACGCGAACGTTGCCAGTAAGTTTAATAAAAGCTTTTTGGGGCCTTTGAAAGGGTGGCTCCACCATCATGGCTACTTGTTCCTTGCCAGTACGTTCATTTTGGAGAGCCATCCTTTCCTTACATTTCTCCAAAAAATTCTCAATAATATTCTCTTTTTAGATACTATCCTCGTTGCCGTCTGACTGCTGAAGTTTGCGGTTTTGGTCATCCATTTTGTGGGGACTTTTGTGACTGCGCACCAGAAAAGCGTTCTCTACAGCTGAATCACATGCCAAGAAAGGAAGGTAACAACAACGAAAAAACTACGCGACCGAATCCATAAAAATAATGATGTAGATAATGCTGAAAAGTACAAAAATATAAATTTGTACTTCTAAAAAATTATTTAGGCAAAACAAATTAAATATTTAATAAATTCTAATAGGAGGATACCTATATTTAATTGTCTTTCCTCTTATCCCCTCTAACAATTGTAAATATTTTCCCTATTTTTCCCAGTTGGTGGGATGTTTATATATTTGTATTTATATATCTATGTATATACAAAAAAGAGATTTAAATGTTCTAAAAATATTTTTTAAATTTTTTTTTCTTTCTAAAAATATTTTTTTGGGAGACATTATTCCCCTTCCCTTCATCTCTAGGGACAGAATTGGCCGTGATTTCCTTTTTTACTTGCATGTATTTCCTCTCAATTATTATTTGCTATATCCGGCTCTAAGAAAAGTTTTGTGTGCTGTCTAAATAAAAAAGAAAAATATCCCAATTTAACAAAAAAATAATCTATTAAAAGGACGACCTTTGGTTCACCAAATTATTTTTAAATATGTTTTTAGTATTGAATTTTATAGGAAAAATTTTCATTGACTTTACAATGAATTTTAAATAAAATTATAAAAAATCTTAAAGCAGGCTTATAAAATTATCGAAAAAATTATCTAGTGGTTGGGTTGATCCTCATTTTTATATACTAACAAAAATCGGATACTCAGGTTAAGGTAGTTTTTCAAATTAGGCTGACCATTGACTAAATGGACTGCGTAGCATAACTTATACCTTTGAATTAAAGTTCCCCCCATTACGAGGTACTATTTTTCAAATACCATTGATATCTAAAAATAAGTGCTTTTTCCAGAAGGCTCCTTTTTTCAAAAATTTTTCATTATCCTGGGTCTGACTATCATTTTAAAATTAATTTTTGATTATTTTATTAAATTTACAAAAAAAAATTTCCCAAAAATTTCTTTATTTTACTAATTTTTGCATGTTCCATTTTTGTCTCTAAGGAATTTAATTTTTTAAAGAATTTCCAAAAAATGTTCAAAAATTTATAAATTTAATTTCCAAAATTTTTATAATTTTTTTTCTGTTCATTTTTAAAGAAAATGCAAATGTTTTTAATATTAAAATGTTTTCGTTAATGTTTCTTTTATTTATTTGTTCAAAATCTGTAAATTTACAACAACAACAAATACAATTAAATTCAAAATGTTTAGATAAATTTGATTTGGGGGTGACAAGGCAATGTATGAGAGGTGAAAATAATTCTGAAAATCAAAAAATATTAATCCCAAAAAATTTTTAAATAAAATTTGAAATTTGTAAAATATGTATGCCAGATCTGACTTTTCTGTCCATGACTCTTGAAATAACAACCGAAAGAGCTCAAATTTTTAGATTTTGATAGATTAACCCATAAAGAATATAATCACAAATTTCACTTTTCTTGGGTTCGTTCTGTTTATTTTAAAAAATTTCCCGACAGAGATTGAAAAATATTTCCCCGAGTCAGGGTCATTTGTTAAAAAATAGAGGAGATCCTGAGCTACAAAGTGATCAGATATTATACACTTATTCTCCTGTTACAAAACGCAGCTTTCAGTGACCTACTAAATAAAACTTTTTTTCTTAACAAATTTTTATTTAAAAATAAAATTCAACAATAATTTTGGACATTTAAAAAATATTTTTATTTACTGTAGGCGAGTGGACAGAGAAATACTATTTTGAATTGAGCACAAGAAAATGTACATTGTTTTGGTAATATTAAAGATTATTTTTTCAAAAAATAATTTTTTATTTTTTTTTTTCGGTATGATGGCTGTCCTAGCAGTTCTCTAAACTTTTTTAATTCACTTATTGACTGCCAACAATTATGCGAAAGAGAAAAAAGTTGGATCTTCTGATTTTTCTTTAACAAATAAATTAAATCTGAATTTAAATAAAAATTAATTCTGATTTTATTTTATAATTGTTTTAACCAGAATTAATTTTAATTGAATTATACCAGAATTTTTTGTTAAAATTAAATCAGAATTAATTTCTGTTATAAAAAGCAGCCTTTTCCCCCCATACTTATTGAGGAAAAATATAACACATAAATTAATTCTGATTTTATTATTTGAAAAAATGAGAATATTATAATTTAAATAATTCAGAATGTTCTGATAAATTCGACGATCAAAATAAAAAATCAGAATTAAATTGGTTAAGGTTTACAACTGAGGCGAATTATGGGGGACGGGAAAGAATAAATTATCGAGGCAAATTTTATTAAAATTATTTTTATTTAAAATTTCGGCTTTCAGATTTTCCTTAAAAATTTCAATTAATAAAATTTCAAACAAGAAAAATATTATAAAAACAAAAATTATTCAATAATAGAATTCAAGACTCAAGTGTACTTAACAGTAGAGCACCTAAAAGTCAAACGAAGTAAACATGAGAAGAGTAACCTTCTCTGTGCTCTCTAACATTTTTTGCTTTTTTTAAATAATTTCTTTGATCCTTTGTTTTTCCCTTTTGATCATTTGAGTTCTTTAAGGATCTTTTGATTTGTTTTTCCGAATTTTTCGGATTTTTGATAAAATTTTCAGTTTCCCTAGAAATTTCTCCATCATTAACTAAAAAAATTAATTTTTCTAAAATTATTTTTATAATAGAAAAAAAATTAATTTTAAGGTAACAATCATTTAATAACAGCAACTGTTAAAAATCCAACAACTCGGATTATTTCACATCCCCACAGACAACATTACTCTCCAAATAAACAAAAATTAATAAATTCTCAAGTAATTAATCAAAATAATAAAAAAATTGATGAAAAAGATCAAAATAAAAATTATTTGGTCGAAAATAATCAAAAAATATCAAAAAATTATGCTTCAACAAAACCAAAATTTTTAACAAATTTACAAAATAAAAAAGAACTAAATACCCAAAAACAACAATTATTACCCAATTTATGTGATTTGCAATTAAAAAATCCTTGTCAAAATAATGGGACATGTTTATGGAATGAAAATTCTAAAAAATATTTTTGTAAATGTACAGAAGAATATTTTGGTGAAAATTGTTTTAAACAGATTGGTGAGAAAGAAATAGAATTTTTTAAAATTAATATTTAGTTTTAGAGAAAGGAAATACTTTTTAAAATTTATTCTGAAAATTTTTTAACCATAACAGAGTCAGATTTAATTATTAGTATTTCCCCGGAACCGAAATTTTGATCGGAACTGGATCCGATTTAAGTTCCGGATCCCGGAACTGGAACTTCCGGTGAAACTCTACTAATTATAAAATGCACCTAAAATTAGATATACCTCTTAGTTTAAGATGGAGAGGATGAGGGAGAGGAGGAGGGAGAGGAGTTTAGGGAGAGGGGAGGAGCTGTTTAGGGAGAGGAGCTGCATTACCAATACTTATAAAATAGAATTTTTGCAATGAAAAAATGTCAGGTCCAACAATAGAACATTTAATAGAAGGCTTAAAAGTTAAAATTATTATGAAAGGAGATAAATAAACATTTTTTACAAGATTTTAATCCCTGTACTCAATCGCCGTGTTTGAATGGCGCTACTTGTTCAGTCATTGCTGATGCTGAACATGTCGATTTTGATTGTTTTTGTACTGCCGGATATGCCGGGAAACGTTGTGAATTTAGTTTGTTTTTTTAAAAATTAAAAGAATATTGTTTTCTCAAAGGGCCTTGTGATCAAAATCCTTGTAAAAATGGGGGGATTTGTAGGTAATAAATAAATTAAATTAAGGAATAAACTAATTTTTGTAGAACAACACGTTCCTCTGCACTTTTCTTTTGTGCGTGTAGTTCTTCTTGGGGTGGCAAAACTTGTTTAATTGGTAAGGAATATCTTTCTTTTTAAAATTATGAAAAACTTTATTGAACAATTTATGAAGTCCAAGCAGGAATATCTCTAAGTTTACAATTTTTATCAAAATTTGGTTAGATACTTGAGTGAGTGAGCTTTCTTAGCTTTCAATAGTCCTGATTAAAGTTACCTCCTATTACTAAATATATCTTTTTTGTCTCAAGTGTTACTAGGTTTTCACCGGAACCGAAATTCTGACCGGAACCAGATCCAATTTGATTTCCAGATCTCGGAACCGAAACTTCCGGTGAAAACCTAAGTGTTATCCTATAGTGAGGTTTTCTCTAATTATTTTTAAAATTTCTAAATTTAAAAGCTTTACCTCCAATCGAGGATGATGATGAATATTGGGAAGCAACAGCTTTAGATGCCAACTTTACCCAACAACTTTCTAGTGGAAAAATTGAATGGATAGAACAATTAAAGAAAATAAACCCCTCATCAATAAACGGAACTGAAGAAATTCCTAATACAAATTTATTCGAGCAGGCAATAGGGGAGGAACTGCCAATAAGAGCACTAAAAAATTCAACAAGTAAAAATGGGGGAATTTCTTTTAAATTTATTAGTAAGGAAAAAATAAGAATATTTGTAGGGTTTTTAATTTTGTATTATTTCAATTATTTTTAATATTTTGATTTTTGAAAAAATTTTTTTAATTTTAGAATAATTATTTTAATTTTAAAAAATATTAGAAGCAATTTAAAGAAATAATTAGTATTTTCTGCTTTTTAAAAGATCAGTATTAATTACCCCACCTCCGTTAATTACCCCATCCAACGATGATTGAAACAATAATTACCCCTCCCTCATCAATCAAATGCACTAAAGCACGTTCAACTTTCAAACCTCTTATAATTGCCCTCCCTCGATTAATACTCACTCCAGCGGAAGGTCGACCCAGGGTAGTTATTAAAGGATATACGTTATGTAAATTTATTGGTTTCTTCTATAATTTTTCTATAATGTTTCAGGACAATCCTTTTATTGTGAAACTTAAGCTCGTTTATTTGATTTGAAAATTAGAAATCTTTTGGTTTTGTCGGAAATAAATTGAATTGTTAGAAAGGAATTTGAATCAAATTCTTTTAAACTTTATCCAATGTTTATGCAAAATTTACTCAGTTTAAATAAAAAAGTGCAAATTCCAATAAAATCAGATCTCAGATGTACCTCACTTTTGGTGCTAAAAAATTCGACGTCAAAATGAGAGTAAAGTACAACGGAGAGAGAGAAGACCGTATTTAAAAACAGTCTTAATCAATCCCAATTAAATGATAAAAACCAAATAATTCTCTTTCTCTCACCCAAATCTTTAACCCAATTTAAATTTTTCTTTAAATATCCTCATGAAAACCCAAAAAAATTTTCGTTAAATAACCCATCCCAAGAAAATAAATTAAAAAAAATTCCAAAATCCATTTGTTTCTTCTTCTTTTAATTCGTAACATATTTACTAAACACCAACAACGCGTTGAATTGTTTGAAGAAAAACATCTTTAGCTGTAAATCCATTGTAGTAATTTGAAAGAATTTCGTCTTTCAGTTCGTTTATTTTTTGTTGATATTTAATGCTAAAAATAGTATATTTTTTAGAATTGACCACTAGGGATCCCCAACCCTTTTTCCACTTCTTGGTATAACACTATGACAAATCAAATGAAAAAGAGTGTACAAAACTGAGGTGTAAGTGAAATTACCCGGTAATTACCCTACCCTGTAGTGAATCAAATTAAATTAAAATGATCAACCAACTCTGAGTTACTTATTTGAATAATTCTGCTCCCTATCAAAGATGTTCAAAATTTCTTACAGATTATGATATTTAAGAAATCCTCACTTTCCAAGCATTTCAGCGACAGCGTTTGTAAATTCATTAACAAAATTAGGATTTTTATGTTTCTTCTTTTTATTGTCTTCCCAAAGACTTACAAATATTCCAATACCCAAATGCTCGATAAGAGATGAATTTAGGAATTGGTCCCCATCATAGGGAATACAAATTAAAGGAACACCTGCATATATTGCCTTTAAAATTAATTTAAATTTACTTTATGAATCCTTAATTTGTGTTTACCTCAGTCAAACTGTTCTGTCCACAATGCGAAATAAACAATTTTGTATTTGGATCAACTGAAAAGTTAAAAATTTGAAATTACAAAGCGGATTTCTAATGGGGTTACTAGCCATTTTTAAATTACTATTAAATTTTATTAAATGAACCAGAGTTCAGAACGACAAGAGTCTTTGTATTTATTAAAATATCGTATTTTCTCAAAAATAGCCCCCCCCCTCAAAAATAGCCTCCCCCTTTTAAAATAGCCCCCTCTGGAAGTCGATCGAAAAAATAGCTTCCGGGGGATATTTTAGAGGATTTACGGTATGTTGCTTTATTTTCCTCTTCGTATGATATAGTAATCTTATCATGACCCAAAGACATATTTAAACAAATAATTTTTTTATCACATTCATCAAAGGTGTAATTAATCCACTCATTAATTAAATAATATAATTTACATAATATTTGTTTTTGTTCAATAAATTCATTTGTAATTTCAATATTTTCAAAACTTGATGAAGTAAAATGAGGTATTTTTACTTTAAATTGATAATTAGGGTGGGTAAGAAATACATCATTTATCATAAACTTGGCATCTTCTATGGTCATTCCACCGGCCACGTTCATCAAACCAAAAGAGACAAGGACCAGAAAAGGATTCTTAAAAAAGATTTCTATTTTATTTTAAGATTTTAATCATCAGTTGCCAACATTAGCTATTATTTAAATTTACACGCTGCAATAATAGATAGGATTGTGCGCTATTAATTATTTTATTTTAATAATTAATCGGATAATTGATAGGATTCGTGGAAAATCCTCGGATCATGATTATGCGCCTATTGAAATAATTAATAGGATATTAATATGATCTGTGAGAAATCTTGTATCATGATTGTGCGCCATAGCGTTTTGCCGGTTGATCGAGTTTTGGCATTTGGCGTTTTAAAAACTTAAAAAAAGTTGGAATAAAAAATTGGAAAGCAACATATTGCTTAGGTTCAGCTCCGAACCTACAGTCCTAATATACTACAATGAATGATATTATTAGAGATAGGAAAAATCAAAAAAATTTAAAATTCAGCTTCGATAATGTAAAAAACTTTTTAATTTTATTAGAATTAATAAATATTCTTACATCATTCTTTTGTTCTCTCTGCAAAAAATATTCATTTTCCTCAACAAGAATTCCTCCAATATGAACAATTTTTCCACCAACTGGACTATTTTTGAAGTTAGCATATAAATGTTGATTAACAAAAGTATAGCTAATTTTCTTAAATAAATTTGGGAAAAATTCTCCTTGTGCTTCATCCTTTATATTCATAGCATTGGCCAATGTTTCGCTAACAGCTTCTTGATAATATTTTCTAGTCAAATGTATTTCGAATATATGTTCTTCAAAATTTGCCACGAATCTGTCTTCCTTGAAATGACATCCTTCGTGTGTAAATACCCAATCCCCAGGTTTTGAAAATCTTCTTGCTTTAAGTTAAGAACGGTTTATAAAAATATAATTCTACATAGAAAGTATGAACTATTTTATTCTAATCCTATTTAGTCTGAAGAAAATAGATTCGAGCATTAAAAGATGTTTTAAGAGTTTTGCAGGGCAGTCATCGATCCTTCCAAGAGTGTTTTTTGTATGCTTTTCATAAGGCATATAAGCCAGAACAAATCTAAACCGAACCGGAACTTCGCCAAAAGTTCCGGTTCCGGTAAGCCGGAAGTTCCGGGATATTTTGGTTCTGGTTCCGGTCCTTCAGTTCCGGTTCCGTTTCCGGCCCTTCAGTTTCGGTTATTAAAAAAATAAATTTTCAAAATTTTTAACACCTCTAAGGATTGATTTATCAATTTTTTATGGACGATTTAGCCCTTCTAAAATTCTCAAAATTTTCCGCTTCCGGATCAGGTCAAAAAATCCCAGTTCCGGTTCCGGCCAAATTTGCGGTTCAGGCGAGGATCTAGTTTTTATCAGTGGTTGGAAGCTCGTACCAAAATTCGTACTCGTACCTGTGCACTAGGGTTGAGCGGCTTTATAAATTTTCAAAATTTTTGCCTGCGGCGCTGAAAACGCAAGAAGTCTGGCTGGGTGGCCTTTCAAAATTCTCAAAATTTTCGCCTGCGGCGCTGGAAAAAGAAGAGGGATAAAGTTGGTCAAGCGGGAAATATCGGTCTACCTGAAGGGATAGAAGAATATCTGGTGATTTGTTGAGATTAAGGTGAATTTAAATAGATATGAGGATTCGGATGGATATCTGGGAATCCATCAATTTCGAGAGATATTAAAGGATTGTTAGAATTAAGTAGGATATCGAGTGACTAAGAGTATATGATAAATCATGGAGTGGCTCAGAAAAACTTCGCCTCCTTATCGGGTGTCCATATCTCCCGATATGCTATATCACTCAAATCAGTTGACTACCTCAATAATCCCATGGTATCTGTTTAACTCTCCTTGATCCTCTAAATCCCATGATATTCTCCGTAATCCCCGATATCCAAATAAATCCCCTTGATCCTCTAACTCCCCAATATCCTTCATAATCCAGCTGTAATCATTATACATTCAAACCTTTATATTTTCGGCTTTACAATTTTATGTATGAATAAATTTGAAAAAAATAAATATTTAATATCTCGTATCTCGTGTCTCGTATCTCGTGAAATCTCGTATTTTTTGAGAGATCTCGTATCTCGTTTTATCTCGTTCTCGTATTTTTTTGAGAATCTCGTATCTCGTGAATCTCGTGTCTCATGTTTTGTGGGACTCGCGCCACCCCTGCTGTGTACGAAGTACGAGTACGAGAAAAAAATAAGGCCTGTACGAGTACGAGAAAATTTCAAATTCCAACCACTGGCTTTACTAATCCAAGGTTCCGAAGCATGAGCTTCCAGAGGATAATTGTGATCTCATGGTAGTTTTTTTACTGAGACAAAAACCTTACTGAGCACCATAACTTTACCTGGAATAATAGTTTGCCCTTCGCGAATTTCCTGTGCAATATCAATTCCAAAAAATTGATATAAAGCAGGGAGAATAATAGCAGGAAGAACATTAAAAGTATTTTCGATCCCTAAAAGCTCAAAAATGGCAAAAGAACCAGCCATTTCAGCTAGATCGGCAATTCCAAAATGATATCCTTGCTGACGAAGATGCTCAAGAATAGGTTGATTTTCATCTTTTATCAAATCTTAAAATTGAAATATTCAAATGAAAAAAATGACAGAAACGCCACAGATTCAGTGGAACTACAGACTTTCAGGATCAAGCACATACAATCTTATGTATTTTCCGGCATTAGAATTGTGATAATCAGAGATTTAGAACGCTGCATCTAATGATGATTGGTTTCGGTTATTCCCCGCCGATCTCCCAAAATAGCTCAAACTTGATACGATTAGTAGTATAATATATCCAAGAATCAGCTTTTTACTCCTGCTAGTTGCCGAGAAACGAAGATGTTAGCTTTTTACTTTTTTTTTTGCCGAGAAACGAAGATGTCAATAGAAAAAGAAAGAAAAAAAAAAAGAAACGAAGATGTCAATAACTATAATGTGCCACCCCAATGAACTTTAAAATTTAATAAGTCTCGAATGGAGCGGAGTACTAATCGTGCTGCATCTAATGATGATTGGTTTCGGTAGCTCAAACTCCTATCCTTATTTATATGTAGGAGAAAATTTATTCAGAATTCAAACCCTCAAAAATTTTAACGCAATATCCTTTAGAACGTTTAAATTTATTATAAGCGGTCCATTGTCCTTTGCTTGCAAGCTTCTCCTGATCCAAATGGTTTATGTCTATATTCAGTTTAATAATTTGTAAATCGTTTGGCATTTGATTGAATTCTATAGGTTCACCGTTTTCTTTACTATAGACAAGTATATCCTATAAAAGATAATTTTATTTGCTCTGAGTTGTTTTTTACATATAATAGGTATCTTTGATTTCAGTAGCAATATTATTAATTGAGTTAAATTCTCCACAACCATTTTACCCATGTCAGAACTCAGTTAGATCAGCTCTAGTCATAAATCTGGGTTCATACAAATTCCCCGCCGGGGAAGGGGAGAGGATTAATATAACGATTTTATAAATTTACTTTTAATCCTTTTATTATGGTTCGGGCGTGTCCGGACAAAATATCGAATCGTTAAAATATGGAATAGGCTAAAAAAGGGTTAAAATGTGGAATAGGCTAAAAAAGGGTTAAAATATGGAATAGGCTAAAAAGGGGTTAAAATGTGGAATCGTTAAAATATGGAATGGTCAAAATGTCGACACGGCCAAAATGGGTCAAAATGTCGAATTCTTTTAAAAATTGATCTAAAAATTAGAACCCGGAAAGTACCGTAATACCGACGGTATTTTTCGGTATTTATCAATATTCCGTATCGGTATTACGGTACACAATACCGACCGATAAAATTTAGAAGTTGATCGGTATTTTTCTGTATTCCGTACCGTAGTACGGTACAGGTACAAAATTACGGGTCTTATTAGAAACTAGGCACGCACTCTAATTTTGCCGGATCAAGAAATCGCGTTGTCTTCCGGATCCGCACGCTCATGCCAGACCGGATCCGGTCGATTATGCTTGATTTATCCGGTCCGGTTTCGGTAAAATACAGTGAGATACTCGGTAAAATACAGTGAGCTAAGGCAGAAAAGATTGCGCCGGACTACGACATACGAAACATCAATCAAATTATCAACAATAAGTTGATAAAATTATCAACAATCAATGTACGGCACTCATCTGACCCTTTTTTAAAAGAATTCGACATTTTGACCCATTTTGGCCGTGTCGACATTTTGACCATTCCATATTTTAACGATTCCACATTTTAACCCATTTTTAGCCTATTCGATATTTTAACCATTCCATATTTTAACGATTCCATATTTTGTACCGGAGCCGGTTCGGGCCTTGACGTTAGAAGATCCTCACATTAAGGCAGAGTTGGTCGAGGGACAAAAATTTCTTTTTTCGAGATCGAAGCCAAGAGACAAAAAATAACTTACTACAGAATAATTTTTACTACAGAATAATTTTCTGTCGATATATTGACAGAAAAATGAAAAAAAATTTTTAAATTTATTTAATTTTAAAATTTATAAATGTTAATGTTTTTAACATTTGTTTGCGTCAAAAGTCCAGTTCCGGCATAGCAAATAACCTCCAGTCAATGTAACTACAAAGGACTGAGTGCATTGTGTTTTATGTAGGATTAAGCGGTATCGGAATCAGAGTTGGGAAAAATAAAGTTTCGTTCTCAACAAAACGGAAAAATCAAAATCATAAAGATACAGGTTGACAAGAAATATTAAGGACACATTCATTTTGCCGTAACTTTTTTTTTCATTAATATTTTTTAAATATTTTATACTCATTTTGTAGCCCAAAGAATTCTCTTTCAGAGCTTATAAACTGCTCCACATAATTATAAGTCCACCCCTTTTTTCGGGATTTTTTGACTCCCAGTGATCCAAATTTTCTTTTTTAATAAAGATTTAGCGTTCGAAAAATTTCATCACCTCCCAAAGTTCAAAAAGCGGTACACGACGAATGGGCGCGGCCGAATGGGCGCGGACGAATGGGCGCGGCCGAACGGGCGCGGAGACGAATGGGCGCGAGACGAATAGGCGCGAGACGTTTGGGCGCCCGAAGTTATTTTTTCTAGAAAATTTTTTTGTTCTGTTCTAATTTTTTCTTCTGATTTTTTTGTTCTGATTTTTTTCTGATTTTCTGTTCTGATTTTTTCTTCTGATTTTTTTTTGTTCTGATTTTTTTCTGATTTTTGTTCTGATTTTTTTTCGGCGGTAAAGTGGGCGGCAGTAAAGTGGGCGCGGTAAAGTGTGCTGCGGTAAAGTGGGCGGCGGTAAAGTGGGGTGTACCCTCTGACGGATGTAGGTGAGTTGGGGAGATAGCGAAGGATAAAGGGCAGGGGGCGAAGGATAAAGGGCAGGGGTTTATAGCCTGATAAAGGGCTATAAGTATGGGGGAAAATTCCGTCATAAGTCCCGGAAACAAATTCAAACAGACAATATGTCATTTGAAAGAGCTCAGAAATCAGGACAAAAATCAGAACAAAAATCAGAACAAAAAAAATCAGAACAAAAAAATCATAAGAAAAAATCAGAACAGAAAATCAGAAGAAAAAATCAGAAGAAAAAATCAGAAGAAAAATCAGAAGAAAAAATCAGAACAAAAAAATCAGAAGAAAAAATCAGAACAGAAAATCAGAAGAAAAAATCAGAACAGAAAATCAGAAAAAAATCAGAACAAAAAAATCAGAACAGAAAATCAGAAAAAAATCAGAACAAAATCAGTACAAAAAAAATCAGAAGAAAAAATCAGAACAGAAAATCAGAAAAAAATCAGAACAAAATCAGTACAAAAAAAATCAGAAGAAAAAATCAGAACAGAAAATCAGAAAAAAATCAGAACAAAAAAATCAGAACAAAAAAATCAGAACAGAAAATCAGAAGAAAAAATCAGAAGAAAAAATAAATCAGAACAGAACAAAAAAATTTTCTAGGAAAAAATAACTTCGGGCGCCCAAACGTCTCGCGCCTATTCGTCTCGCGCCCATTCGTCTCCGCGCCCATTCGGCCGCGCCCATTCGTCCGCGCCCATTCGGCCGCGCCCATTAGTCCTGCTCCGTTCAAAAAGGCACTGTCCAAAATATTTTTAAAAATCACGATATGAAATTTTATGGGAAATTTTTTCTAAAACTTATTTATAGAAATAGGTATGACTATTGATAAAAAGTGAAAGAATTCGATCAGTAAGTACACCCAAGAACGAGAGCATGGGCAAATTCCGAGTATACCCCAATCCGCGGGTTTTGCCGAGATAAAGTGCCATGGAAACTGCTTTTGCTAGAGAACCGATTCGTTTTATGGCTCATGACTCAATTTCTATTTTACTTTATAAAATGTCATTTGTTGAGGTTGTAAGGTTTATTGAGGTTGTGAGGTTTATACTATGTATGAAAAGACTTCTAGGCTATAAAACTGTTATGTCCCCGCTGGGATTAGGTGTGTGCGCAAGAGACAATTTCAAAAAACGTAACGTTTTTTTTCAAAAAACTCAACTCAATCCGTCCTCTCCAGAAAGGGATTAAAATTACAGGCTATACATTGCAATATTTGCATTCTTTGAAACATGATATAGAATTTAGACAAAAACAGTCATAATACTATGTATTATTTTTATTATTTTGATAAAATATTTTACAACTTTTTTTCATTAGCGAAGAGAGTAAATACATACTAGTGATGGTCGGGATTCCCGGTCTCGGTTCCCGAGTCGGGAAATTTTCCGGGTTTTTTGAGCTCTCGGTCTCGGTGTTTTAGTCTCGGAAAACGAGACTAAATTTACACCCCTGACGGAAATTTTTTGAATTTTACTTGTACCTCGCGTACCTTGACTTTTATTTTTTTATAAAAAAGGAAAAGAAATATTTATATTCTTTCCCAAGTTATCTTAAGTTGGTCGATGGTTTACAAGTGAAGGCGCTGGCTTCACTCACTTAGTTATTTTGTTAGCTCTGTGTTCGAATCCAGGGGTGGAATTGGGGGTGGAAAAATTTATCTTTTCAAAAATAAATGTTTTTAAACTTTGATTTTCATTTAAAATTTTTAAATTTATTTTTTTTCATTATTATAAACTTTAAAAAACATTAAAAATTTTAATTTAGTCATGAATTTTCTAAAATTTTCGCCTGCGGCGCAGAAAATGGAAGATTTTTGGCTTAAAGATCGTCCAAAATTCTCAAAATTTTCACCTGCGGCGCGAAAAATAAAAGAAATCTGGCTTAATGACCTCCAAAATTCTCAAAATTTTCGCCTCCGTCGGTGAAAAAATAATAAATCTGTCCAATGTCCTTCCAAAATGCTCGAAATTTTCGCCTACGGCGCAAAAAACGTCGCAAGAAATCTTTAATTTAATAAGATTAAAAAGGATTAATAGGGATATCTGTGGATTTTGAAGGATTAAAGTAAGCATTAAGGGACATGTTCATGGCATTGAGGGATCAAGAAGATATCGTTCAATTTGGAGGGATATCGAAGGATATAAGGGGATTCTAAGAGATTGATGTGAATATCAGTGGATTAAGGTGGATATAGGTAGATTTAGAAGGCGCTAAATTTTATTGTGGATTTGGGGATTCAAGTAATTTGGGGGATTATGAAGGATATATAGGGATTTTTGTGGATTAGGAGGTATATCAAGTGATATCCCTCCTAATCTCTTGGCTCGACTCTCGGTCTCGACCCGAGTCTCGGTCTCGGGGTCAATTCCCGGTCTCGGTCTCGACTCTCGGGTTTTTTTAAGTCCCGACCATCACTAATACATACAATATAAATATCAAAATAGGGTGAGTTTGTGAGTAGGTGAATTGGGGTCATATCATTAAAATGGAGCGGTTACCGATCAGGATCTTTGAAATTTTAATAATAAAACAAATAATCCACCATGTTATTTCTCAATTTTCGTGGGTATGTATCTCGGCCCAAAGCTAAGGCCAGGGGTTGATTCTGGTGTCATTCGACACAGCTCGACGAGTTCTATAACCTAATACTGGCTGACCATTTTTAATACTTTGAGTCAGGAAAAGGAGGGGTGTAGGTACGAACCCAAGAATTACCCCCGACTCTAATTAAAGCCCGTCTCTAATATAAGCCCAGTCAAAGAGACATGTTGAAAAATAGTAGCACAGGACTTTAATTAGAGCATTTGCGGTTAATTTAAAAATAAAATTAATTTAACATGTCTGTTTTTTTGTTTTATTCATTTAAAATTTTTATCAAATATTTATCCAAAACTTTACTGAATAAAAATTATAAAAATAAAATGCTTTTAATAATAAATGTATTTAAAATGATTTCCCAAAACTTGCCAAAAAGCAGTCATTCACTTTCTCGTTTTTAAACTAAAGAACTAATTTAATATAAAGGTAAAAATTATCATTGTTTCCAATTGGTTTTAATAAAAATTATAAAATCTCTAAATTTACCAAAAGTTAGAAAATGATAGTTTAAAAACGATCTAGAGTAATTCCAGTTGCAAATAAAAAAAGTAGGGATCGGTCATTCAAAATTTCGGTACAAATCTCGATGTTGACCAAGAACCGATCCCTTATCAAAAACAAATCAAATAATAAAAATTAATTTTAAATAAATCGAAAATTCCATTCATCTTTAACCAAATTTAAATTTTTTCGTTAAATATCCAAAATAAATCCAAAAAATTGTTGTTAAATACCCCTTCCCAAAAATAAATTTTTACCAAAATCCCTTTTTCTACTTTTACTTTCATCAAGCATATTTACTAATCACCAATAACACTTGTAATCTTTTGAAGGAAAACATCCTTAGCTCTAACCTCATTGTTATAAAAATTATGAAGAATTGTGTTTCTCAAATAGGATATTTTTTGTTGATATATATTGCTATAAAAGATATTTAGTGTTTGTAAATTTTCTAAAATTTTTTACTTAGTGGGGTTACCCTATATTTTTGGTAAAAAAATAAAAATTTATCACAGATATTCGACTTTAAATCTTAAATTTAAACAATACTTTCCAGAAAACAGTTCAATAGCTATTTTAATATTTACATATGTCACTCACCCATTTTGAAGCATCCTAGAGACAGCTTGACTTAATTTATATTCAAAATAATTTCTATATATTCCATGTTCTCTGTCTCTCCAAACTAGACTTACATAAATTCCAATACCCAAATGCTCAACAAGAGAAGCATTGAGGAATTGGTCAGTAGAATTTGGAATGCAAATTAAAGGAACACCTCCATATATTGCCTTTAATTATAATTTAAAAATTTTTTACCTAATTTTCTAATTAGGTTTGTGTGAAAATAACTACTACATACATATATTGTATTTTTATAACAGGAATATTTCAGTATCACAGGTGAAATTTTGAAATTATATCGATGAAAATAAAATTATATGAGGAAAATTAAAATTTTAAATATTAAAAAATTTCTTAAATCCCGATCCCGATTTTTCAATACCGGTCCCGATTCGGGATCTGGGTCATTATTCCAAAACCCCGATCCCGATTTTAGGTCGGTATCCCGATCAGGGGTGGGCGCAAGAGACAATCTCAAAAAACGCAAAACGCAATGCGCCCACCCCTGATCCCGATCCCGCTCAACTCTAGTTATAACGACATTCAACGGTACCTCGGTTATGCTGTTTTGTCCACAATGTGAAATAAAAAGTCTTGTATTTGGATCAACTAAAAAGTTTAAAGAACGCTTAATTTTTTGAAATTTTGCTTTTAAATTTATAAGTCCGGTCTATTTTTTAACTTGTTTTAACTCGTTTCGGTTCGTTATTATCGAAGTATTACCGATCACTCTTAGAGTTATGCTTAAAGAAGATGTGTATATGTAGATATATTTCTTTAAATTCGTTGTTAAGTGATATCTAAATATTTTAAGTGAAGCATAAGAGGAAAGCTCAGGGGAATTTTTAACATACGAGGGGGGGGGGAATTTTCAAAACAGTTAGCTTTCCCCGACGTACTGAAATCTCATGATAAGAACAATTAGTTCATGTTCGAGATCGTCTAAGACAGATATAAATGCAGGAATACCAAAAAATGTCATTAAATATATACATATGCCCAATCATCAATTTTAAAATAGGTAAATAATTTACATAATATTTTTTGTTGTTCAATAAATTCATGCGTAATTTCAATATTATGAGAAGTTGGTAGATCATAATTATCAGGTAATTTTATTTTAAATTTATAATTAGTAGTGTGTTGACTAAATACATTTGCTATCATAGAATCAAAATCATCAATGCTCATTCCACCACCCACGTTAACCGTCCCAAAAGAGACAAGAACCAGAGGAAAAGGCTTAAAGATATTATATTATTTTTATTTTATGACTTAAAAAAATGCTTAAACAAATTATAATAATGAATGGTTTGAGTGTCAATATCGTGATGTGTTTAAAACCAATCAAAAAATTAAACGCAAACAACAAAAATTTTTAATTTTTTTTAACAAAAATTTTTAATTTTTGTCAAAATTAATATGCATATGTATTTTACCTCATTATTGTTTTCCATGTACAAATATTTATCTTCTTCAACAAGAATACCTCCAATATAAAAAATTTTCTCATGTTCTGGAAACCCATTGAAATTAGCATATGAATGTTGATTAACAAAATGATAGCTAATTTTATTAAATAAATTGAGAAAATATTCTCCCCTGTTTGCTCTGCGTATGTTCATAGTCTTGGCCAACATTTTAACAGCTTTTTGATAAAATTCGTTATGTAAATTAATTCGTTCTTTATGTTCTTCCAAATTTGCCTCCAATCTGTCGGGTTTAAAATGACATCCATCTTGTGTAAATATCCAATCACCGGGTTTCGCAAAATTTAATGCTTTAATTTAAAAATGTTTTTATAAAATCTACATAAAAATAAAATCAGAACTAATTTAAATTTGAACATCCATCAATAATTACAAAAGATTAAAATTTTTTGCCTATATTTTTGAACCTTTTATTTTGTAAAATAAATGGGATTCTATTAATCCTTTTGTAAACTTTAATATATACTGTAAATTATACTTAGTTTGGAACATAAATAATGTGTCCCCTTTGATTGAGTTGGATTAAATAATTATTAAAATTAAAGAAATTGTTATCAGTATTCAATTTATATTTTTTATGCTCCTAAGAGTAGAGTTGGCCGGTATCGGGATTTAGAGAAAAACCCGGGATCGGGATTTGGGAATGGTGATCCCGATCCCGATCCCGGATCCCGACACGGGATCGGGATTGGCCGAAATCGGGATCGGGATTTGGAATGGAAATCCCGATCCCGGTCCCGATCCCGAATCGGGACCGGGATTAAAAAATCGGGATCGGGATTTACTAAAAAATTTTTTTTAGACTTTTAAATTTTTATTTTCTTCACATACGACTCAATATAATTCTAAAATTTCCACTGCGGTGATGAAATATTGAGTTTAAGTCTCGTAAACTCATGATTTACTTTCCGTTCAGGGGATTAAGTGTGGATAAGGTAATGGGGGGGGGATAAATGGGATTGGGCTTCTTCCATTTTAAGCGCCGCGGGAATATTTTTTTAATTTTGGAAGACCAAGGGCATTCAAGTTTAAACGTTGAAGTCTATACGATTAAATGCGTTATTTTCAAATGTGGACGATTAATATCGATTATCTTCATATACCGATTATCTTTCATCTTGGAGCAGCTCAGAAAACTGTAACATCATATCGGACTGAATATCCACTGATATATCCACCCAACTCACCTGACATCCTCTGTATTACCTAGAGTTGGCCGGTATCGGGATTTAGAGAAAAACCCGGGATCGGGATTTGGGAATGGTGATCCCGATCCCGATTCAGGATCCCGACACGGGATCGGGATTGGCCGAAATCGGGATCGGGATTTGGACTGGAGATCCCGATCCCGAATCGGGACTGGGATTGAAAAATCGGGATCGGGATTTACTAAAAAAATTTTTTAATTTTTAAAATTTTTATTTTCTTCACATACGACTCAATATAATTCTAAAATTTCCACTGCGGTGCTGAAATATTGAGTATAAGTCTCATTGACGCATGATTTACTTTCCAGGCGAAAATTTTAAGAATTTTTGACGTCCAAGTGTCATATTTATTCATTTTTTCACATTTTATTTACAAAATCCCAAAAAACTCTTATCTTCAAATCTAGCTTAATCCCTGTCTCTTAGCTTAATCTCTGTCTTTCAAATCTAGATTAATCCCTGTAAATCCACCGATATCCTGCTATACTCCAAATCCACCGATACACCCTCAACCCCTCTTGATCCCTCGATATCTCATCAAATCACTCAATATTTCGATATAGATGTAAAGACAGCTTTGTTCGTTTTTGCGGCGCCGCAGGCGAAAATTTTGAGAATTTTGGATGTCAAGCTGCCAAATTTCTTCTATTTTCTGCGCCGCAGGCGAAAATTTTTCTTACTTTCATGCCTCCCCACTTCTGTTAACTTAATTCACAGACTTCTAGTCAATTTATAAAATCGGGATTTTCTTCGGGATTTGATGCACATCCCGATCCCGATCCCGGATCCCGGCTCGGGATCGGGATCATCCAAAACCGGGATCGGGATTCACCTTTCGGTCTCGGGATCAGAAAAATCGGGATCGGGATTCGAAAAACCCGGGATAATCCCGCCCGATCCCGACCGGGATCCCGATCCCGGCCAACTCTACCTAAGAGTGTTTGTTGCCTATTTTCTGGCTAATAGGCAACTCTCTTTACACAAACTTTCATTAAAAATTTACCTGGAATAACAAAACCTTGACGAATTCGTTGTTCGAGATCAAACCCGAAGAATTGAAGATATTCAGGGAAAATAAGAAAGGGAAAAACATTAAAAGTATTTTCGATCCCCAAAAGTTCAAAAATAGCAAAAGAGCCAGCATTTTCATTAAAATCGGCGATTCCAAAAGAATAAGTTTGTTGATGAAGATAATTAAGAATATGTTGATTTTCATTATTTATTAAATCTTAAAATTAAAATCATTAATAAGATAAAATATTTATGGGCACTAAGAATCCGGAATCGTGGATCGCTTGGTGTAAAAATTTTTTCAGCCTAGGATGTTGTGTTAGCATCTAGCATACGATTAGTATCTAGTAGATCATACTAACCCGATTAGTCCCTGATATTTGTCTCTGATCTATACCAATCAACGATTACTTTATTAGTGCTGTGATTGTTGAGATGGGTAAATCACGGAGACCCTCTCGAACATAACAATGGTCATTGCTACTGCCCACACTAGCAATGTGTGGCTCAGCACCGTCATTGTTAGAAAATTAATAAAAAAAGGCTAAGACAATTAACTACAACTCTTTAAAGGCCATAAAAATGCACCTACCTTCAAAAATCCCAGCAAAATATTTTTCTGAAACTTTAAAATCGAGATAAGCTTTTTCAGCAACTTTTCCCCTACGCAGATGTTTTCTGTCTATATTCAATTGAATAATTTGTAAATCGTTTGGCATTGGATCTAACCCCACAGGTTCACCGTTTTCTTTAGTATAAACGATTATATCCTGTTAAATTATTATTTTCATATTTTTATAAAATATTCAGAAATTTCTCTGGAACTAGTTCCAGTTCCAGAACTAGGTTTTTAATTTTAGTAGTTCCAGTTCCAGTTCCGGAACTCCATTTTTAAAATTCCTTAGTTCCAGTTCCAGTTCTGGAACTAGTTCCAAGCTTGTTCTGGTTCCAAACTTTTAAAAATATGAAAAGATTTATCAATTTTAACAAATAAAGGCATGATTTAAAAAACATTTAGTGTGCGGCAAAATCGCATTCACGGGATCCCGTAACGGGATTTTCTTCAAAATTGTCCCGTTCAAAAATTTAGCGGGATCCCGCGGGATTTCGAGATTTTCACAAAAAAATTTTTTATGTAATAGATATCGGGGAGATCAGAGGATTTGAAGGGGTTAAGGGATTTAAAAGGATATCTGGGGATATTTTTGGTGATATCTGGGTTATAAGAGGATTTTGAGTGATATCGGAGGATTTAAGGAGATTTAAAATAAACTGGAGGATTAAGAGGCCAAAAAATCCACTTTTTCAGCGCCGCAGGCGAAAATTTTGAGAATTTCTAAGGTCGTCCCGTAAACTTCGTCGAGGAAATTTTGTCAAAAATGTACCCCCAAGAACTAGTTCCAAAGCTAGTTTCAGACATTTACTAGTTCCGTAATTCTAGTTCCAAACTAGTTCCAGATAATCGTTAGTTCCGTAGTTCTAATTCTGGAACTGGAACTAGAACTAATTAGTTCCGGAACTGGAACTTTGCCCATCACTGTCTAGAACATCTATATTATAATAAATTATTAGTTGAATTTGTTCAAACTTACCAACATCGGTAAAAGTACTTTAAAAGTATATAATCTATTAAGACAGGATAGTGTGGATGATCAATCCCACTTTAGATATCAAAAACTCATTTAAATAACTCACCACACTGTAGTATTCAGATAAAGCTTTGGCTAGCATTAACTAAAAATTTTAATGATTTATAAAGCCTAAATTCGGAAGAAATTATCTCTAATGAACTAGCTATAGATTGTAGAATAATAAATTCATTTTACTTATAGTCCATACGTTTAGTCCATAAGATTTTAAATTTGTAAACTGAAAAATATATTTACATGTAATTGAATGTGAGAGCTGAAAAAGTTATCGAAAATATACAAAGCCCTCTTCTTTGAAGTTCCTATTTCAGTTTCACTTTCCTCTACTACATGTGCCTCTCCTTCACGTTGTCTAATAGGTTGATTAGACCCTCTACTACCTTCTCCAAAACAACCACGAAAATTATTACCCCTTTTATAACGACGGTGGGATAATAAATAATTCATTTTTCCTTTATTTTTTCCAACAGAAATGTTGATAATTGTTAATAAAAAGAAAATGTAAAAAATTAATTTAAAATAATAATGCATTTCCTAAATTAAAAAATAGTTAAATAAAGAAAGGTATTAATAAAAAAATTTAAAAAAGTTGTGAATAAATAAATGAGGATGGATATTTTTTGTGTATCCGTTGTTCTGTTCTCCCTTTTTATCTTGTTAATTTATTATAAAAAATGAGAAAATTTCAGTTTTTTAAAAACCTCCCGTTTTTTTTGTTCGAAAATTGTTAGATAACTCCCATAAACAGCTATTCCGTCTACAAGGACTTTAAAACCCAATTAAATTTATTTAAAATAAAAATTTAAAAAATATTTAATTCTTTTAAATAATGTCAAAAGCTTTAAAAATTTTAAAAATGAATTGATTGTTAAATTAGAGGAAGACAATAGCAGTCGATCAAATTTAATAATGCTACGCTACATAAAAAAACGCGCGCGTTTTCCGCAGAAAATAGTATGGAAAAGTGAGAGAGAAAAAACGCCGGCGTTTTTTCGGCAAACTGAGAGTGTCTACATAAGTTGCGTTTTCCGCTGCGTTTTTTCCGCCGGCGGAAGAATTTTAATATCAAAACAGTTTGATATTTTTTTGCGGAAAATTTTTGATAAATTTATGTAGACGTAGCATAAGGAAGTTATACCGTATTTATTCTAGTAATCCCCCAGTCTCTATTAATTCCTCAGTCTTTATTAATTCCCCACCATTGGGATGGGTTGAAACAATAATCCCCTTCTTTCTACCCCACTCTATTAATTCCCCACTCTAGAGATGGGTTAAAACAGTAATCCCCATGGGGAATTACCAGAGTAAATACGGTAATTAAATTTTTTCTCGTTGCAAAAATTATCGATATATTGACATAAAAATGAAAAATTTGAAAAAAAATTTTTAAATAAAATTTATTTATTTAAATAAATATTAAAATTTTGGACATTGAGAACATAATTAACTAGTCAATGAAACCGTATTCTGAAGGATATTGAAGGATTAAAAATTTGAAGATATTTAAAGGGATATCAGTGATTATGACGAACTCTTAGAATACGCTTCCCTTGTTTGGAACCCCTCATTAAAGAAACATATAAAATATACAGAACGTGTTCAGAAACTCTACACGCGTATTGCGATCAGAAATTTAAATGTTGCTTAAAGTTTATTATGATAGGATAAACTTTGTCCGTCTACAAGGCCCTGTCCGTCTACAAGGCCTTTAAAACCCATTTAAACCAATTTCTGATATTATTTAAAGATATTTTTTTCAAGCCTAGTTAGTATTTAGTCTGACCACCAAGAAGCCCGTTAAATCTATTAAATGTTAATAAAATCAAAAGTTATGAAGGGATCTCCTTTTCACTAAAAGCTCTTACCTATTTCCTTCCCAATTGCCCCCTTCTCCAAACAAAACCTTCTGAAACTGAAATATGTAAATCGAATTAAAAATAAGATACTTTTGGATCTAAAAAATTGTATATTATAACGAGGTGAATATTAAATTGTCATATCGTTTAGATAACTCTCTTACCTAACTTCCAAACAAATTTAAAAAAATATACCCCGAACTAAGGTGTTTCTGTTATTGGAAGAATCTCGTATAAATAATATTTAATTGGTTAAAAAAATTCAAAAAATTATTTTTAAATTAATTTTATTTAAAAGATTTTTATTTAAATAAGGCCTAAATAATGCATTTTTTAAAAATGCGGAGACCTAATTTTAAACTTTTTTGCTACAAAAAATTTCTTGAATAAAATTTTTTTATTTTTTTGAAGGGAAATTAAGAGAACTCCAGCAAATCAAAGGAAAATCTGCTTATCTTATTTTTTGAAATTTTATTTTATAAAAACCACAAAATTGGAAGCACGTTATAAATTTTTTCCTTATTCTCTTCTTTAAAGAAAGTCTCCAATACAGATTCTCCAGATTAGGTGCTCTATTAGAAGGTGTTTCTATTTTTCGACTATCCTAAAGGGCCGGACTGTAAATAAAGAAGTCTTTGGTATACAAAGAAGATACCGTATAAATTTATCGGAATAAATGGGCAGATGATGCTGGTTTTCTTCCCAGCCGCTGAATAACCTCTTGACTGCCCGAAGGAGAGAAATATGTAGCTATAGCCAAGCTGCTTTATGAGTGAATGATAAGGACCTGCCAAGCAATACCTCCTCCCCATCGACATGTCTTTATATTTAACACGTGGAATATTTTTAAATAAATTTTTTTACAATAATTAAAGGAAGTTAGAGAAAAAAATTTTTTTTAAATTATCGACTAAATTAAAGAGAAAATTTTTTTATCGACTAAATTAAAGAGAAAATTTTTTTATCGACTAAATTAAAGAGAAAATTTTTTTATCGACTAAATTAAAATAGTAAGATGAAAAATTTAAATAAAATTTTTTAAATAAAATTTATTTATTTAAATAAATATTAAAGTTTTTAACATTTACAGAACTGCAACTTAATTACCCATTCAATGAGACCACCAAGAACTGGGTACATTGAGTTTTACGTTTTGGCCTGTTCTTATACTTTGTGCTTAAACTTGACTAAAAATAAATGAGACTAGTAATTGAAAATTAAGATTCCGAAAACCATTAGAAATCTGAAGCATTTTGTTTATGCGGGACAAAAAGAGAATTGCTAGCGAGGGACCTAAATTTCCAATATAAAACAAAAATAATTTCCATTATTACCTTTTCTTGGATTGTTGAAGATATCCAATTCTTATATATTCAACCTAAAAATAATTTTAAAAAATATTTTTTGTTAGCATAAGAGAGATACCAAAAAAGTTGTTAACGTAATCCAGGCTTTAAATGCTTCCCTTTTTCCTCTGACAGGCTCTGACTGTTTTGAAAAAAATATTTTTTTATAATTTTTAAGTTCCTCACTTTCGCAAAAGCATCACTAAGGCACTCTCCAAAATCGTCCCAAATATTTACTTTGTTTAAAGAAGTCCCAAAAATTATAAAATGTTTTTCACCAATTTGTTGGCATTTTTGCTTAAAAAATATTTTTTTGAATAATTTTTTAAAAATATTTTTACTTGACAACAACGAACAGGCCCATTTAAATTTTGCATTAAATAGTCTATTAATTCAATTAAAACACGTAAATGCTCCTCAAAATAATATTAAATTTTGTGAAATTTTTAAAAATAAAAACCTTCTGATCACAACATTTTCCAGACAAAAACCCCTCTACAATAGACATTTTTTGAAACTAAATTTGAAATATGTATTATTTTTATTTAAAAAATTTATGTACCATTTCTCGGGCAGAACTGTTATTGAGAGTTAAATCACTGAAAATAGAAATTCTAATCTTTTAATTTTAGTATGATTGTAAAATTAAGAAATCAAATATTTTTAAAGTCATGTTTAAAATCGAAATAGGTAAATATTATTTGATATCATTTACTATAATACTCTCTTTCATGCTGCATCAATAATGCTAAAAATATTTATCCTTAATGACATATCCGTAAAGGTATCTACAGATAAAAATATCTTTAGATAATAGGCTTGTACCCCATCCTATTATCAGAACATTATTTTTTTACCTATTATATCTTTCAATTGATAAGGAATTAAAAGACTACGAAATTATCTGCAGTTAGGTATTTATCTGAGGATTTTTAGGCATGTTGCTAACTTCCTCCTCTACACTTGGTAATTAATTAAATACATTTAATAACAATCAGAATAGTTAGAATCAATGTTTTGTCAAACTAAATAACTAATTCTGATGTTTTCTTATTTCTTACCGATAAACTGTTAATAAAGCGCCTTGTGATTTAATTCGAGGCCAACTTTGCTGCAATATTTGGAGTTGATAACTGAAAGAATTTTACAATATAAAATCCTAAAAAATTAATTTTTACCAAGATAATTTTAAATGTTCAGATAAAGAACACTCTGTTTCTGTATGATTAACTTCCTCATTATAACTTAATTTTCTAGAAACATTTCCAACAACTGCGCGGGAATGTCTTCTTCCATTAGAATTAATTAATCCTTCTGATGCTAAATAATTCTTTTCATATAAAACTGCGGCTAAAGACATTCTTCTACTTCTAGATAAGTTTGGTGAAGTGCAGTGCTTAATGAAGGGTTGTGGTGAAACTAGGCCTTAAATGAAATGATAGGTGATGGATAGATTTGGAATTATATTCCCCATTGGGTGTGGAGGAGGGGTGGATCGGAATTCCGATTTCCGACACCTCGGACTGTTCCGATCCACCCCTGGTGTGGAGGAGAGTTGAATAAACGGTATATGGGATATAAAGTGGACTTGAATTTTTAACCCAAGTGGTGCATTCAATAATGAGGTAACTAAAGCTTGTACCAGAACCCTAAATTCTGAAAATCCGAAAATTTTCGGTTCGGATATTGGATCCAGATATCCGAAGTGTTCCATGACTGACACCAAAATTCGACGTAACATATTAGGGGGATTCCAATGGATTAATTTTCAATAAAATACAGTGCTGTTTAAAATTATAAGCGGACTTGAAACAATTATATAACTCGCGACTGAGTTATCCAAATATTATCAAATTTTGAATTAGAATACTAAAACATATTAGAAACATGATGATATTAAATGATTTGTATAAATCAGTCCCGAGTTCAAGTGCGCTTATAATTTTGAATAGCCTTGTATAAATCAGAAAAATAATGAACTGTAATATTAACGTCTTGAGAGATTTTTTCAACCTAACATCTCCCTTATGGGTACTCTTGTGTTATCTCCCCGCATTTTTTATGCCCCCCTTTTCTTCATTCTCTTTCCTTCTCATTTCCTTCTCATCTCTTTCCTTCTCAATATTTTTTTTTCATAAATTAAAAATGGTCAAAGGCAATTAATGGTCAAAGGCAATTAAATTTATAAAAACAAAAAATATGAGGTGATCTACACAAATGAGGTGATCTATCTATGAGGTGATCTACACAAATACACCTTAGGTAGTTATTCCAATCAACTGTTGTGTTTGTTGGATCAATTCCCAATTCTCGCTGACAAAAATTTCCGGAAGTGTATTCAAACGACCAGCAGTAGAGGAAGCGTACTATTGTAACATATGGTAAACGACTACCTTCTAACCAATCTCCGACACGCATATTTACTTCACAACGACAATTAGATTTGCAGCATCCCCATCTAACTTGCTTTCCAATGCTTAACTTCATTTCATGTCCATTTAGACAAATTTTGTTTTTTGGTAGAATGTTTTTACCCTGTAAAAATTGAATCGCATCTTCTTCATTTTGAGGAAGTGTAAAGATATTCATTTTTCGAAAACAAATTTAATAAAAATTCAAAAATGACTCCTTCCCAGATTGAATGTCTTTTTAAATAAATTAAGTGATTGCCTTTGACCATTAATTGCCTTTGACCATTTTTAATTTATGCGGCAATGAGAAGGAAAGAGAATGAAGAAAAGGGGGGCATAAAAAATGCGGGGAGATAACACAAGAGTACCCACTTATGTTTAAAATTTTTGTCTCAATTTTAATTTTATTTTTTGCCGTAATCTTATATTAAATTTAACCTTTCACTTAAATATTCACCTGATTGTTTTCTTTTATCAAATCTACTACAAGTTTGTTCATTTAAATCGGGAGAATCAACAAAATGTTGAGGAGATAAAGGTCTATTTGTTTTTAATTTGCATTGTTTGGTCGAGGGAAGTTGATTTAATTTATTAAAAGAAGATAAACGTCTTTGAGAGATTTCAACGTGATTTTGTTCTTCAGAAACAGTTAAATGCTCCTTACTTTTCCCTCCAACAATTTTAGAGGAATGGTCGTTGCCCATTTGAAATTTAAAAATAAATTTGAGGAAACCTTGAGGATAATATAATGTTTTCTAGATAAAAAATAAAAATAATGAATTGTGTTACTCAGTTAACTAATTTATTTATTAGTGATGTTCGAGACTCTCGGTCTCGGTTCCCGAGTCGGGAAATTTCCCAAGTTTTTTGAGCTCTCGGTCTCGATCTCGGTCTCGGTGTTTTAGTCTCGGAAAACGAGACTAAATTTACAACCCTACTGACGGAAATTTTTTAAATTTTACTCGTACCTCGCGTACTTTGACATCTATTTTTTTAAGGAAAAGGGAAAGAAATATTTATATTTTTTCCCATTTTCCTTTTGTTGGTCGATGGTTGAGTGGTTAGGGTGATAAAGAAGATATCGTTCGATTTGGAGGGATATCGAGGGATATATGGGGATTCTAAGCGATTAATGGGAATATCAGTGGATTAAGTTGGATATCGGTAGATATAGAAGGAGTAAAGTTATATTGTGGATTTGTATATTTAATTGATTTGAGGGATTATGAAGGATATATAGGTATTTTTGGGGATTATGAGGGATATCAAGTGATAACCCTCCTAATCTCTCGTCTCGACTCTCGGTCTCGATCCGAGACTCGGTCTCGGGGTTGATTCCCGGTCTCGGCTCTCGACTTTTTTTCACTCCCGAACATCACTATTATTTATAAAAGCGATGAAAGTATATGTGTTTATCAAAAATATGTAAATATGGAAATGTAGGATAAAATAGGTATATATTTTTATGATGTATTAATGTGGATAAATAAATTAAATATAGCCATCAATTTAAATAAAAATAAATTAAATAAAGCTATTTATAGACTTAATGTAGCTAAGAATTTTATATGTGGGTATGTGCCAGGGGTGTCGCTCGTCTCGTATCTCGTGTCTCGTATCTCGTGAAATCTCGTGTTTTTTAGAGGTCTCGTATCTCGTGTCTCGTATCTCGTATTTTGCCACGAGACACGAGATATTTTGAATCTATTTTAGAAAAAATGTCAAAAATTTGGGACTTGTTGGCCTTCCTAAATTCTCAAAATTTTCGCCTCCGGCGGTAAAAAGGGAAGTAATCTGGCTTCTTGGCCTTCCAAAATTCTCAAAATTTTCGCCTCCGGCGGAAAAAGGGAAGAGGGATAAAATTGGTCGAGCGGGAAATATCGGTGTATCTGAGGGATAAGAATATCGAGCGATTTACTGGGATTAAGGTGAGTTTAAATAGATATGAGGATTTGGATCAATATCTATCTGGGAATCCATCAATTTCGAGAGATATTAATGGATATTAATCATAAGAATTAAGTAGGATCTTCGCCTCCTTATCGGTTGTCCATATCTCCCGGTATCCGATATCACTCAAATCAGTTGACAACCTCAATAATCCCATGGTATCTGTTTCTTTAACTCTCTGTTGTGGTGTGGTGGCTACTATAAAAGCCTCACACAATTGTCAGTCCGTGTCTCCTAATTGTCTCCTAATTGCTTCCCCAACATATTCTACTTCTTCAACGTTATTGTCTTTTCTATTGTGAGATAAACACATTATTGTATTGCTTCTTCATTGTTGTGCAAGACACAACAAAGTGGCGCGGTCTACAACGGATTCAATTGAAAATTGAATTGAAGAAAAACAAATCAGGTTAGTGGCTTGTGAATTGTTTATTGAAAATATTGTATTGATTGTTAAGGATGAAAGCAGAGGATATTCAAAAACTCAGCAAAAGGAACTGCAGGAACGCCAAAATCAACAATTGTTAGTACAGCAGAAACAAATTGCAGAATTGTTGAATAAATTGGGCAATACGCCGAATATTGATAGTGCAACGTCGCTTCAACAGGAAGGATCAGCACTATACGGTAAATTGCATAAATTGATTTCTGAGTTCCATTGTGATATTCCAAGGGCAGTCACGTTCGAAACGTGGTTTGATAAGTACAAATCGTACTTTGAAATTGAGGGGGCTACATTGAGTGATAAATTGAAAGCGAGATTGCTTATTTCGAAATTAGGTAGCCCCGAATATTCTAAAATAGCCCAAAAATTATTGCCACGAAAATTGTCTGACCTGAAATATGGGGAATTGTTAAATGAATTGAAAGAGGAGTTTGGGGACCCGAGGTCCAAATTGCTGAAGCGTTTCGATACGCTTAAATTGAAATGTAATGAATTCGAAAATATATTGCAATTTGGAAATCTCGTAAATGCCGAATGCGAAAAGTCAGAGATGAATCTGACTATTGAAGAAATGAAAATATTGATTTTTATTGTAGGTCTTCCTGACTCTGCAATAGATGTGAAACAAAATTGCATTCGAATGATTGAAAATAAATCAAAGAAAAAAGAAGATTGTAAATTCAAGGAATTATTGGAAGATTGTCGAGGATTCTTGTCCACGAAAAAAGAAGTCAAATTGTTGTCTGAACCTAAACAGGTCAGTAAAATTGAATTAGGTTCGCCACCTGAAATAAATATTATTCAGGAACCTCAATTGCAACAACAAAATATTGAACTTCCAAACAAGAATTGCTATCACCATCCAACAAAAAGGCCATATTGTAACCATTGTAAGAAACCAGGACATTGGATTGCAAATTGCTATTTCGCTGGTAAGCGTAAATTTTCACCTAGAGTGAATAATGTTAAAATTGGTTTAGATACTACCAATAATGGTCCTTATTGTGTGATGTTGGATATTGAAGATAATGAGGTGATGCAGAAGCAAAATTGGATTGTTCAAGAAGTGAAAATAAATAGAACTTCAATGAACATGATTGTTGATACGGCTGCGCAAATTTCAATTATTTCAAAAGAAACTTGGTCACAAATTGGTGAACCAAAATTGGAAGAAGTTTCCTATAATGGAATTGCTGTGGACCAATCAAAATTCAAAATTGAAGGGAAATTTGCGGCACAGATTGATTGTAATAACGAAAAAGAAGTATTAGATTGCCATGTAGTTGAAGGAAAATTGAATTTAATTGGCTTGCCTTGGCTCAAAAAATTGAAATTATTGAAGAATATTGTTAATGTGCCGGAAATTGAGAAGAATTTTGCAAAAAGGAAGAAAATTGTTTGGAACAAACAAAAGCCAACGCCAAAACCAATGGTAAAGAAAAAACTCTGGAAAGGCAAAAATGTGATGGTGAAGAACAAAAACAATAGAACCAACAAAATTGAATGGCTTAAAGGCGAAATTGTTGGAAAAGTTGGTCAATTGTTTAGAGTTCAAGTTCATTGCCTGAAGAGTGTAATATTGCGAAAAATTGAAGATATTAAAGAAGACTATCAACAGCCAAAAATTGAATCAAAGAAGAGCTACGCTGTCAAACGTTCAGATGCGAGGCTGTACAATGAAGGTGCAACACCCAAAAAGAAGACAAAAGTCCAATCTGATGAATCTGAGGATAGGATGAAAAGCTGCTCTGACGGTTCAATAATTTCTGAGGGTTTGATAAATTCTGAGGGTTCAAACATTTCTGGAAGATAGATGAAGTACAGTAAAATAAATAGATAAATTATGTTCTTGTTTGTAAAATTTTTTGTTTGTTCCCTTATTCCCTCATTTTTTTGTATGTATTTGTTGACCGGACTTTTGTTATTGTTGTATGTTTTGTATTGGTGTTGCAACCCCAGCCTTGCAAAGGGGGAGGTGTTGTGGTGTGGTGGCTACTATAAAAGCCTCACACAATTGTCAGTCCGTGTCTCCTAATTGTCTCCTAATTGCTTCCCCAACATATTCTACTTCTTCAACGTTATTGTCTTTTCTATTGTGAGATAAACGCATTATTGTATTGCTTCTTCATTGTTGTGCAAGACACAACACTCTCCTTGATCTTCCAAATCCCACGATATTCTCCGTAATCCCCGATATCTCAATAAATACCCTTGATCCTCTAACTCCCAATATCCTTCATAATCCAGCTGTAATCATTATCCATTCAAACCCTTATATTTTCGGCTTAACAATTTTGTGTATGAATAATTTTGAAAAAAATAAATACATAATATCTCGTATCTCGTGTCTCGTATCTCGTGAAAATCTCGTATTTTTTGAGAGATCTCGTATCTCGTTTTATCTCGTTCTCGTATTTTTTTGAAAATCTTGTATCTCGTGTATCTCGTGTCTCGTATTTTGTGGCACGAGCGACACCCCTGGTATGTGCCGATGCCTTGTTTGCTCAGGATTTATAGGTAAAGCTAGACCCGAGTGCCTCACTATTCGGGAGTGGCACAATGCAACCTGGACTACAGGCATCGAAACTCAGTCTCGCATTAAGTGAAAGTCATTTGTAATTTATAAAAATTATACATTCCAAGTTAATTTAAATTAAACAGAAAATTATTTTTAAAAATTTCAAAATTTTTTAAATAATTCCGTTCAAAAAATTCATCATTAAAACAGCTAATTTAGAAAATGGACGAACAAAAAATAATTGTACAACTTTTTAAACTTTTTTTTTATTATTTTTTACTTCAATATAGAGGAGTGTTAAGCATACTTAAATGAATGGGCAAAGAGAAGGAACTTAAGTTTAGTAGTTTTGAGAGTTGGGAAGGGGGGGGGGAGAATTTGTCTATTAAACTTAATGGACAGAATTGTTTTGGGAATAAAATCAAAATGAGGACCAAAAAAAGAATGAAAAAAAATTTAAAATTAAATAATTAAATTTTAGGTGTTCGGAAAATAAAAATACTCTTTTTTTTTGGTTTTTGGGGATATTAATTAAATATTGTAGAGGAAAATTGTGAAAAATAAACTAAAAAACAGATGAATATTATTTGGAATTTAATTGTAAAATTAGTCTCTGGTATATCTATAAAATTTGATAAAAAATTATAAAGAAGCAAAAGAATTAAAATATAGTAAAAGAATATTTAAAAAATCTCAAATGATTGCTACTCTCAGATTTTTGTTTATGTTCCAAATATCCGAAATTTTCTGTTATACCTGATAATTTGTTATTATTATTGCGAATAATTAGAACTTTTTAGTTTCAACTTTCTTAAAGAAAATAATTCAAATTCTGATAATATTTTGTTGAATTTTAATAATTATTTAACCAGTCTAACTTAGGAAGCTTCTCTTTATTAATTTATTGCTCTAAAATTAAATTTCTATTAGAGCCCGGAATTTCGTACCGTACCGTATTCCGTACCGTAATACCGATACCGATAAATACCGATGAATTTAAAAATTTTACCGTTCCGTATTACCGATACGGAATACCGAAAAATACCGATCAACTTCAAAATTTTATCGGTAGGTATTCCGTATCGTACTACCGATACGGAATACCGATAAATACTTTTTTCTAAATACGAGAAAGACGAGGTATAGAAAGTACGAGGTACGTATGCGTACGAAGTATGCATCGTGCACATCTGAATTTCTAATCACTATTCATTAAAAAGCCGAAACATCATAATTTAAATAAATTGTTGGCACTATTGAAGATAAGGGTGCCCGTTGCCAAAAGTTCGAAGAAAAAAAAAGTCAGAAGAAAAGGCACAGGGCACCCTCATCTTCAGTGATACTAAGGTGTTTACCCGATTTCGAAAGGATAATAGCTATTAACAAAGCAAATTCAACTTTTGTTAATGAAGCACGCTTAAAATGCGCAACAGATTTTGTGTACCATTTGATCATTCTAAAAATTGAAAATTTGAAATTTTTATTAAAATTATTAGAAAAATATTTACTTATTATCATTTAAGAATACAGTATTCTTCTTAAGACCATGAGCAGGCATAATATTATCTTTAAGTGTCCAAGTTTCAGAGCCTAATTCCCAAGCTAGGTAGGTGCTTGTAAATGAAATAAACAAATGACAAATCTGCCTTAGACGTGCAATCTATTATTTTAAAATGATCTTTAAAACTTGACAGCAATCGGTGTCTAAACCAGGCGCGTAGGGGAAAGAAATTATATCGGTATCCGTCAAATTTTTAAAAAAACATCAATATTTTTGCATATTTTTAACAAAATTTTGCGATTTTTCATAAATTTAGCCAAATTTTAATAACAAATATAAAAATAGCTTATTAATCAAGGTTGCGAAGGATGAGTTTTTATATGGTGATAAATTAAAATTTCCGAACAGGGCTGAGCGTCTTGGCGTTTGGCGTCCATTTGTGGCCGATTTTTGGCGTTTTGCGTTTGGCATGTTTTTAAAATTTGAAAAATTGGCCTGGAAAAAAAATAACAGGATTGTCAGGATTCCAGGATTTTCAGGATTAATCCTGCAGGATCCTGTCCTGTTCGAAATTTTAAAACCCAATCCTGTTACAGGATCCTGCAAATGCGATTTTACCGACCTCTAGTACTAACTCCATAATGAAAACAAACATTTTCTTTTGCCCCACAAACTTTGCATTGTTTAATGGAGTTTCTTTGCATTTTTAAATAAAAATAAATTTTTCTAGAAAATTTTTTTTAATATTTCGTTAAATATAAAAAATTTTTTTGGCAAAGTTGTTTGTATGTATATTAAATTTAAATTAATATAAATGATTCTGGTATAGCAGAATTTAATTTTCTTTTTAGTTTATAAAATTTAATTTTTGTCCGAGGTCTAAATAAACAAATTTTCTAAACAAAAATTAAAGAGATACTCGAGAATTAAAAGATAGTAAACATAACGTGGAATCGGATGATTGAATTTAATCAATTATTAACGTCGTAACTTTTTCTTCTATCTCCTTATGGGAGTGATCCCCTGATATCCCTAATATAAAATCCAGTTTCCAGCCCCGAAAAAATGCATATATTAATTAGGTATATGCATATATTTTGATATATGCATATATCAATTTTGGAGGAAATTTATGAATAATGGTTGTATGTTTGAAGCAAATTTGCTCGTTATAAACTTGTACAAGTTAAAATAAATTTATAAATAGTGTTTATGGAGGAGAACAGGCCAAGACGTAAAACGAAAAGTACCCAGTTCTTGGTGATTTCCTTGATTGGATAATTAAGTTGCTGTTCTGTGAATGTTAAAAACTTTAATATTTATTAAAATAAATAAATTTTATTTAAGAATTTTATTTAAATTTTTATTTTCTCTTTAATTTAGTCGATAATTAAAAAAAATTTTTTTTCTCTAACTTCCTTTAATTATTGTAAAAAAATTTATTTAAAAATATTCCACGTGTTAAATATAAAGACATATCATTGGGGAGGGGGTATTGATTGGCAGGTCTTATCATTCACTTAGTAGCGCAGCAGGGCTACATATCTATAGCTAGCTATTTCTCTCCTTCGGTTAGTCGGTTATTCGGCGGCTGGGAGGAAAACCAGCATTTTCAGCCCATTTATTTGTAGAAATTTATACGGTATCTTCTACATATGTATGTATGCCAAAGATTGGCCGTTCCGGGTATCCGGAACCGAAAAAACCTCGGATATCCGGAAATTTTCGGTTCGGATACTGGTTCCGAATCCGGATATCCGGAGAATTTCTCTGGAACCGCCATCCTTAAAAGATAGTCCGGCTTTTTAGGAGTTGAAAAATAGAGACACCTTTTAATACAGTCCTAGGCTGGATAACATTGGGCTGTATTGGAGAAATTGGAGAAAATATGTTATTTTCTGTAATAAATATTCCTGAGCTTAAACCCCATCAAAAATTGACGGAATATCCTATTAAAGAAGATCATGAAAACGGATTTGATGAAGAGGAATCATCCTCTCTTTTCTATTTATTACATACGGCATTCATGGATGCTGCGGAAAAATTCATTGGTGGGAGATGGAATTGAACCATCATGGAAAGTTCTGTCCGAATCCGTCCGTGTTTTCTGTCCGTGTTTTGTCCGTTCTTCGTTTTAGCCCGATACGCCGTGTTTTCTGTCAGACAACTCAAAAATGTAATATTTTTTATTTTTTGCTATTAATCCTTTCTCTATGATTACATTTGAACATGCCACAGGGAAATTCATTGGAAGTGAACGAGGGAAAAAGTCTGACCTTTCTGTACAAAATAAGGAAAAATATGGAAAGGAAAAAATGAAGGAAAAAATTTGATTGCCGCATTATTTTCAGATAGGGCCTACTTATTTATTATTACTTATTATTTACCTATTATTATTATTTACTTATTATTATTTACCCTATGTTGGGTTATTTATTTTCATTTGTATTCTTCTTGCAAGTGCGGACACAGCACTATTCACAATTTTTTTAATTTTAGAAAATGTATTATTTAAAATTAATTTTTTACATTTTCTTTTTATTAATTATTATCAGCATTTCTGTTGGAAAGAAGTGCAAATGTTTAAATAATGGAAAAGAAAAATTATTTAAACGACGGCATAAAAGAGGAAATAGTTGGTGTGATTGTCTCGGTGGAGAAGGGAATTTAGAGGAATATCAAAGATTAATGGGTGAACATCAGCAAGGACATTTTGAAGGGGAGGAAGGAGATATTCCCGAAAGTTCTTCGAGAACTTCAAAGAAGAGGGCCTTGTATATTTGCGACAACTTTTACTACTCTCACGTTCAATTACATGTAAATTTTTTAAAATCCAAATTTTTCAAAATTTTTGCTTGCGTAGCAGGAAAGGGATTTGATATTAAAAGGGATATCAATAGATTAAAAGGTGAAAAGTTCGATGGAAAAGGTGAAAGATTCCATGGAAGAAGTCGGGTTTCGGATCGAGTTTTGGAAAATTTCTCGGGTCATGTTTTGGTTTGAAAAAAAGACTGAGTTTCAGGTAATCCTTGGAAAAAATCCTTTCTTGGAAGAAATAAGCTTTTTAGATTCAGCAATAAATTATTTTTTTCAAATCTTGAGTAATACATAATTAAAAATTTCAGCTAATGCTTGCTAAAGTTTTGTCTGAAAATTACATTGTGGTGAGTTATTTATATAAAAATATACGACCAGAAACAAACCAGGCGACTATTTATGCCAAAACTCTAAACTCTATTTAAACTCAAGATAATCAGATCAAATAAAGTTTAGCTGATAGGAAATTGAACAAAAAAAACAAATACAATCAAAAATTTTCTAAGTGCCCACCCTTAACCTGGATAAAAAGTTGAAGATTTGGGCAAAAGTTCGTACCACATCGGCTGAGTTCGTACCTCACGAATGAGTAATGAAGTTATTCTAAACTTTTAGGTTATCAAGTACATATCCTTGCCTCCAATATACCAGAAAAGGAATAAATGTCTGATTCAAACCCTGAGATTACGGTGAAATTTTTGAGACAAGGTAAAACGAGTATCTCTTGCGAAGTGTAACGCAAAATTTTTCCTGCGTCTTCGACTTTATATTTATGATTAGGGTGAACAATTTGAAAATTCTTAATTTTATTTGTTCCTTGTTTAATTCTCTATCATCTAAGCTTTATTTGATCTCATTAACTTGAATTTGAATGGAGTTATAGCATAAATAATTGCCCAGTTACTATTTAATCTTTGGGGTTCTAAAATTAGCACTGAAATCAAAAATTCTATTGAATAATTCAAACAAATAAAATTATTTTTTATAGGATATGATTGTTTATAGTAAAGAACTCGGTATTTCTTTAAAGCTAAATCCTATGCCAAACGATCTGCAAATTATTAAAATGTATATCGACATAAGAAATTTGAATCCGGAGAAAATAGCAAATAATAAATTATTTGAAGCTTATAATGAGTATAAGTTTTCAAAAAGATATGTTGTTGGAATTTTTGAAGGTATGATAGTGAAGTGGAATTATAGATATAAGAATCGGGTTTCGAAGAATCATATTTTAAGTTTAATCTCGGTTTCTGATACCTGGAATATTATGATCCGGTTCGGGAAAAATTCATTGGATGGGAGGTGATCTAATGAATTTATTGAATTGGCCAAAACTGACGCACATATTGTAAAGCATATAGCTATTAATTTCCTAAGGCTGAGCAGTAGGCGGCGTGGTGTAATGGCTAACACATCAGTCCGGTCTACTGAAGATGCTGGTTCGCTCCCAGCCGCCGAATAACCTTTTGCACTAGCTAAAGGAGAGAAATAGCTATAGCCCAGCTGCTTTACTATATTGTGACACCATCCTTCGCAATGATGGTTATTTATTTATATTCTTTCTGCAAGTGTAGACCAGAGGTGGGTCGGAAATGACAAAGCTACCGGAAATCGAAAATCAGCCTAAATTTTCGGAACTCGCAATTCCGACCCTGATGTATACATTTTTAGTGTATTAAATATGTATCAAACCGGTGTCATGAGACTTCCAAAAATGGGGTTTCCATAAAATTGTTTTAACTTTGGGAAATATTATGTAAATAATTGTAATTTTAAGATTTAATAAATAACACTCGTGCCGAAATCGGAGACAATTATATACAGGGTGACAAGAAAGTAATGGGACACACATTTTATGCCATAACTTTATTCAAATTAGAGATATTAGGATCAAATCAAGCTTATATGATAGAGAATTAAACAAGGAACAGATATTATCAAAAATTTTCGAAATGCCCTCCCTTTGCTAGGATATAGAGTTGAAGATGCACAGAAAAATTTTAGGGAAAAGTTCGCAAGTCAAAAAAAAATTTTTCAGACGGAAAATTTTTTATGAACGAAACATGTCAAAATAATAAAAATGACATATATTGTGCCCCAAAGTCTCCTCTTTCTGATCCACTTATTACTGATTTCCAAAACTTTTCTTCTTTAAAGATATAGGATGTTATTTGCAATACTGTCAAAATCCCTTGATTTTAGTGAACTCTGAGGGTTTTAGAGAATCTACGGGAAACCTTTCAGGGTATTTTACAGCCTTGTGTCCGAGGCCACTTTTGACGTAGAGACCGAATTTTTCGTCCGAATTCTTCCCCAGCTCATAAGGCTAAAGTATTGCATGATTGATCGCAGCCAATTTACCATGTTTTAACGTCTTAAAATTTGCCACCGTACTCATTGGAGTTGAATCCGATGGATTACTCCTTTTGGTATTTTTGAGGGAACTGTCTGTTCTTAATAAGCCCAAAAGTTTAGAGTCGATATTACAATCACCCGTCCGGGAATGAGAGAAAATCGCCCCCAAGGTGGTGCGAACTTTTCCCTAAAATTTTTCTGTGCATCTTCAACTCTATATCCTAGCAAAGGGAGGGCATGTTACGTCCGAAGGTTTAGTCGGGAGACTAGTGTCGACGTGCACAATAATAACAGTTTATCCAAAGAGAAATGACAATGTAGGCGAAGGGATTGAGGTGGAACAGACGAAGGAGATCAGGGACTAGCCGGGCTAGTATGATCCAATTAGACTGACGCTTACAGTGGCTTTTATAGTAGTGTCACCACTACCCAACACCTTCCCCTTTGAAAAGGTTGAGGTTGATTGTTTAGGCATTACAATTTTCAATTTCACAATTTTTCAATGCCTCCTCTTTTGACTAGAGGTTTTAATAACCATTTTCAATATAGCTTAAAGCTATCAATACAATCAACAATTTAGCCACAGCGTCTCAGTCTCTACTAATACTCACAACAATAAAAACATGTGGGATGACAATTTTGGGGGCAAAACAAAATTTAAATTACATTACAAGAATTTACAAAATATCACAGTTTGTCATCTTAATCCACAGTTTTTGTTTTTCTTCTTGACTTCTGGTCGTCGACTTCGACAGCGCACACAAAATGTCCAACAGGGCAATCGCACGTCCTTGTTTGATGTTCCTCTTGTTGGTCGCTGTTCCAGAAGTATGTCACGTACACTTTCCATAGTGTTTCGTGACAATTGAATTCTTTTCATTGGAATTTTGAAATTGCAATTTTTGGTCTTACATTCTCTGAACGCCAAATAATTTTCCTTTCTACAATTTTGCAATTTCGAATAATTCTTTTTTGTTTGGAATTTTTTGGACTTACATGCATGTGAACGCCAACAATTTTTTATTCTTTTTCAATTTCCGAATGCTACAATTTTTTAATACTATTTTTCTTCAATAATCTCCTTCAATAGTATTTTACAATTTTTTACAATTCTTCAATGTAGCAATATTTTTCTTTTCAATTCGGAAATTTATCGGCTTTTTTGTTTTTTGTTTTGTTGTGTGCTTCAGGACTAATAATTTAAGCATTTTAGCTTTCAATTTAGGTATTTCACCTTTCAATTTATGTGTCCATCACGCACTAACAATTTAATTTTCAATGCCGACAATTTACGACGTCTGTCCACTCACAATTCAATAATCCTTTTCAATAATTGCTTCAAGCAATTTTTTTCCACTTCGCCTACTCTCTTTTATTCGCCTCCACTGTAGCTGTTGTCGCTCGTTGACGCTCCCGTAGACGAACTTGACTGTTGACGAATTCCGTAGTCGACTGCGCCACTGTTACGTCCGAAGGTTTAGCCGGGAGACGAGTGTCGACGTGCACAATAATAACAGTTTATCCAAAGAGAAATGACAATGTAGGCGAAGGGATTGAGGTGGAACAGACGAAGGAGATCAGGGACTAGCCGGGCTAGTATGATCCAATTAGACTGACGCTTACAGTGGCTTTTATAGTAGTGTCACCACTACCCAACAGGGCATTTCGAAAATTTTTGATAATATCTGTTCCTTGTTTAATTCTCTATCATATAAGCTTGATTTGATCCTAATATCTCTAATTTGAATAAAGTTATGGCATAAAATGTGTGTCCGTCCCATTACTTTCTTGTCACCCTGTAGGTATTTTCGATTGGCTTTATCAAAGAGTTCAACAACAAAAATATTCTTTTGGAATTGCTGATTTTAATGAAATGGCTGGATCTTTTGCTGTTTTTGAGCTTCTGGGAATTCAAAAAACTTTTAATGTGTATCCGTTTATTCTTCCAAGAGACCTTCAATTTTTTGGATTTAATCTTGTACAACTAATTAGTGAAGGTCATACTGTTATTCCAGGTAAATTGTCATACTGTCTTACTGTTATTCCAGGTAAAATTGTCCAGTATAAATAATTAAACCGGATGTCTGACAAAGGCCAGAACTGAATCGGTTACAACCGTAAACCGAAGGGGGAGGCATTTAAATATTTCCAAGATTAATGTCTGACTTTAGGGTACGTTTCAAAGAGTGTCAGAAAATTGGGCTCTGGAAAATTGGGCTCCAAGATTTTTTGGAAATTTGGGCTCCAAGATTTTTTGAAATTTGGGCTCCAACTTTCGGAAAATTGTTTATTCGAAAAATAATACAAAATCAAACAACGTGGTCATACGACACTTGCAGATATGACATTTGCAGACCCGACATTTGCAGACGACTTTTGCATATCGACATTTGCAGATACCGACACTTGCAGATATGACACTTGCAGATCAGACATTTGCAGATCCGACTTTTGCAGATATTAATTTTTGAAAAAAATTTTAAATTTTAAAAAAATTTAAAAATCTTAAAAAATCAAAGGATATAGTATAGTACACAGGTGGAAAGGTTTTGATATAAGACCCATACCAATTCGTCTCGACGAGCTGAATCGAACGGCACCACTCTTTTTTCCGGAGATTCTCTTTTTTCCGGAGGTTTAAAATGTTCAAAGTAGACCTATGGATGTCGGCGAGGCGCTTGTGCAAAACCCCGCGCTTCGCACAGGGTTTTGCGGCACGCTGCTTTACTTATACCTATATTTTTTGTTCGCTTAAATGGGATTTGAATAAACTAATCACGATTAAGTTTCTAAAATAATATTTTATAAAACATTTATAAATTATAGCAAGAAATTTTGCAAGACCTGGAGATTGGTTATTTAAAGGAAAACAATGCCATTTCAAAGAGGAAAGATTTTGGGACAATTTGGAAGAACTAGACTATGAAATAAGTTCATATACAAATTATTATAACGATGCCGTTAGTAAAACATTGGCCAAGACTTTGAAAATACGCAGAAACGCCCGGGAAGAATATTTTCTCAATTTATTTAACAAAATTAGCTATCATTTTGTTAATCAACATGAATATGTTAATTTCAAAAATTATCCAAAAGATGATAATAAAATTGTCTATATTGGAGGTATTCATGTTGAAGAAAATGAATATTTTAACACGGATTATAATAAACATGTAAGAATTAATTAGTTAAAATTGTATATTAAAATAAAGCAGCTGGGCTGTAGCTATTTCTCTCCTTTAGCTAGTGCAAAATGTTATTCGGCGGCTGGGAGCTAACTAGCTCTTCAGTAGACCGGACTGATGTGTATCTATTACACTACGTCGCCTCCTGCACAGCCTTAGGAATTAAATAGCTATATGCTTTAAATTAATTAGTATATTAATTAGTTAAAATTAAAAAGAAAAACTTCAACCGAAGGAAAATCTCTGTCTTGTAGGAATTCTAAACATATTTTCTTCTTATACACTTGGAAATCTTAATTTTAAATTTCCTCTTCTATTTCTGATATCCAAAGATTTCTCAAGAACCAACAACAACCCTACTATTATCATAACGTGTTTTAACAAACTTAGAAAATGAAGAATGATCTTTATTTTTTCTTAATTCCCAAAATAAATACACATCTTATAGGATCCTTCTCTGGTCCTTGTCTCTTTTGGAACGATTTTCGAGGATGGTGGAATGACAAAAAATGATGTTGATTCAATGATAGAATTATTTCAAGTCTTCAGCGATTATCAATTTAAAATAAGGATTCCTCATTATATTCCAACATCTTTTTCAAATATTGAAATTATAAATGAATTTATTGAACAACAACAAATATTATGTAAATTTTAATATTACCTTCATATGAAGGCTAGTAATTCCTTTAAAACATCTGAAAGAAGCAAATTTCATGAATACCTATATTTTTTAAATTTTTAGTTGATCCAAATACGAAACTTTTCATTTCACATTGTGGACTGAACAGTTTAACTGAGGTAATTAAGGATTCACTTTAGAATTTTAATTTAAATTAAGGCAATATATGCAGGTGTTCCTTTGATTTGTATTCCAAATATGGGTGATCAATTCCTTAATTCATCTCTCGTCGAACATTTGGGTATTGGAATATATGTAAGTCTAGTTTGGAGAGATAATGCAAATGAAGCACATAGAAATGATAATTTTGGTAACGAATTTAGAAATGCTGTTGCTGAGATGCTTGTAAAGTGAGTAAATTTCTTTATCGCATATGCTCGAATAATTACGCTCTCCCAAATAATTTTTGAAATTCTCAAAATTCTCGCTTAAGCGCTGCGAAGATAAGAATTTGACTGCTAGGCTTTCTATGATTCTCAAAATTTTTTTCAAAAAAAAGCGCTAAAAAAGGAGGAATTCTGTTTACTACTAAAGGGAATGTTAAGGGATTTGGGTGTGATATCGAGGGATTAAGAGGATGATGTCCAGTGATGTCACTACATATAGTATAAAGTTATTTATTTCATTAAAAACATGGCAATAAAATAAATTTTAACAAATAAAGTCAATAAAAGCCAATTTAAGGTCAATCTAGTAATACTATTATATATCATAATTTAAAAACCAAATCCTTGCCAAATTTCAATAAACCAGATTTTCTGCTTGCCATAAAAAGTTTGGTCAATATTATCATATTCATCCCTACATATGTTTAAATATCGGATATGGATACAAATAAATGGATATGGATACAGATAAGTTCAAAATGCCTGCGGATATCCATCTGACCAAAATTTATGTCCATTACCAATTCTGTTAAATATTACTGTACTGTTTGATCTCGGTTCATGTAAATTAACATTTACGTGCACTCTCTATTGTACGTGCAAATTTTTAAAAACCAGAGTTATCAAATAAAAATAGTTAAAAAAATATTTTAGCAATAAATATCAACGAGAAACATTCAAATTGCGAAACAAGATTCTTTTAAGTTACCATAATGGGTTTGAAGCAAAAAATGTTTTTCTAAATACGATTAGAAATGTTATTGATGGTCAGTAAATATGTTTAGACAAGAAGAAACAAATGGATTTTGGATTTTTTGGGAAGGGTTATTTAACGAAAAAACTTTTTTTTGATTTTTTATTGTGGATTTAAAATAAAAAATTTAAATTGGGGCTAATACTTTAGCTGGTCATTCCCCTTATTTCCCTTTCAATTTTTTTTCTCTTTTTGTGGCAGATCAAATCAACTAAGATCAATGTAAGCTGATTTAAATTAGCAAAGTTATGACCATTTATTTAAACCCTTGTAGCGGAGCAAAAACCTTTTCCAACTAGGATTGCTTCTTAATTTTGTTCATACTCATCAAATCTAGCGGATCTTGGTATCATTCGGTCCAGTTTGGAAAGTTCTTTCGAATGATATATAATAAATTATATGTCAAAGCTAAAAAGCTCAAAATGGTCAGCGAACAGGGAAAAACGGGGGATGTGCAGCCAAAGTATTACCAAATTGTGTTAAGGATGATTTTATTTGGATCTTGTTTTTATCAAAAAAATTTATCATAATTAATTGACACCGATTTTAAATAATTTGGATCTCAATTGTACGTTAGTCTCATTTGACGTCGGACATACAACTGAGATCTGACTTGTAAAATCTTTGAAAATTTAAAACTAAACCGCAAGTGAACGATTTTTTCATGTTTCTTATTATTTAAATTTAGCAAATTTTGGATAGATATGTATTGCATAATTTTATTAGATAAAATTATTAAAATTTAAAGTTTCTTTTTAATTTTATATTCAAAAAATAACACAAAATTTTTATAAAATTTCAAAGTGAAAATTATTTGAACGGTTTTTAACATGCTTTCTTAGTAATTAAATTGAGTAACTTTTAAATTTAATGAAGCAAAATTAAAAACTGCTGCTCATAGTAGAGCTTCAAAGCCCAAAAAGTTTATTAAACTTACGGGAATGTTCGCGTTGATGCCAAAGTAGACAAAGATTGTCTGCAATATTTACTGAAATTTTGTGAAGATTTTAAACTAGACCGTTTATGGGGAAATTTTCTTTAGCAAATCAGTCATTCCATATATTCTCTTAATAATTAATAAGATTTTAAAAAATATTTTCTTTCTTTTTCATCATTCTTATAGTAAAATGAATGGTCATTTTATCTGTAAAAAAGAAAAATCAAAGGTGAAGGTGAAAGGGAGAATATATAATGTGACCATTCTTGATCTATATTTATTTTTATATTTATTATTTTTCCTTTAAAATATATCCGGTTGCATGGCGCCAAAGAAAAATTTTGGGGGAATATTTATATATTTAATCTTTCATCTCATCAATAATATTTTTGGAGTGTTTAATGACATTCCTTTAAATAAAATATTTTTCTTTCAAAGCTTTCCTGTTTTTCATTTTATTCTTTAAAATTTTTGTCAAAAATCACTTATTTTTTGTAAAAATGAGAGGAGAAAATAGCTATACAGTTTTTGTAAAATGTTCTCGATTTATGGATGCCAGTTTTGTTTTTTGCTTATTTACAGGTTATTTATTGTTAAATCTTATTTTTTAAATGTACAGACAAGTAAGAGAACATTTAAGATTTTTATTTTGTGTTGTTTTTATGGGAGCTCTTCGGTTATCTCTCAAAATTTTCCTTTCTACTTTTTTCCTAGCTACTTTAAAGTGGGGCATAGCGATAGGTACCAAGTTCTGTATTTTATGTGGGAAATAACGTAAAGTATCATCTAGCACCCGTCCCCGAAACTCCGACCCCCGACGAATTTTCAATCAAAACCTCCTACCCGGACCCCGAAGGCTCTACCCCGGCAAACCCCGTTCCCCAACGATCCCTCCCACTAAATCTTTGGGGGCTATACTAGTACAAACTATTAAAATGAATTTTTAATTTCTCAAAAATTTATTTTAAATTTAAAGTTGTACTGAATTTATGTAATGCCGGTCCAGTTAATGTCCGTATTGAAACAGAAAATAATAAGGTAAAAATTTTAAATATTTAACAAAATATTTCTAACAATCGAAAAAAACTTTTTTAAAGAATTTCCATGTTGGCCCCGAACCGAGGACCAGATTTGAGTTAGTAGAACAATACGCGCCTTTAGCTACTGCTAGGAAAGTTCATCAAGATTCACCACCTTGTAATCATTTTTTATAAAATTTATTTAAAATAAGCAATATAGTAAAAAAGTCTTCAAGTCATTTCAGGGAAATTTTCTCTGCCTAAAAGGAAATTTAAAAATAATAAAAATTTTTGAAAGTACGGTTAATAAAAATTGCTCCCTTCGTTTTCTGTTTCATAAAAATACTGTAAGAAATGAGGGATATCCAGCTAGGTTTAAGATTTAGATGGAAGATCAGTATGCGATTTAGTATGTAATGCTCAATTATATTATTAGCTAAGGCGTCTAGCATTAAATGTTGGACCATAAACTTTTTATTCTCTTACTTCACTAACTTGATTTTGTATCAATTTTTGTTTAAAAATTCCATAAAACTTTTTATAAAAACAATTTTAAATTTAATAAGCACGCGCTTTTGCTTCCTCACTCAGCAAAAATTGGCAACCAATAAGACCAAATATAGCAAAACAACCAGTTCAAGTCATTGTTGATTTTGGAAACGTTGGAAGAGATGGAACAACAGAACAACCCTCTCCTTTAAAATTGACATCTGTGGGAGAAGCTGACGAACAAAAGATACAAACTGAGATGATAAGTGAGGGGCTAAGATAATTTCATAATTTTTTTGTAATTTTCTAGGAAAGGGGAAAAAGTGAAAAATGTGAAAAATATGCCTTTCAACTTTTAAATAAAAAATTTAGTTTGAAATAATTTTCAGTGGTTTTTGAAATTTTATTTTGTATTACTAGTACGTCTTTTTTATGAACCGACCTACATAGTAAAATTATATTCAAATAAAATAGGAAAAGTTTATCACAAATTCGAGTTAATGTGTTTGTGTTGAAAAATTAACTAGAATCTATGATGTTTTTCTTTAGGTAAATTATCCAGTGTACATAAGTTTCAATTAATGTTATTTTTAAATTGGTTGGTGATCGGGGGAGCTGCCTATAAAAATTAATGTTTAAACATAATTAAGAAATTATTTTAGCTCAAAGTCAATGGTTAGATTGGAGTAAATGGAGCAAATGTGAAAATGGAGAACGTGTTCGAAATCGTAACTGTATTGTTGTGAATAATATACCTTGCGAGGTAAAATAATCTTAAAAATTAAACAGAAATTTAAAAAAAAATTTTCAAAAAATTTAAGAAAGGCCAAAATATAGAAAGACAAAAATGTTATTCAACTCAAACAAATTCTGGTTTAAAATTTGCCCAAGATCCTACAATTATAGAACGTGAAATTCGTGGGGAATTAGCTTCTCCACGTTGAAAAATAATTTTTACGAAGTTAAAAAATTGAAGTGGAAGATAAAATTTTTATTTTTAAAATATTAATTTAGAAATTTTTTAATTTTATTTTTAAATTTTATTTCTTAAATATTTAATTTGAATGTATTATTCATTAAATTATTTTCTTTTTTGTATTGCTTTTAAAAACGTCTACCTATTTGATTTAGTTCAGTTTTATTTGGTGAAGACTACGATTGGCTATACCCCGTCTAAACCATTCACTTGGTTTTCGGCATTTAAAAATTGTTAAATTTTAATTTCTACTTTTTTCGGGGAGAATTGTTGTTTATTAACTTGTTTTTGTTTTACTTTTCTAAGTAAATCAGTCTACTTTTTAAAAAAATCGGAAAGTCCTTAGTAATACAAATCTTATATTAACACATAGGATTTGAACTGAAAAATTTTTTTATCACGATGGCCATTTCTAATTTCTTCTGTGTCACAATCAGAAATTTAAATACTTACACATTTCTAAAAGGTGGTATAATTCTGAATTTTTATTTTTAATATTTATTAATTTTTTTTAATTAAATTCTTTTTCTAAAATTTCAATACGAAAAAACTTTTTTAAAAAATTCTCAACTAAATTCAATTTAAAATTATTAATTTTTAAATTAATAAAAATATATATATTAGCTTTCCCAATTACGTAAATCGCCAAATTTTCTTTTTTTTTCGTTTATTCAGCTACACAAATATTCTCGTAGCTCTAAAATCATTGTTCAATTAACTAGTTAATAATTCTCTTTCTTTTATTTTTTCCTTCGCAATCTATCAAGCATTAACCCAATTTTAAAGTTTTCAGTCATTTTAGCTTACTTTCACTTATTTAAAAGAATTTATTTATTTATAATTCATTATTTATTATGTAATATCCCGGAAGTAATTAGCCGGATCAAATAAAAAATAAAAGACTCTTGACCTATCTTTCTGTAATATACGCAGAATATTTATGTCCAAGAAGATAAATGGAACTTTTTCCACATACCCCACCAAGGATGGATCGTCTTAAAAAATAATTCGGGTCGGTCTTGGTTTATAAAATCATTGGGCCTGATTTAGGGCCAAAATAAAGTCAGGGTTTCTAATAACTTATTTGAGTCACAGAATTATTCTTCATATTTGTGAATCACTGGAAGATTACTTCTTTTTTGTCAATCAAAAAACTTTAATAGGTGGGGGGGGCAGTATTTGAAACAACTTTTGAAAATTGCTAATGAGTGTCGTTATAACGATAGTGGTGTTGTATCAAATTTAAATTTATAATATTGTTTATGTGCCTTCTTAGAGATTTACAAAAAAAATTTTGTTTACAATCTTTATTTTTATAACTGAGAATTTAAATCTCCAAACTTGTTCGCAACAATAAATGACCGTTAAAATTAAGAAAAGAAACCGGATGTTTACAACAGTTTACAAATAAACTAATAAATCCAATCAAAATCTTTTTTCGGATCTTTTTTACCTTCTAAACAATTTCACACAATTAAGCATGCCATTCAATTAAAAATCCCTTTTCCTTTTATTTTTAGCTTTTCCCTTTAAAAATATAACTTTTAAAAGTTATTCCAGACCTGTGCATAGTCACGGATTTTTGTATCCATATCTGGATATTTACTGCGGATATCCGCAGGTATCCGCGGGCATCCTGATATTATTTGTATCCATATCCGTATCCATGCACAGGTCCGGGTTATTTATTTTTGGTTATTCTTTATTTGAGAATTTAATAACGAGACAAATCCTCTTATATAGAATAAACATAATCATGGGACTTTCCATTACGATTATAAACCTAAATTGTCCAGATCACTATAAATTTTTGAATTTTTTATTTAATATTTCTTAAGCTATTGAACATAAACTGTTAAAAAACACAATTTTATCAAATAGATATCGCCGTTTTTCGACCGGAATTAGAAAACTCCTAAAGCAAAATTCAGAAAATTTTTGAGAATTTTGTTAAACTAATTTAGTATATCCTTGCACAAATTTGGTAAATAAAAATTAAATATTCTCAATTTTAGAAGCTCACATCTAACTTACACCATAACGCCCCAATACATAACCTCATCTCAACTTCCGTCCACATTTTTTTTTATTTTTCTTTCAACGTCATTCCCCCCCCCCCCAAAAAAATAATTTTATTTTCTGGAGAGTACGCGGAAATTAATCTTTGTGTTTCTTTTTATTCTTTCTAAAAATTTCGGGTCTTTTTCACTGTTTGAATCCCCGGCACTTTACTTTATAAAGAGAGGGAGAGATATATCTTTGCGACAATTCGACGCCCTTTCCTCTTTTCTTTATTTAATTTATAATTTATTTCTTTGCCGTTTTAAGAGCTAAACAACCCTTTTTCTATTTTTTTTATTAATTCGTTTTTATTGTTTGATAATTTAATTTTTACTAATTAATTTGAGATAAATATAACGGATTTTTATTTTTTTAAAGAAATTTTTTTTTGAAATTTTTAAAATTATAAATTCTTCTTAATAAATGAATGGCATATAGAGAAGAGAGAAAAATTGGAAATTTTATTAAATTATTTCGGCTATTGTTTATTGTTGTTTTAATTGTTATTTTTCAAATTAAATATACAGGTAATTATTTAACCGGGACAATAAAATTCAAATTATTTACAATGAGATTAAAAACTCTAAAATACTGCCAATAATTTTGGGATCCTACAAATATTTTAAACTTATCATAGTCCTCGACCTGACTCATTTTCGATACTATTTATGTTTATTGACTTATAAGTGTGTATTTCTGAAGTAAGGTACTACTCATTGTACGGTTAATTGCCCCTTCCTCCTAATTTCTATTAAAATAAATTCTCAAGATCCATTTACTTATTAGGAAAAAATTTTTATGTTTTTAAATTTATTTAAAATTGATTTTTTTGAATTTTTGTATCAAAAAATAGTCTAATTTCTATATTTTATTCCTCTAAAAATAAAGATTTAATCTACGAAAAATTAATAAAAAAATCGGAAAATATAGGAAAGGAAATGAATTTTTTTGATTATAAATAATAAATTTAGAAAATTTTGAAAAATTGGCATATTGATTTAAAAAATTTAAAAAAATAGAAGAAAATGACTTAAAAATTCAAAATTTAAGATGCTCAAAATGATTCAGAAGAAAATCAAGAGGAAAACACTAACCCTCTTCGATCAGAACTTCCATTAGCTACAGGAAAGTGGAACCAATTTAAGGGATTTTATACGCCTAGACCTATTCCGTCTAATGCACATTTTAGTGAGTTTGAATAATTGCTGTTAATAAAAAAATAAAATTTTCGAAAGGGAGGGGTTGGCGGATGCCATTTATCATAAGGGGGGCAGGGTTGATCCTCGGACAGGGTTGATTGAAATCAAAAATTTATTCCGAATCAAAACGAAATGAAATAAATATTTCGATTAAAAACAATTAATTGTTAAAATAGTAGGAGACAGTCTAAGCGATGCACTCAAGGAAAGGGAAGATTTTTTCGGTCCCAAGGGTTAGCTTGAAGCGGGATTGACTGTAATAAAATTGAGTCATATAAAATACCATGATAAAGCATAACAATTTATTATTATTTAGCATTTGCCTCTGTATGGGCTTCATGGTCTGCTTGGTGAGATCCTATTTAATATTTCAGAAAAATAATTTTTAAAATAAAAAATTAATTTCTATAAAAATATTGTCAAGGTCATACTGTACGAACAACATCCAAATGCGTGTTCGTGCGTGTAATACAGTCAGAGGATTTAGCTGTTTAGGCCCAAACAGAGTTATTTAAAATGTGTACTTTTCCTCTCATTTTTAAAATTTAAGGATATCCGTCCTTGTGGAAATATTTTGACAGACATACCAAATAGACAGAGAATCCAACAAGTACCACTAGAACCTAACACAAATCACCAACAATTTGAATTGGAAGACCCATGGGCTGAGGATAGAAGGGAGGCATTAAAGCAGCTTTATGAGAAGATTCCGAGGAGAGAAGAAAATGTTGAAAAAGGTAATTGAAAAATTTTTTTCAATATAACGAAAACGATCGAAAAAAGGCTCTCCAACATTGAGGCAATAAATAATACTCGGAAAAATTTATCTAGATTATAGTCGATATAGTCGATATACTCCACTTTATCGGAGATTATCTTTCTGACTTTAATTTTCCTGTAAAAACACTAAAGCAAATCAAACTAGATATATACTTAGTAAATTTCAGTCAAAAGGCCAGAATTATTTGCATCGAAAAACATTGAAAATATTCAAATAAAAAACGAAAATGTGGAAAATAAATTAAAAAATGAGGAAATGACTGGAAGAAAAAGTGAAGAAGAAGGGAGTGAGGAAGAAGAAAATAATGACGAGGAAGAAAATAAATTGGAAGAAGATTTTAAATCCACAATAACAGGACAAAGTACAACAACAATTAAAACAACAACAATTACTTCCCCACAGAAAACATTCAAAACAGAATTATTTACAAACACAACAACAACGTTACCAACAACAACATTTAATTATTTAGAAAAACAAAGAAAACTTGAATTTTATAACGCGCGTGGAATTACTACAAGGCATGAAATAGTATTTTTGTTAGAGTATCAGTTAAGAAATATACAGAATTATAGTGTTTGCTCGAATTCCGGAGCAGTTTTATGAAATCCCCGGCTTTATGAAATCCCCAGAATTATAGTCTTTGCTTTGCGGATATCCTAACTTTTTCAGATACGGATATCAGAATCCTCCAATACTTCCTGGGGTATATTTATAAATAACTGGTTTAGGAGAAGAGAATCTTTATGTGTAAGAGTCCATTATCAAAATAATTTAGCAATTTCAGTCCACTAAAACTTGAAAAGGAAAAGAAGGATTTTTTAAAACAAAAACTAAATAATCAACAACAAAAATTAATCCCTGTAAATCTTGGGAATGATACAGCCCGAGCTCTAGAATGGATGGTTGAAGGAATAAGTAAATCATTAGAACAACAACCTCCTCAAATCCTTCAAAACAATCAGAGAAATAAATTAATTGAAGGCAAAAATACGAAAGTAGAAAATGAACAGGAGGTTGAGGAAGAAGAAGAAAATGAGGAGGAAGGGGGTGAAGTGGATGAAGATAAGGTGAAGAACAGAAGAAGGCCTTTACTTCACTCTGGGGAATTGGAGGTATTAAATATATAAGATACTAGAGACTTATTCTGGGATGGGATTAAGAAATATTTTCTTTTTAAGTTTAATGAGAAAAAGAGGAAGAAAGTTGAGCTGAGAGGAAGGGAGGATTTGTTTGAATAATGAAGAAAATTAAGTAAGAATATTTTTGTGTAGATAGTCATTAAGATAGCCCATTAATAGTCATAAATTCATTTATAATCCAAACAGAATAAATTCCAGATTAGGGAATTGGGAAGACTTAAATCCTTTTTTTCAATATTTACACCTTCCCCTAAACTTTTCATTAATAGGAAAATGAGGATTCTGGAGATATTATTTCTTCAACGTCTTTACCATCTACAAAAATTTCTATAACAACAACAAAAATATATTCTACAACAACAATTCAGGAACAAAAAATAAATAAAGAAAAAGCTAAAATATCACAAAAAAATAATATATTAGAGGAGAACAAATTAAATAAAAAAGGAGGGAATTTAAATGCTAATCAAAGGAAGAGATTAATGAAGGCAAGTTTAAAGAATTTTTAATAAAAAAAATAATGGTTAGGAAAAATGGTTAGGAAAAATGGAATAGAGAGTAAGTATTAGTAATGTGTAAGGTTGTCGGATAGTTGTAAATCCTCGAATATCCGAATCAGATATCCGAACTGAAAATTTCCGGATATCTGATTTTTCGGATCCGGATCCGACAACCCTAGTAAAGAGGACAATCAACCAAACAAAAAAAAAGAAAAATATTTTATTTTTGCGTCTTAGGAATTGGTTGCCGCTCAAAAATTAAAACAACTCCAAATTGATCAAAGTAAGGAACGTATCCTTCAACAACAAAATCAACAAAAACAAAAAACACAATCAACAACAATAGAAAAACAATTAACAAAATTAAAAGCTGAAATGCATGCAATGGAAGCGGTTTTGGAGAGAATGAAAAATACTGCAGGGTTAGAAGAGGATGATTTGGGAGAAGAAAAGGAAGAAGGAAAAAATAAAGAAAATGAAGGAAAAGCTGAAATTAAAAATGAAAAAATCCAAACTCATAAAAGAAATGAAGGAAAAACGGAAATAAAGAATGCTAAGGAAGTGAGTGTCATATTATGATTTAATTAGAATATAAAGATTTATTTTGCTCTAAGCTATGTAATCATAGCTTGAACTGACTTGAACTGATTGAAGTCGTTTTATCAAAAAACTATCTAAGTAGTTAGTAATAGGCAAAATATAGCTGCACAAATTTTCTATAAACTAGAGATCGGACCGAGCTATATCTCGCATAAAAATCACAGTTAACGAGATTGGTATTTTTCGAGTTAACTATCTTTTTAAGTTTTTTGGAAGTTTGCTTTATTTTCTTCATGGATGGCTCTAGAAAATTCAAAACTATTCCGATACACCTCACTCGAGTCCGCACAGTTTAGCCCCTTTTATGCGTAAGTATCCCTCTGAGTGATGCTCCTTTGTTTTAGAAAAATTTCGTTGAATCCTTCTGTTTACTTTTGTTTGAATTTTACGAGATCCTCTTTGGAAACAATTTATTTAGTTGAATATTAAGGAAGTAAAATATTATAAAATTCGAAAATTTTTTAAAATTTAATTTCAGCAACCAAATCGAGAAACAACAACAAAACTTCCAGCTACACCAAAAATTGTTTTACCAATAAAAGTTGAAAACAATAAAAACCATAAGCATTTAAATAATCCTCGACCCGTTCCAATACTAATTGGGGATCAAAAAATAATTGTTTCATCAGCTGCTATACCTCAAATTTCTTCTAAAAAGCCCTCGCTTCCTTTAAATAATTCTTTTGTTCAGAAGAAAAATAACAATAGAGAACAACAAACAATTTTAACAACAACATCAAAACCTTTACTTTTTATGAAAACTTCAATTCAGAGAAGAAATAATAGAGGAAATTTTATTTCAAATAACAACACAAATATTGATAAGAAAATTATTTTGACTGAAAATCCTGGTGAATTTTTAACAGAATTATTTTTTAAAAATTTAAAGCTGAGAATTATCGGCGGAATTGAGGTAAGGTTGGCGGTTCCGTGTATCCAGAACTGAGAAACTCGGATGTCCGTAAATTTTCGGTTCGGTTATTGGTTCCAATTCCGTAGACCCGAAAATTTCATAGGAAACGCCAACTTTATATTGAGAGTAAAATGATGTTTCAGCCAAAAAGTTTTTTCAATTTGGATAGGAATAAGAAAAATTTCTATATTAATTTCTTCTTCTAAATACCTTAACTTTTTGTGGATTTCAAAAATTAAAAAATGTCTAATTCGAACCCTTCTTGTTTTTCTGCAAATTTTGGTAATTTTGGAAATATTTTAAGGCGATTTTCTTTCTTTTTCGGTTTGATAATTTATTAAATATTCCAAAAATTAGTATATTCTCTATTTTCAAAGGTTCAATATGGCTAGATGGAAGCATTCCTCGAGTTGGTTCAACAGCCAAATGGAGTGATTGGAATGATTGGGGAGAATGTTTTTGCGGGAAACAAATGCGTTCTAGAACATGTATTTATGAGGATAATAGCTTTCAATCACAAGGCAAAAAATTTTTTATAGTGCCTTTATTATGGTAACACCAAAGAAAATTAAGCAAAGTAGATTGGAGAAAATAAAATTTACAGATCTCTAGATTATAATCTTTCCTGAACTAAATGACTTTAGATTTACAGATTTTATATACCAAAAATTATTGTTAAATAAAACCTAAAAGTCGGAGTATTTAGCGATTAAAATCCTGTTTCTTAAATAGGATTGCCATTTTCGAACCGGGTCGACGTTCGTGTCATCTTTTCGTGCCTCATTTTTATCGAACCAGGCCGTTCGACTATTTTTCGGGCCAAAATTCGATACCTGGTTCGATTTATCGAACATAACCGGGCCGGCGACCCTTTCGTATATCACTTCCAGTGTTTTTCTATCTAATAGAGGGGTTCGGCCGCTTTAGTTTAATTTTTTAAACCCCTTAAAAATTCACTCCGTAACTATAACTAATAATTTAGTCCTTATGTGTACCAAAAATTAGATTATAGTTTCTTTATTTTTAAGGATGCTCGGGCAAATCATACGAAAGCAGGTCTTGTATATCTACCACAGAGCAATGCCCAACAACAATTCCACCCATTCCCCCTTCTAAACAACTACAATTAATTTCTAAAAAAGAAAAACCTTCCTTAAATATTTTGAGAAGGACTTCTTTAAGTATTGGGCCTTTAATAAATGAGGAAGCTTTTAAAAAAGGAAATAAAGGTCAAAATCATCAAAGGCTTTCGGAGAATGAAATTTTAAGACATAGACATCGCCTTTTCCTAGCTCAGAGACACAGAATGATGAGATATAAAAATTAGATGATTAATGTATAATTTTAAGGTGAATACCTACAATTTTGAATTGTCAAAACCTCAAAATTAGTTAATCAATGAACTTTAGACACATTTTTTAAATGACTAACCACTAAGTGGTAGGAAGGTCAAATCAAAAACCTCGGGCTTAGTACCAGGGATCTAGCCGACCCTATCCCTAAAATCACGAATTGAATTTTTATGGTGCCTAGATCTTTGCTTCGTACTCTTAATTAAAAGATACGAAATTTTCAGCCCCAAATGGGGAGGATATACTTGTACAAATATTTTACCAATTTACTACGAGGGCATATTTAATTTAAACATATTTACTTTATTTAGTTATTTTATTTTTTATAACATTTTTTATATCAAAAAATTATTATGAAAAATAAATATTTAATTTAACAAACTCAGAAAATTATAAATTAAAAAATCTTTTACTAAATTTGCAAACTAATTTTTATAACAAAAAAGTGCGTAACCCGAAATTTAAAAATCCAGTTGATAAAATTAAATTTGTGTTTTTACTTTTGGATTGGCTGAAATACTGAAAATATTAAATTTAATTTAATAGAGATTAATAAATTACCTTCGATTATTCCTCGATCGTTTTTGTTTAATTATAGAAGATGATATTTTATTAGAATTAATTGAATCTCTCATTCTTATATTAATATCTAAATCTGTCTTTTGTAGTTCGTTTGGTTTATACTAAAAGATAAAATTAATTAGAATAATATTTTAATTAATTGCTTGAAGGATCGGTATCAGTTACTAGGGCCTATGTACCGAAATTTTTGCGTGGAACGACATTCGCCAAATTTTCAAATTTATAAAACACGCCGAAGGCAGAACGCCAAAAATAGGCCAAAAATGCCTCTGTTAGTTACGTTCGAACATAACCAGTCTAAAAACGATTTCCCGATTCTGACGAGACTAAAAATATTAGCCTCAGTCAAACTAGACTGAGGCCTTTTTTTAATGGAACAAAAGCCTTGGGAAGCGAAAGCAGTTCTGGAATCAGAAGAACATTCTAAAATGATGTCCTAAAACATTAAGTCTTTATATGGGAAGATAGTCCTACTTGCGAGCTTTTATTTTTTTTTGGCTTTTATCCAAACTTAGTTAAAAATAAATATCAAAAATTACATTATTTATCCTTTCGTTAACATTCCCAATCCTTTTTTGGTTTTCAATAAAAATTTGTTCGTTCTTTAATTGTATCAATTTAATTTTTGAAATTAAATCTTCAGGTAATTCTTTATCATAAAAATCAGTATCTTCTTCATTTTTATTTTCTTTTTTAAAAGAAATTGTTGTAGGGGGTGTTTTGGCTATAGTAAAGTCAAGTTTGGGAAGGCGAACTCTTCGCAAGTATGGAGAAGGCCTGTGGGAATTGGATATTTTTATTGTTGTTGGTGTTGAAAATTCTTTCTAAAAAATAAAACTGTTATACCGGTTAGGCAAGGCTGTCATACCGGCTAAACTTTCTTAAAAAAGACCTAAGGACATTTTGAGCATAAGAGATAAAAAAGAAATATTTTTATCTAGGTCTAGGTATTTTCTAATTCTAGATATGTACTTGGGAAAACGGCAAATTTCAAAGGAAATTCTAGTTTCTACGAATTTAAACTAAATTTAATTTTAAGATTTTTTCAATTTCTAAATACCTAAGTATTTAGAAATAGAACTTAAAATTCTAAGGATTTTAGAATTTACATTTTCAGAATTTTCAAGAAACAGAGTTTGCCGCTTTTCTGCAAATTTCTTCTTGTTTTCCATATTTTTTGTTGTTATTTAATTTTCTATTTATTTTTAATTAAAATATAAAATATAATTAAATTTATTTTCTTTTTATATTTTCAATGCCTCGAGAGAATGGATAAAATTGAAGGATTTTAATGAGTATAATAAAGCGTAAAAGTGGATTAAAATGTTGAGGTAATGACCTAAAAAAGTGTAAAAAAGCTATTAAAATGAAGGGAAGCATTCGAAAACAATGAAAATTGGAAATAAAAAAAGCTGGTTGAATGTGCTTATTTTTTAATGTTTTCTTCTAAAAAATAAACAGAAAATTAATTGCTTTTCTCCGATGATATGTACTACAGATTAAGGACGGGTGAGGTTCCGAGTCGAAAAAAGTAGTCCGGATATGGATTTAGTAACTCGACCCATCCCCGAAACAAATGTTTCTAGAAACCATTCCAATAAAAAGTAGGTTTTGGTAGAGTTCAAAAATATATGTAGGTTGGGCGGGAAAGGGTATCCCGTAATTTAAATAACAGAAAATGTCAAGCATAATAAGCAGAGTTGTGTCGAAATAAAAAAATCTTCGAAAATCGGTAGAAAAAACGTCGAAAATCGAAAATCGAAAGTCGAAAATCACAATTTCGAAGCATTTCAAAGCGACAAATGAAAGCGAAGGCGTTAACAATCCTTTGAATACCGAAGCTTTTGAGTTATCTAGATTTAGAAAATTCGTTGAAGACCAATTCTTTGAAGATCTAAAAGAGAGGGTTATTTAAAAGAAAGCTGATAGGAAGCTAGTTTTTAAGCGAAAATCGAATCCGAAAATCTAAAATATAGTGCTAAAACCCCCTCTGACTATTTTCTATACACATTTTCAAGACAAAAAAGAGTTTTAGTCCTTTTAAAAATATTTATAGAAATAAAAAAAAGCAAAAAATAAACGAAAAGTTGATGGATTTGGTTCCCTTTAGGGAAAAAAGAAAATATTTCTTTTTAAAATATTTCTTCAATGCATTTTATTAATCTCTGCCATCTCCCCAAAATTTATTTTTGAATGTTTTTTTTTGTTTAAAAGTGTCTCGAACTAAAAGAAAATAAAAGGGAATAGTTTTCGTGACGAGGAAGTTTTTGTTTATAGAAAAATTCTAGTTCTATTCTTTTTGGGGTTATTGAGATTAAAAAAAATTAAATAGAGGGCAAGGCAAAGAATATAGAAGATTCTTAACTGGACTTGATAATTTGTGTATTTTGGAATAGATGTTTAGGGGTCCCCACTAAAAATAAGCACAGATGAACCCAAGCTTTGATTGTTGACAGAGCTTCTTGAGATAAACAAAAAAATATCAACAATTCTGATCACCCAAATTTAGAAATAATAGTCGAAGGAGATCTTAGGCCCACAAAATAACTAACAATAAGGTAGAGAGTAAGAGATAGAAAATCTTTTTTACGAGTCAAAATCAATGTAAAAATTTTTTACCCGAAAATGAAAATTTATGCATAAAAAATATTACAATAAAAATATTTTTTAATCAAAAATTAATGAAAATTTAATAATTTTTTGGAAATTTTTGAAGGAATTTATTTTAAAATTATTTAAACAAAGTCAAATTAATTTTAAATTTCTTTATTTAAAAATTCCTTCATACTTTTAAAGTTATACAATTGTATAAAAAGTTTAGAAATATGTTTCAGATCTCCCATTTTTAATCTGGGTTTTCTGCGGTTTAAAGGTAGATTTAAATATTAAATCACAACTAGTTATTTGTTAAAATACACAATGACAGAAACTAATACTAAGGAATAGGGTTTCACCGGAACCGAAATTTTGACCGGAACCGCAACTTTTCTAAGTTCCGGGCCGGAACCGGAACTTTAAGAAAAAAATCTTAAAAATTTACAAAATTTTACAAATTTTTAAGAATTTGTATTTTAAGTAGCGTTGTCTGTTCACCAAAGTATTCGGTTAACCGAAACCAAACCGAAAATCTGTCAGCGATAAGTGATATATGTGGATTAGAGAGTGGTGTATAAACGGATTTGTTGGATATACGTGTTTGATATCGGGCGATATAAAGGCTCGTGATTGTAAGGGGGATTTAAGGGATATCAGTGGAATAAGGAGGGATATACGTTTTATGATGGTAAGGAACGATAGAAGGCTACTAGACCCTTTGAAATCACACGATATAAAACAAAATCCACCTTGATACATCGAATCCTCCGATATACCATACAACTTTCTTTTACTTTAAGCGCCGCAGGCGAAAATTTTGAAAATTTCGGAAAGCCGTAAGCAAAAAATTCACTTTTTATTGGCCAAACTAAAAATTTTAAGAGCCAAAAACCCTAAATTCCTCCATGTAAGAATAGAATAATTTTTAAAGCAAAATTAAACTTATAAAATAAATTATTTATGGGGAGAAAAATATAAAAAATTAATTTATTTTGACCAAGCATCGAACCTACCTTTAAATCAATAGAGTCTAACCCATTAACCACTCGACCATCTGCTCATACAAAGGCAATTGAAAGAAAATAAACATATTTCTTTCGATTTTTCTTTTAATACCAATTATGAGAGTACGAGTACTTCATTTATATTTTAAAAATATCAATCCTTACGGGTGTAAAAAAGTTCCGGTTTGGCCGGAACCGATTTGTAAATCGAAGCCAGTAACAGTAACCAATTTGAGTTCCGGTTCCCGGAACCAAAAAAAACACCCGAACTTCCGGAATCCGGAACCGGAACTTCCGGTAAAACTCTTCTATCAACGCACTTGGCGAAAACCTTTGATCTTCAGAAGTTTATTTTATTGCCTTTTTATTATTACGGTCAGATTTATCTAAAACACAAGCTAAAATCAACCAATGATATTCTTAGCCTGATTCTAAAATTGTTATAATTAAAAAATTTAACAGCGGTATCGTCAGCGGTATCGTGATTCAGTGAAAAAATCGTCAACGGTAAAAAATTGGTAAATCCTTTAGTTGGCAAAATTAATAAAAAAAAATTTTTTACCCAGAAATGAAAATTTATGCATAAAAAGCAAAATATAAGAATATAAAATTACTCAAATCGAAATTCCATGTAATTTTGATAATATTTTCTCTTAATTTTTAAAAAATATTTGAGTTAATAGATCGAACAGAATTTTTTGTTTCAGAGAAAATATTAGAGTAAAAATATTGTAGGTAATCAAAAAATAATAAATAATTAAACTTTAATAAATTTAGGGAATTTTCTGACCGGAATTTATTTAAAAAATAAATTTAAATTCATTTTTAATTTATATAGTAAAAAATTCCTACTTAATTTTAAAGCTATATAAAAATGTAAAAAGATTTAAAATGTGAAATCCCAGTAAAGGAAAATAAAATGCAAAATCCCCAAATTAAACTAGAGCTTTAATTGAAAATTTAAACATGTATTTGCGAACAAAAGACAAGCGCCCCGAACAAAAATAGATTACGAACAAAAAGAACCTCGCTACAATGACCCTAGATATAACTAAATTTTTACCATTCCCTAAGATTTATACCCAAAAATGACTTTCGAATTAATCACCCACTTGAACGAATTTTTATTCAATCCCTTTGAACAAATGTTATAAAAATTCTGTATCAGTTAGTCAAAAAATAAAGAAAGAACTAAAAGGTTTCAGGTATTCAAAACCGAACCGAAGAGCCAATCGAAAATCATTTTTTCTTTAGTGTGGCTCAGCTTCGAGCCACCAAACCAAACCCTCAAAAATAGAAAACAAAGAAAATAATTAAAGAAAAATAAAAATACGGACAGATAAAGTCCGTTTAGTACCAAATCCTTTTTTAAAATACGTAGATTTTAAATAGTAAAATCATCAAATTCTCCTATCTTCTTACTTTCCAATAAATTCAGAAATCTTTGAAAAAAATTCATCCTTAATAAATCCATTGTTCTCCAAATTTTTGTGTATTTTATTTCTCAGTTCTTCTGCAGCATTTTGATATTTGCTTAAATGATAATTTTAAAAAAATCATTTTTTATTTTGTGTTAATAACAGATCCCCCACTCCGCCTTATTCTTTGAAATAAATTTTACTCAGACCTTTACTTATTACTTTAAGACTATTACGGGTTCACCACTGTTTTTCGGTTCCAGCAGTTATTCTTTGTGTCCAAAAGTATTAGCTAGTTTATTAAAATAGGTATATTTTTCATTAATTTAATCCCAATTTATATTAAAAATTACATAATACTCAATTCTATATTTGAAATATAAATGTTTACTCACTCATAGTTATCAATCAAAATACTTTTGAGTGCACTTCTCAATGCTTCTGCAAAATCTTGTCGTAAATGAACATAAATTCCAATTCCCAAGTGTTCAATAAGGGATGCATTATAGTATTGATCAGCTGCATAAGGAATACAAATTAAAGGAACCCCTGCATACATCGCCTTGAAATTTTTAGATTATCAGAAATGCTACAGAAAATAAATTTAAATACCTCATTCAAACTGTTTAGGCCACAATGAGAGATGAATAATTTTGTGTTAGTTTTGCCTTAAAATTTGAAGTTTCAAAAAAAGCTTTAAAAGCTCTAAGTTTTTTACTTTACTTTTCATATTTTAACCTGACAGATTAAAATTTATTTTTTGGATAACATTGAAAGAAACGAGGTTAGAACTGCCGTAATTTCGAGCTGTGTGAATCTCCGTTTCTTTCTGATTTCAAACTAACACGGTCCAGATAAATCTTTTTCTCCCGCAAGCTCTAAAATAGCTGTATATAGCGAGAATTTTCTGAAAACTAATTCAAGTACGGAAGATTCATCCGGTACAAAATTGTTCGGAGATATAAAATCCTGTACTCGCTAGCATTTTAAACTCTATATTAAATATTTTTAAATAATATAACCAAAATATTAAATTAAAATTAAAAATTTATTACGTAATATGTTCTGCTGTTCAACGAGTTGTTCGGTAAAAACAATGTTGGGATGCTGTAACTCAGCTGGTAATGAACCAGGATCAAGTCTAGCTTTAAATATACATTGTTCTGCATATGGTAAAAATTCTTTTATCATTTCTTGAGATCTTCCAATTCTTTGTGAAATTCCAAAAGCACCACCAGACCCAAATGAGATAAAAACAACACATGAAGGCTTAAAAGAAAATCTTTAAAAATTTTCTTCGAAATATAAATTATTTTTAAACAATTATGAAAAGCGTATTCAAGGTTAAAGTAATTCAAATTCTCTAATATCTATAAATACTTTATAGTAAACTGGTAGAAGAAAGAAATAAAGTATTGAGGTTGTAGGGGCTTGCATAACTTATAGCTACTTTCTAGATGCGGTCCGCTCTGCAATATTTTAAGGCTCTACGAAGGATCAAGTTGCTGATTGGATTTTCACCGAGGAGGAATTTTGAATTTTTAAAGAATAATTTCATGAATAAATATTAAAATATTACTTCATTTCTTTCAAATTTATTTCCAGTCAAAATTCCCTTTTCCTCAACAGCAATTCCACCAATATACATAATTTTATCTTCCAACTTTGGAAAATCTTTGAATAATCCAAATTTGTTTTGGTTAATAAAATGATGGTCAATATTCCCAAACAGTTCATTAAATGGTATAGGCTCATTTAATCCTCGATTTTTATAATAATCAGTATACAAATGAGGGTAATAGTCTTTATAAGAGTCATTAAACTCTTTCATTAACAATCTATTTCTTTTTCCGAGCTCCTCTCTATTTTGAAAATATCTTTTAGAATTTTGGTTACAAATACCAGTTTTTTTATTCCAATCTCCTGGCTTAGCGGTTATGAATTCTTTAAAAATGATAGATTTTTAGAGTGAATTTTTATATTAAATGGATTGTATTTTTCTTTGTCTTGCCTATATCAGGGATTAATTTTGAATAAATTATTTTTTAACTTTATAATAATCATTATATTTTAGACAATAATATTTATTAAGAAATATTCCTTTTAATTTTTTAAAAAAGGATTTCGATTTCTGTAACCGGGAGAAAACTGATTCAGTAACATTTAGTTTTTCCACAAGGAACCGTCGACTTAATATGTCGGCGGAATACTATTTGAGTCAAATCTGAAATCTTCCTGAGTGCCGCCGACATATATTGAGTTAGGGATTAAGTTTACATGCCGAATTATTTCAATACGAACCAGGAATAATATGATCAGTAACATCAACTCCAAGTAATTGAAGATATTTTGGAAAGAATACAGTAGCAGCAACATTAAAAGTTTTTTCGATTCCCAGAGCATGAAAAACTTCAAAAGACCCAGACATAATTTCAAACTCTGCCATTCCAAAAGAATAATCATATTGTTTTAGATAATCAAGAATTCCGATTTCATAGCTATTCCCAATGTTTACTTGTGAATTTTCAATAAATTCTTTAAAAAAAGTTTTTTTTCAAATTAATAAAATAATGAAAAAGACGAATATTTTAATTAAAATTCCTAAGATATAATTAGTATAAATATTTTTGCTTGTCTCAAACTATGTATTTCATTCTTTTCAATTCATTTATGAATTAAGTTTATTAGCTAAAAATCAGATAAATTGTCATGTCTGAACTGCTAAAAAATTTGAAACGGAACCGAGAAGTGCGATTGTTTGGAACTGAAAAATTATACTTTTTTAACTCAGCGCTAGTACTCAAAAATTTACAAAATGATAAAATCTTTGGGGTTTCAATCATTAGCTCCTTCAGGTCCGCTAGAAGCTAGCTAATGAAAAGATCATAGGACTGATTATTTTTAAATAAAATGTACAGATTCAATAACCTTTATAAATTCCGAGATAAATATATTTTCGCATATCTTCAGCAAAACTTGAAGTATGGGGTAAATAAATAATATTAATGTTTTTAGAATTTATTTGAAGCGCATTAATGTCTGTGTAAACAAGCATATCCTAAAAATAAAAATTATTATAAGTTAATATTTTATCGAGAAGTATAGTTAGAAAGAGGGGGCACGCGGGGCAAGAGGGGGCATAACTTCGCAAAGCCATAACTAGCTGGAAAATTGCTTGCCCTTATAAATTTTTGTATCAAACTCTCTAGCTCGACGAGAGGAATCGTTTAATACTAAATTTGGTAAGATTCGGAAATCTTGAAGCAGGTTATGCTTGGGGTAAAATCGTGGCCTTTGTCTCGAGACCAAGATCTATTTATTTTATTAATAGAGAGCATTTCAAATAGATATTTAGTTTTTTACAAATTTTTTAGATTAATACTTACAACAATGTATTTTGTTGATAACAAATTGGCTAAATTTAACTAAAAAATTTAATTATTAAATTAACTTAAAAGGTTAATAACTAACATTAAATTGAACATGGGAGTAGTAAATATTAGTGCAAATATATAAAACTCTTTTCTTGCCTGAATTATACTGATCAAAATTATAAAAACCTCCTAACGTGTTTCTATTTAAGAATTCTATTGCATTTTCTACTTTAATTTCGTCATCCTCAAAGCGGTTAAATTTCTCCACATAAGGCTGTTTGCCTTTATCGAGAGCTTTTCCCAAATCTCCTCCAGAACCTCCTTTATCAGAACCTCTCTTAGAGCCTCTTCCTCCTCCTGCTCCACCTGATAGACAGCTACAGTTGATACCTCTTTTATATCGCTGATTACGCAAAATTTTTCCTTCCATTTTATCACATTCACAGAATTTTCCATTGGAAATTGTTATAAAAATTGTCAAGAGTGAAATGTAAAAAATTAATTTTAAATACATTCTACTAAAATGTTTTTATAAAATTTTTTATATTTATTAAAACATTGTAAAATTATATTTTTATATTATATTAAAAAAATTAATAAAAATTAAATTAAAATTATATATATTAATGGCAATGTCAATCAATGCCTTTACGCAAGCTCAATGCCTTTAATTGAGAGACCCTCCCCGAAAAATTTTCCCTAAATGCCCTCCTCAATCCCAATGCCCTCTTTTTTCCATCTCTTAAAATTATTCAGAATTTCATAACATGTTGAGGAAGGCAGAGAATAAACTTTTTTTTATCAACATGATTCATGTTGTAAACCCAGAGCCATTGTTTTTATAGTTTTTATTGAGAATATTCAAACCATGTATATTATTTCCCTCCCTCGATTAATTCCATATGCCAATTCCATATGCCAAAAAACTTACGGAATTAATTCCCCAGGGGAATTAATCGAGAAAATATGGTAGCTAATTTGACAAAGTAAAATATTTTTTATAAAAATTGGTTATTGAATTTTTTTAAATAAAAATTGATTAATGACTGTAAAATTTAAATTTTATTTTAAACAATAAAAAAAATTTTTTTTTAATTTTGCTTAATTTTTACTAAAAATGAATGTGTTTATTCGACTTCAACGATTTCAAAATTTCTCTAGGAAGTTTAACATCGGCTCTATTTTGAATCACCCCTTTGAAAATTTTTAGAAAAAAGAGGAAAGATTAAAATAAATAATTTTGCTTTAAAATGAATTTTAAATCCCTTCAAATTTCTCCCATCTTTTTACTCTCCAATAAATTCAGAAATCTTGGAAAAAAATTGGTCTTTAATAAGTCCATTGTTCTTCAAATTTTTGAGGATTTTATTTCTCAGTTCTTTTGCAGATTTTTCGTATTTGCTTAAATGATAATTTTTAAAAAATCATTTTTGTTCTAATTACAGAATTATTTTATAATTATCGCATCCTTTTAGATGATTTTTTGAAAATCAGATGAGATAAGAGCTTTTACTATATTTCTCTAAGATAGTAAAAAACTTACGGAACTTCGAACTTTTTAAACTCAGTATCTCTTGGCCTAACTAAATTAGTACAGTTACTATTTTCCGTGACTCCCGCCCTACCTTGTCTTATTATTTTGAGATAAAGTTTAACATTAAAAAACGTGTTTTAGATAAATCTGACCGTAATAATAAAAAGGCAATAAAATAAACTTCTGAAGATCACAGGTTTTCGCCAAGTGCGTTGATAGTAGAGTTTCACCGGAAGTTCCGGTTCCGGGTTCCGGAAGTTCCGGTGTTTTTTTGGTTCCGGTTCCGGCCAAACCGGAACTTTTTTACACCCGTAAGGATTGATATTTTTAAAATATAAATGAAGTACTCGTACTCTCATAATTGGTATTAAAAGAAAAATCGAAAGAAATATGTTTATTTTCTTTCAATTCCATTTGTATGAGCAGATGGCCGAGTTGTTAATGGGTTAGACTCTATTGATTTAAAGGTGGTTTGATGCTTGGTCAAAATAAATTAATTTTTTATATTTTTCTCCCCATAAATAATTTATTTTATAAGTTTAATTTTGCTTTAAAAATTATTCTATTCTTACATGGAGGAATTTTGGGTTTTTGGCTCTTAAAATTTTTAGTTTGGCCAATAAAAAGTGAATTTTTTGCTTGCGGCTTTCCGAAATTTTCAAAATTTTCGCCTGCGGTGCTGAAAAATGGAAGAAATTTGGCTTCCTGGCCTTCCAAAATTCTCAAAATTTTCGCCTGCGGCGCTTAAAGTAAAAGAAAGTTGTATGGTATATCGGAGGATTCGATGTATCAAGGTGGATTTTGTTTTATATCGTGTGATTTCAAAGGGTCTAATAGCCTTCTATCGTTCCTTACCATCATAAAACGTATATCCCTCCTTATTCCACTGATATCCCTTAAATCCCCCTTACAATCACGAGCCTTTATATCGCCCGATATCAAACACGTATATCCAACACAACTCAAAATTCACTTGTGAAACAGAGCTAGCTGTCTGTTTGTTTGTATTTTGTAATTAATATTTCCGTTATATTTATTCTTAAATATACGATCCCTCCTTGTCCCTCATGTTTGATCTTTCCGAATCTCTCTTTTTCTCGCTTGGCAATAAGGAGGGATCGTATATTTTTATATAAAAATTTTAATATTATTTACAGACTACAACCTCAACAAATTTTAAAATCATACTTATTATTGATTTTTTAATTTAAAATAGTAAAAAAATTTCAAAATTCTTTTAATTTAAAAAAGAAATGAAGACATGTTAGGATTGTTTCTATAATTTTTTTAAAGAAAAATCTAACAATAAAATTAAATTTTATATGAAAAAAATGAAACTTCGGATTACCTCCTCCAGAGAGATATTTGATCTACCTATTTCAGAATTTACATTTGTCGCGAACAGCGACCAGTGATTATTCATAAATAATTTAAAGTCTATTTTTGTAATTTAGTTAAAATTCTTTCTATTGAATTTGTCCCGCTTTTGTCTAAATCTAAACTTAGTTTTTTCCTTTCTATTGTATTTAAAATTCTTTCTATTATTTAACTAAGCGCATCTGTTTAATTCCCTTTTTTATGTACCAGCCGCCATTCATTAACTTATATTTTTGCCCACTTTTGGAATGTTGTTTACCTTTAGCTTTGTCTACCCGCCTATTTTTCTGGCCTATATAATCTCCCCCTCCAAAACCCCATTAGCTTGCTTGGCTTTAGCTCATTCTGTTTGGCTTCATTCTGTTCTGGTTCTGTGGCTCTTGTTCCTATTTGTGGCCTTATCATTAATCTATTTGTTGGACTATTTATTTGTTGAAATAAACTTATTATATTTGTTTGGCTTTTATTTGGTGGTCAAAACCCTTGGCCAATTGTGTTGGAATCTTTTGGCCTAGCCTAAGCAAAAGCTTTGCGGAATCTCTTGGCCTAACCCCAGCTTTTATGAAAACCGTGTGTATTTGCTCTCTTTTGCTATAACATTAGTTAAAATAATTCTAAAAAATCCCAAAAATAATGTTTATCAAACAAAAAATAATGAAAATTACATTTAAATAAGAGAAAATATTTAAAAATATATAAATCTAGTTTGTGTTGTTTAATAAAACCCCCCAAAATTTAAATAAATTTCTAAAAAAATTTAAATAAATAAATAATAATGGTAAAATAAAAATAATTCCATAGGAATTTTAAATGAATTTTTAAATAAATAATATGAATAAATTTAAATAAATAATAAGAAATTTAATACAAATTTGTAGAGATGTAAAAGACTTAGTCTAGGAACTAAAGATTTTTTTGTTTTCTTTCGGTATTGGTCTCAAAGTAGTCTTTTGTTCTACTTGACTTTATGAGCAAATCGAACTTCAAGCCCAACAAAATAATTGGATTTTTTTGGTATTTTGAAGATGTGATATGGTTGCAAGACATTTCTTTATGTTGCGGAGCTATACCCACTGGTTTGGGACCATTCCTTACCATATCTCTCGAAATTTCTTTGAATTAAAATCGTTTTCCTTAAATTTTTAAAAATTGTCCAAGACCTAGTGGGCGTAGGTTCCGAACATGAAGAAATGCTTTGGAACCATACCCCAACTTTGCAACACCATGAAAAATCCAATTATTTTTTGATTGGACTCATAAAGTTTCATTGGAGCATAAATCTTCATTGGACGCATCAACAGACGAATCTAAAATTCTCAAAATTTTCGCCTGCGGCGCTGAATAATAAAGAGAAATAAATCGAGCAGGAAATATCGATGTACCTGATGGGATAGAAAAATATCGGCAGATTTACTGCGGATCAGTGTTGACGCGGGTACAAAAAAATCTTCGGGTACGGGTTTCGGGTTATAAAATTTTCATTTCGAGTCACGGTTACGGGTTGGAAAATTTTCTTTCGGGCATCGGGTTTCGGGTACAAAAAAAGGCCGGGTTTCGGGTATTGTGCAGCAACCCTGCTGCGGATTAAAGTGACGGGTGTCCATATCTCTCGCTATCCGATATCACTCAAATCAGTTGACAAGCTCAATAATCCCATGGTATTAGTTTCTTTAACTCTCCTTGATCCTTCCAGATCCCATGATATTCCCCGTAATAGTAATGGATAAACTCAATTTCGGCTCCAAAAAATATGTAAAGTAAAAATATATGAATACAATTTAAATAATGTTAAATGTAACCCAAAAGTTCTCAAAATTTGTTCCAAACAAATTAAAATTTTAGTCACTTTCTTCTTCACGAATTTCTTCCTGTTTACCATTAATTTCAGCAATTTTATTTAAAAAGCTTGTCTTAATCCATTCAGGAGTTCCATGGATTTTATCTTTCAATTTGGTTCCAGCTTCTTGATATTTACTAAATAGAACATCAAAAATATTTTTTACTACACATTAAAGAAGCCAACTTTTTAATTTGTAATATTTTTTTCCAATATAGAATATAGGTAGGTATACAGGGTGCGGCAAAAGTTCCAGTACTTTTATTAAGTATGAAATCTTTCTTAAATTTTATAAAATCTATGAAAAAGTGATCACAAATGTGTAAATTCATTATCACTTTCGTAAGCAATTGCCTATGATTTTTTCTGTTGTGAAAGACGGGATTGCAACTCGCCTAGGATTCATTTACTGTTGCTGTGTGCGCGACCGTGGTGGGCAAATTCAGTAATCGTTTGGACGCGTGTATCCTGGCGGAGGGAGGACATTTTGAAAATTTCTTATACTTTTTATTTTCTTTAACATTCATGATCACGTTTTCATAGATTTTATAAAATTTAAGAAAATATCTAAAATAAATTTTATACTTAATACAAGTAACGGAACTTTTGCCGCACCCTGTATGTATTATAGGGATATACATAAATTCGTTAATTATTATTATTATTATATTTCTTACTGAAAATCTTTTTTCAAAATTTTATGGAGAGCAATTTCAAAAGCTTCTATAAATTGCTCATCATTTTTTACATAAATTCCAATTCCCAAGTGTTCAATAAGAGATGAATTGTAAGGTTGATCAGCTCCCCAAGGAACACAAATTAAGGGGACACCTGCATACATTGCCTTAAAATAAGTTTATCTAAACTTTTCTCATTAATTATCGGATGATTTATTAATGATAAACTCATAAATAAAATTTTTTAAATTTTTCTTAGAAAATATAAATATGGTTCAATATCCCAAAATTGTTTGAAGTGTGTCAAAATTCAGAAATTAGACTAAGTTTAGCAGGCCGACACTTAGAACAAAAATATTGAGAACTGAAGTTCGAGATTCTACGAACCGAAACCCTATCAAAATTAATAATAATGATACTTATATGATACTTATAATACTTATATATAAAGTACTTATATTTAAAACGATCTAACTATTTAAACTTTTCAACTTTAACTATTAGAAATAAAAATTTAATGCCTCATTCAAACTGTTCAATCCACAATGTGAAATGAATAATTTTGTGTTGCTCTTAGCTTAAATTTAATGAAATTTTAATTATAAACTAACAACCTCAGTATGAATAATTCAAAAATAATTTAATTATAATTTAATTAGGAAAAGAGTGGGAAAGAGAATTGTGAAAGCAAAACGCGAAAAAGTGATCAAGGGAATTGTATTTTGTTAGCAAAAGGTGTGTGGGGGATATTGTCGTACCCTCTAAACGGAATTGCCATTTTTCTTAGTAATTTTTTTCGGGTTTTATTTTTATTTTTACCTAACTTATACCGAGTCTGTGCGTACGATTATTTTGGGCCAAGTATCATACGCACGACTCGATCTTTCGGCCAGAGTTGGTCATTTTGTCAACCCTAATTTTACAGTTTAATTCTATTTAATGACGGGTAAATTTATCAATTAAGAAAGTAAAAATAATAAATTACCTAATATATTCTGTTGTTTAACAATTTTGTCAGTAAAAATAACGTTTGGTGGTATATTATTCGGCAAAAAATTTAGGTCTAATCGGGCTTTAAATACACAATTTTTGTATTCGCCAAATAAATTAATCATTTGTTCAATACGTCGAGGACCAAATTCTGCAGTCATTCTCGCTAAGTTGCCTGAGCCAAATGACATAAAAACAACACATGTGGGCTTAAAAAATTAATTATTATGTTTTAAATTTCTTTTCAAGGTAAATGATCTTTGAACGATAACTACGATTCAATTAACTTGAATCTCTAGATCTCCAAGAGTAAACTGGTACAAGAGAAAAAGAGAGAATACTGAGATTCGAATTATTGTACTACTACTATTAACCACGAAGGATTGTGTCGGTATCGGAAATAATTAATGAATGTAGATTAATTAATGCATTTTCGCCCATCTGCGTATTAAAATATTACATTATCTATGGCAACTTTTCCCATCAAAATTCGTTTTTCCTCAACAGCAATTCCACCAATATACATAATTTTATTTTCCAACTTTGGAAAACTTTCGAATATGGCAAAATTGTTTTGGTTAACAAAATGATGGTCAATATTTTTAAATAACTGTTTCAATTTTAAGGGTTGCTTTAATTCGTAATAATGATGATAATTGTGATACAATTCAAAGTAAACTTGATCGAAAGCTTTAAAATCATCTAATAAAATTTTATTTACAACTTTGTGAAATTCTACATTTTCCCATTTTCTTTTAGATCCTTCAATACAAATACCTGTTTTTTTGTTCCAATCTCCGGGTTCAGCAGAATTATATTCTTTAAATTATTTAGAATTTTTTATGTTAAATAATTTGATTTTTAAATAGTTTTTAGTAAATAAATTGGGGTAAAATTAACAATAATAAAGTACAAAATTAACGCTAAACGTGTACATTTATATGGACCATCCATTTTCAGAGTTCCACATTTTCCACCCATTCCACTTTTTAAATTCCTAGTTATTCCGCTATTTTAATTCATTCCATAGTATTAATTTAAAATAAATTAACACTCATTCCTTCAAGTGCATTCTTATTTAAAAAAGTCGGCGCCTAACAAGCAACTTTTTACTATTAAATAACTATTTACTAACCAGGAACAAAACGTTTAGTAACATCAATACGAAGAAATTGAAGATATTTTGGTAAGAACACACTAGCCGCAGCGTTGAATTGTTTTTCAATTCCTAATTCATTAAAAACAGCAAAAGATCCAGCCATAATTTCAAACTCAGCAATTCCAAAAATATAATTTTGATAACGAAGATAGTCAAGAATGTTATAATAGTATCCAGTATTTGGTACTTCAACCTCTATGTTTTTGATTATTTCTTTAATGCGTAAATATACTTATACATATAATTAATTTAAAGTAGAGCAGAGCTGGGCTGTAGCTATTTCGCCTTCAGCTAATGCAAAAGGGTATTCGGATGCTGGCAGCGAACCAGCATCTTCAGTTTACCGGATTGATGTCTAGCTCAGCCATGCTTTCCCAAATATGTAGTTGTGGGAATTAAATAGCTACGTATTACACTAATATTGGCAACAAATTTTATTTTTGTTAGTTTATAGAAATGTTACTCTTTGTTTCCCAACCTTCATAAATTCCAACAAAACGATATCTGTCAGTAACCGAATGGTTCTTTCGATCAATTTGCCCTTCATTAACTGGCACCGTAATAATGTTGAAAACACTTGACTTTATAGGAACTCCACGATTCTCTGTGTAAACAAGCATATCCTGAAATTAAAATTTAGGTTCAATTAATTTTAATTTAATAAATAGAACGCAAAAAATAACAATGTTTGAAAAATAATTTTAAGCCAATTAAAAAATCAGCGATATCTTCCGATTAGAGATCGGAATTTTGAAAAAACCGGGTCCGTGAAGCGGGAAACGGGTTCTGAAGGTTGACCGTGAGGGACCCGGACCGGGAAAACCGGGAATTCCCGTTCCCGGTTTTATCCCGGCTGCTTCAAAAAAACCGGGAAAAGGGATCAGAAAACCGGTAAACGTGTCCGGGTCCCGGACACGTTCCGATCTCTAGTTCCGATACACTGCTTATGTTGTTCATTAACGGTTAACCAATCCGAAACCAGCAATCAAAAATCGATGATAACCGTAAACCGAAGATGCCGGTTATAACCTTATTGTCTACCAAAACAAAATTTTTAAAACCACTCACAACATTGTAATTCTCCGACAAAATATTTGCCAGCATTATCTGAAATTAAAAATTTATTAATTCATAATATCAATACCCCAAATTCTCTAAAACGACCTCGGGCCTTGTTTAAAAAACAGACATAATAAAAGACCTCAAAACCTAACTTTTTTCAAAATATTTAAGAGAATTTTCTGTTTATTTAAAATTACATGAAATTGGGCACGCGAATAGTAAAAGTTATCGCAAATGTATAAAACATTTGGTCTTGCATGATGTTTGCCTTTAGAAGAAATACCAGCAATATCTTTAACGTGATAAAATTCTTCCTCATCCTCTTCATCAATTTCATCATCTTCATAACCAGCATTTGTTTCGTATACAATTTCTTTTCCTTTTCGACGGCTAAAAGAAGGATTTTCCGAATTTTCTTCACTTTTGCTTCCTCCTCCTCCAAAACATGTACATCCAAAAGCTCTTTTATATCTCCGATGGATTAACTCTTTGTTTTTGGAGCAGTTACAATTTTTTGTTGAGAAAATACTGTTAATTAAAATTAATAAAATGAACATGCATAATATTAATTTAATGTGCATTTTTCTCTAAAAATTTAAAAATAACTTGTCTCTTAACTTGCCCCTTCAATAACTTCTCCCTTCCAGACAATTAGAACCTCTCTTAAATCCTTTTTTAGAACCTCTCTCGAATCCTCAGGATTCGGGGTCAAACCCTATCAGAATTAACAAAGAGAAAATTTTAAAAATTAGGTTTAAATACATTTTCTCTAAACGATTTTTTAATTAAAATATTTAATAAATTTGATAAATAAATTTTATTAAAAGATGTAAATTAATTTAAATGAATTTCTCTATAGGCATCACGCATTTAAATAAAATCAATTCTTTGCAATCCTTATATTCGATAGTGCCATCCTTACAATGCGAAAAATTTTTGGCACCCAAAAATTCTGAGGCGGAAATTTTTGAGCATTTGGAGTTCAAGGAGCAAAATTTTTTCCAAGGATTAGTCGTTTTACCTGAAACCCGGTATTTTTTAATCCATTTTTCGGTACTTCCCTGTTATGACGCAACAAATTTAAATTTTTTTAAAAAAGCTAAAAATGCTCAAAAATAGTAATAATAAGCATAAAATTTTTTCCCACACGCATAAATTAAAAGAATCACTATTCACTATGCTTCCGCATAAATTATACCGATCGGGAAAGATGGGGGTAATGTGGCGCAACCAGTATTCATTTTAATAAAATGGCGCTAAATTTTATTTCTCTATATAAACTGACATCTAATGAGGATGATGCAGCTCTATTTCTTCAACAACGAGGTATAATCCATCGTGAAAGATTTTGTGACTGTGGTAGTGTTATGAAAGGTAGTAGCAGCAATTCGCATGGCACAAAAATTCCTATTTGGCGGTGTACAACACGCGAAGAATGCAAAAACAGAGAAATAGTTAACTGTATTGAGCATTTTTAGCTTTTTTAAAAAAATTTAAATGTGTTGCGTCATAACAGGAAAGTACCAAAATTAATTTTAAATACATTTTCTCTAAAATTATTTTAAAAATTAAAAATAATGAAAAATTTAATAAATTAAATTGATTTTTTCTTTGAAAAATTCAGATTGTTATCTCTAGGGAATTTAAAATTAAAAAAGGAAAAATCCCTAAAAAGCCAATATTTGAGGACCGGATTTCGGTAAAATTCTCCGGTAAAACGAATTTATTTTTACTTTTCTTATTTTTGAATAAAATGAAGATGGAGTGAATAAGAAGAGGTGTTTAAATGGAGGATTTATTAAACTATCATGTGGGATTGATTAACAGAAAATAATTTTATTTTTGGCAAATTTGAGAAAGAGAAATTAAAAGAAAAATTTTTTTTGACATTTTTTTATAAATCCACATGTTCATGGCAATTTAAAAACATAACAAGTCGTTAGTCATGTCCTTAGACAAAAAAATCTTTCAATAAATAAATTTAAAAAATTGATATCGCCTGACTATCTTTATTTATGTAAAAAAATTTTTTTGAATAAAATATTTTTTATTTAAACTACATATTGTTGAAATTGTTGTTGTGAATTAGAGTTGGACTTTCACCCATCGGGATCGGAAGGTAATAAGATAAGTATCACGACTTTTGCGCCGCGACATTTGCGCCGCCATAATTAAAAAAAATAATATCTACAGTCGGACCTAATTATAGTGTACTCCTTAAAAAATGGTATCCAGGAGCTGAAGGAATTTCAGGAAGCACAATATTTTGGGAAGTACAATAGCTCCCTCTAATAGACCGACCCCCTAGAGGAAGGTTGAAAAATAAACCGCCGACCCGCTAGAGGGGTCATCTTCAAAGAACTTAACTTTTTTAAATCAGGATATTTGGTCTGCTACCCCTATTCAGACATAATTTTCTGCCAGAAGAGGTGCACTATAGTGTAGGGTTGTCGGGTCCAGATATCCGGATCTGAAAAAGGCCGGATAGCCGAAAATTTTAGGTCGGATATCGGATCCGGATGTTGATATCCGAAGATCTCCAACTATCCTACACCTTCTATAGTGAGGTCCGGCTGTAGTTTTTCATAATTATTAATGATAGTTGCGGCACCAAAGTCCCCCGGCGCAAAAGTCGCTCGGCGCACAAGTCGCGGCGCAAATGTTCTTGGCGCAAAAGTCACGGAACCATAAGATAAAACCTTAATTTTAAAAATGAGTAACAGAGTAACAGAGCCTTGTTAAAGCTTTCAAGTTTTATTGAAGAAATGGCTTAGGAATGCTTGATCTATGGGGAAAAGCAATTCTTTCGCTTCAGGTAAAATTATTAAAAAAATTTTTTAAATGTTTTGAAATTATCAAAATAACCTACCTAATTATAAAATCGACCAAAATCTAATAAAAATTTAATTTAGTTTTCCAAAGTGTCCAAAAATATCTATGGAACGGAAATTTAGAGTGGTTAAGAATATCTTTCAACATTATTATGGTATACTATAGTAATCTATTTAAAAAGCAATTTTCAAATAAATTTCGGTGCCATATTATATTGCAATTTTGAAAATTAGAACTTAGAACCAATAATTTCTATTAAGTTTTGATAATATATTGCTTTTTATAGCGACTTAGGTAACCATTCGTTTTAACTATTTTATTAAAATAGTTAGCTAGTTATATTTTACTGATAGAGCGTCCAAATCATATAACACCTTTATATTGGTAAATACTATCAGAAAGGGCAACCCTTTTTTATGAAATTTTTGTTGTTAATTTCTACAGTCTTTAATTAAGTTTTGATTATATTTTCTTTTTATTGTATTTACAAATCTATTCTAATTTTTAAATAATAAAAATTATTTTTAATAGAAAAAATCATTTAAAAAATTCATTCATTTTAATGACCGAATAATTAATGACTGATTTTGAAAATTATAAAAATAATGGGCTCAGCCGGTGATCGAAACCGGGGCCTCTCGCACCCAAAGCGAGAATCATACCACTAGACCACTGAGCCGACAGACATTTAGATTTATAAATTGTTTTTAAACAATTTATACCTCTTAATTTGTTTTTTATTTTTAATCTGTTTTTTGTAGGAATATGAATAATTATTCTAGTCTTTCTATGATTGTACGACACTTGCGGACCGACTTTTGCGGACCGACCTTTGCGGACGGACATTTGCGGATTGCGGATAGACATTTACGGACCGACTTTTGCGGACGGACATTTGCGGATTGCGGACCGACTTTTGCGGATAGGACATTTGCGGACCGTTTTTGGGAAAAAAATTTTTAAAAATTAAATTAATTTGCTGAATTAAATATTTAAGTTTATTTTAATATCTTTTCGTTGGGCAAATTTTTTTATCAAAATAATTAACGTAAACCTATGGAGAGTAGGCAAGGCGCTTGTGCAAAACCCCGCGCTTCGCGCGGGGTTTTGCGGCATGCGCCTTGCGGGTAGTCAACGGTCGCTGAGTTCTGGGCTCGTAACTTAATCATATTCTTATCATCGATGACATGGTCATGCCCGGCTTCCCCCGCAGCAGTAAAAACTCCACGGATGCAATAGGTAAGGAGCTAAAATAAAGGATCATAACTTTGTCTAACTTGTTAGATCAAAAAGCTATTATTTTGATGAAATTGCACATCGAAAAGAAATTAAAATAAATTTAATTATTTTTTTCGTCTTTGAAAATTAAATTTAATTTTTAAAAATTTTTTTCCCAAAAACGGTCCGCAAATGTCCGATCCGCAAAAGTCGGTCCGCAATCCGCAAATGTCCGTCCGCAAAAGTCGGTCCGTAAATGTCTATCCGCAATCCGCAAATGTCCGTCCGCAAATGTCGGTCCGCAAAAGTCGGTCCGCAAGTGTCGCACTACGCTTTCTATGTATTTAATTAAAAATTCTATTTTTAAAATATTTATTTAAAATAAATTCAGAATAATTCAATTAAATGTATATTTTTTAATTTGATTATCCATTAAGTACCGGAGCCCCATAAGCAATAAATTCAATCAGTATCAAAAAATCTCATCTTTCTATATAATTTATCCTGTGAATGATTGTATTTTAATATCATTGGCAGAATGGTCAGAATATTTAGAAATATTCAGGCATTAGAAAGGAAAAATAATTTTGAAAAGCCTAATCTTAAACAAATTCTGAATCCTTTTAAAAATGAATTTTTTTAATGAAAAAGTACTTTTTTTAATTTAAATTTTTTATTTTTTAATAATTAAGAAGATTACTAAATTCAATTTTTATTTGTATTTATTCTTAATTTAAGTTGGAAAAAATATTTAAAATTAATTTAAAATCAGAACGATTTAAAGAGAAAATTGTTTAATTAAAAACATTTTTTTTCTATTTTTTCCTTGTAAAAGCCGCGTCAACCTCAAGTATGTGTGTTTGTTTGTCTATATTATTTTGCTTAAAAAATATTTATTTATATCCTCTTTCAATACAGTTTTTATTAGTGCGCGAGACTTGTTTTTAGCTGAGTAAATGAATTTTTATTTGTTTCATTTTTACCTTTTACCTCTTAAATATATAAAAATATTTATTTTTAATATTTATTTTAAGCATTTTTCTCTCCAAAATTATTTTGTGACACTTTAGGAGAACCAAACTTTGAGAGATAAAATTTTAAAAATTAAAAGAATTTTTTGAAATGGAATTTTTTGTTCATGATATCTAATTTTAGATGTTTGATTTAAGAAATTATTCAATTCTTGTTTGAATATTCGGAGCAGACTCCCTTAAATTAAATATTTAAAAATTTATTTTTATGATTATGTATCAAATAAAAGTAATGATTATATTAATAATTACTGCCATTGTTTGGCAAATTAATGCACAACAACCTCCATTTATTCCCCCTCAGAATATTAATGGAACATTTGGGCTTCAATTAAATTCTGTATGTTTGTTTAAAAATATACCTATGTAAAAATAGTGTTTCACCGGAACCGAAATTTTGACCGGAATCGGAACCAAAAAAACACCTGAACTTTCCGGAACCGGAACCAGAACTTCCGGTGAAACTCTACTAAATATACTAAAACTGAAACGTATCAAAAAAGCATAGATTCTATTGCTACTGTCAGGTACTGATTAAAATTATTCCTTTAATTAAAGTATCCATCTCCTCAACATTTATTGCAATATCAAAGACAGCAACAACCTTCAGATTATCGTCAACAACAGCAATATGCTGCTAAAATTATCGTCAACAACAGCAATATGCTGCTAAAAATTATTCTTCAGATGAACAAAAGCTAGAAGATGATGATTCTAAAGAAGAAAATAATTTTCTTTTAAAACAAAATAACCGTCAATATCCTCAAAGAGTCCATTTTGATCCAAATAATAATTTGCCTTATCTTCATGATCGTCAACAGCAAAAATATAATCAAAAATTTTATGGAGGATATAATAATCATTTAAACGGACAAAATAAGTTTAGGAAATATTTTTTAAATTTAATTTCTAATTTTATTTAGTCCTTCATCTTTTGATTTTGAGAACGAGGCGGATTCTTATAATTCCCCTTATAATTATGGAAATCAGCAAAGACCAGTAAATCCAAATATGCAAACAGTTTGTTTTTATCTACAATTTGTTGAATTTTCAAAATCGAAAATCTGAGGCAGTAAGGTCCCGTGATCGACTGTTTTTACAAGTTTCGGTTACTCTAGTGGTTTGAGATTAGAAAACTCCCAAAGTTATAAGTTAATAAAAATAAATTTTTTTAAATTTTCGGCTCATTAAAATCATATTCAACTTTAAGAGGCATTAAAAAATATTTCTAGCTATAAGTAGAGACCGGAACGGGATCGGGGCCCGGTCACGTTTCCCGGTCCTTTTTCCAAGTTTTTTTTGAAAATGCCGGGATGAAACCGGGATCGTGAAATCCCGGTTTTTCCGGGTCCCGTCCGGGTTCCTTCTCAAACAATTTCCCGTTTTCCGATCCCGGTTTTTTCAAAATGTCGGTCTCTAGCAATAATTGATCATATTTCATCCATATATGTAAGTGGTTATAATTCATTACCCAGACAAAATAAATAACAGAATTATTTTATACTAATCTTGATTTTCGATTTCCAATTTTAGCATCAATACACCGGTCAGCAACATTCGTATCCGGCTGGTCCATTAAATCCGCATTATCGCACAGGAATTGTTTACCCAGAAGGGCAAAGGAATTTAAATAATCATAATAAACATTTTTGGTTTAATGATGCAAGAAAGAATAAAAAAATAAATAAATTTTGGATTTTAGTAATTTTTGGAATTTTGATTTTATTTATTTAAATATATTCTTGTGTAGCTCTTCCATTTTTGAAATAAAGCTTTTATTTCTTTCATCTTTAAAAACAATTCGTACTTCCTCAAATATTAATTGAACGGGGCCGTTCTATTTGAGGAAATACAGTAACTAATATTATAAGTAGTTGTGAAATAAGGGTTTTTGAAGTGGTTTCCGACCGCACGGGGAGAACTTTTCGGCGAACATGGATGCTTAGATTGTTAGGGATCGAGGCAGGGACAGAAATTTTGTCGAGATCTAGGGTTTGAAATAACTTTTCGTGTTCTAATTTGAATCTATTTTTAATTATACGTAGAGTTACAAACAAGTCATTACAGGAATGTTGGTTTGAACATTTCTTATTAAAATATTACCTCAAGAAAGATGTAAAATTCTACTAAACAAAATTTTTTTTAGGTAATTCCAATTAGCCCAAATTTTATTTTCTACATGCTAGTGATGTTCGGGTATCCCGATCCCGACTCCCGACTCGGGAAAATTTCCCGAGTTTTTGGCCTCCCGATCCCGATCCCGACTCCCGATAGCAATTCCCGACTAAGTCGGGAAATTTTTACACCCCTAAGAATGGCTTTTTTTGGCAAAATTTCATTTTTCAAAGGAAAAAATTAAAGGGAAAAAATAAAAAAGGGAAAGTGAAAATAAAAAAAAAAATAAAATATTTAATTTTTTTCCCATACAACTATTGTTGAGCGATGGTTCAGTGGTTAGGTTGAGTGACTTCACTCACTTTGAATATCATGGAGACGGGTTCGAATCCCAGGTTGAAAATATGATTAAATGATTTTTCCTTCCAAAAATAAATGTTTTTTAACTTTGATTCTGATTTTAAAATTTTACAGTTATTATATTTTAATATTAGTAAACGTGAAAAAACTCTAGAAAAATTAATTTAGTCATGAATTTTCAAAAATTTTCGCCTGCGGCGCATAAAATGAAGAATATTTGGTTTCTTAGCCTTCAAACTTAAAAAAATTTTCGCCTGCGGCGCTGAGGGAGGAAAATTGTGACTTCTTGGTATTCCAAATTTAAAAATTTTTGCTAATTGGCTTTCCAATTCTCAAAATTTTCGCCTCCGGCGGTAGATAAAGTAAGAAGTCGGGTTCTCAAAGATCCAAACTTAAAAAAATTTTCGCCTGCGGCGCAGATAGAGGATTTGAGATTAAGAGGGTTGTCAAAAGATTAAAAGTTAAAAAGTTCGATGGAATAGGTCAAGGGCGTATCGAGAAGGCTAGAGCCCACCCTCCCCTAGCCACGAAATTGGGGAAAGGGGGATGGGGACAAATATGGAGATCGAAAAAGTGAATTTTTTCGCCTACGACCTTCAAAAATTCTCAAAATTTTCGCCTGCGGCACTGAAAAAGAAGAGATCTGGTGGCTTATTTTTCCAAAATTTTCACCTGCGGCGCAAAAAATCGGAATTTTGGCGCCGAAGGCGCCAAAAACTTTTTTATTGTAAATTCCCGACTCCCGATCCCGACTCCCGAGGTCATTTCCCGACCCGACTCCCGTTTCCCGATTCCCGAGTTTTTTCTTCTCCCGAACATCACTACTACATGCCCACATTTTTGAAAATTAAAATTTTTCATCTAAAAACTTTAAAATTTAATTTATTTAATAATATTTTTTAAAAATTAATTTAAATAAATTTTTACAATCAATAATTTTTTAATAAAATTATTTGTAGAGGGCAATCAGGCATGCTTTTTTAAATTATTTAGAGAGGGCATTGCTTTTAAAAAATCAAGTTGGCAAATTTTTTTGCCTCTCCTCTCTCTTTCAAAATTTTTTATTAAGCAAGGCATTTAAAAATTTTAATTTACCATTTATATGTAACTCTGTTTATTTTAATTAAAAAATATTTTTATAATAAATAAATTTATTTAAAAATTAGAAAAATATTTTTAGAGAAAAATGTTTTTAAAATTAATTGTTTTAATTTTCTTTTTGTTAATTTATGTAAATATTTCCATTGGGAAAAATTGTAAATGCCCTAAAAATGGACAAAAAAGTGTGGGGGTTCGACGATTTAAAAGAGGTTTAGGTAGTTGTAACTGTATTAAAGGAGGTAGTCATTCGAGTAGTCATTCGAAAAAAGGAAAAGAGCAAATTAATGAATTTGTTCGGTTTGAAGAAGACGAACTTAAACAAAACGAGGAAGTTGAAAATGTTGAGGAAGTTGGAGAAAGTAGTAGTTGGAGAAAGTAGTAGTCCTCTCACGGCATTCTTTTCTCAGTTCAAATTCTTTTTGTCGTTCTTCTCTAGTTTGTGATGGGCGAATAAAAATATTAGAGAGGGAAGGTGTTGACCGAAGAGATTTTGCACGAGAGAGAACTAGTCGTTGATGGAAAGAGGATGGCATAATAACTTTAAGTGGTCGGCCCTTGTTGTCAGTCCGTTGTTTCCCCATTCGATAAATTGTTACAGGGTCAGCAGGAATTCCCAACGAATCAATAATGTTGTTTATGGTTTTTTTATCATTAACAAATTTTTCCCTATCATTCCGACCCTCAGACTCAGGAACGCCTACAACCACAATCGAGCGGCTTTTTTCCTTATCCTCGGGCGGTGAATCGGAATTTTTGGTACTTAAATGCTGCTCAATTTTAATAAGAGATTCTTGTAGGGTCGAAATTTGCTTTGTCTGTTGTATCACAAGAGTTACTAATAGATTAATTGTCGAAATTAAATCAGGATTAGAAGTCGATGGGGAAATAGAGATACCAGCTGTTGTCAATTTTGTTTGAATTTCAGCCAGTCTATCAGAAGAATCGATTTCTGATACACTGTTTTTAGAGCGTTTTCTTGTCGAAGAATTAGTCAGTGTTGTCATTTTAATTTTATTTAGAAAAATAATAAGAAGAGTAGTTAGTACTTTTTTCTTTTATATGTGTTTATACTTGAATAAAAATTTAATTAGGGCTACTAATGAATAATACATCAATTATTTGGACTCTAAACAGCGAAGCTGGCAATACCTATTTCAAAAAGACTGAGGATGGTGATACTTTATGTAATATTTGTTCTATCAAAGCTTGCAAAAATTGCAAAAATAAGAATCCTTGTGTTTTAACTTTTCAATTGAAACAATTAAATTTTTAATCTCTCGGTGCATCGAAATGGATGATGATGTAAATTACTGAGCAATAACCTTTATCTAATTTATAAATTTTAGTCATCAATACAACTTGATGATCAACAACATATGGATGAAAGGACAAAACGATTACAAGAATTGAATGTACCAAGTTCCAAGCAAAATCCTTATGGTTTAGCTGAAAAATATCTTATAGATGCTTATTCTCAACAGCTTTACATTGCTCCATTAGAATTTTGGAAAAAAATGCGTGAACAGGATCACATTGTTTTTTAATTTATTATTTTTAAATTAATTTTTATATTAGAAACCGCTTCTCAGAAATGGATTAAGCTATCTAGCAATTCCTGGTACAACTGCTCCTATTGAACGAGTGTTTAGCTTGGCTGGATTAACAACTAAAGGAATCATGAATCGCACAGAAGAAAAATTATTAAATGCAAAATTATTGATACATCTTAACAGTTGATTACATTATTGATATTATTAATTTGTTATTTATTTGATTGTGGAACTGAAACATTATTTATGAAAAATATAAATTTTTACAATAAAATTATTTCAAAAAAATTTTTGTGACAGAACCGGTTCCGGAACCGGTTCCAGAACCGGAACCGGAACCGCCAAAATTAAAAAAGCGGTTCCAGAACCGGAACCGGAACCGCCAAAATTAAAAACGCGGTTCCAGAACCGGAACCGGTTCCAGAGAAATTTTGGAAGTTTTCCATCACTGATGCCTTAACGCAAGCAAGTGTAAGCGCAATTGGGTGAGAGACCCTACCTTAAAAATTTCCCCCAATGCCCTCCTCAATCCCAATGCCATCCTTTTTTCCATCTCTTAAAATTATTAAAAATTAAGGAGGAGAGAGAGTTAAGGAAGGGAAGAGACTAAACTTGATCATCATCTGTTTTTATCCACATGATTCATGTTGCAAACCCAGCGCCATTGTTTTTCTATAGTTTTTACTGAGAATCTTCAAACCGTGTATAAGCCTGCTTTTTTTACCGTTAACAACAACATCAATTAAAAATCATAAAATTTAATATTTAAATTCTCCCAATAAGTGTAATCGGAAATCATTAACATTTAAAAAATACTTCTTTATTTAATATTTAAAAAGAATTATTTTTAAATAATCCGCAAATTTTCAATTTTTATTTTACAACTCAAAGTTAATTGCTACGGGAGATGGAGAAAAATTTAAAAAAAAATAAATAAAATTTTCTTAAGAAAAAAATTTTTTTACAGGCAGTGAAATCGTATGTAAATGTAAAAATATGTATAAGAAAAAATACAAACTACAACTACAATAAATATTTTTAAATCATCCATTTTATTGATTATATATTAAATGTAGCTATTAAATTAATTAAAAAATTTTTTTTAATTAAAAGAGAAAATGAAGGCTAAAAACATCCTCTGAAACAGAAAAATCTTCTAAGAAAAATGTTCAGCAACAAAATCCTCGGCAACAAAATTTAAATTTCGCAAAGTAAATTGGTAAAAAGAGTGTCATACAACCTACTTCATTAATCGAATTTTACTGTCAGAAATTTTAAAAATACTAAAAAACTAAAAAGCTTTCAATTAAATTAAAATTCTTTTAAGTTTTACTAGTCTTGGGATAGCCTTTACTCGCTTGTTTTAAACGCCTATGGCCATATTTTTTTGAAAATAAATTTTTTTAGGTTTTGAGGCAAAATCTTCGTCTTGTTCTTAACATTTATGAGTTTTTAAAATATTTAAATCGACCCTTTTTTGGCGCCGCAAGCGAGACTTTGAAGATTTTTGGACATATGTGTTGAGATAATTATTAACCAGAGTAATTATTTCTGCATTTACGATTATTCAGCATTAGTTCAGCATTTTTTAACTAATTTCTGAAAATCCCAAAAATAATGTTTATCAAACAAAAAATAATGAAAATTACATTTAAATAAGAGAAAATATTTAAAATATATATATAAATCTAGTCTGTGTTGTTTAATAAAAAACCCAAAATTTAAATAAATTTTTTTAAAAAATTTTTAAATAAATACCTAAATCAAATTAATTCCATAGGAATTTTAAATGAATTTTTAAATAAATAATGTGAATAAATTTAAATTAATAATAAGAAATTTAATACAACTTTGTAGAGACGTACAAGGCTTATGGTCCTGAAACTGAGGTTTTTTTTGTTTTTTTCAGTATTGGTCTCTAGTAGAGTCTTTGTCTTGAGTTAAACATTTATGGGGTAAATTTTTCGGGCCTAAATTCAATGCCCGGCTCGTTCTTTCGGACCGGGCTGGATCGGGCCCCCAACCTTGACTTGATTTTGCTGTCAGTCTTTGATTCACTTGGGGTTCTGAATTTTTAGTGGGTTCTGAATTTTGTAAAAATTTTCGCACATGGATGTCTCTACTAATAATTAGTTTTTAAATTTATAAAACTAAATTAAAAAAATTTTTTTAATTTTTTAATTTTTTTAAATATTTTTGTATATTTTTTTAATTTTTTTGTATTTTAAATTGTGTTGACTACAAATACATAGTATTTGTAGTACATGTTCTTTTTAGTTTTTTAAAAAAAATTTTTCATCGTCTTTTCAAATTTTCTTTCCAGTTTGCTTTTAAAACTTTTTCAATTTCCTCCACGATTACCTTCAGCAATTTCAATAATCGTATTAAGAAACATATTTTTGAATGGCCCTTTCTCTCTTCCAATTTTACGAATTTCATTTCTCAGTTCGGTTGCTTTTTTCAGATATTCCTTTCCTTCTCTAAAAGGAAAGAGTTTAAAAATTAAATTTTGGTTAATATTAAAATATCTAAAATTCGCCGTTTTGGAGGTCAAAGGGTTAACAGCAAATACTTATGTAGGTCTAAGGCTAGATAAAAACGCGAGAATTGTAAAGCACCGAGAACGGATAGAACATCCCAAGATTCTGTCCCACGGGGTATAAACAAAGAATCTATCATACATAAAAAATAAATTCCAGCTTTAAGGAATCGGGAGTCCACGACAAAATATAATCTTGATTTTCGAGAAACAGGTCAGCTAGCTAAAGGTTACTCTCTCTAGAAAAATCCTCTATAAAATTTTCATTTTTAATCTCAGTAAAAGCTGCTGTACATCGAAGCAGAAATATTAATCAACTTTTGTCGTGGTGCTTTTCTAAATTGATGAATCATTTAGCTTAAAACATTTTTGAAGATTAGTCATGGGATTGCCTGCTAAATTTCAATTTTTCAGAATCAGTCCAGAACAAGATATTAATTTAAAATAAAATATTCCTTTGTAAAAGGAATTTTTATAAAATTAAATGTTTTTTTTATAAATTTATGTCTTACTCTCCGATTATCATTTCTTTCAAAGCTCTAGAAAAATCCTCTATAAAATTTTCATTTTTAATATCTTCATTATTCACTTCCCTAGACGCCCACACAAATTTACCAATACCCAAATATTCAGCTATAGAAGAAAGGACAAACATATCAGCAAATTTTGGAATACAAATTAAGGGAACACCTGCATACATTGCCTTTAAAATTAATATTTTTTTCTTTTTTAAATTTAAAACTTACCTCATTAAAACTGTTCATTCCACAATGGGAAATAAATAATTTTGTATTTGTTTGAGCTAAAAATACATATACCGTATTTACTCGATTAATTCCCCTGGGGAATTAATATTTCAAGTTGAATATATTAATAATTCAAGTTTGAAATTTTTGGCTCGTGAATTCCCGATTCCCGAAAATCGGGAATTTGATTTTCCGTCGTCGCAATCCCTGATTTCAACCTATACGTGGGATGTGGAATTATTCAAGGGAGGGGAATTATTCGAGTTTTGAAATCTGAACGTGTAGTAGGGTATTTGGGGGAGGGGGATTATTGTTTCACCTCATCAGTAGCAGGGGGAATTATTCGGGAGAGGGGAATTAATCGAGTAAATACGGTAATAAATTTGAATATAATAAGTAACGATACTGGTTTTTCCCTATTCAGCCGAAATTTATAAAGATTTCAAAAAAATCATAAAAATTAAAAATTTATTTCACAATAAAACAATACCTAATATTTCTTGCTGTGGGGCAAATTCTTCCAAAAATTCTATATTGTTTGCTTTATATGTTTTTGTTATCTCATTTTTTCCAATTCTAATTTTGAATGAACAACTTTTATGTTTTTTGAAAATATCTAGCATTTCCAAAAAATAATCTTTCAGTCCACCATCTTCGTAGACAGTTCCGAATGCAACATAAACAATACAATCAGGCTTAAAAATAATTCTTTTTTTTTTTGCCTAACTTAATCGAGTCGGGCCGTACGAGTCTTTTTCGGGTCAAATATCTTAGGCCCGACTCGATCTATCGGTCCGAGGCGGGCCATTTTGGCAACCTTAATTAATAACCGTAAAATTTCTTTGGATTTCTCAACTTCCGTCATAGTACATATTTCTAAATACTTAACGCTTTCTAATTAAAATAACGTTATAAGGGAGTAATATGTGTAAATAATAGAGTGGGACAAAACCGTTTAGCTAAACGGTAAATGGTATACGATAAACGGGTTTTTGCTAAAATTAAACGAAACGGTAAACGGGTCCCAGATAAACGGCACGGTAAACGGTCCCTCTAAACGTCGTTTAATTAGTTTAATTTTTCTTAAAATTCGTGGCTTAAAACGTGAATTTTTGCCTTCTGACACACTAAAATCAAAAAATTTTCGCTTGCGGCGCAAAAGAGGGAGGAAATCTAGTTTATAGGCCTTCCACAATTATAAAAATTTTCGCCCGAGGCGCTGGAAAAGAATGATTCTGGCTTCTTGGCCTTCCAAAATTCTCAAAATTTTCGCCTGCGGCGCTGAAAATGGAAGATCCTTATTATCCTTTCAAATCCCCAATTTCCATTCAAATCCCTCAATCTCTAATTGACATTACCTATACCCACCTTAGTCCTCTGATATCTCTTGATGAATTTATTGTTGAATTATAATTTTTATAAAGAGGGATGAGCAAAATTAATGAATTTTCATCGATTTTTGTGAATTATGAATTGATTTTTAAAATTTTTTTAAATAAACGGTAAACGGTCGTTTAAACGGGTTTTTAAAAATAAACGAAACGGTATACGGGTATCAGATAAACGGCATAAACGGTATACGGTTTTTTCAAAATCAAACGGTTTTGTCCTACCCTAGTAAATAAAATAAAATTTTACATCCTCGATCTCAATTTTCTTTTTTGTCAAAATTCCCTGTTCTTCAATAATAATTCCTCCAATATACATAACATTATCAAAATTTGGAAAATATTGGAATCTTCCTTTTGGATGTTGATTTATAAAATGAAATTTAATTTTTTTATATAAATCTTCAAATTTTGAATGTTTGTACTTAGAGTTTTTATAAAATCCATCACCCTCTACAAACTCATTTTTCATTCTAACATTTGCTTCTTCATGTTCTTTTTTATTTTCATTGCTTCTTTCTTTATTTTCGAGAATTCCATTTACAGGATTCCAATCACCGGGTTTGGCGGAATCATTCTCTTTAATTTTGTTATTTTAATTTTAAAAGCGATTAAATTTATTTTCTAAGGATTGCTTAAGAGTATTTGAATGAGACTATTACATATAATTATGAATTATATTGCTCTTAAAAATAACTAACCGGGAACATATCTATAAAAAAATTTTTCTTCATCTTTATTATGTCCATTAAAGTAGAATTGAACAAATCTTGTATATAACGAAGTATTCATTACATCAAAAGTTGTCTTAATTCCCAAAGCTTCAAAGACAGCAAAAGATGCAGGCATTACTTCAAATTCGGCAATTCCAAAAAGATAATTTTGACTTTGAAGCCAATCAAAAATATGTCTTTTTCCAACGTTGGGAATGTCAATTACAACGTTTTTGATTATTTCTATTTAAAATAAAATTTTGTTTTTTAAGATTGTAAAGCATATATACTAGCTATTTAATTCCTAAGCTGTGGAGTAACGTTGTCGGATAGATGGAAATCTTCGGATCAGGGATGGGCGCAATTGAAAAAAAAATTCCGCAACTCGCAATTCGCAACTCGCAATTTCTTTTTAAAAATCCGCAACTCGCAATCCGCAATTGCGTATGCCCGGATCCGATATCGGATGCCCGGATCCGATATCCAACCCTAAAATTTCGGATATAAGGATCTGAAAATTTTAGCGAGTTATCGAAGGGATTTTGTAAAATCTAGAGAACGATTCAAAGAAATATTAACACCAAGCTTTTTTAAATTGTAAATACAGCTTTCTAAGTTTTTTAGCGCCATAGGCGAAAAATTGACTTTTGAGATTCGAACCAGGAATTTCGGATATTCGGATCGAAATATTGGATACCGGATCCGACAACCTTACCGTGCTGTTTTTTAATCTCTGGCTGGAGGGAATAAGTAATAGGGTGGGGGAGGTAATTATTTGAGGGAAAGTAGTTATTTGAGTAACAATGTATTTATATTTTAGCATAAATACCTCCATAAATTCCAAAATATATATATTCATAATTAATTCTATGATTAAACATTCGCATTCCTTCCGGCTGACTTTCATCATAATGGCCTTCATCTACAGGTATTTTAATCATTTTAAAATTTCCTCCGGGTATTTTCTTCTTTTCTTTATCAGTGTAAACTAGCATATCCTGAAATTGGAAAGTAAAAGCCTTAATACCCATTGGAGTTAGTGGGTTTGAATATCCGGAAAGATGGAAATAATTATAACGATGTTAATATAATAATTTAAAATTACTTACAACATTATATTTTTGTGACAAAATCTTGGCCAAGACTTCCTAGAAAATTTTTTAAATTAAATAACTAATTTAAATTATATATTCGAAAATAATTATTTTAATTTAAAATAGAAATTAATTTTATTTTTACAAAAATATTAACAGAAATTAAAATTATTAAACATACATTAAATTGTATATGCGAGTAAAACGTGTTGTCGCAAATATACAAAACTTTTTTTCCATTAAAACGCTCCTCTTCAATTTCTGAACCTTCATAAGTTCCATAACCCCCTCCCGTTGAACTTTCCCCTTTAAAAGTTCCTCCTAAATAACCTGTCCCTTCATACTCACGATGACTACTTTCAACTTGACCCGTTACGTGAGAACCTTCTTCTATATCGTCGTCAGAACCTTTTTCAGAATTATTTTGTCCTTTCCCAACCCCAAAACAATCACAAAAACCTCCTCTCTTAACTCGAGAATGGCGCAATTTTTTCTTTCCATTTTCAGGGCATTTACATTTAATCCCAATGGATATGTTTATCAAAATTAGCAAGAAGAAAGTATTTAAAATTAATTTTAAATACATTTTCTCTAAAATAATTTTTAATTTAAAAATAATAAATTTTAATAAATTAAGTTTATAAAACTTTTAAAATATTTAAAATAAATTCCTCTACTAGCGTTATGGCATTTTAAATTCCCTTCTCTATCCACTACCCATTTTACACGTATGATAAGCCCTTTAAATAAAAGTGCTTTTATTTTCCTTAAATGAAATAGCGCAAGCGGAACATAGGTGAGTGCAATGCGTTTTGCGTCGCTTTTTAGCCTTGCGTTGAGTAATATGTTTTGCGGAAAGTTGCTAGAAGTAGAGTAGCACGAGGTCGAGGTTTTAAAATTTCTGCATATCTGCCCTTTCTGCATAAAGAATAAGAAAGTTTAGTATTACACTCCCAATTATTAAAATTAAATATTTTCATGTAAATGCATTTATCAAATTAACTTAACAGTCGCTGATTTATAAGAAGTAATTATAGAAGTAATATAAGAATTAATTATAAATACTAATTTTCAATTAATTAAACATTAGAAATAATTATAAAAAGTAACGTTGCCGCTGTTAATTAGCTAAATGGTAAAACTGTTTGACTAAACTGCTAACTAATCTGCTCCGACTGAGCCTTGAGAATTTTCTCCAATTCTTTCACTCTCATCTTGACTACTTGACTCGAATTACAGACTGACGGACTGATTGTTTAAATACGTGTTCGACCGCCCCATTGTGTCAGAGTTAATTAAGGGAATAGAGACCATATAAAATTTGGGTCTTAATTCACACAGTTTGGGAGGCATTGAGTAATATGTTTTGCGGAAAGTTGCTAGAAGTAAAACAAAAACTAAAAAATGCCCTTAATCTTCAATTTGATTCTTCTACTAAGCACAACAGAACAGCGCTAACAACAAATTTATTATGGGAATAAAACCCATCAAATTTGGGTTTTAATTCACAATGTTTGGGGGCCAGAACTTTTCATACATAAGACAAAATATTTTAAATAGTTAAAAATCCGCAAATTTTAAACTTTAGCGACTTTTTTATTTCACAACTTTGAATTTAATTGCCAAACGTAGCTGTTTCGAAATTTCGATTTTCGAGGTTTTTCTTTCTCTCTTTCTTAAATTGATGGAGAGAGTCAGCTTTAATTAAAACTGCAAAGGACAAATTCTAAAATTTTAAATTACACAAAACATTGATTGTTTAATTTAAGACCATTAAATTTAAATAAATTTTTAAGTTTTTAAGTTAAAATACATAATTGAAGGCTTTATTGAAAACTTCATCCTTGACTTCATTGCATGATAACTGCGACATTATTATAACAGAATTTTTAGACTATCAATCACGGACATTACATCGTGTTATGTCCGTGATTTGAATATTTTATATTATTTTTCATCAATTTACTTTTTATCTATTTTGCCCCATTTATTAATATATTTAAATAATTCCCCCAGTCCAACTTTCATATATTCTCCCATCAATCTTATTTAAACTATTGGACTTCAATATTGGAGATGTATTCGACAGCGCGGTCGACAGCGAACCGGGTACCTTTACTTCCTAAACTTTTCCTTTGTACATCTTCTTTATGTTATTATCATCCTACCGCCCTTCCTAGTCCCTATATATACTTGTTTCTTTTCCCTCATTTTCAGTGCTCTTCGGAGCCTCACTTGACCCTAATTAATGTTTAATTGAAGAAATAAATATAATTAGTTCAAGCCTCAATTTATTGAGAGTTTAGGGTCATTTTAACTTAAATAAAAAATGTCTATTTTCACAGACATAATAATGGCAGAGACATTAGTAGTTTTGTAATTTAAGCCCGAGTTGTGATGGGCATAGAGAAAAGCCTGATGATAGGCGAGTAGAGCGTAAGACGCGGGTATGCGCAGCGGATATTTGGCGTAAGTCGCGGGTAATGCGCAGCTGTTGAAACGTAAGACGGCCATAGCCTCGTAACTGTATAAGCCTATGTTGCGCAGTATTTACCTCCAGAGAGCTATATGCCGTCCACAAGGATGATAGCTGAGAGCTGCCTTCGTGGAATTTCGAAGCAGTGATATCTCTGATGGCATTGAAGGAATACCACTCGTTTAGATTTACATACTAATCGGAGACTTCAAAAATGTGAAAATTTGAAAAAGCATTGATTTTGAATGGACTTTTGTAATCGCTGTGTGCGAGTAAAAATTAGATAAGTATTCCGCTCTGTGGTGTGTGAGCGAAGATAGATTAATCCGCCCTTTGGCGAGTAACATAATTTGAAGTTAAATTTAATAATAAATAAAATTTTGAGAAAATAATTTTAAGCCAAATATTAAATTGTACGCCACTAGACTAAAGTGAGAATGGCTTAATGGAAATCGAGTAAAAATAAAAATTCCCGCTTCTAAGCGGAGGGCACCTAAAAAATCTGGACAACTCTCTTCTGACGAATGGACTTCAATATTGGAGATGTATTTCTTGAAGGAGGAAGGAGTGTTATGTCCGTGATTTGAATATTTTATATTATTTTTCATCAATTTACTTTTTATCTATTTTGCCCCATTTATTAATATATTTAAATAATTCCCCCAGTCCAACTTTCATATATTCTCCCATCAATCTTATTTAAACTATTGGACTTTAATATTGGAGATGTATTCGACAGCGCGGTCGACAGCGAACCGGGTACCTTTACTTCCTAAACTTTTCCTTTGTACATCTTCTTTATGTTATTATCATCCTACCGCCCTTCCTAGTCCCTATATATACTTGTTTCTTTTCCCTCATTTTCAGTGCTCTTCGGAGCCTCACTTGACCCTAATTAATGTTTAATTGAAGAAATAAATATAATTAGTTCAAGCCTCAATTTATTGAGAGTTTAGGGTCATTTTAACTTAAATAAAAAATGTCTATTTTCACAGACATAATAATGGCAGAGACATTAGTAGTTTTGTAATTTAAGCCCGAGTTGTGATGGGCATAGAGAAAAGCCTGATGATAGGCGAGTAGAGCGTAAGACGCGGGTATGCGCAGCGGATATTTGGCGTAAGTCGCGGGTAATGCGCAGCTGTTGAAACGTAAGACGGCCATAGCCTCGTAACTGTATAAGCCTATGTTGCGCAGTATTTACCTCCAGAGAGCTATATGCCGTCCACAAGGATGATAGCTGAGAGCTGCCTTCGTGGAATTTCGAAGCAGTGATATCTCTGATGGCATTGAAGGAATACCACTCGTTTAGATTTACATACTAATCGGAGACTTCAAAAATGTGAAAATTTGAAAAAGCATTGATTTTGAATGGACTTTTGTAATCGCTGTGTGCGAGTAAAAATTAGATAAGTATTCCGCTCTGTGGTGTGTGAGCGAAGATAGATTAATCCGCCCTTTGGCGAGTAACATAATTTGAAGTTAAATTTAATAATAAATAAAATTTTGAGAAAATAATTTTAAGCCAAATATTAAATTGTACGCCACTAGACTAAAGTGAGAATGGCTTAATGGAAATCGAGTAAAAATAAAAATTCCCGCTTCTAAGCGGAGGGCACCTAAAAAATCTGGACAACTCTCTTCTGACGAATGGACTTCAATATTGGAGATGTATTTCTTGAAGGAGGAAGGAGTGTTATGTCCGTGATTTGAATATTTTATATTATTTTTCATCAATTTACTTTTTATCTATTTTGCCCCATTTATTAATATATTTAAATAATTCCCCCAGTCCAACTTTCATATATTCTCCCATCAATCTTATTTAAACTATTGGACTTTAATATTGGAGATGTATTCGACAGCGCGGTCGACAGCGAACCGGGTACCTTTACTTCCTAAACTTTTCCTTTGTACATCTTCTTTATGTTATTATCATCCTACCGCCCTTCCTAGTCCCTATATATACTTGTTTCTTTTCCCTCATTTTCAGTGCTCTTCGGAGCCTCACTTGACCCTAATTAATGTTTAATTGAAGAAATAAATATAATTAGTTGAAGCCTCAATTTATTGAGAGTTTAGGGTCATTTTAAAGCTTAATAAAAATTTCTGATTCGCAGACAATAATGGCGCGGTCGACAGCGAACCGGGTAGAGCCCGAGAAAATAAAATAAAAACCGGACACGAACCGAGATAAATAAAATAAATAAAAACCGGCCTAGAGCCGAGATAAAATAAAATTTAATATATAATCCGGGTACAAATCTAAAAAGGGTGCCAAGTACCCGAGCCAGATTTCATCTGGTATAAATTTAAACAAAATTAAAACATCCGGACACAACAAAAACTCAGCCGAATGCTTTTCACTGGAATATTCGGCTCTAGGATTGCTTCCATACAATCCTTTGACTAATTGACTATTAGTCAAAGGATTGTCCTTGACTGCGGTGTGTCAGAGGTTTCGCAAGGCGGAAGGAGTATTATGTCCACACTTGCAGAAAAAATATAAATGAAAATAACCCATTATTTGGTTGGATGACGGCACAGTCAGTTGTGCTTCGGTGTGGGTTTTTCCATGACAGCATGAATATTAATATAGTAAATTACCTATTTTTAAAAAACCCGTAAATTTACAACTTTTGCGATGTTTTATTTCACAATGGAAATTTACTTGTCAAGAGGAGAGAAGGAGAAAAACATATTAAAATTTATCGAGGATAGATCGTATGTTCTCCGACCATAACAGAAATATTCAGAATCATACTAGATAATAGGACAATCCCAGAAATCTGGAGACAATCCTACATCATTCCTATATTTAAAAAGGGTGAAATAAATGACCCTGCTAATTATAGACCTATTTCTGTTACGTGTACACTTTGCCGCGTATTCGAAAGAATTATCTCAACACAAATCATAAATTTTTTAAATAAAACTAAGTTCTTCTCTGATGAACAATTTGGGTTCTTACAATATAGATCCACTACCACAAATCTTTTATCTATGTTAAATGATTTTTATAAGTCATTGGAAAAAAGAGAAAATATCGATGTTATTTACATTGATTTTGCTAAAGCATTTGACTCTGTTCCTATTGAGCTCTTATTACTCAAAATAAAAGCTTGTGGAATAAATGGAAAATTATATAATTTTATAGAAAACTTTTTAACAAAAAGAAGTTTTAAAGTTAAAATAGAAAAAGAATTCTCTGAAAGCATACAAACAAAATCAGGAGTACCACAAGGAAGTGTATTAGGCCCATTACTATTTCTTATCTTCATAAATGACCTTCCAAACTATCTTCCATCTGATGTAAAAATTAAAATATATGCAGACGATGTAAAATTATATACATATCATCAAAATGACAATAAACGGGACATACTAAAAGAATCACTAATATTACTTAGTAAATGGGCTAAAATTAACGGTTTAGAAATCGCAGAAAATAAATGCTCTGTACTTTACGTTGGAAAAAATAACTCACAAGAAGAATATCATATATCTGATAATTTAATTCCTAAACTACAAACAGTTAGAGATTTGGGTATCTTAATAGATTCCAAACTCTCATTTTCCGATCATATTAATATAATTATCAAAAGAGCTTACTTAAGTATATATAGACTTTTTAAAGTTATAAGAACTAGAAAACTGGAACAATACATTAATATCTACAAGACATATATTCGGCCACAACTAGAATATGCAAGCGAAGTATGGAATCCTATGAAAAAAGCAAATTGCGAAAGGCTTGAAAAAATTCAAAAATATTTTACAAAAATTGCATTTAAAAAATCTGGATTTATAAAAATAAAATATGAAGAAAGATTAAAAATATGTAACATAGAGAAATTAGACATACGAAGACAAATTAATGATCTTTGTATGATTCAAAAAATCCTTTATCAGAATACACATTTAAAACCTGAAAACTTCTTCGCGTTTGCAAAAAAAGCCAAAAGAAAACCCCTACTCCTTCAAAGCCAAAGATATAATTCGAAATCCAGAAATAATTTTTTATAAGAAATGTAACAAATTGGAATAAACTGCCTAATGAAATTATGAGTATAATGCATAAAAAGCCATTCAGGAAATACATTAAAAAATGGATAACAGATAACGGAAACATTTTTCCTTAAGTTTTAATTTATTAAATGTTTGGTGAAATAAAACAAATTTTTAATAAAATATACAACAAAACAATTATTTCACCAAACACTCCAAATACATAATTCTATTAAACTAATTTATTTTACAAAAAAATTTTTCTTTTTACATATATTTGTCTTTTTACATATATTTGTCTTTTTTACATATATTTGTCTTTTTCACCACTATTAGTGTATTTTTTTTACCGTGTGGTTGCTCATAAATAAATAAATAAATAAATACAAATTTGAACTTAAAATTATATAAAATTTTGAAAAAAAAATATTTTTTTTATTTATGTCTAATTTAATTTAGCATGAAGTAAAAGTAAGTGTTGAAATAAATAACCTCTCTAAAACAATTTTCCCTTCCCTATAAATTACCTCCTCCAGAGAGGCATTAATTTAGGGCAATTATTTCAAACAGTCGTTAAAATAATTTCAAAAAAAATCCCAAAAATAATGTTTATCAAACAAAAAATAATGAAAATTACATTTAAATAAGAGAAAATATTTAAAATATATATATAAATCTAGTCTGTGTTGTTTAATAAAAAACCCAAAATTTAAATAAATTTTTTTAAAAAATTTTTAAATAAATACCTAAATCAAATTAATTCCATAGGAATTTTAAATGAATTTTTAAATAAATAATGTGAATAAATTTAAATTAATAATAAGAAATTTAATACAACTTTGTAGAGACGTACAAGGCTTATGGTCCTGAAACTGAGGTTTTTTTTGTTTTTTTCAGTATTGGTCTCTAGTAGAGTCTTTGTCTTGAGTTAAACATTTATGGGGTAAATTTTTCGGGCCTAAATTCAATGCCCGGCTCGTTCTTTCGGACCGGGCTGGATCGGGCCCCCAACCTTGACTTGATTTTGCTGTCAGTCTTTGATTCACTTGGGGTTCTGAATTTTTAGTGGGTTCTGAATTTTGTAAAAATTTTCGCACATGGATGTCTCTACTAATAATTAGTTTTTAAATTTATAAAACTAAATTAAAAAAATTTTTTTAATTTTTTAATTTTTTTAAATATTTTTGTATATTTTTTTAATTTTTTTGTATTTTAAATTGTGTTGACTACAAATACATAGTATTTGTAGTACATGTTCTTTTTAGTTTTTTAAAAAAATTTTTCATCGTCTTTTCAAATTTTCTTTCCAGTTTGCTTTTAAAACTTTTTCAATTTCCTCCACGATTACCTTCAGCAATTTCAATAATCGTATTAAGAAACATATTTTTGAATGGCCCTTTCTCTCTTCCAATTTTACGAATTTCATTTCTCAGTTCGGTTGCTTTTTTCAGATATTCCTTTCCTTCTCTAAAAGGAAAGAGTTTAAAAATTAAATTTTGGTTAATATTAAAATATCTAAAATTCGCCGTTTTGGAGGTCAAAGGGTTAACAGCAAATACTTATGTAGGTCTAAGGCTAGATAAAAACGCGAGAATTGTAAAGCACCGAGAACGGATAGAACATCCCAAGATTCTGTCCCACGGGGTATAAACAAAGAATCTATCATACATAAAAAATAAATTCCAGCTTTAAGGAATCGGGAGTCCACGACAAAATATAATCTTGATTTTCGAGAAACAGGTCAGCTAGCTAAAGGTTACTCTCTCTAGAAAAATCCTCTATAAAATTTTCATTTTTAATCTCAGTAAAAGCTGCTGTACATCGAAGCAGAAATATTAATCAACTTTTGTCGTGGTGCTTTTCTAAATTGATGAATCATTTAGCTTAAAACATTTTTGAAGATTAGTCATGGGATTGCCTGCTAAATTTCAATTTTTCAGAATCAGTCCAGAACAAGATATTAATTTAAAATAAAATATTCCTTTGTAAAAGGAATTTTTATAAAATTAAATGTTTTTTTATAAATTTATGTCTTACTCTCCGATTATCATTTCTTTCAAAGCTCTAGAAAAATCCTCTATAAAATTTTCATTTTTAATATCTTCATTATTCACTTCCCTAGACGCCCACACAAATTTACCAATACCCAAATATTCAGCTATAGAAGAAAGGACAAACATATCAGCAAATTTTGGAATACAAATTAAGGGAACACCTGCATACATTGCCTTTAAAATTAATATTTTTTTCTTTTTTAAATTTAAAACTTACCTCATTAAAACTGTTCATTCCACAATGGGAAATAAATAATTTTGTATTTGTTTGAGCTAAAAATACATATACCGTATTTACTCGATTAATTCCCCTGGGGAATTAATATTTCAAGTTGAATATATTAATAATTCAAGTTTGAAATTTTTGGCTCGTGAATTCCCGATTCCCGAAAATCGGGAATTTGATTTTCCGTCGTCGCAATCCCTGATTTCAACCTATACGTGGGATGTGGAATTATTCAAGGGAGGGGAATTATTCGAGTTTTGAAATCTGAACGTGTAGTAGGGTATTTGGGGGAGGGGGATTATTGTTTCACCTCATCAGTAGCAGGGGGAATTATTCGGGAGAGGGGAATTAATCGAGTAAATACGGTAATAAATTTGAATATAATAAGTAACGATACTGGTTTTTCCCTATTCAGCCGAAATTTATAAAGATTTCAAAAAAATCATAAAAATTAAAAATTTATTTCACAATAAAACAATACCTAATATTTCTTGCTGTGGGGCAAATTCTTCCAAAAATTCTATATTGTTTGCTTTATATGTTTTTGTTATCTCATTTTTTCCAATTCTAATTTTGAATGAACAACTTTTATGTTTTTTGAAAATATCTAGCATTTCCAAAAAATAATCTTTCAGTCCACCATCTTCGTAGACAGTTCCGAATGCAACATAAACAATACAATCAGGCTTAAAAATAATTCTTTTTTTTTTTGCCTAACTTAATCGAGTCGGGCCGTACGAGTCTTTTTCGGGTCAAATATCTTAGGCCCGACTCGATCTATCGGTCCGAGGCGGGCCATTTTGGCAACCTTAATTAATAACCGTAAAATTTCTTTGGATTTCTCAACTTCCGTCATAGTACATATTTCTAAATACTTAACGCTTTCTAATTAAAATAACGTTATAAGGGAGTAATATGTGTAAATAATAGAGTGGGACAAAACCGTTTAGCTAAACGGTAAATGGTATACGATAAACGGGTTTTTGCTAAAATTAAACGAAACGGTAAACGGGTCCCAGATAAACGGCACGGTAAACGGTCCCTCTAAACGTCGTTTAATTAGTTTAATTTTTCTTAAAATTCGTGGCTTAAAACGTGAATTTTTGCCTTCTGACACACTAAAATCAAAAAATTTTCGCTTGCGGCGCAAAAGAGGGAGGAAATCTAGTTTATAGGCCTTCCACAATTATAAAAATTTTCGCCCGAGGCGCTGGAAAAGAATGATTCTGGCTTCTTGGCCTTCCAAAATTCTCAAAATTTTCGCCTGCGGCGCTGAAAATGGAAGATCCTTATTATCCTTTCAAATCCCCAATTTCCATTCAAATCCCTCAATCTCTAATTGACATTACCTATACCCACCTTAGTCCTCTGATATCTCTTGATGAATTTATTGTTGAATTATAATTTTTATAAAGAGGGATGAGCAAAATTAATGAATTTTCATCGATTTTTGTGAATTATGAATTGATTTTTAAAATTTTTTTAAATAAACGGTAAACGGTCGTTTAAACGGGTTTTTAAAAATAAACGAAACGGTATACGGGTATCAGATAAACGGCATAAACGGTATACGGTTTTTTCAAAATCAAACGGTTTTGTCCTACCCTAGTAAATAAAATAAAATTTTACATCCTCGATCTCAATTTTCTTTTTTGTCAAAATTCCCTGTTCTTCAATAATAATTCCTCCAATATACATAACATTATCAAAATTTGGAAAATATTGGAATCTTCCTTTTGGATGTTGATTTATAAAATGAAATTTAATTTTTTTATATAAATCTTCAAATTTTGAATGTTTGTACTTAGAGTTTTTATAAAATCCATCACCCTCTACAAACTCATTTTTCATTCTAACATTTGCTTCTTCATGTTCTTTTTTATTTTCATTGCTTCTTTCTTTATTTTCGAGAATTCCATTTACAGGATTCCAATCACCGGGTTTGGCGGAATCATTCTCTTTAATTTTGTTATTTTAATTTTAAAAGCGATTAAATTTATTTTCTAAGGATTGCTTAAGAGTATTTGAATGAGACTATTACATATAATTATGAATTATATTGCTCTTAAAAATAACTAACCGGGAACATATCTATAAAAAAATTTTTCTTCATCTTTATTATGTCCATTAAAGTAGAATTGAACAAATCTTGTATATAACGAAGTATTCATTACATCAAAAGTTGTCTTAATTCCCAAAGCTTCAAAGACAGCAAAAGATGCAGGCATTACTTCAAATTCGGCAATTCCAAAAAGATAATTTTGACTTTGAAGCCAATCAAAAATATGCCTTTTTCCAACGTTGGGAATGTCAATTACAACGTTTTTGATTATTTCTATTTAAAATAAAATTTTGTTTTTTAAGATTGTAAAGCATATATACTAGCTATTTAATTCCTAAGCTGTGGAGTAACGTTGTCGGATAGATGGAAATCTTCGGATCAGGGATGGGCGCAATTGAAAAAAAAATTCCGCAACTCGCAATTCGCAACTCGCAATTTCTTTTTAAAAATCCGCAACTCGCAATCCGCAATTGCGTATGCCCGGATCCGATATCGGATGCCCGGATCCGATATCCAACCCTAAAATTTCGGATATAAGGATCTGAAAATTTTAGCGAGTTATCGAAGGGATTTTGTAAAATCTAGAGAACGATTCAAAGAAATATTAACACCAAGCTTTTTTAAATTGTAAATACAGCTTTCTAAGTTTTTTGCGCCATAGGCGAAAAATTGACTTTTGAGATTCGAACCAGGAATTTCGGATATTCGGATCGAAATATTGGATACCGGATCCGACAACCTTACCGTGCTGTTTTTTAATCTCTGGCTGGAGGGAATAAGTAATAGGGTGGGGGAGGTAATTATTTGAGGGAAAGTAGTTATTTGAGTAACAATGTATTTATATTTTAGCATAAATACCTCCATAAATTCCAAAATATATATATTCATAATTAATTCTATGATTAAACATTCGCATTCCTTCCGGCTGACTTTCATCATAATGGCCTTCATCTACAGGTATTTTAATCATTTTAAAATTTCCTCCGGGTATTTTCTTCTTTTCTTTATCAGTGTAAACTAGCATATCCTGAAATTGGAAAGTAAAAGCCTTAATACCCATTGGAGTTAGTGGGTTTGAATATCCGGAAAGATGGAAATAATTATAACGATGTTAATATAATAATTTAAAATTACTTACAACATTATATTTTTGTGACAAAATCTTGGCCAAGACTTCCTAGAAAATTTTTTAAATTAAATAACTAATTTAAATTATATATTCGAAAATAATTATTTTAATTTAAAATAGAAATTAATTTTATTTTTACAAAAATATTAACAGAAATTAAAATTATTAAACATACATTAAATTGTATATGCGAGTAAAACGTGTTGTCGCAAATATACAAAACTTTTTTTCCATTAAAACGCTCCTCTTCAATTTCTGAACCTTCATAAGTTCCATAACCCCCTCCCGTTGAACTTTCCCCTTTAAAAGTTCCTCCTAAATAACCTGTCCCTTCATACTCACGATGACTACTTTCAACTTGACCCGTTACGTGAGAACCTTCTTCTATATCGTCGTCAGAACCTTTTTCAGAATTATTTTGTCCTTTCCCAACCCCAAAACAATCACAAAAACCTCCTCTCTTAACTCGAGAATGGCGCAATTTTTTCTTTCCATTTTCAGGGCATTTACATTTAATCCCAATGGATATGTTTATCAAAATTAGCAAGAAGAAAGTATTTAAAATTAATTTTAAATACATTTTCTCTAAAATAATTTTTAATTTAAAAATAATAAATTTTAATAAATTAAGTTTATAAAACTTTTAAAATATTTAAAATAAATTCCTCTACTAGCGTTATGGCATTTTAAATTCCCTTCTCTATCCACTACCCATTTTACACGTATGATAAGCCCTTTAAATAAAAGTGCTTTTATTTTCCTTAAATGAAATAGCGCAAGCGGAACATAGGTGAGTGCAATGCGTTTTGCGTCGCTTTTTAGCCTTGCGTTGAGTAATATGTTTTGCGGAAAGTTGCTAGAAGTAGAGTAGCACGAGGTCGAGGTTTTAAAATTTCTGCATATCTGCCCTTTCTGCATAAAGAATAAGAAAGTTTAGTATTACACTCCCAATTATTAAAATTAAATATTTTCATGTAAATGCATTTATCAAATTAACTTAACAGTCGCTGATTTATAAGAAGTAATTATAGAAGTAATATAAGAATTAATTATAAATACTAATTTTCAATTAATTAAACATTAGAAATAATTATAAAAAGTAACGTTGCCGCTGTTAATTAGCTAAATGGTAAAACTGTTTGACTAAACTGCTAACTAATCTGCTCCGACTGAGCCTTGAGAATTTTCTCCAATTCTTTCACTCTCACTACTATCTGTCCCCTATTAAATTATCGATTGATTAATCGCTCATTTAATAGGGGAGGGGTCCGGCTGCAACCAAGCCCGCCGCCTGCAATCAAACCCAAAGGCCAAGGACGAGTTCCGCGGGGGCGGACAAAAGATCACCATTGCAAAACGTCAATTGTCAAAATGTCGAATTTGAAAATGGAAAATGTCGAAATGGATAAAAGTGAAAAACCCAAAAATAAAAAAATGAGCAATAAAAGAAACTACATGCCAAAATCGATTCTTAGGCTTTCTTTTCTTTGTTTTTACCAACGACCTAGTTTTTTTTGCTGTTCTTTTCATTAGCTTTTCAGTTTTTTAAATCAATTGTGTAAATGTACATTTATATAAAACAAAACAGTAATGACTCATAAAATATTTTTTACTCTTATTGTTTCAATTTTTTAAATTTTTAGATAATAATTTTAAATTTTAATAATGACAACAAGCGGGGGCTTTAGGATTGAGAAGGAGGATATTGAAAAAATTGTTAGAAAGTCTAAATATTTCACCCGCGGGGGCTTAAATGCGCCTTATGTGGATCAGGAAGTGAAGATCGGGGTGGATGCTAATGGTGAAGGAGTGTTCAGGTTAAATTTTTATAGACAAATTTTAATATTAAAAATTGTAGGACTGATAGGAAATATGTGCACCCGCAAATAATTTTTGCGGAGATTGTGGCTTTTTTGTTTAATTTTGTGAGTTGCTTTGGGCATATGGATTTTGTGGCTTTGTTTGAGGCGGGGGCATGTTTAGAAGTGGATGATGAAGGACGCCGATCTCTGAAGGCGTGGGATGAATGTTTGTTTGATTAATTTTAATAAATTTATTAATTCGAATAAATTTTAATAAATTTAATAAATAAATAAAATTTAGTGAAGAGAGTGGCAAGAAGATGTCTTATGAAATTTCATCCTGATAAGGCGGGGGCTGTTGGATTAGAGGAGTGCCAACTGGCACAGAAGGCTTTTGGGTATCTTATTCAAGAAGGTCAAGCGGGGGCAGAGGCTTATATAGAAGGTTTTATTATTGTGTTATTTATTTGGGGGGTATATATATTTTTGAAAATAGTGGGGTAAATCAATTTTTTTTGAAAAAATCTTTCTTGAGTTGGGCACTCTATACCTAGTTCGATAAAGCATTAGACACTGTATAGAAAAATTGACGGCAAAAACGGGAGGCCCCTCTTGGTCAAAAGTAACGATAAATAATCATAAAAAATAGCTAGTTTTTGCCTTAAACTTTGGTAATAGAAATGTTTCTTAAGTTTTAGAAAAACACATTATTAGTTCTAGTCTCAATTCAGTCAAGTTACAGGGTCGATACTTTTTGAAAATATTGGGGTAAAACAAAATTTTTTGAACAAATCTTTTTTGATTTGGGCCCTCTATACCGCGTTCGATAAAGCATTAAAAGCAGCTATTTACATATTAAAAAAGTTATTTTAGCAATGAACCAGGTTAATACTGATGGATATCGCCTCTGGGACTTGAGCGCGGACCCGGCAGCACATGAACAACATTTGAGTCTTGCTGAAGCGATCAGGCTTTATGGAAAGAGGGAACCGGTTGTAAAGGATCCAAGCGGGGGCGAATGTTTACATTGTGGGAGTGATGAGCATCAGGTTCTTTTTGTATTTTTAACGAAGCAAAATTTTTTTATATAGACAAGATTCTGCAGCAATGTCGGGGGCTCTGGGCGAAAGGACAGTGCGGGCAATGTGTGGGTGGTTGGTTGTAAGCTGAGGTGTTTTTCATGCGGGCAGTGGACCAAAACCCATAGTGCCAACACGTGTCCATTTACTCATCCTGATGCAAGAGGAATTGCTAAGCGGGGGCAGCCGAGCAAGTGTTGGAACTGTGGCAAAACTGTAAAATATTCTTTTAAATAAATAAATAAAATATAAGTTGTGTAGGGACACAAAGCAAACTTTTGCAATGCCCCGCGCTATAAGGATGTCCACAATGAAACTCTTCAAACTCGGCAGGATGTCGAAAATAAAGCCAAAGCGGGGGCTTCACGATCAATGTGGGACGAGCCGGAAAGTGATGATGACGATATTGGATTGGATTAATTTTATTTTTAATTTAAAATATTAATTTGTTAAATGTTTTTTTAATCTGAATTTTTTTAAACTAAAATTTTTTAATCTAAAATGTTTTTAATCTAAATTTTTTAATCTAAAATTTTTTTATTCTAAAATTTTTTAATATAAAATTTTTTAATCTAAAATTTTTTAATCTAAAATTTTTTTAATATAAAATTTTTTTAATCTAAAATTTTTCTAATGTAAAAATTTTTTAATATAATATTTTTTAATCTAAAATTTTGTAATCTAAAATTTTTTAATATGAAAATTTTTTAATATAAAATTTTTTAATCTAAAATTTTTTAATCTAAAATTTTTTTAATATAAAATTTTTTTAATATAAAATTTGTTTAATATAAAATTTCTTAATCTAAAATTTTTTAATCAAAAATTTTTTAAGCTAAAATGTTTTAATCTAAAATTTTCCTAATGTAAAAATTTTTTAATATACAATTTTTTTAATCGAAAATTTTTAATCTAAAATTTTTTATCTAAAATTTTTTATTCAAAAACTTTTTTTAATTTGAAATTTTTAATCTAAAATTCTTCTAATCTAAAATTTAACCAAAAGGAAATACAACACTTAAAAATTTTAATTATTCAATAAACTTTTTTTGCATTCATATAAAAAATTTGTCCTAAACTATGTGTTTTGCTGATATTATCTTTTAATTAGCTAAACAATTTTAAACGTTTTTTAACTAAACAAAAGGGACGTGGTTAAACAAAGCGGGGGCAAAGTTGTAGAGCTAAATTGCCCCCGCTCTAATTTTTTTTGTAGAGCTAAGTTTATTTTTAAGTAAAAATATTTCTTTCCATTTTTAAATGAGCACTTTATTTAATTATTTAATCATTCAAAAATTTTTTCTCTTTGCAACTTTTGTAACCTATATAACTAAACAATGTTGTTTTTTAACTAAAAAATGGACGTGGTTAAACAGAGCGGGGGCAATGTTGTAGAGCTAAGTTGCCCCCGCTCTATGTTTTGTTCTTACCCGATCTTATCTATCAAGTAACTAAACATTTTTTAAGTAAAGTTAAAAAAAGTGGACGTGGCTAAACGTCCAGAGGAGGCGTAAAAATTTATTTTTACTTTTAAGCGATCAGTTTATTTATTTGTGCTTATTTTTGTCCATTTCTATTATTTCCCCTCCTTATTGCTTCTACTTAAAAAATTTATTTTAATTAATATTTATTAATTTTAATTCCAGTTTAATAATAATAATGAGTCGTAGAACTTCAACAACAACTCCAAATTCCCAGGATGGTGAGCCACAAGCCCGAAGGCAGCGAATGGATATTGTAAACAACAACAATAACAGCGTGGGGCTTGATGTAATTTTTAAATTAATTATTAAATTTAATATTAAGTTATTTTTCAAAATTTCGAACTTTCAAATAAAAAATTTAAAATATTTTTGTAAACTAAATTAAAATTTGGATATACTTTCAGATTGAAGGAATCATTAGAGCTGAAAGGGCTAGAGCAACGGAGGTGGCGGTTCCAGCAGCAGCTCTTCAAATTCCAAATTTGGATCCGACAACTTTTTATACGTCTAGTAACTACCTTTTCTGCGGGTGGCGCGCGACTCATCTATTCGAGTTTGTCTCCTTTTACTTTTTTTAAATTTTTTTAGTAGTTTAACAGGTCGTGTCACTTATTCCCATAGAGGACCTACAATGCGGAGGGCTTTTGATAGGGCGGATTTGCTGCTGGAGGTGGGATCACCAAATGATCTTCAATCTATTGGGATTTATGGGTACGATGGTTGTGCGCAAATTTTAGAACCTGCTCGGCAAAATGATGTAATTTTTTAAAATCAATTTAATTATTATTATAAAATTTTAGATTGTTAGACTTTCTATGTTGACAATTGTAGAACAAACGGGGGCTCGCAATAATTGGACAGGATCTCTTCCTTATGTGTTGAGATTCTCGAGGTCCAGTACTATGCAAATTATTGGCAATGCAATGGCAATTACTCCACTGCAGGACGCAAATGGAAACAACACAGGAATTATAAGCAATAATAATAATAATTTTGGAACAACTGCCAACAATAACATGGGAAATGCAATTTCCAACATGAATGAAAGCGGGGGCGCAGGACTCCCAGTTATTGGATCATCATCCGCTCGTGGGGTATAATTTTCAGAAATAAAACAAAATTTAACTAATTTATTTTTTATAGAACCAACTAGTTATGAACGATGTTAGTGGAAATCCGGGGACAAGTGGTTCATCGCGTGGGGTACATCTATTTTTTCATTTAATCGCTTAAAATTGAAATTTTTAAAGGGTCGTGCGATTAGAAATGCAAATCTCAGCGGGGGCTCTCGTGGATCTAGTCAGGGGGTAGATTTATTTTTATAAAGAAACAAACTTGTAAATTAATTTTTATAATATGTAATTAAATTTGAGATGTAGGAATATGCGCGAGTTTTAATAGAAAAAAAGAAAAGAGATGTTTTTAAATATTTATTTAGAAGTAAAAAATTGATTTCTTTTTAAAATAATGTTATTAATTGAATTTGTTTAATTGTAATTTGTAATTTAACTTTTATTTTATAATAAATTTGATAATCAATTTAATTTAATTCATTTAAATATTTTTTTTAAACTGAGTTAGTTTCAATAATTTTAATTTAAATAAATTTAATAAATTCAATTTAATTCAATTAATTTAATTAATTTTAAATAAGTTATAATATTAATAGTAAAACCACTAAAATTCAAATAAATTTAATTCATTTACTCAATTTGATTAATTGTAAATAAATCATACTACTAATAAGAGAAGCAAAAAATTCAAATAAAATTTAATGTAAATAGATTTAACAATAATTATACTAATAATTAATGTAATAATATAAAAATGAATGTAGTTTACATAATTTAATTAATTTAATACAATTAATTTTAAAATATTAAATAAATTAATAATAATAATAATTATACTAATAATTAATTTAATACAATAAAAATAAATGTAATTTAAATAAATTTAATTAATTTAAGGCAATTAATTTAAGGCAATTAATTTTAAAATATTCAAATAAATTATAATAATAAATAATGTAATAAAATTAAATAATTTTAATTTAAATGAATTTAATTAATTTAATTCAATTAATATTAATTATACTAATAATTAATTTAATAAAATAAATTTAATTTAAATAAATTTAATTCAATTAATTTTAAAATGTTCCAATAAATTATAATAATATTAAATGTAATAAAATTAAATAATTTTAATTTAAATGAATTAACAATAATTATACTAATAATTATACTAATAATTATACTAATAATTAATTTAATAAATTTAATTTAAATAAATGCAATTAATTTTTTTCAATTCATTTTGAAATGCGCAAATAAATTAGAATAATAAGTGAGGTAATAAAAGTAAATAATTTTAATTTAAATGAATTAACAATAATTATACTAATAATTAATTTAATAAAATAAATTTAATTTAAAAATTAATTTAATTCAATTAATTTTAAAATGTTCCAATAAATTATTATAATAATTAATGTAATAAAATTAAATAATTTTAATTTAAATGAAATAACAATAATTATACTAATAATTATACTAATAATTAATTTAATAAATTTAATTTAAATAAATGCAATTAATTTAATTCAATTAATTTTGAAATGCGCAAATAAATTATAATAATAATTAATGTAATAAAAATAAATAATTTTAATTTAAATGAATTAACAATAATTATACTAATAATTAATTTAATAAAATAAATTTAATTTAAAAATTAATTTAATTCAATTATTTTTAAAATGTTCAATTAAATTATTATAATAATTAATGTAATAAATTTATATAATTTTAATTTAAATGAAATAACAATAATTATACTAATAATTATACTAATAATTAATTTAATAAATTTAATTTAAATAAATGCAATTAATTTAATTCAATTAATTTTGAAATGCGCAAATAAATTATAATAATAATTAATGTAATAAAATTAAATAATTTTAATTTAAATGAATTAACAATAATTATACTAATAATTAATTTAATAAAATAAATTTAATTTAAAAATTAATTTAATTCAATTAATTTTAAAATGTTCCAATAAATTATAATAATATTTAATGTAATAAAATTAAATAATTTTAATTTAAATGAATTAACAATAATTATACTAATAATTATACTAATAATTAATTTAATAAATTTAATTTAAATAAATGCAATTAATTTAATTCAATTAATTTTGAAATGCGCAAATAAATTATAATAATAATTAATGTAATAAAATTAAATAATTTTAATTTAAATGAATTAACAATAATTATACTAATAATTAATTTAATGAAATAAATATAATTTAAATAAATTTAATAAATTTGATTCAATTAATTTTAAATATTCAAATAGTAAATTATAATAATAATTGATGTAATAAAATTAAAATAATTTAAATTTTAATGAATTAAAAATAATCATATAATAATTAATTAATTTAATAAAAATAAATATACTTTAAATAAACTTAATTAATTTGATGCAATTTTAAATAAATTAGTAAATAAATGCAATCGAAATGTAAAACAAAAAAAACGAATAAAAATTTAGAGTAAAAATTAAATTATATATTTATATAAATTTTAAAGTTGAAATAAAATTTTCAGCCTTCTCAGCCAAGATCACTTCTCGAATTTTTCCAAGAGACCCGCACACGAGAAGGGCAACGACAGACTGCTCGTCGAGGAGGGGCGCGCGTGTCATCACCACGGCTTAGAGGTCGGCTTGGTAGGACCCCACCACCAGATGTGCTAAATATGCATGAGAACGAAGAAGAAGAGGAAGACGATGTGGAGGTTTTGGAAGAAGGAGTGGGGACGGTTCTGGAGCCTGGTGATTTTCAAGACGGTGTTGGACTTAGCCAATTCGAAATTGAAAAATTTGTCGCCTCAGCGGACACTTTATCACCAACTTATCTGCAGCAACAAGAAGAGGGAGAGGTGGGACCTTTCTGCGCTATTTGCCTGGATAAATTTACTGTTGAAACTTTAGTGGTTATTCCAGTATGTGGCCACAAAATGTGCTGGACGTGTTTTGAAAAGCTTTCACAGACTTACCGGGTCTGCCCTGAGTGTCGTCGTGATTTAGTTCGCGGCACAATATAGGCAAACTCGCAAGACCCCAGGGATTCCCATTCAAAAGTTTGTCTTACATTTCTAAATTTATATTGGGAATTCTTGGGAAAGGCGGGGGAAAAAGAAAGGGGGCCTTTATTATTTTTATTATTTTATCCTTAGTGTCATTTTTATGTCAGAAAAAGTATTAATTTAAAAATTTTTTTAATAATTACACCCATAACTTTAATTGCAACTTTTTTATGCCTTTTATGAATAACTTTTTTATGCCTTTTATGTTTTTTATATTTATTTATGGATAAATAATAATTATATAATTTTTTAATAAAGATAAAAATTAAGTTTCAATACTAAAATATAATCTTAGTAAAAAAATGTGGAAAAAAAAGTTTAATTTAATAGTAATGTTTCATTAAATTTATCTATCACACTTGACATTGAAAAATCCAAATCCTTCGCTTCACCATATAAATAAAACAGACTATAAAATAATTAACAGTTTTTAAATTTCAGATAAGTAATTCAGCACAACAACAACATCGCCAACAACAAAATCATCATCAAATGAATGATCCTTTTATTATTGAATCTGTCCGCGAACTTAGATCAAGGTCGCGAAATACATTCGGCGAAATTTGCAACGTTAGGTTCACGCCTTTTGAAGACCAAGATAGGCCGGACTTAACCTTAACAACACTTATTTCTCGTCTTCTGGACCGGGTTTTAGCTGATCGCCCTGAACCACGGCTCATTGGTCTTCAACTTCATCCTCCATCATTTAATAACCCGTTCACCGTCCCGCTTCGCCCTCCAGCTCAAAATAATGCGGGGGCCATGGCGGCAGCTATAGAGAGATTGAATGAGATTAGTCAGGCCGGCATAGATCTCTTGCTAGGTACTACCACTACTAAAGTAATAGCAGTATGGCCGCTCAATTCTCAACGCACTTCAAACCCAGAAGATCATAGAGGTGAGTAACAGTTTTGTTTTTACATATTTAAATAATTATGTAAGGCATTTCTGTTATTCAAGGTGGATGTAATATTGATCAAGAGCATGTTATATCATCACAATGTCGCTCCATTGTCAAAGTTATCAACCCAAATGATAGGTTTTGCCTTGCTCGATCTGTTTACATTGGACTTACAAGGATCAATTTAATTGATTTAAATGTAAGAGGGGTCTCCCCTCAACAACGGAAACATCATTTTCGAGCTTTTTGCAGACAACAAGATGAGCATTTAAATGATGTGATCGAGCTTATGCAAAATTCTGGTCTTCCACTAAATTTAAATGAATATTCACTCAACAATGTCCCTGCGTTGCAGCGTTATATTAATGAAAATATGGGAGGCGAAGGACAAATAAGAATTGTTATTTTTGAAAAGGAGCAGCAATATAAAATTGTTTTTAAAGGTATTATTATTGAATATTCTTAATATTTAAATAATTTGTTAATTAGGCGAGGGCCGTGCTGCACGTTTTAACATCTGTATTTTGTTGGAAAATGGGCATTATAATTATATGGAGAGACCTGAACAACTTTTCCATGCCCATCGTTTCTGCATAGATTGTGAAAGGAGTGTTACACGGTTGCGTCATTGGGCTGGGTGTAAAGTTATCTGTCGACTTTGTATGCGTTATGGAGCAAATTTTCCATGTCAACTGATTGAAAGAATTCCATGCAACGATTGTGGTTTTGTCTTTCCACAGCGGGGGTGCTATGAACACCACTTGACTAATCAAGTTCCTGCGGAGATGGCAAGCCCAAGAACACGACCTTTTGCATCAATTTGTCAATCTCGGAGAATTTGTTCACGCTGTAATCGCATTATATTTGGTCAACAGCAACAACAACTTCACAACTGTGTTGAAGAACAACAACGTCAACATCAACAAACATTGAATGGGCAATTGAGCAACTGTGCCAAATGTCGAGGGCCCCACCTACCAGAACACCCATGTTTTATTCAACCACTCAAGGCTAATGAACATTCTTTAATTGCTCGAGGGGAAGAAGAAGTAGAAAATATTTTTGAATCTTCTATAGGTATTTTTTTAACTTTTAACATCAAAAAATTTTTTTAATAGCGGGAAATGAAAATGAGCAAACCCAACACCCCGAGCAACAACAACAATTACAGAGACGTAGGGATGCAAAATTTCCAGTGAGGTTTTGTTTTTTCGATGCAGAAACGTCCCAAGAGCATCCAATGGCTGTTGGCGTTAACAACGCGGGGTATAAACACGTCCCTTTGTTGATTATTGCTGAGATTCTTTGCGAAAAATGTATTATTGCGGGAATTGGGATTGAAGATATTGGTCAACGAGCAACTGGATGTTTCTGTGGTGTCCCAAGAGGGGAAAGATGGCAACGTTGGTGCTCACCACCCTTTAGAAATTCACCTGGGGACAACACCAATTTGCCTGAGACTCCTGCCTATAATCCTCGGCGAATGTATTTTCATAGCTTTGATAGCGAAGCAGAAAATCCTGTGGATCAATTTTTGGATTATCTTCTATCGGTGCTTTTTAAATTTATATTTCATTGAAAAAGTAATTTAGTATGGCTCTCAACAAATGTTAACTGTGTGTATCGCTCACAACGGGGGTAAATATGACTTCCACCTAATTCTTGAAGCGCTCCATAGAAGAAATTTACCTCCAAAAAGTCTCTGTACGACCGGACTGAAGATCTACTCAATGAGAATTGGAGGCAATCGACAAAGGAAAATACTTTTTAAAGACTCGCTCAATTTTTTCATTTGCGAACTTGACGCTCTTACTAAAGTATTTTCTCTACCTGAAGATGTTGCTACATCAAAACCATTTTTTCCATACCTTTATATAATGCGACAACACCTGCATTTGAGAATTCAAGGGCTCCCAGCACTTGAGTACTACCAACCAGAGTTTAAAAAACCGGAGAAACGAGCCAGACTACTTGAATGGCATCAACAACAAACGAACATACCAACAACAAATTTCCAGCTCCGAGAACAACTTGTGATTTATTGTGCAAACGACGTTGCAATCCTTCGAGAGAGTGTTCTTCGATTTCGCCGTCTCATTGGAGAAAACAGCGGGGGACTCGATCCATTCTTAGCTGCTTCAACCGCAGCAGGACTCGCACTAACAACAATGCGACGTTGTTTTCTACCTGAAAATTGGCTTGTGCACTCTCCAGAAGGTGGCTTTCTGCGTGGAAGGAGAGCTTCTGCCGAGTCGCAGCGCTATATTAAATTATTTGAACTGGAAAATAAAGAAGCTGAAGGAAAAGTGCGGGGTGCCCAATGGGCTATTGGTGAAGCTAATGTTGAAGATTGTGGCTATCGTCTTGATGGACTTTGGTATAGAATTCCACCTTTAAGACCTCTTGCAATTGAATATAATGGGTGCTACTACCATGGTAATATTTATTTGCATTAGCACAAATTTTTTTAAAATATTTTTTTTCTATAGGTTGTCCTCAATGCTTCCCGATACGCGACCAGAGACTAGCTGGCGGTCGCACTGCTGAAGAACTGTACGAGCGCACTCAATCGCGACTCTATGAACTTGAACAACAGGGATATTCTTTACACGTCGTGTGGGGACATGAGATGAAGGAAAGGCTACGCTTTAATCAACAACTAAAGCGAACTTGGAATGAAATTGATGTTGTACGACCGATGGACCCCCGGAAGGACTGCCTTAGAGGGGGAAGGACTGAGCCTTTCAAACTTCACCACATTTGTAAACCTGATGAGGAGATAATCTACATTGATATAGTAATTTTTAAAATTAATTTTAAAATGTTGAATAAATTTGAGGTCAGTCTATATCCATATGTGATGAAGGCAAGAGAGTTCCCGATTGGATATCCCGATGTTTTGACAAGAGAAACTCTTACGCAACCACCTAATGCTATTCTACCATGGACTCACCCCCGTCACAATAGATATAAGGGACTTTTATTAGTCCGTGTTCTACCACCAACATCAATGAATGGTCTTCCTCCACTTCTTGGGTACAGAACACATGATGGTCGTCTGACTTTTCCTCTGTGTTCTTCGTGTGCGGACAACAAACAACAACAACAATGTCGTCATTCAATGAAGCAAAGATCTTGGATTAGTGGTTACACCCATGTGGAGTTGAATAAGGCGTTAGAGCTGGGTTACCAGATTTTAGATATTTACGAGGTTATTTTTCTCTTGATTTCCTTATATATTTTTAACCTTAATCTTTTAGGTGTGGAATTATGATCGCTGGGACCCTGAACTGTTTAAAGGATATGTTAATACGTTTGTAGGCCTTAAGCAACAGGCTAGCGGGTGGCCCGAGAACTGCAATTCACAAGAGGCTCGCGATCGTTACATTGCCGAATTTGATCGAGTTGAAGGGATTAGAATGGATCCAGCAAAAGTGGAAATAAATGCTGGACTTCGAATGATTGCGGTGGGATATATCAAAATCTTAAATGAAATATATTTTTTTAGAAAATATTGGCAAATTCTTTGTGGGGAAAACTGGCTCAACGTGTGGGGACAACCGAAGTTAAGTATGCAAGAACACCTGAAGAATTCCATCAATTGTTGGAGGACCCAACGCTCGAAACCCTTGATTTTGAGCATGTGAACGAATTTATGGACCGGTGTGTGGTGCGCAAAAAGGAAGAATTCGCCAAACCTCCAGACACTAATTGTCTTCATGTGGCTGCTTTTGTAACATCATACGCACGACTACATCTATATAAATATATGGAGGAAGTTAGGCAAATTAATGGACAGCTTTTGTACTGTGACACCGACTCCATATTCTATGTCAAAAAATGTGGGGGCAATTTTGTCGGCGAAGGGGAAGCTCTGGGTCAAATGAAGCGAGAACATCTTGGAAGGAAAATACTAGAATTTGTTTCTGGCGGTCCAAAAAATTATGGATTTCGACATGTTGATGCGTCCACTGGGAGGGATGAAAGGGCCGAGCTAAAAATAAGATCTTTTCCACTTTCTTATGCAACACACCAACTGCTAAATTTTCAAACAATGAAACAACTTGTTATTTGTCAATTTAATATTGATGGGGAAATGTAATTTATAAATTAAAAATAATAATAATAATAATAATAAATTTCAGTGATGATATGGCTTCTGAAAATTGTATATTGGATTCTAACAACAACATAATTAGGGTAGAATTTCCTCAAATTGGACGAACAACACGCTCGGATCTTTATACAATAATGGCTAGGAAAGACTACAGAGTTTGTTTTGAAAAAGGAAGGATTCGGCCAAATATGGAAACTCTCCCATTTGGGCACGGAAATGTTTTGGAACAACAACAAGAGGTTATTAAAGTATTTTAAAAATAAATTTTCTATTTTTTATTAAAAATATAAAATTTTCTATAAAATTATGTTTAGGATCAAATAATTCAGCAACCACATGTTCAAGTTCAACAACAACAATACCAACAACATACCATTTTGGATTTAGAAGATATTCCTGGTTCTTCGAATTGGACGGATGTAGATTATTTAAGACGATATAGATAAATTTTTATTTATTTAATTTTATTTCCATTGATATTATATTAGAATTTGTTTTTTTCAATATAAATATTTTTTATTACAATCTTGGAAATTTTACAAGTAGGGGTAAAATTATGTTATCGAATAAATATTCGCCCTGTTTAGTAGAATTTATTCCGGTTAATATAACACGCCCAGAAATGTAGATAAGACATGAAGCTTCTCTTTTAAACTTGTCATCATTCATCTTGAATCTCAAAGCTGGAAATATTGTGGGATCATATGAAACTTTTGTTATTTTTTCAAATAATTTGTCATATTTATGTCGCCTTCTGAATTCCTGATATATCAATTCAATCACAACTCGGTTCATACTTCGATATGAGCTGACAATATTTGTAACTTTAAGGCTTATAATTCCAAGCTCAGAAAATTGTTGTATTTTTGCTTCTTTTATAGAAAATTCTATTCTTTTTAGCACTATTGAAGCCATTTTTCTAGCTAACCTAATTTTGGGAACACCTGTTAGCACCACTTTACTAGATTGAAAAATTAATGCTGCGGTTGTTCTGTTATGTTTATGTCGAATACGCATTATTATTGAGTGGAATCGTTTAGGATTATATTCAGTATTTATGCCGCATCTAGCTATTTTGAGAAAATTTTCTGATGAAAATCTTTGAATGCCTGGCAAAAGCTTAAAAACACATGTACAATTTTCGATATTCATATTTACTTTCTAAAATAAAAATAAAATATAAGAATTATAATAAGAATACAAAATATACTTAAAATAAAATTTCTATAAAAAATATTTTATTATTATTTAGCATTTTTTCATCTGTTTACTTTTCTTAGAAACACAAATAACTTCGAGCGGGTAGTAAGAACGATGGTGTCCTCCTCCAAATTCAATTAAACATGGCAAGTATGGGTGACGTAATTTGATGCCATGTTTTACATAGTAGTACCCACGTACCTTAAGTGAACATTTTATTTATAAATTTTTAAAATATTACCGTTATATTCAAATATCCGCCCATAGCAGGAACAATACTTGCTGGGTGGACAGTAAAATCGTTGCACCGAATAACAAAATTTTTATAAGGAAGTAAATGTGATGTACGTAGTTGAACTTGATTTTGTAAGTGTAAAATTATTTCTCGGCGTTTTTCGATGTTATAGAAAAGTACATGAAGCTCTTTGAATGCACAGTTGTGTAGTTGACATAGATAATCAATTAAAGGCACTGAGCGACGTTTCAAAACTGATAATGATAACGGGTTTTCTATTTCGACCGTTTTTGGCTCTATAAAAGGGTTTTCCTCCTTTTCAACGTCTTTTTCCTTTTCTTCCTTTTTTTCTGGTAAATTTGTTGGATCAATACTTTCTTTTTCATTATCTTCATCGCTTTCAAGTACTATCTCGAGTATTTTCTCATCGTTATTCTTCAAAACATCCTCCTTGTTTTTATTTTTACCAATTTCGTTAACCAGAGAGGTTAATCCAAGTGAGGTGACCAAGAGATCGATTTCATTCTAAATAGAAATTATAGTTGACAAAGATTAAAATAAATTACGTTTTCCATTTCATTATTTTTTGAAGTAAGTTCATGCGATTCTGTTACTTGTTGCTGTAATTCACGTTGTTGTTGTTCCTTCTCCTGTTGTTCGCGTATTTGCTTCTCTTCATGGGTTTCGAATACACCCCAATTGCCGAATGTGTTGAAGGAATTAAAATTCATTTTGTGTAAAAAGAATATAAGAAAATGTAATAATTATATATATATATAATGAAGAATATTAGAATCTAAATTTTTTAAATTTACTATAGCGAAATAAAATGGAAGGATTCGAGAAAATTGATTATTTACATACACGATACAAGCACCCTTTTACAATGATAGTTTCAGGGAGTACTGGGTCTGGTAAATCAGAATGGGTTAAAAAATTTTTAGACAGTTTAACAGAGTTGATTAATTCTGATACAAATATTTCGCTTGTTTTCTATTGTTATGGGGAATTAAATAAGAATATTTTACTTATGCAAAGAAAAGGATATGTTGATAAAGGAAAAACACGTGTCATTGTTCATAATGGGGTGCCAAGTGGGGGAGAGGACTTTATTCATAAGCAAGCAATTCAATCAGAGGGTTCTATGCTATTGGTACTAGATGATTTAATGGTTGGGATAGATCAGCGTTTTATTGAAACAATATTTACAAGGGGGTCCCATAATTGGAAGATGAGTGTAATTCTAATTAGTCAGCACTTATTTTCGAAAGAACTTAAAATTCCTCGTAATAATTCTCACTATTTATTGTTAATGAGAAACCCCGCGGGAGCGTTACAAATTAGAACACTTGCCATGCAAATTTTCCCTTCACGCTCAAAATATTTTTTAGAAGCTTATGGGGATGCAACAAAGGAAAACTTTGGTTATCTGTTGGTTGATATTCATCCATCCACTCCTGAAGTCCTTCGACTGAGAACACATATATATCCAAACGAAAATACAATTATTTATCTTCCAAAATGAAAAATAAAATTTTTCCAACTAGTTTTTTAATCGAAAAAAACGCAAACTTTCTAAATAATTTATTGACTTGCTCAAAATCAAAAAATGCAGTTAATAAAATTATTTCAAACGCTTCTGACGAACAATTACTATGTCTAGTTGAAATTTGCTTGAATTTATTAAAAGGGAGGCTCCCATTTCATAAAAACAGAATACAAAATTTACAAAACCAGGCATCATTATTACGTAAAATTAGTCGCTCGCGAAGCGCTTCTTCGGCAAAGCGCCTGCTACTCAGCGATAAAATTCAACATGGGCGTGGTTTCCCACCAGTGGCGGGTCTTCTTGCAAGTCTTATTGTTCCCTTAATCGCAGAGAATTTTTTAAATAAAAATATAAATAAATAAGACAATTTTCAAATTTAATTAATTTTAAAAATGCGGCACGCATCTCGAATGCTTTTAATACCAGAAGATTTTTTTAAAAGTTTAATGGGTTCAGAAAGACTTGAAGAAAAAACTAATAGTAGTAGTGGTAATGATGGAACATCACTTGGTTTAATTCGCGAACGCCTACAAAATGCTAGAGATAATTCTAAATTAGATCCTGATACACAAGCTATTAATTATGAACAGAACTTTAAAAGATATAATAAACTTGTTAAAGAAAAAGAAGAAAAACCTATTGATGTTAAACTTAAAAATATTGGAGAAATTTCTGATAAAATATTAAATAATTATAATGAAAAAGTTTTAAAACCGCCACAAAATATTAAAGCTAACAAGATAAAGAAAACAGTCCAAATTAAAAATTTGAATAGAAAATCTATTGCAAAGGTTGTTAAAAAACCTTCCAAGCCTTTTGTCGATAAAAACATTAAAGTTGACGAGCCTGAATTTTTCTCAGCTGACGATGAGGAGGGTAAAAATGCATATGAATTGAATTTAAGCGAAAAGGCTCTTAAATATATTAAAGAAAATTCTGAATCATTAGGTATAACACCTGACTTAAGACTGGCAAGAAAATTAGGAGGTAATTATCCATTTATTACAAGTAATGTCGAAGAAATTATAAATTATATAATTAAAAATAATGGAGATCGAATAAGGCCATTACCTACTGGTTACGACGAATTTATTCGCAGAATTGATAACCATACATTTTTAAAAAATTTACTATTTCCTCCAGGTACATCTACAGGTCAAACTGGTAGCGGAGTTTTTTCATTTAAACCTGTGCTATGGAAAAATTATCGATAAAACAAATAAGCATTTTGGATCGTTTATATAAAGATATAAATTCATCAACATGTTTTACGTCTCTTGAACCCCTTCTTAGGGAAGCAAAACGTGTAGACAAAAGTATTACCCGTGATGCTGTCAATAAATATCTTTCGACTCAGAATACTTACACCTTGCATAGGCGCGCAGTTAGGAAATATAAACGGATGCGCACGCTCGCAGCTGGCTTACATACCGAATGGCAAGCTGATTTGAGTATTTTTGATACTTTAAGCAGTCAAAATAAAGGTTTTAAATATCTTCTCGTCTGCATTGACACGCTTAGCAGAATGATATTTGTTGAGCCTGTTAAGAGTAAACATAGCGAAAGAATGATTGAAGCCTTTAAACGATTGTTTTCGAGAATAAAAATTGTTCCCTGGAAATTACTTACAGACCAAGGACTAGAGTTTACAGCAAAAGAAGTCCAAAAATATTTTAAATCTATAGATATGGAACATTTTTCCATGGTCACGTCCCCTCAATGGCACGCTGGCATGGCAGAAAGAGCTAATCGTAGCATAAAAGAAAGACTTTATCGTTATTTTACTGAAAAACGAACATTAAAATGGGTAGACGTTATTCAAGATATTGTTAACGCAATAAATAATTCTTTTAATTCGAGTATTGGCATGCGACCTATTGATGTTACCTATGAAAACGCAGAAGGTTTAAGACTAAAATTAAAAGATCAAGCGCGAGAGGAAGTTGCGCCAAAACGTTGGAAGCATACTGATTTTTCCGTTGGCGATAAAGTTAGAATAGAAAAATATAAACATGTATTTCAAAAGGGATACTTGCCAAATTTTACAGATGAGATTTTTGTTATTAAACAGGTACGTCTTGTTCCACACCAGCGCCCTACTTACAGACTATCCGATCAAAAAGGCGAATTAATTAGAGGTTGGTTTTATGGAAATGATTTGTGTTTAGTTAGAGAACGTAAAAAGGAAGATGTGCTCTATGATATAGAAAAGGTTTTGAAAAAGAGAAAATTTGAAGGAGAAAATCAATACTTTGTAAAATGGAAAGGGTATGGTACGAGATTTAATAGCTGGATTCCCGCTAGCTCAGTTAATTGGAGATAATATATAAATAATAAGTAGATTTAGAAAATTTTTATTTAAAATGACTTCATTTTATATTGTTCTTCCTTCAAATACTAATGTTGAGGGTAATAAGACAAATTCGTTCAGAGTTCGCTTACCCCAGAAATTGCAATTTAATTCTGAATGGACCGTAGGTCTGGCTGTAATGGTTTATCCTTATTCATGGCCATCTCTTGGCACTACATCGGAACAATTTTTTACTGTGACATGGCAAACTAATGAGAGCGTCCGCTTAAATGTATCATCTTCCAGCTTTTTAAATCCTCAGCAGCTGAAAGAAAATTTAAATAGATCACTTGAAGAAGGTTGTAGAGACTTATCGGCTAAAATGAAAGCAATACATATTGAATATATTAATAAATTGAAAGAACTTAAAAATCAAGCTAAGCAAGAGTATAAACGACTTAGCGAATTAAAAAAGAATGAAAATACGACCAAACCAGAACATTCAGTTGATTCTATTCCCTTAAAGACTGAATCTGAAATTTATTCAGATTTAGTAACAAAGATGAATGAAGATGTAGACAGTGTAATAAAATTTTTATTAACTAGTGGAAGCGATTTTGATTCTTGGGAACATGCTTATCTCAAGCCAGTTTCTGTGTGTAATTTTGAATTTTACGAAAAGAAGAATCGTTTCTCCTTATTTTTAAATAAAAGCTTTATAAAGAGTGTAACAATGACAGAGCAACTAGCTTATATCTTAGGATTTGATAAGCTTGAAATGTTTGAGACATCTATTGCAAAATTTATGCCTGATATGAAAGGTGGAGTGTCTTCTTTTCATGTATATGCTCCCGGGTTAATTGAACCGATGATAATTGGTGATGTAACCGCTCCTGTACTAAGAATAGTAAATATTAGAGGAAAGCAAGATGAAATTATTGAAGAACAATTTCTCTTTATTCAATATCACAAATTGTTAATAAAAGAGATTAATGAAATCTTTATTGAAATCAGGACTTCTAGCGGAACGTTAATGCCCTTCCAGTATGGAACATGTACATTGACTTTGCATTTTAAAAAGTCAACATATTTTTAGAATATTATGAATACTCTTCAGATAAATAAAATCTTACATAGAAATAGTATTACAAAAGATTTTTATATTGGATGTTTTGCAGCCGATACAATACCAGTTTCAATTAATTTTACACCCTTTTGCATGGTTGTGAATATAGATCCCTGTAGTGCAGCTGGTAGCCACTGGGTCGCACTATTTTGTGAATTTCCTTCTACTATAGATTATTATGATTCTTTAGGTATATGGCCTCCAATTAGTACTCATATAAGGAATTATCTGAGTAAATTTCAACGTGTTCGATTCAATCCGGTTCAGGTACAAAACTCATTGAAACCTACTTGTGGGAAACATGTAATATTTTTCTTGTTTCAAAGATGTATTGGATTCTCTATGAATAAAATAATTCAATTTTTGAACAGAGTTAAAGCTGATAATTTCGTTTCTGAATTTATAAAAAATAAGATATTTAGTATAAATAGTTGAGAATAATTCAAATTTTTAATTTAAAAATGCATATTGACTTTGATCCCGCACATATCGATTGGTCGACTCTTGCCGAGCAATCGATTGATAATAATTTTCAATGGGGAGGTTATAATGTTTTCCGCGGTATTCCATATCAAAGAGGAAATGGCTTAGGGTCGATCCTTAGAAGCTTCATGCGATATCTTATACCTTTTGGTAAGCAAATTGGTAGTACTCTAGCTAGACAAGGCTTAGAATCTGGCAATCGGGTTTTAAGTAATGTTATAGAAGGAAAAGATCTTAAAGAATCACTTGTCGACGAGGGAAAAGCTGGATTACAAAATTTGCTTCAAAAGGCCGCAGACAATATTCAAAAACAGAAAGGAACTGGTTTTGATTTTAAGCGTTATAAAAATATAAAAAAGAATCCCGCTATTGGCCAGATGAATAATGACGAGCAAAACGTTCATTTGAAAAGTATAAATAAGAGACCTTTTTCTACGATTGGTCCTCCTAATTTCATTCCAAAATCTTTACAAAGAACGCGCAAAAAATCTATTAAAAAGAGAATTCGCGTAGACACATTAGGTACTTACTAAAATGAGCTGCACCAAAAAAATTAATGAAAATAGTCCTTTAGCTCTTAATAGCGCCCTTAGTATATTCAGTGTTCCACCTACAAATGTTTCTGTCGTTCGGTCTTTTTTTAGAGAAATTCTTCCCCTTAGTACAATTACCCAAGATTCTCCGTATCTATTTCGTTTATTTAGTGATAATTTATGGACTGATTTATCGCGAACGTATCTGTACCTTGAACTTTCTATTGAAAAACTTGGCGCAGATAATAAGTGGAGTCCAATAGTTGCGACAGATACTAGCATTGCCCCGATTCAAGGTATCGGTCAAACGTTTGTTCAGCAGTTAAAAGTGACTGTTGGTAATACTGAAGTTTATGACAGTGGAACTCTTTATCCTTTTAAGGCCTACATTACAAACGAACTTTCATTCCCAGACAATGTCAAATCTAATTTCCTCGCTTCCATTGGATATTATAAGTGTGATAAACATGATGATAGCACTGACTCTGGATTCCAAAAAAGATGCGCTCTATTTGCAAATGGGAAACATACACAATTCCTATCGCGCTTAGATTTTGATTTGGGAAACCAAGAATTGTTTTTACTTAATAATTTAGATGTTAACTTCAATATTTATCGATCAAAAAATTCATTTGCCTTACAAAGGTTGCAAGCTACAGACGAGGGCCAATATAGACTTTATGTCCACGACGTGAAGTTATTCGTAAAAATGATTGAGGTCCAGCCTTCCCTTAACATGAATATTTACAAAACTTTAGAAGCAAAACCAGCCACATATGCAGTGCGAAAAACCGAAATAAAATCGACATTTCTTACTGCCGGGCGCACTGAAATTGAATATAATGCTTTCAGCGCCAGCATTCCGCGCCGAATTACTGTTGCTTTAATTTCGAATAAAGCTTTCAATGGAGACTTTGGCTTGTCCCCGTTTAACTTTCAGCCATATGATTTGAGGGATATCTCCGTTCACACTGGAGGGCATATCTTTCCTTTGGTTGCATATAAATTGAAATTTAAAGATAATCTTTTTGTTCGCGCATTTGTAGACTTGTACGAAGCATTGGGCGTGGCCAATTCAGATAGATCAATCGATATTTCGATGGAAAAATTTAAAAGTGGTTGGACATTTTTTGTGATTCCACTAACCTCCACGCTTGATGATTCGTGCGGGTTTGAACTTTTAAAGAGCGGTACCACTAGTATTCGCCTAGAATTTAATACCCCAATTCCAGCCGGGGGTGTTGAAATGATTGTTTTGGGTGAATTTGACCAAATGTTAATGATTGACTACAATCGGCATATAGTTTCTGATTCAAATTTAGGTTAAATACATAGGAAGGCTATACTATTACTTCTATTTAAAATGCAGAATTTATCTCAACTTTATTCTTTCTCCAATAACACGTATGCTTATTTACGTGAAAATAAGGAATATGTTAACGCCCCTAAGAATAATATTACATATGGATTATTAATTTTATTAATGCAATACACCCTTTTATTACCAATAATTATTGTTTGTTGGGTTTTTATGCTTCGTTTTTTACGAAGACATGGCTATATTACACAAGTAAGTAGTTACCCCTACACAAATCGCTCCATCGCTCCACTAGAAAATTAACCATACAAATCGCTCCAATTACCCATACAAATCGCTCCTTCCTTATGATATCATTAATTATTAAAACAAAATTGCTCCCTCCTACTTAAAACTAAATCCCTACCATTAATTAATTAAAACCAAATCGCTCCCAAAGTGTAGGTAAAACTCAAAAGCAAATCGTTTCCTCTTATTTTAAAACTAAATCGTTCCTTACCTATGCTCCCATTAATTGATTAAAACAAAATCGCTCCTATTAATTAATTAAAACATAATCGCTCCCTCTTATTTTAAATCTCAAGTATAAATAAAAATCAAATCACTTCCAACTCATAATTAAAACAAATCGCTTCCTACACAACTGCCACGTATAAATTGTAGTTTAAAAAAGAAAAAGTTAAAATTTTATTTTAACTTGAAGAAAAGCAAATAAAACTTTTTTGTCGAGTTAAAAGAGAAAGCAAAATTTACGATTTCTTTTAATTTAAAAGATAAAAAGTAAATAAAAAAAGGAGATTTTGCAAAAAATCCACGTATCAGCAATTTTCTAAATTTGTACTAAATATTAACTTTTCTAAAAAATTATTTAAAAATATTTTAATTTGACATCTTGAGGAAAAATGAACATATCGAATTTGCGCAGAAACAATTGAGTAAAGACCAATTATAATTTCGTAAAAACATATTTTCTCATAACATACTAAAATTAAAAAAAAGTTTAAAATTTTACGATTTTTAAAGTAACAACGATAAAAAATAAATAAAACACGAAGAAAATTTCACGTATTATGCATCGCTTGCAAAATGTTTATACGAAAAAATCATGTTTTGTAAAAATTCATCTATTTAAAATTTTGAAAGGAAGATTGAATAGAACCATCATGGAATGAGCACAGCTAAAACACACTGCAACGATAGATTATTTTATTTAGGTAATATTCCTTCTACATTTTTATTATTGGTTATCTGTAATTTAATATCAAAATTCTAATCGAATATTTTCACATTATAGTGTTGTATATAATCTATCATGCCAAGTTGTAATTTTATCTATTTCCATGCTGTGAACAATTTAATTGGATTTTTAAAAAATTTACTAACGAATATTTCTTTTAGAATAATTTTAAAAATGTTTTTTCACGTAAATTATTTATCAAATAGCCAAAGAATGGGCAAAATTGGAAAAAAGATTTATAGAAAAATTAAAATAGAAAGGTTTATATTTTTAAGTTTTTTCTAATGTGCTAGACCAGGAGGAAAATTTTCAGCCTTATATACAATATATAAAGATGTTTACTGTTGTTTGAGAAAGCGACAAAAATATGTTTGTTTTCGTAAGAAAAATATAATAATGATCAACGGTTATATTTTGCTTGAAAAAATGGTGCATCATCCCGTCGGACAAAAGACATAAATTTTCTTTTTATATTTTATAAAAAACAAATGTATTTTTTTTACATACGATGAAAGATTAAAAACAAAAGGTGTTATGATTTCTATTTGAATGTTTAAATATAACTTCTAATATTATGTTTCTATAAACAAAGTAATATTATATAAACGATCAAAGATCAAAAAATAGTATAAAAGAGATCAATTTTTCACTGACCTCTCATTCAAAAAAATGTCAAGCCCTTCCAAAAAACCAAAATTTTTCATTGAAAATCTATTAAATTTAAATAATGAAGAGAATGGAGTAGAAGATGAAAACCTCTCATCCCAAACAACTTCTACCATAAAACCAGAATTGTTTATAGATAATTCAATAAATTTAGATAATGAAGAATGTGATATTAAGAAAGAAAATCAAGACTTAGATTATTATATTGAGAAAATTGATTCCAGCAAATCCTATTGTAAAAAATTCAAATTGATTAAACTAGTTTCAAAATTTTCTATAAAACTAATTCCAAGCAACCCCGAGAATCTTCTTAGAGGTGTCCTTCATACTTGCGTTCAACAGGCTATTGCAGATGCACGTAATCAAAATATTTTTGTTGATCATCTTGGAGCAACAATATCATCACCGATCCTAGACAACGATATTTGGATACCTGTACGTAAATTAAATGATGATACAATTGAAAATATTCTTCAACGTTTCCTTCTTGTCTCTCAATCTAAAGCAGAAAGAGGGTCAATCTTAGGTGAACCATTTAATGTTGCAATTCATTCAATTGATGTTTCATCACTGCCAAAAAGAAAATCAATAAAAGGAACAGCATTTTCGGATTCAAACTCAAGTCCTCAAAATAAGGCAGAAAGTTGGATCATCAAAGTTCGAAACATTAATGATAATTATTGTCTTTTCTATGCTCTTGAATTGACAAGAAAATATGTCATTGATGAATTAGGACATAAAAGAAATTTTGGAAAGTATCATAGGACGCAAGTTAATCGACAAAAATCTGATATCATCAATTTAATGATAAAGGCAAACATTCCTTTAAGTCAAGATATATATGACGCTAATGAACATGTCCCAACAGTTGTTAATTATTGGAATAATAACTCGGACAAATTTAAATTTAAAGTTTTCATATTTGGTGATAATTCTGAAGATAAATTAAAATATGAGTATGGTCCAGATGATTTCAATACACCTATACCAATATATTACTCAAATGGACATTTTGACGGAATTAGAACTGTAGGTGCACAATTTGGACCACACTGGCAGTATTGTTACACATGTAAAAAGAAATACATGTATTCATTTGAGCATGCTGGCAACTGTAAATCACGTTGTCGACTTTGTGGTCGAGTTGGGATTCAACGCCCTTGCCCTGCTACTCAGGATTTTAACGAAGAATGTGATGATTGCGGAAAAACATTTACAAATAGTGATTGCTTTGAATATCACAAATCAAGCAATCAGTGTAGAAGATCAAAGCAATGTGAAAGGTGTGGAGTCATTTGGAACACTAGAGATCACAGAAGAAACCCAGAGAAAAAACACATTTGTGGTCAGAAATGGTGTTTAAAATGTTTACAGTACCATACATTAGAAAGAGGATGTTTTATACGTCCACTTGAACAAAAGAAACCTACACCATACCGATTGATAACATTTGATTTTGAGTCTACACAACACACTCGACTTCCTGAGCGTCAGGATCACAGACTTCATCAAGTAAATTTTATTGCAGCAACAATAACATGTACGTCATGTATGGAGGATGAGAGTAATTGGAGAAATTTCCTTCATCGACAAGGAAAATTTTGTAAAATTTGCGGTAAAAATAGAAACATTACTTTCTCAATCCGTCCATATCAGCAAACTCAGGTGGATGAACAAAGAATTACTGACGATCCTTTGCATGAATTTGTTAATTGGCTTTTATTCGAACTTGATGGAAAATTTTTATCTATTGCATTCTCTCACTTTGGAGGAAGATATGATATGGTAATGACATTTAGAGAAATATTCATTAGAGGAATAGTGCCTTCCATGATTAGAAGAGGAAATAAACTTTACGAATTGAAAGTACCAAAGAATAAAAAATGTAATGAAGTAATATTCAGAGACTCTTATAATATATGTCCAGTTGCTTTGGGACAACTTGTTGGAGCCTTTGATCTAAAAATACAAGAGAAACAATTCTTTCCACATTTGGCGAATAATCCAAACAATTATGACATCACATTAGAAAAACTTCCACCTAAATCAGATTATCTTTATGGAGGAATGCTCCCTGAGAAACAAAAAGTATTTGACAAATGTACTCTGAAGAAAAAGATAAACCGTTCTGCTTAAATGAAGCTTTAGCTGAATATTGTATGAATGACGTACAAATTCTGACTGAAGCACTTTTAGCCTTTAGGCAAAAATTCCTGTTAATAAGTCAACCAAAAAACGCAAACTCATTTGGCATTGATATTCTTAAGGATGCAATGACAATTGCATCTGCGTGCATGAAACATTTTCGTCTTAACCATTTAAAAGAAGAACACTTGGCAATTGTTCCTGAAAAAGGATATGATACATGCGACACGCAAAGTGAAATTGCAATGAAATATCTTGACTGGTATTCGGATACATTCAACGTCGAAATACAAACTGCACATTCTGAGAATGGTGAATATAAAGTGGAAGGAAAATACAAGGTTGATGGTTATATTAAAGAAGAAGATAAAGCAATTGAAGTTAATGGATGTGTATGGCATGCATGTCCAAAACATTATGGAAATAATCTTGATTTTGTATTGCCCAATGGTAAAACTGTTGGGGTTGTTCGAAAAGAAGATAATGCTAGACTTGAAATTCTTCGTAAGAATATTCGACAGGTTGATGTAATTTGGGAATGTGAAATAAAAGAGTTGCTAAGGAAGAACAGAAAGATGAGAAAAAGTTTTGAAAATTATCTTGACAAGGGTCCAATTAAATTACGTGATTGTTTCTTTGGTGGTAGAACTGGACCAATTCGTCTACATTATGAAGCAGATGAACAACATAACATTTCATATCTTGACTTCAATTCACTTTACCCTTCAACAATTGCGACAACATCATTTCCAATTGGACACCCAAAAGTCATAATAATTTCTCAAAAGGAACAATGTGTAAATTGGACATCATATGAGCAAATTCCAATAAAAGGGATTCTAAAAGTATTTATAATTCCACCTCGGAAAATTGATGTTCCAGTGATACCAGTAAAATTTGACGATCGACTACTTTTTCCACTTTGTCGTAAATGTTGCATTAATTATCCAAAAGGAGAAAAGAACCCAAACTACAATTGCCCACATGTTGATCAAGAAAGGGGATGGGTTTCAACATGTACCTCAATAGAACTTTCGGAGGCACTAAAAAGTGGATATAAAGTAACAAGATATTATCGTGCACTTCACTATGAAGAATGGGATGATGAATTATTTAAGGGATATGTGGCAGAATTTATGAGTATGAAGATTCATGCAAGTGGGTTCCCTAATGAAATCAATACTCCAGAGAAAGAAGATAAATTCATAAAGGAGTGTAAAGAAAGATTTGGCATAATTCTTGAAAGAGAAAAGATGTCACCAGATAAAGCAATGAGATACATTTCAAAATTAATGCTCAATTCACTTTGGGGACGCTTCAGTCTGAGAAATACACTGACTAAAAGCCACATCACTGATTCACCTGCAGAATTGAGAGACTTTCTTGAAAACAAATCAATTGAGGTTAACTCGATTGATAAACTAACTGAGGACACAATTCTGATAAATTATGAAGTAAAAGACGAGTTTATTGAAGAACATGGAACTTCAAATATTGTCGTATCCTTATGGACGACATCAATGGCAAGAATCCATTTGTTAAGAGCAATGCAAAAAATATGTAACTCTCCGGGATGTTCTTTGCTTTATGGTGATACCGATAGTGTGTTATTCTCATATCCAATAGATAAAGGAACTCCACTAACTGCGGGACCATATTTGGGTGACTTGGCTAAAGAATATACTGAATATTCAATTATAGAGTTTGTATCAGCAGCTTGTAAGGCATATGGATTACGAATGATAAATACTGAGACAGGAGAAGAAAAAACAACATTAAAAGTAAGAGGGATAACTCTAAACGCAGACATTTGCAAAAAGTTACATTACAAAAGCTTCAAGGATAGTGTACTAGAGTTTGGAAAAATAGAGGATGGAAATGAAGAAAATGAAGAAGATATAATTGTTTTAGATTATCCAAATTTTATTCGTCCCAATTTAAAAAAAGGCATTATTTGTACCACACCCTATCACAAATCATTTAAACCACTTATATTAAAAGGAGTGGTTGTTTCTAACTATCAAATTGTAGATTTTGGACATAAAATATAAAATTTAAAAAAAAAATGTACTTATTATTTTTATTAATAACAATTTCTTCAGCGATTGATGATTCGGATTTAAAACCTTGGAAAAGAGTAGACTACAGGATAACACCTTTTCGAAGGACACCTCCACCTCCTAGAATATTATTTAAAGATATACTAGTATTAAATCAACCAAATAAAAACCTTCAAAAGCACATATTGCGATGGGATCTTTATGACGAAAAGTTTAAAAGGGGAAAATACAACGGTACAGATTATATAATGTTCTCACGATGGAGATTTTTAAAGGAACCTCCGATATCAGACATATTAGACAAAATTCTTTCAAAAAATAAATATTGAATAGCTATTAAATATGTGATAGGTTTGAATCCGTTGATTTTTACAAATCATTTTAAAAAATTTTCAATATTTGATCAATTATTCTTTCTATTTAATAAAATGGTTCTCCTGATTGATCAATGCGCTCGAATTTTAAAATGTAGTGTGAGCTCATTACGCTATCAGCTAATTCATCCTTTAAACAGAGACAAAATCTTAAAACAATTTAAAGGAAAGAAATTGAAAACAACTTATTTAGATAATAATGGAATGAGCAAAAATATATTTTTTGACGACTTGAGTCGAAATAGTGCAAACAACATTCTCGCTTATGGGCGACTCTCATCTCCATTTAATATCAACGTTGCAGCACATTTTTATGCTCGACATCGTATACGACTTATTCATCCTTACCACCTGTGCGTAGTTCAGCGTCAAACCCATGAAGACAGATACTACCCTTTGGAGTTATTAGAAATAGTTGAGGACGAACATTTATCAGGTTGTATGGCAAATATTTTTATTGATAAAACAACTCAATCGACTTCTGAACAATCTGAAAAGGATTTTGATGTAACAATGCCGGCACCTCCTTCTAATTACGAAGATAACTTATGTTATGGGGGACGAAAATTTAGCCAATCGGTCGATGACTTTGATTACATGCACGGATGGTGATTTTTCACGCGTATACAATATACACATACACCATATTTTATACATTTTTACGCAAAAACGCCAAAAATTAGCAAATTTCATCTTCTTTTGTATAATTTTTTATAAATTGTATCTTCTAATCACTAATTTTGCGTTTTTACCCCTTAAAACTGATACTTCTTTACATTAATATTTTCAAAATTTGATTTCCTATTTCTTAATTATAATTCTCAAAATAAATTTTATCTTCTATTTATTAATAATTTCAAAATTTTCTCTTCCATTTCTTAATTATACCATTTTACCCCTTAAAACTGCTACTTCTTTACATTAATATTTTCAAAATTTGATTTCCTATTTCTTAATTATAATTCTCAAAATAAATTTTTATCTTTTATTTATTAATAATTTCAAAATTTTCTCTTCCATTTCTTAATTAACCATTTTGCCCCTAAAAAGTGATACTTCTTTACATTAATATTTTCAAAAAATCTGCTTATTTTTCTTAATAATTATATACGTTTTAATTAGTTTATTCATAAAATTTTTAAAAATTCATCTGGATTAGAATATGTTTTTAGTTGAGAGAGATATTTTTCAAACGGGTAGCCGAGAGAAATAAAATAAAAAAAAATACAATACAATGGTGACCACATTCTTTTGATAATATATTTATTTATTTTTTAAATAATGTGAATAACTTGAAATATTTGATCAAAATGATTTTAAATCATTATTTTAAAGTTATATTTTGTTATCTTGTTAATCCATTTGTTTTTCTATTGGTTTATTCAAATTCCAATCACATAATACGTCTTTAACATGCATATTAAGATCAACACAGGTTTTGCAGAGTTCGAATGCAATTTTAACACCACCATCATGACGTTCAGTTATCCGACTAGTACTATGGAACAATACATTTGAACAGTTTTTGCACAAACGAAATTCTAATCTAGGTATATATTTCATTCTAACTAGTTTCCAAAGAGTTTTATTATTTGCCGAAGCTTTTGAATGCGCTTTCTTACTAATATTTTTTTCTGACTTTTTACTCAACCAGACATCTGTTGTCCCCTTATTTTTAACGATATTTGACGATTCTTCAATACTATCAATAATTTCAATATCCTTTTGTTCGTTTGGACTGTTTGATTGAGACATTTTGAATTAATAAAATTTATGAAGAATGAATTGATGATATCAAAAACTTGAGTATTTATACCTTATGAATTTTAAAACTAACATCAAAGATTACGTTAAAGATTGTAAACAAGCATTTCCTGATACAAGACATAAATAGCAATAATTTCATTGAACATGTACATTGTATATATTTATTTACAATAACAAATTTTTTGAATAAAAACATTTATATTAAGTTAAATTAAAGATTGTATACACAACATTTTCAAAAAAAAATATGTATGTTTCTTAATAATTATGTGCTATTTAATTAGTTTAGCCATAAAAAATTTTACAAATTCATCTGGATTAGTATATGTCTTTATTAGTGAGAGATACTTTTCAAACGAGTAACCGAGAGAAATAAAATATAAAAATACAATACAATGGTGACCACATTCTTTTGATAATATATTTTGTAAAATATATTTGTTTTTTATTTGTTTTGAGAATTTTGATATAAAATTGTTTATAGGTTCGGGTAAAGCAAGGATTAGAAGTGAATCGAGAATATATATTGTATTCTTATTTGGTATGAACATCCCTATCCAATGTGATCCTTCTTTTGAAGATTTATCTAGATTTACCACCATTGAAGCAGGAAAACTTATGATTTCGTGAGGAAGTTTATCTGCAGCATAACATCCAATAAAGTAACGTCGTGTAATGATATTTTGTGATAAAATATTTTCAATTTGAATTGTGTCCATTGTCAACAAATATTTCTTTTAATGGAATTCCTTGTTGATAATTCTGTGTGCTTGCCCTCCTAGTAATTTTATTTCCCAAATTAAGGATTGATCTTAGCTGGTATAATAGTGCAGACGATACGAGCATAAACCATAATATAAATAACGCAATACAGTAAAAATTGTAACTACCAGAATCTGACTTTATTTCCTTACATGGAAAGGGTATTTGAAATTCTCTATTTACAGTATGCCTTCGATATTGTCTTGGAGCAGATATACTCTCATTTTTCCTATTCTCGAGATTTTTTAAGTAAGTTTTATATTCTGGAAGATCTTCCTCATCCTCTTCTGTGTTAACTAACTTGGTCCCAAACATTTTTTCTAAATATTTTCCAGGATTGTCATAATCATATGTTGAATCAAATGTATTTGGTATAATATCACAAAAAGACAAATTAAAAATTTTTATTAATAACAATATTAAAATATAAAAAAATAGTGAATACATATTAGAATTTTTTGAATGAATTAATTTTAAATAATCTTTTATTTTATACTGTTATATCATTTGTGACAGTCCGATTCCTGTCAAGCATCAATAAAGAGTCCACCTCTCCCATAGCTATGAGTACAATTCCTCCCTCTGGTACTGGATTATTAAAACTGAGTTTTACACTTGTTGTTCCGTTCTTTATTAGATCAAATGTTTCAGGCCCATTGTCTTCCTGACTATTTGTCAAATTGAAAACTAGTATACAGTATCCTCCTATTGAAAAACGTTGCATCGAAATCCCATTACTTTCCAATGTTCCTGCGTATCCAATAGCTTCATGCATGTCATGAAATATTCTTGCATATTTTCCTTTAGGAAAATCTAATGAGTATGGAGCTGCAGGAATATTAACTCCACCTGCAGTTATCGAAATATCTCTCAAATCAAAAGGTTGAAAGTTGAAAGGATTAGATTCCTGTGAGCCAACAAAATCAGAATTTTTTACCATCCCTAAAACAATTCTTCTCGGCACTTGATCTGCCCATAGATTCGCATTGAATTCAGTTCTATTCTCGCTTATAAATAATGATTTTATTGACGTCTTTCGCATAGGATATCTTGCAGGTTTTATCTCTAGTTTTTTAGATATGTCGAAGGCAAGGCTGTCCATAAGCTCAATCTTCTTAACATAAAGCCTACAAGCAACTACTTCAAGATGATATTTTGTTCTATTAGTATTATTAGGTGCTACAATTAAGAAGTTTGAGTCGTTAGGCAAAAGTTCAATATCTACTTCACATTGATTTACTAGATATCTGGGTTGATTGCATATGTCAACATCTAGTTTCGCAATAAATTGTGCTGTTTTTTGAGTGCCATCAGCTGATGGTGCAAATAAGAGTCTTCTATTCTCGAACCCAACTCCATTGAGCCCAAGATCACCATCATCGTAATATCCAGCTGCTGACAAATAGGAATTTTTTACGTTCTGTGGGTATGTTAGCTCATAATCGAAAATACTCTTGTATGCCATTAACGAATTTCCTTCAAATATTTGTGTTCCATTGATACTCACTCGACAATTTTTCCATATCGTATGACCAATGAGTTGACAACAAGCAACGTTGTCTGTTTTTTCTAAGTTAATTAGTCTTCCATCTTTATCTTCTTTCTTGATTTTTAATTCAGTAAATATATAACATTTTGCCAAGTCTACATAGTTTGTGCTTGCATGAATTTTAAAATGAAATGGGGTGATATTTACAGGGTTTAGTGTAAGTAGTTCGATTACTGATGAATTAATAACACTAACATTTGTGCTGGGAGTTTCAAAAAATGAAAGAGCGTTTGTAATAGCGTTTGCAGAGTCGCGATCTATTTTATGATGAATAGACATTTTATTAATATAATCCAAAGGTATCAATCTTCGTACGCTTCTTTTTTGGTTTTATAGATGGTAGTTTTCCAACTAATATATGATTTTTATCTTGCGTTGTAAATGGTAAATGATTATATTTTTTTCTCGGTGCTCTTTTTATACCATTTTTTCTGTCACGTATTCCTGTTCCAAACTGCTTTGGCAATCCACCTTTCTCTAATAATCTATCTAAACCACGTTTTCCCTCATTTATCATAGTTTGTTTTAAATTTGACGGTGTAGAATTCTCTGTAGAAACTGAATTTTCGACGGAATCTAGTATACTTCCTCCTGTGTTTAAGGCTTCCTTCGCTACAGCTGTTCCTGCACGACGAGCATACGGTAAAAGGAAACGCCATATATGGCGCAAAACATCTCCGACACCTCCTCCTGTTTGTCTCCCATATCCTCTTTGAAACGGTGCGTTTCCTCTAAAGTAATGATAAGTTTCGCCATTCTGTATTCCTTCACCATGTTGAATCAATGGATGGTGGTCATCATATACAATCTCTCTAGTATCAAATGGAATATGTACCATTATTAATATTGTATTAAATTTTATTAAAAGTAAAATAATATTATTAAAAAATATTTATTTTGAATAAAAACAATATTTGAAAATTAATAATTAGAATTTTAAAACTTTGCTAAACATTAATGTTACAGTTACTGTTCCGTGATCAAATTTGACTAAATTTCCATTCATCCAGCGCAGTTCTATCTCTATTTCATTTATTTCTCTGGGTAGAACAGGAATGAACATAGGGTGATCGTAGACTCTTTCAATAATACCACCAGATTTATTTTCAACAGAGACGATCCTTAACAATGAACTAATTGAATTTCCCATTATTACACTACTAGTTAATCCTTTCGAATATACTGCAAAATTTGTAAAACCACCTTTCAAATCAAATCCATATTTTCCTATTTGTCCATCAACTACTTTACGCATTGGGAATCCAAGCACATAACATAGTTGCTGTGATATTAATATTGATGTTATTTCATGATCATTGAATTGAGCTCGAAATCTATCAATGCTCTCCAAATATTCAAATTCAACATCTGCGTGCAAATCCTCGTAATTATCTTCTTTTTCCTCTATAAGTTCATTAATGTTGTCAAGCTCTTTATCTGTTTGCTCTTCTTGCACCTCTTGTATTATCGTTGGTGAATTATCCAAATCCAATATTTGTTCATTTTCTGACTGTTTTTTCTTTTTTCTCTTTTCATATTCCTTATCTTCTTCTTCTTTTACATATTTAGCTCTTTCATCAAGTACAGCAGCCATTTCCTTTGTAATTTCTAAGGGCGGAGGTGGTAATGGATTTCCTTTCTCATCTAACTTTCTGGCATGTCCTAAATGTTCCGGATTATCTCTTTCATCAATCTTTTGCATCTCCTTAATTTCTTCATCAGTTGGTGGTATAGGAAGCTGATGTCTTATATACATCCACATTGCCCTTTGCTTTATTGCTTGAAACCTAGTTCTTCTATAGTGAGCCAATCTATTTAATTCTTTAATATCACTTCCAATAGCAGCCTTTTTATCTTCATTTGTTTCCACTAACTCTGCTTCTCTCTTTGCACGAATATTTTTATGCAATTCGTGAAGTTCATTTAAATTTTTATAAAGTTTGTTCCAATAGTCATCTGGGTTGTCTTCGAAAAATTTTTGGACGAATTCGGCATGTGTCTTTGAATTTTTTTGATGAAATTCTTCTCTACTAATTTTTAAATCTTTTTCTATTACTGCTGCTTCTATCACATCTAAATTTTTTCGCATACGTTTTATTGAAAAAACAAGACTCTGAATTTCGTATGTTGATCGAACATTTCCATCTTCATTATTCTGTCTGTCTTTAATTTTCTTTTCCAATTCTAAATATCTTTTAACTAAGTCAATTGTCTTTATTACTAATTGCTCATGATAATCGTCCGGATGTCTTTGAAAAAATTCATTTGCTTTTTGGCTTTCATCTATTTCATCTCTCCTATCTGCTTCTTCTCTTAGAAGACGAATAAATAACATTTTTCCTTCAGAAAGTGAGTTCAAATGATCCATCTCTTCTTTTAAATCTGTTTTTCTTATCGGATCGTTTTCAGCATGATACTCTTTCGTTGTTGTCTCGACATTTACTATATGTTGTTCTAATTCATCCTCAAAATCTCGAATACTATCCCAATAGTTGTGAGGGAATTGTTCAAAAAATGTGTCTATAGATTTCTGATGGGTTTGTACTTGAGGGTTAAATTCTCTTCCATCAGCATCCAGTTTTCTTCCACGAACAGTTCTTTTACGCCGTTTAATAGTTAGGTTGTCTACAACATTTATATTAGAGCCGATAATTAACTCGTCTTCAGATAAATCGTTCGATATTTCACGCCTTTTACGTGGTTTATTCTTATTTGATAATACAAGTTTAAGGAAAATACTTAGACCTTTTGCTGTTATTTGTGTTGTCTTGGGAATACCAACCCTTTTTGGGTCTTTCACATTCTTATAGTATATATCAATCCATTGTTTTTCATCTGTGCCAATCGTAGCCGCCCATGACTGTGGATATTGAATACTGTACAGACCACAGACCCAATTTCCTCCTTGAAATTGAATGGGTCTGGCAAGATGAGAACGGAATTTATTAGGTTTATTATCAGAATAATCACTGACATTACTAGGTAATACAACAAAAAACGTATTGTCCATTTTAATAGTATAAAATTTTATTTATTAAATGATCTAAATGTTAAATGATATTATACAAATTGTGATTCATCAATCCATTCTGGGTTAGGGTAATCAAAAAATTTTACAAGATATTCTTTCTTTCCATCTTTATTCTTTCTGTTACGTATAATCTTCTCAATTCTATAGCTTGTATTTTCATCTTTTCTAACTCTTGTTAACTCCTCTGGATAGAAATAACCTTTAAATTTTTCTCCATTGTCATCTTTTACGCGATATCTGTTTGGGGTTGCCTTATTCTTAACCAAATCAACTTGAAAAATTTCATCTGAGTAGTTTGGAAGATATCCTTTTTCAAAAATATTTTTGTTGCGACTCATTCGAACATAATCATCTTTTTTAAACCTGGGTTTTTTGATATTTGGGTTTGTTCCTATCTCTCCATAGATTCTTTTTCTTATCTTTCTTGCATTTTTAAAGCTAATATCTACAGGCTTCAAACCTCCGATTGCACGGCTTTTTGAATGATTTATTGCATCGACAATCTTGGGTAGAGCTTCTGTCCATTTTAAAGTATGCTTTTCGCTCATATAACGATAAAGTCGTTGTTTAATATTCCTAATACATCGTTCAGCAAGTGATGCTTTTACTGTTGAAGCATTGGGCGTATATTTTTCAATATCATTCCCCTTGAAAAATTCCATCATATCTTTGCTGGTAAACTCAGTACCTTTGTCGCTAAATATTCTGTGAGGATACATTTCCATTCTTTGTAAAATATTTTCGAACGCATTAATCATATCCTTGGACTTTTTACTTTTTACAGGTTCAGCAAATACTCGTTTGCTCAGTACATCTATTGCAATAAGCGCGTAACTATATCCTTGATTTTGTCGAGATAGTTTTTGGAAATCTGCCAAATCACATTGAACGTCTGTCATATATCCTGCAGGTATGGTTTTTGATCTTTTAAAATGAACACGACGGGGACGATGAATCGTGTATGTTCTATGCCCTTCTAAATATGAAATAACATCCCTTTTACTAATCGTTTTATCTTTCTTTTTTGCCTCTATCCATAATTGTTGAACACCAGCAAAACCTGCAGGGTTTGCTGGATCATTATATAGGCTATCTAAAATCATTTCCACACTTCTGGGAGTCTCCATCCTTCAGCTAATAATGATGGAAGTTGTTGCGACTTGTGTTTTGATTTTCTAATTTGACTGAGTTTATCTTCAAGTGTAGCTTTATGTTGAGTATTATGTATTCTTTTAGGTGTAATGGGGTTTTCAACTAGAGACCAGAGTGACGGGTCATTTTGCAACTTCTTTTCTAAAATTGTAGTCCCTGGTGGTGAAACTTCTTTAAATCTATAACCCGGAAGGTTGGATCGTATTATGCAATTTAATGACTTTTGAACATTACTTCCAATAATCTCTCTTGTTCCTTGTTCATTGAGAATTTTACCATCTTTATTTATATTATATTTCTCATTATTGTTCTGTATTAAATTATAAATCATTGCTACTCTTTCCTTCAATTTAGATTTTGGTCTCAGTGATGTTTTCGGAGTCCCCTCGTCTGCTGTACGTATCGAATCATTACTTGGTTCATCTTCCATTTCTTGAATTTCTGCTATCTTATTTGTATAACCCAAATCTTTTGCACTGTCATTTTGAGCATTTTGAACATGAGAAAGCTGGGGTAGTAACTGTTTTATTTGATCAAGTGCAGGATTGTTTAATTCACGTACTGCAACACCTATTGGTGTACGAGCTTGATCTTTTAGCATGTGTAGGTACCTACGCAACTCTTGATTATAGTTTATATTCTTAACTTCAGTGTTGACATTTTTTCTCTTGATATTTTCTATATTATTTCGTGTATAATCCAAATTGATATTTCCAGTATCGATAGTTGGCTGTGTTAATAATCCTCGATATATATCTTCAGGAACGAGTATAAATTTATTTGCCATGTTTAATTAAATTTTGATGACAAATTCTTTGCAATCTCTAAAATTATTGGTGTAAGTAATGCTGGAAATAATCCAAGTGGGAGACCGGTTCCTTTTTGTACAAGTCTTCTTGCTCCGTTTTCTGTTCTAACTCGACTTATACGACGAACAAAATTTGCAAATGGAATTAATTTACACTTTTGGCGTTTTGTTAGTTTAAATCTGTTTTTCACTATATTTAGACAAATTTCAGCAATTGAAAGTAATTGTTCTATTGTTGCTAATCTTAAAATACGTTTTCTCTTTCTTAATGAGCGGGTTTTTGACAATAATTTAAGAAATTGATAATTATTTTTTACAATTTGACTTATCATTTTTCAATGATTTTTTGGTAAAAATATAGTTGTTTCAAATTGATCTGCGATCTGTTTATTTTCAAGTGTTGTATTAAATATATTTGTTCTAAGTCGGAGTGATATGTCTGATGAGGGGTGGAGATCTATGAAAAGATATGAATAGTTGTCATGTGTTGCCTGTCTATATGCATCAAGAAAATAAGGCAATTTTCCTGGAAATAATTGTACACCAAGATTTCGAACTGATAAAGCGCTATTAGGAGCTCTTGTTAGGACTATATACATTGAATTTTGACGAGCAACTCTAATTTTCTTTTCGAATAGATTTTGTGTTACAAAAACAATTCCAAAGTCAAGGTGGTGGGATTTTTTTGTGAATAGTTCGGAAAGATATTTTTCTTCAATTGAGTATAAAAGATCATCTAGAATTATCAATGATGGTTTTCCTTGTTTTCTTATTAGATCTTCTGGTGGAACTCCTGAATATACAGATACACCTGCTCTTTGAAGTTCGGGTATTAGTGAATTAAATTCGCCATAACAATAGAGTATTGATTTTGGTGCGGGATCAATCAGTTCTTTTGCATTAATAACCAAGTTTCTTACAAAAGTGCTTTTTCCACTTGAACTGGGTCCACTTACAATACAGCCAAAAGGGAGTTTTAGCTTCAGGTCATTTTTCGAATAAGTTTGATATATTTGGTCTTGGTTTAACATTTTTTATTCAAATTAAATTAAAAAATTAAAATAATTACTTGCTAATAATTTATGTTTTTTTTATTTTATAGTTTCTTCTATATTTTCGTTCACTTTTCTATCTTTAATTTCAATATTTTCTAATTTCAACTTCTTCTCAGGTGGAACTTCTATAAATTCATCGATGATTGATTGAGATCGGAGTAGAGCATTTCCTTTAGTGGTTTGAATATTGAAAAAATCATCGTTGATTGATTGTGATAGGATTTTTTCGTTCTCTTCTTTTATACTAAAAACTTTCCTTCGCGTTTTAAAACGAAAAACGTTCGATTCGCCAAAGCTCTCGATTACATCAAATGAAACAAATTTTTCTTTCTTAAGCCTATTACTGATAATATAGATTCCCTTCACGGTTATGACATAATCAATTTCCACGTCATCAGAACGACACGTTGTACATTTTCCAGAAATATCGAAAGGAACAAAGCGCGGTGTGTTTAATTTTGGGGATGAAATAGTTAATCCATTAATAGTAGCAGAAAAAGAAACAATAGGAATAAACTTTTCCATTATTTAATAATTTTGGTGAATTTATTTTGAATGACTATAATCTACAAAATCTGGGTGTTTATATAGTGTGTATCTCTGAACAATTAAACTAATTGTAAATATATTTTTGGGAAAATAAAAGAAAGATATTTTAAATATTGAAATGGTGAAACGGCTATTGATGTTTAATTAATAATTTTAGACAAGTGACCTGGTTTAATTATTACTATCAAAGTAGAGAGTTTAATTTAAGCTTGTACGAAAAATATGAGAAATACTAAAAATAATTTTGCAGTTTAATTTTATATAAATAATAAAATATGACCAACGTAAGACTGTTAAGCATCACAATACAATTTGCTTCTGTCTGGGCACATTCCTTTACAATTTTCTTCTATATCCCATTCAAATAATTTTTCAACAGCACGAATATATTAAATTTAAATATAAAAATATTTATCAGCGAATTTTAATTTTTAGAATAATATTTAGTAAAAATATTTGAGTAAATTTTTAGTAGATGTATACGCGGCAATAAAAATGGTTAAACTCTATTTTTCATAATTTGCACTTTTTGTTTAACTATCAAAAAATTTTAATTTGCATAGGTTAAAACTTTTATGATTTTTATATTTTTTATCAAAATACAAATACGTGGCTGTTTATTAGTTTTCTGTTTACATAAACGTAGTTATAAATTTTTAAATATTTTTTGTATTGTAAATAATTGATTTTTGGATTTGTATTATATGCAAATAGGAGGAGTGATTTGGTTTTAATTATGTATTGCGTAAGATTTGGTTCTAAGAAAGAGGGAGCGATTTGGTTTACAAATAAGAGGGAGCGATTTGCTTTTGAGTTTTACCTACACTTTGGGAGCGATTTGGTTTTAATTAATTAATGGTAGGGATTTAGTTTTAAGTAGGAGGGAGCAATTTTGTTTTAATAATTAATGATATCATAAGGAAGGAGCGATTTGTATGGGTAATTGGAGCGATTTGTATGGTTAATTTTCTAGTGGAGCGATGGAGCGATTTGTGTAGGGGTAACTACTCAAGTACAAGCCGATGAACTTGCTCAGACCCCACTTCGCGATATTCAAAGATTTACCCAAATTGCTAGGATTTAAAAAAACTTGACCATTTTTAATTGATCATTTTTTACTTGAACATTTTTTGACTTTTACACTGTCGCTGACAGGTGGGAGTGGGAGGGTAACAAAAGGAGCTGCAATATATTCAATTTTTCCAACTATTTAGTAGTGAGCCCGTTGGCGTAGTTGGTAAAGCTTCCGCCTCGGAAAAAAAATTGTGTGTTCGATACCCATACCGGTGAAATAATTTTTCGACCAAAAAAAACGACCAATAGGTTTAGATTTGCCCATTTACCCGCTTGCCCGCTGACCATTTTTAAATCTGGACATTTTGACATTTTACCCTTTTGAAATTTGGCATTTTGGAAAGTTGCCATTTTGACAGTTGTCGTTTCGACGTGGTGATCTTTTGTCGCCCCCGCGCAAAAATAGTCTTTGGCTTTTGGGTTGGATTGCAGGCTGCGGGTTGGGTTGCGGGCGGCCCCCTCCCCTATTAAATTAGCGATTAATCAATCGATAATTTAATAGGGGACAGATAGTAGTACTCTCATCTTGACTACTTGACTCGAATTACAGACTGACGGACTGATTGTTTAAATACGTGTTCGACCGCCCCATTGTGTCAGAGTTAATTAAGGGAATAGAGACCATATAAAATTTGGGTCTTAATTCACACAGTTTGGGAGGCATTGAGTAATATGTTTTGCGGAAAGTTGCTAGAAGTAAAACAAAAACTAAAAAATGCCCTTAATCTTCAATTTGATTCTTCTACTAAGCACAACAGAACAGCGCTAACAACAAATTTATTATGGGAATAAAACCCATCAAATTTGGGTTTTAATTCACAATGTTTGGGGGCCAGAACTTTTCATACATAAGACAAAATATTTTAAATAGTTAAAAATCCGCAAATTTTAAACTTTAGCGACTTTTTTATTTCACAACTTTGAATTTAATTGCCAAACGTAGCTGTTTCGAAATTTCGATTTTCGAGGTTTTTCTTTCTCTCTTTCTTAAATTGATGGAGAGAGTCAGCTTTAATTAAAACTGCAAAGGACAAATTCTAAAATTTTAAATTACACAAAACATTGATTGTTTAATTTAAGACCATTAAATTTAAATAAATTTTTAAGTTTTTAAGTTAAAATACATAATTGAAGGCTTTATTGAAAACTTCATCCTTGACTTCATTGCATGATAACTGCGACATTATTATAACAGAATTTTTAGACTATCAATCACGGACATTACATCGTGTTATGTCCGTGATTTGAATATTTTATATTATTTTTCATCAATTTACTTTTTATCTATTTTGCCCCATTTATTAATATATTTAAATAATTCCCCCAGTCCAACTTTCATATATTCTCCCATCAATCTTATTTAAACTATTGGACTTCAATATTGGAGATGTATTCGACAGCGCGGTCGACAGCGAACCGGGTACCTTTACTTCCTAAACTTTTCCTTTGTACATCTTCTTTATGTTATTATCATCCTACCGCCCTTCCTAGTCCCTATATATACTTGTTTCTTTTCCCTCATTTTCAGTGCTCTTCGGAGCCTCACTTGACCCTAATTAATGTTTAATTGAAGAAATAAATATAATTAGTTCAAGCCTCAATTTATTGAGAGTTTAGGGTCATTTTAACTTAAATAAAAAATGTCTATTTTCACAGACATAATAATGGCAGAGACATTAGTAGTTTTGTAATTTAAGCCCGAGTTGTGATGGGCATAGAGAAAAGCCTGATGATAGGCGAGTAGAGCGTAAGACGCGGGTATGCGCAGCGGATATTTGGCGTAAGTCGCGGGTAATGCGCAGCTGTTGAAACGTAAGACGGCCATAGCCTCGTAACTGTATAAGCCTATGTTGCGCAGTATTTACCTCCAGAGAGCTATATGCCGTCCACAAGGATGATAGCTGAGAGCTGCCTTCGTGGAATTTCGAAGCAGTGATATCTCTGATGGCATTGAAGGAATACCACTCGTTTAGATTTACATACTAATCGGAGACTTCAAAAATGTGAAAATTTGAAAAAGCATTGATTTTGAATGGACTTTTGTAATCGCTGTGTGCGAGTAAAAATTAGATAAGTATTCCGCTCTGTGGTGTGTGAGCGAAGATAGATTAATCCGCCCTTTGGCGAGTAACATAATTTGAAGTTAAATTTAATAATAAATAAAATTTTGAGAAAATAATTTTAAGCCAAATATTAAATTGTACGCCACTAGACTAAAGTGAGAATGGCTTAATGGAAATCGAGTAAAAATAAAAATTCCCGCTTCTAAGCGGAGGGCACCTAAAAAATCTGGACAACTCTCTTCTGACGAATGGACTTCAATATTGGAGATGTATTTCTTGAAGGAGGAAGGAGTGTTATGTCCGTGATTTGAATATTTTATATTATTTTTCATCAATTTACTTTTTATCTATTTTGCCCCATTTATTAATATATTTAAATAATTCCCCCAGTCCAACTTTCATATATTCTCCCATCAATCTTATTTAAACTATTGGACTTTAATATTGGAGATGTATTCGACAGCGCGGTCGACAGCGAACCGGGTACCTTTACTTCCTAAACTTTTCCTTTGTACATCTTCTTTATGTTATTATCATCCTACCGCCCTTCCTAGTCCCTATATATACTTGTTTCTTTTCCCTCATTTTCAGTGCTCTTCGGAGCCTCACTTGACCCTAATTAATGTTTAATTGAAGAAATAAATATAATTAGTTGAAGCCTCAATTTATTGAGAGTTTAGGGTCATTTTAAAGCTTAATAAAAATTTCTGATTCGCAGACAATAATGGCGCGGTCGACAGCGAACCGGGTAGAGCCCGAGAAAATAAAATAAAAACCGGACACGAACCGAGATAAATAAAATAAATAAAAACCGGCCTAGAGCCGAGATAAAATAAAATTTAATATATAATCCGGGTACAAATCTAAAAAGGGTGCCAAGTACCCGAGCCAGATTTCATCTGGTATAAATTTAAACAAAATTAAAACATCCGGACACAACAAAAACTCAGCCGAATGCTTTTCACTGGAATATTCGGCTCTAGGATTGCTTCCATACAATCCTTTGACTAATTGACTATTAGTCAAAGGATTGTCCTTGACTGCGGTGTGTCAGAGGTTTCGCAAGGCGGAAGGAGTATTATGTCCACACTTGCAGAAAAAATATAAATGAAAATAACCCATTATTTGGTTGGATGACGGCACAGTCAGTTGTGCTTCGGTGTGGGTTTTTCCATGACAGCATGAATATTAATATAGTAAATTACCTATTTTTAAAAAACCCGTAAATTTACAACTTTTGCGATGTTTTATTTCACAATGGAAATTTACTTGTCAAGAGGAGAGAAGGAGAAAAACATATTAAAATTTATCGAGGATAGATCGTATGTTCTCCGACCATAACAGAAATATTCAGAATCATACTAGATAATAGGACAATCCCAGAAATCTGGAGACAATCCTACATCATTCCTATATTTAAAAAGGGTGAAATAAATGACCCTGCTAATTATAGACCTATTTCTGTTACGTGTACACTTTGCCGCGTATTCGAAAGAATTATCTCAACACAAATCATAAATTTTTTAAATAAAACTAAGTTCTTCTCTGATGAACAATTTGGGTTCTTACAATATAGATCCACTACCACAAATCTTTTATCTATGTTAAATGATTTTTATAAGTCATTGGAAAAAAGAGAAAATATCGATGTTATTTACATTGATTTTGCTAAAGCATTTGACTCTGTTCCTATTGAGCTCTTATTACTCAAAATAAAAGCTTGTGGAATAAATGGAAAATTATATAATTTTATAGAAAACTTTTTAACAAAAAGAAGTTTTAAAGTTAAAATAGAAAAAGAATTCTCTGAAAGCATACAAACAAAATCAGGAGTACCACAAGGAAGTGTATTAGGCCCATTACTATTTCTTATCTTCATAAATGACCTTCCAAACTATCTTCCATCTGATGTAAAAATTAAAATATATGCAGACGATGTAAAATTATATACATATCATCAAAATGACAATAAACGGGACATACTAAAAGAATCACTAATATTACTTAGTAAATGGGCTAAAATTAACGGTTTAGAAATCGCAGAAAATAAATGCTCTGTACTTTACGTTGGAAAAAATAACTCACAAGAAGAATATCATATATCTGATAATTTAATTCCTAAACTACAAACAGTTAGAGATTTGGGTATCTTAATAGATTCCAAACTCTCATTTTCCGATCATATTAATATAATTATCAAAAGAGCTTACTTAAGTATATATAGACTTTTTAAAGTTATAAGAACTAGAAAACTGGAACAATACATTAATATCTACAAGACATATATTCGGCCACAACTAGAATATGCAAGCGAAGTATGGAATCCTATGAAAAAAGCAAATTGCGAAAGGCTTGAAAAAATTCAAAAATATTTTACAAAAATTGCATTTAAAAAATCTGGATTTATAAAAATAAAATATGAAGAAAGATTAAAAATATGTAACATAGAGAAATTAGACATACGAAGACAAATTAATGATCTTTGTATGATTCAAAAAATCCTTTATCAGAATACACATTTAAAACCTGAAAACTTCTTCGCGTTTGCAAAAAAAGCCAAAAGAAAACCCCTACTCCTTCAAAGCCAAAGATATAATTCGAAATCCAGAAATAATTTTTTATAAGAAATGTAACAAATTGGAATAAACTGCCTAATGAAATTATGAGTATAATGCATAAAAAGCCATTCAGGAAATACATTAAAAAATGGATAACAGATAACGGAAACATTTTTCCTTAAGTTTTAATTTATTAAATGTTTGGTGAAATAAAACAAATTTTTAATAAAATATACAACAAAACAATTATTTCACCAAACACTCCAAATACATAATTCTATTAAACTAATTTATTTTACAAAAAAATTTTTCTTTTTACATATATTTGTCTTTTTACATATATTTGTCTTTTTTACATATATTTGTCTTTTTCACCACTATTAGTGTATTTTTTTTACCGTGTGGTTGCTCATAAATAAATAAATAAATAAATACAAATTTGAACTTAAAATTATATAAAATTTTGAAAAAAAAATATTTTTTTTATTTATGTCTAATTTAATTTAGCATGAAGTAAAAGTAAGTGTTGAAATAAATAACCTCTCTAAAACAATTTTCCCTTCCCTATAAATTACCTCCTCCAGAGAGGCATTAATTTAGGGCAATTATTTCAAACAGTCGTTAAAATAATTTCAAAAAAAATCCCAAAAATAATGTTTATCAAACAAAAAATAATGAAAATTACATTTAAATAAGAGAAAATATTTAAAATATATAAATTTAGTTTGTGTTAGAGACCGGCGCGGGACGGGATCCCGCGCGGGATTTTGCGGGGTCCCGCTCCCGCAATCCCGCACTTTTTTCGATTTGCGGGATTTCGCGGGATGCGGGATTTTGCGGGGTTTTTCACGCGGGATCCCGTCCCGCAAAGATTTTTAAAAAAAATCCCGCATGCGGGTTCCCGCAAACACGATTTTGCCGGTCTCTAGTTTGTGTTGTTTAATAAAAAACCCAAAATTTAAATAAATTTTTTTTTAATTTTAAATAAATAAATAATAATGGTAAAATAAAAATAATTCCATAAAAATTAAAAATGAATTTTAAATGAATAATTTAAATTAAAATAAGAAATTTAATACAAATTTGTAGAGACTTAAAAGACTTTGGAACTAAAGTTTTTCTTGTTTTTTCAGTATTGGTCTCAAAGTAGTCTTTTTTACGCGTCGTTAGAAGCTTATAATATTGGAATAAAATCAAAGATAAGTAAATCCTCTACATGTGGGATTTAACTAAATTTTGTCTCCTCAATCTTGGATTTCTCCTCCAACATTACTTTCAGCAATTCCACTAATCGTATTAAGAAACATATTTCTGAATGGCCTTTCAGATAAAATTTCATTTCTCATTTCGGTTGCTTTTTTCAGATAACTAAAAGGAAAGATTTTTTAAGAATTAAACCAGAATAAACTCCGCCACATAATTAGTATATGAACACCCCTAAATACCACTTTTTACCGTATTTATATGTCGAAATATTTTTTCAACCTTAATATATTTTAGAAATCGGCTAAAATCGTCTTAGAAAAAAGAAAATCTGAAAATCGTTTAAAGGTAAAATTTAAAAAAAAATTTTTTTATATGAACACTTTGTGTTCATATAATTATATGAACACTTTGGTTTTCGTATTTCTAAGGGTAGGAAAAATCAAGAATAAACAAAAAAGAACTAAGCCCATATCTATTTTAAGTGTCGAGATCTTGAACCCCGAAAATCAACGTAAAACAGGGGTAAGCAGCTTCGAAAAAAATTTTTTTTTATTTTACCCTTAAACGATTTTCAGATTTTCTTTTTTCTAAGACGATTTTAGCCGATTTCTAAAATATATTAAGGTTGAAAAAATATTTCGACATATACTAAATACGGTAAAAAGTGGTATTTAGGGGTGTTCATATACTAATTATGTGGCGGAGTGTATGATATTAATTTAAAGTAAAATATTCCCCTGTAAAAGGAATAACTAAATAACTGAAGAAAATTTTTTTATAAATTTATGTCTTACTCTCCGCTCATCATTTCTTCCAAAGCCTCAGAAAAATCCTCTATAAAATTTTCATTTTTAATCTCTTTCTTGACCACTTTCCCGTTTTCGTTTACTTTCTCTCTTCTAGATACCCATACAAATTTACCGATGCCCAAATGTTCAGCAAGGGAAGAAAGGTAAAACTGATCAGCAAATTTTGGAATACAAAGAAGGGGAACACCTGCATACATTGCCTTTAAAATTAATATTTTTTTTCATTTCTAAATTTAAAAATTACCTCATTAAAACTGTTCTGTCCGCAATGGGAAATAAATAATTTTGTATTTGTTTGAGCTAAAAATAAATTTGAATATAATACCCATACGGGTTTTTCCGGCGCTACGACACGGGCACAGTGACCCATTTGCACAGTAAGACAATTGCACAGAGGACGACTGCACAGTGGTCAATTGCACAGTAATCGGTGGTTAAGTGCATTTGTGTTAGACTTTCTAATAAGTTTCTTAATAATAAAATGGTGTTTCTTAAACAACAACAATTTTCCCTGTTCTAAAACAACTTTTCCCGTTGTTGGAAAAGTTGTTCGCGGGAGACAGAAACTCGCAGAGATATAGGCTACCGAAAATCGAAAAACAATAGAGGAAACTAAGCAGTTTTTTGGGGTAAAAAATTCTTAGATGCAAATCATGGCTCATTCGTTAGAGCTCTTCGAGTTGAGTCGACTGACACCAAAATCATCTTGATTGGATGATTATGAATTAAGTTATGACCTATAGGTGAATGAGCCTTGCGTTTATTTGGAGAGTCTCGCGAATAAACAGGCGTTTTGCGAATGAATGGGCAGGTCGTTTTGCGAATAAACATCACTTTACTGTGCAATTGTCCTCTGTGTAATTGTCCTCTGTGCAATTGTCTTACTGTGCAAATGGATCACTGTGCCCGTGTCGTGCCACCGTTTTTCCTTATTCCGTTACCGAGCCGCAATTTAAAAAGGTTTTTAGATTTCAAAAAATCTAAAAATTTATTTTCCAATAATACCTAATATTTTTTGCTGTGGTGCAAATCCTTTCAAAAATTCTATATTGTCTGATTCATATACTGTTGTAACCTCATTTTCTCCAATTCTAACTTTAAATAAACATCTGTCATATTTTTTAAATTCTTCTAACATTCTTCCAAGATTATCTTCCAGTCCACCATCGACATTGACAGTCCCGAATGCAACATAAACAATACATTCAGGCTAAAAATAAATATTTTATCTTTTTAAATAAAATTTCCAATTAAAACTGTCATTAAGAATCTTTTTTGAAGTTCTGAACTTCAGTTATAGTATATACCTATTTTAAAACTTAACAGCGTTTTAATTAAAGTAACGTTATTAGAGAGTAATATCCTGTAAATAATATAAAATTTTACTTTCTTATTCTTTCTTTTCTTTTTTGTCAAAATTCCCTGTTCTTCAACAACAATTCCTCCAATATACATAACATTATCAAAATTTGGAAAATATTGGAATCTTCCTAATGGATGTTGATTAATAAAATGAAATTTAATTTTTTTATATAAATCTTCAAAATTTGGTTTGTACTGAGAGTTTTCATAAAATTCTGAACCACTTTTAAAATCATTTTTCAATCTAATATTTGCTTCTTTATGTTTTCCTACATTTTCAATGCTTCTTTCCACATTTTTAAGAATTCCATTTACAGTATCCCAATCTCCGGGTTTGGCGGAATCATTCTCTTTAAAATAATTTTATTATTTTAATTTTAAAAGTGATAAAATTTGTTTTTTTATGGATTGCTTAAGTTTTTGAGCGAGACTAGAGCGAGACTATTACATATAATTATTTTACTTTAAAAAATAGCTAACCGGGAACATATCTATAAAAAATTTCTTTCTCCTCTTTATTATGTCCATTAAAGTAGAATTGAACAAATCTTGTATAGAACGAAGTATTCATTACATCAAAAGTTGTTTCAATTCCCAAAGCTTCAAAAACAACAAAAGATGAAGACATTATTTCAAATTCGGCAATTCCAAAAAGATAATTTTGTTGTTGAAGCCAATTAAAAATTGGTTGATAACCAACATTGGGAATGTCAATTACAACGTTTTTGCTAATTTCTATAAAAAATATACCTTTAGTACTGAATTTTTGGAAATAATATATCCGGATCTGGAAAGAGTCAACATTCCAAAAAATTATTATTAGAAAAGATTTTTAATATAACCTTTTATAAGCTTGTTTATTTTTAATTCATTATGTTAATACCTAAGAAAAACTCTAATTCAATAAGATACAGAAATTTTCCTCAAACAAAATTGAAGCTGACGGAAGAACCTATGAAGAGTGTAGTAAGTCTGTAGTCCTTCAAAAACGAATAAGATTTTTAATTCCCGCGCCTATTAATTTTTTTATATTTTAACATAAGATACCTTCATAAATTCCAAAATAGCTATGTTCAATATCAGTTCTATATTTAAACATTTTTTTCCCTGTCGGCTGATTCTCATCATAATGTCTTTCATCTACAGGTATTTTAATTACGTTAAAATTTCCTTTCGGCATTTTCTCTTTCTCTTTATCAGTGTAAACAAGCATATCCTGAAATTGGAAAGCCGAATTGCGAATTGCGCGCAAATTGCGTCGCAATCCGAAATTGCGTGCAGCCCTGGTCGAGACGCATCGAACCATACCAGGGCGCCACGGATTCGACAATTTTAAACAAAGTTATAGCTCAGCGGTACATTGAACTCGCGGTACATCGGGGTGTACCCGAGTAAAATAATTGAGAGATCTTATATGTATAAGGGTGTAACATGTTTTATCATAGTTCATAACCCCTCCCCACATTGACAGACCATAAATTACACCCTTGCTGAATACTATAGTGCAGGGTTGCCGCGGGTACAAAAAATCTTCGGGTACGGGTTTCGGGTTGGAAAATTTTCTTTTCGGGTATCGGGTACAAAAAAAGGCCGGGTTTCGGGTATCGAATTTCGGGCGCCAACCCTGCTATAGTGTAAACAAGCATATACTTGAAATAATTATAACGATGTTAAAATAATAATTTAAAATCACTTACAACATTATATTTTTGTGACAAAATCTCGGCCAAAACTTCCTAGAAAATTTTTTTAATTAACCAATTTAAATTATATTCGAAAATAATTATTTCAATTTAGGTACTTTTCCGTTATGACGTAACCCCCTAAATTAATGTTCAAAATGTCATATACTGGGTAGAAAAAGGTGCTGAGTCGAATGGTACCACTAATTTTTCCCGAAGATGCCTATGGACCGAGATATAGGCTTGAAATGGTCAAAAACTCAAGGGAGAGAGAGCTCAATTTTGGGGTGAAAAATTCGATTTTGCAAATGATAGCTCATTTGAAAGAGCTCCTCGTGCTGAGTCGATGACACCAAAATCAGCTCGAAATCATGATTCTGTTGGAAAAAAGGGGCGCAGGCGAGGACTCCCTCCTATCGTTTTGACCATTTCATGCCCTATATCTCGGTCCTCAGGCATCACCGGGAAAAAAGATTGGTACCTTTCAACTCAACACCTTTTTCTACCCTATATATGACATTCTGAACATTAATTTAGGGGGTTACGTCATAACGGAAAAGTACCTCAATTTAAAATAAAAATTATTTTTATTCTTACAAAAATATTAAAATAAATTAAAAATATTAAACATACATTAGCTTGTATATGAGAAAAAAACGTGTTATCGCAAATGTACAAAACGTTCCTTTTTCCATTAACAACCTCTTCTTCAATTTCTGAACTTTCATAAGTTCCATAAGCCACTCCCGTTGAACTTCCACCCGTAACTCCATAACTTGTCCCCTCATGACCAGCATAACCTCCACCATAACTTTGGGTTCCAGAACCTCCTCCATAGGTCACAACTCCATAACCTGTCCCTCCATGACCATGATGACTAACTTCAACTTGACCTGTTACGTGATGACCAGCAGAACCTTCTTCAATTTCGTCTTCAGAACCCCTTCCAGAATTAGTTTGTTTTTTCCCAAACCCCAAACAATCACAAAAACCTCCTCTTTTAACTCGGGAATGGCGCAATTTTTTCTTTCCATTTTCAGGGCATTTACATTTATTCCCAATGGAAATGTTTATCAAAATTAGCAAGAAGAAAATGTAAAAAATTAATTTTAAATACATTTCTCAAATAATTTTTTTAATTAAAATATTAAATTTAATAATTAAATAAATTTATGAAAAAATTTTAAATTACCTAAAATGAATCTCTCTACAGAATTTAAGACATTTAAATAAAAGCAATTCCCCTCTCGACCCGCCCTTTTCTATCCGCCCCTTTTTTATTTTTATAAAACCTGTCTTATATTTTGGCTCGAGTTCAGGACATGCGTCCCAGGAATGTATGTGCCCGGATTGGATTTATGTCCCATGAATGTATATGCGTCCCATGAAACATTTTGTCATGTCCGAGTGTTCATGCTGTGGAAAAATTGTGGATGGGAGATGGAATTGAACCATCATGGAATGAGCCCAGACCGAAGCACAACCGACTGTGCCACCATCCAACCCATTGCTGAGGCTTCAAGCCGTTTAGCATTATTCTTGAATTTGAAACTTTATTGGACTCATAAACTAGACTAGGCCGAAATATATAAAAGACCGTGGTTTAGGGCATGCGTCCCATGGGAATTGATGTGTCCTATGAAACCTTCTTTATAGAGTGAACTTGAGCCAAAATAATGCATGCCTCCCTATACAGTCATGTGTATTGAAAAATTTAATAAGTAATATTAATTGATTAATTAATAATTAAATATAAAAAAATTTAAAAATTATTACAAATAAAAAAGGTTTAACCTTTATAATATGAAGAAATTTAAATACCGTAAATCTTCTAACAAAAGCACACCCACCGTACACGAAAATATATACGGATTTCTATTTTTTATTCAATATAGAACTTTTATGGAAACAAATACTTTTACGGGACAAAAAAATTCCAATCGGGATTTATTCATCCTAAACCAGGGATTTAAGTGTTCCGAACCATGTCTTAGATATACATAGGAGATCGAATTATAAATCCGTTTATATCAGGATTTCGATATGTGCGGATTTTTCCTCATTTTTATGTTTTTGATATGTCAATGAGGATTATTTTTAAAAATGCGGATTTGGGGATTTTTGTGGTCTTTTGAAGATTGAGGTTTTGAAGATTATTATTTTCTTGTAGTTTTGTATAGAATGTCATTATTTTTCTGCTAAGACCTTCCAAAATGCGGCGCAGAAAAAGAAGAAATAAAATTTTTGTCGTCTTCGACGACAAAAATTCAAGTGTAATTTTTCAGATAATTGTTCGGATTTTCATAAGATAATCATTAGTAATAAAAAATTGATTAATTACATTGTACCGGTTGACCCAAAAGAAACTGCAAAAAGGCCGGATATCCGAAAGTATTCGGTTCGGATATCGGATCCGATCCGGATATACTAAGATTTCGAACTATAGGATTAAAAAGATAAATTTGATAACGATTTAGTGTATTTTTGATAAAATTTGGTAAATTTAATTGGATTTTGAAGTTTTATAAATTTTTTTAAAAACCTCAATTATCCTCGAACCTCGGCCAAAATTTGCCCCTTGACCTCGATCTCGGTTTTTTCAGCCTCGGTGATCCTCGGTCCCGGTTTTTTCAAAAAACCTCGACCTACAGTTTATATTGACACTACAAGATTTATATTCTTAATAGATTTATAAAAATCCGTGCAAATCTTTTAAACATTTCAATCGAATAATAAACACAAGTTGTCTAAAAAATTTATCCAAAAAATCATTTAACTACTACTGAAATGTTCACGTTTAAATACTAAAATGGAATTTAAATAAATAAAAATTAAAAATAATTTACATTGTTTTTAGAAAAAAATCTTTGGTTAACTCAAAAAACTTCAAAATTCCATAATTTACGTATCACTATAATTGAAGTTAGGGTTAGTCAAGACCCCATCTAAATCTTATTTCGCTTCATCGGAAATAAAAAATAACTTCGATTAGCTCTGTTCTAAACTCTTGAATAATCACACTCTGTTAATTAAATTTTTTGACCTCTCGATGGATGAATAATTAATCGAGGAAGCTTAGAAATCTGCTGTAGAAATTTTTTAATTTTCATTTAACATTAAAATTCCGATCTCTACTATATGTAAATAACATTAAAAATATTTAATAAAAACATATCAAATAAAGTTGAGTGAATTTATTTAATTTAAAAATTAATCAAAATTTCAATTTTTGAATAAAAAAATTCACTCATAGAAATACAATCTGTCCCATAACTTTTGTACATATTTAAAAATTCTTGAAAATAAATAAATAACGTCCGACAACTACCGTATTTACTCGATTAATTCCCCTGGGGAATTATCTTTTCAACCCATCCGTGGCATGGGGAATTAATCGAGGGAGGGGAATTATTCGAGGGATTGGAATTAATCGAGTAAATACGGTAATTTAAAAAACTTGACCGTGAAATAAAATCTTTAAACTTCTTCAAAAATAACCCCGTTTAAAAAATTGTTTTAGTTTTTTATATTTTTTTGGTTTTTTTTTTATTTTTTTCTTTGTCCCGTCGCAAATATCGCGAATGTTTGTTCTAAATAAATTCTAAAAACACCCTCAAAATCCTTCAATCCTCTTCATCATTTTCAGAATTAATAACTTGTAAAATCTTTTCAAGAAATTTTTCTTTGGTCGACTTTTCGTGATGGAACATGTGAACATTTACTCGCATTTTTGTCATTTTTTCATGGTACTCACTTAAAGAAAAATTTAAAAGATTAATAAAAATTAATGAAAATTTATTAAAATTAATTAAAATTAAAAAATTTTATTTGTTTACACTAAGGACTAAACAAAAAACTAATCCCTAACAGCCACCCAACTCACACTTTAGGACCGCCTGGAAACGTTCCGGCATTCGACAAAGAAAATTTATAACATCCTTACGCGTTCTTTTTCATTAAAATATTGTTGAGAGCATCCTTGAAAGCTTTCTCAAAATTTTCATCGTGTTTAACTAAAATTCCAATGCCTTTGTGTTCAGTAAAGGAGCCATTGTACGATTGATCTTCTCCCCACGGAATACAAATCAAAGGAACTCCAGCATACATTGCCTTAAAAAGTTAATTAATTTTTAGATGAATAAAAACGCCTTTAAAACATTTTTCAAATTAATTTTCGAATTAAATAACCTCATTCAATCCGTTCAAACCACAGTGCGAAATGAACAATTTTGTGTTAGTTTTAGCTGGAAAGGAAAAATTTTGGCAAGAATAATAAAATCTATTAACTTAAGGACTTTTGCTGGGTATGACTTCATGAGCTAGTTTCGGAGCCAGCTCCATAGCTATGATTTTGAAACCCTTGAAGCCGGAGCATGAATTTGATAAAGGCGGAGCCGGGGCACAAAACGCCCAATATACTGTAATGGACTAGAGCTTAGCTGGTCCCAGAAATTCGACATTGATTTTGATTTTTATCATAAATTTAATAATCTGAATCTATTAATGTATTGGACGTTTTGTCAACCTCTGAATCCTCCTATTAAACATGGATAAGGTTTTTAACCAAGTGTACGGTTAAAACCAATTTTCATATCTATTTATCTGTTAAGTGTAAGAAATAATTAAAACTAATTACATAATATATTCTGTTGCATAGTACTTTTTTCTGTAAAAACTATATTCTTGTAGGAACTATAGTATTCTGAAGAAACATTGTTTTTTTCAGGTAAAAACTTTTCTTCTAATCTAGCTTTAAATATACAATTATCATATTTTTCAAATTCAGTAATCATTTTTTTAATAACTTGTTCACCAAATATATTGGAAATATCTGATACTTTACGAGAACCAAATGAGGCATAAACAACACAGGGAGGCTTAAATAATTTTTTAGATATCTAAGTGTTTATGTAATAATTTATTTGTATTCGGTATATCGCTGACAAAGATATATGTGGAAATTTGCTATTGTGGAAGTTTTTAAATTTTATTTAATTTTATTTTGATGTAAACCTAAATTACTGAAAGCTTTGTTTTAAACAAGTCCCCCGTTCATCTTTATATATTAAAATAATATTTCACAATCTTACTTCATCTATTTCAAATTTATTTTGTGTCAATTTTACTTGTTTTTCAACAATAATTCCTCCAAAATACATAATTTTATTTTCCAATTTTGGAAAACCATTGAATATTCCAAGAGGGTGTTGATTGATAAAATGAAAATTAATATTTTTAAATAAATCTTCAATCGGTAAAGGTCGGATTATTTCTTCATTGTTGACATAATTATTGTACAAATCCTGATACATTTTATGAGATTTATGATATTCTTCTATTAACGATTCATTTATTTCCTCGTGTTTCTTCATATTTTCAATGTATCTTTTAGACTTTTTATTACAGATTCCTTTCTTTTTGTCCCAATCTCCAGGTTTAACAGAAGAAAATTCTTCAAATTAATTTTTAAATTATTTTTAAAAAGTTAGCATAAACTAAGAAGACCCTTTTCATAGAACTTACTAAATATAGCCCCACAAGCATGCCACCTCTAAAATTTATCTAATTTTGACTAAAGGTTTATCCCTAACTTTTGTTCCTCAATATATGGGAAATATTATAGAAATTTTTTATTGAGGAAGTAACTAAAAGAAGTAAATTCTGTTGTTATTTTATAAGAGTAATTAAAATTAATAAGTACACTTATTTTAGAGCGTTCATAATTAATAAAAAAAACTAGGGATGGACTACCGACCGAAACGAAATTCCGATCATTAAAAAACTCATAAATTATTTTAGAAAAATCTGAAACACAACAAAAGTTGTAAATATTTTGATAATCTACTAACCAGGAATAATATGCTCAGTAACATCAACTCCAAGTAATTGAAGATATTTTGGAAAGAATACAGTAGCAGCAACATTAAAAGTTTTTTCGATTCCCAAAGCATGAAAAATAGCAAAAGACCCAGCCATAATTTCGAACTCGGCAATTCCAAAAATATAACTTTGTTGTTGAAGATAATCAAGAATTCCAATTCAGTAGTGATTTCCACTGATGACTTTTGTATTCTCAATAAATTCTTTAATTAAAAATTTTTTAAATTAATACGTGTCTACAGGGTGGCCCAAAGTAACCGGGCATACTATTTTCGGCATAACTTTATTTAAATTTAAGATAATGAAATTAAATAATGATTAAATGATAGAGAATTAAATAAGGAACAAAAATAAGCGGGAATTTTCGAAGTTCGCACCCATTGCCTAGATACAGAGTCGATGGCGCATGGAAAAATTTTTGGCAAAAGTTCGCACCATATTGAATACATTTAACCTAGAATTCTTGAATTTATGAGAGGCCCTAGGCATTTAAAGAATTACATATTACCTTTATATATCCCGACATTCCTATATTCCTCAGAAAATCTAAATTTTCTCATTTGTTCCTCTAATGGCTGAGTTGGGTAAAAACGATTTAACTTTATGGGTACATTAATAACATTAAATACATTTGAGGTTACAGAACGTCCAGTTTCTGTATTTGTGTAGATAAGCATATCCTGAAATTAAGAAAATAATAATAAAATCAACGTTTGTTAACTTACAACATGATATTGTTCTGATAAAATAGTTGCCAACATTGTCTAAATTTTTAAATATTAAATGACTATCTACTTACAGTATTTACTCAAATACCGTATTTCCTCTATTAGAATGCCCCACTCTAATTAAAATGCCCCCTAGAGGATGATTGAAAAATAGAATGCCCTCCTCCATTAGAATGCCCCCCTCCATTAGAATGCCCCCCTTTTTTAATGATGAAATTTTTAAAATAGAAAAAGTTATTTAAACCAACGTTATTTCTATTTATATTTACTTATTTTTATTGCCATTTTTAAGTATTTTGCAACATGAGTTCGGCAAAATCGCAAATCCTTGATTCCCTAACGGATTTTTCAAAATACCGACGTGAGGATCACGCGAGATTAATCCTGCAAATCTCGGTAATACAGTTTATAAATTTACCGGTACCCCGTTTTTGATATTCCCCCTACTATTGATCAGTGGATTAGGAGGGATTATAGAGGTTAACCCTCCCAGATCACGCAATAATTTTCCCAAAGATTTTTTTGTTTTTTTTTAATTTTCTCAATCCCTCCATATCCTTGATAACCGTCATTTATTGTAAAAAATGTCGGTCGCTTTTACGATCTTAGTTCTTCAATACATTTAGCAAATAAAATTCCTTCATATTTTGAAATTTATTCTTCGAAAAATACAATGCCCCCCTCCAATAGAATGCCCCCCCCCCTCTAATATAATGCTCCTTTGGAAGGTGATTGAAAAATAGAATGCCCGGGCATTCTATTAGAGGAAATACGGTAATTACCATCTTTCAAATAATTATCCCCTCTTTATTAATTACCACCTCCAGTGAGAGATCGAAACAATAATTACCCAGGGTAATTATTTGAGTAAATTCGGTAATTTAGTTGTGAAATACGATTAAAATAACGCATTTATTAAAATGGCCGTCCCAAAGGTATTACGACTTTTGCGCCGAGAACATTTGCGTTGCGACTTTTGCGCTGCGATAAAAAAATAATAACTACAGTGGACCTCGCTATAGTTACCTTGGTTTAAAGAAGAAAGTTGAAGGAAGGAAGTTAAGGGAGCAGGAAGAAGGAAGTTAGTTACTTCCTTTAGCTGAAGGAAGTTCAGGAAGTACAATAGGGGTCCGGTAGCTGATGAATGAGGTCTGGGCCATAAAATTAACTTGAAATAAGGAGTAAGCGGAAATATCCAAATATAGGATAATTCCAATTAAAAATACATGAGTAACTGATATTTTGTTATCTTCTTTTTTGGTGTGCACCCATTTAGTGTGTCTATTGGATAGCGAGGGAATTGAAAAAGAGAGACTCCTTCTATTTCAACTCCTTTTGAGATGGATTTGAAAAATAAAGCTGCAAACCGCTCAATTAGAGACATATTTTTATAGAAATTATCTTTTAATTATATACATTAAATTGAATATGCGAGAAGAAAAAATTATCTCCAATATACAAAACTTTTTGCTTCATTATTTTTTTCCCTCTAGTTGAACTACTACTTTCTCCAACTTCCTCAACATTTTCAACTTCCTCGTTTTGTTTAAGTTCGTCTTCTTCAAACCGAACAAATTCATTAATTTGCTCTTTTCCTTTTTTCGAATGACTACTCGAATGACTACCTCCTTTAATACAGTTACAACTACCAAAACCTCTTTTAAATCGACGAAACTCCAAACTTTTGCCTCCATTTTTAGGGCATTTACAATTTTTCCCAATGGAAATATTTACAAAAATTAACAAAAAGAAAATTAAAACAATTAATTTTAAAAACATTTTTTTCTCTAAAAATATTTTTCTAATTTTTAAATAAATTTATGTACTATAAAAATATTTTTTAATTAAAATAAATAGAGTTAAATGGTAAATTAAAATTTTTAAATGCCTTGCTTAATAAAAAATTTTGAAAGAGAGAGGAGAGGCAATGAAAAATCAATGCCATCCTCTAAATAATGTGAAAAAGCATGCCTGATTGCTCTCTCTAAATAATTTGATTAAGAGATTATTGATTGGTTTTATTTAAATAAATTTTTTTAAATATTATTAAATAAATTAAATTTAAAAATTTTTAATTGAAAAACTTTTAATTTTCAAAAATGAGGGAAAATAAATGTAGAAAATAAAATTTTGATGAATTTGAATTACCTAAAAAAATTTGTTTATTAGAATTTAAAATTTTTTTTCAATTACTAATATTTTAATAAGAAAAAACCAACATTCGTGTAATGACTTGTTTCTTGCTCTATAATTAAAAATAGTCATATTAGAACACAAAAAGTGGTAATATTCAAGAGTATGGGCCCCCTTTTTTCCTCTCAAATTTTCCTCCTATATTTTTACAAAATGGTCAGACTTTTTCCTTCCATCTATTTTGCCTTTCTAATTTTTGCCTACAATCAGACAAAAAGGATTATTTAATTCTATATAAGTGAAAGTACATGCAAAAAACAAGTAAAAAGGACTGACGCCTTTATTAACGCTGAGTGTTGTTCGACCTCCCCATTTATGGCAGGTTCTTTTTCCATGGAGAAGTCCAAGCTCTTCGAGCCATGCATCGAAATCATTATCGCTCAAACGTAATTTATCATGTAAATCAGAAGGTTTAAAATTTTTGAGTTGTTTCATTTTTTAATTGAGAAAGTGAGTCTTCTTAAAACTTATACTTGTTAAATACCAAAAAATAATCCTCCTTTTTACTTGTTTTTTGCATGTACTTTCACTTATATAGAATTAAATAATCCTTTTTGTCTGATTGTAGGCAAAAATTAGAAAGGCAAAATAGATGGAAGGAAAAAGTCTGACCATTTTGTAAAAATATAGGAGGAAAATTTGAGAGGAAAAAAGGGGGCCCATACTCTTGAATATTACCCAAAAAGTTATTCCACAGCCTAGATACTCGACAAAATTTTTGTCACTGCCTCGATCACCAACAGTCCATTTCCAAGCATCTTTGTTCCCCGAAAAGTTCTCCCCGAGTTGTCAGAAACCAACTCAAAACCCTTATTTCACAACTACTTGTAATGGCTTTGCTTGGTTTCGTCACCTTTGGATTCGTCCCCTTGAACAAAAACTTTGTATTCTTAAGTTAATAATTGGCAAAAAAAACTCTAATAAACATAGGATTTGACTACCGGATACTCTTTATAGCTATTGTCCGGGCACTGAGCATCCATCCGGGCACTGAATTTTCTCATGGAGGACGAGAATCTTGAGTTAGTAAAAATTTAATTTTCATTTTTTAATTTTAGTTTTCTTTTTTAAAGCTGGCCTAAACTTTGCTCATTGCGTGCCGACTTGATCCAGTGGCTACAACGATGAGAAGCATGATAAGGTTTTTAATTTTTATTTTGTTTTCTTAGTTTTTTTTTAATTTTTCAGTCCCTGACGATTTTCAAGCGAAGATGGTGAACGAAGGTGGTGAAATAGCAGAACATCGACGACTAAAACAAACCCAAACGGCCCTCCTTAGGGCCACAAATTTAATAAGTAAAGCGCGACCATAGTTTTTTTTTAATTTTTTTGATAAAATTTTGTTTTTTTTTTCACATTTTTATTTTTTCCCGTACCCGGGTAAATTCTACCGGAGTCTGGAAATTTGGAAAAAGTTTTTTACTGGAGATTCAATTTTTAGGACGTTTATCCAAGATAAATATCATTTTTGTTAAGATTCTCTATTTTTAATTTATAGTTCGACAAATTGAGTATTTTTACTCTGTTGGACATTTAGAGAAAACGAATCAAAAGGGGACGAAACCAAAGCGCGCAACTTGTAATATTAGTTACTGTATTTCCCCAAATAGTACGGCCCCGTTCAATTAGTATTTGAGGAAGTACGAATTGTTTTTAAAGATGAAAGAAATAAAAAATTTATTTTAAAAACGGGTTAGCTACACTAGAATATATTTAAATAAATAAAATTAAAATTCCAAAAATTACTAAAATCCAAAATTTATTTATTTTTTTATTCTTTTTTGCATCATTAAACCAAAAATGTTTATTATGATTATTTAAATTCCTTTGCCCTTCTGGGTAAACAATTCCTGTGCGATAATGTGGATTTAATGGACCAGCCGGATACGAATGTTGCTGACCGGTGTATTGATGCTAAAATTGAAAATTAAGATTAGTAGTATAAAACAATTCTGTTATCTATTTTGGCTGAGTAATGAATTAATTAATTATAATTACTTATATGAATGAATTATGTATGACCACTTATTGCTAAAAATATTTTTATTGCCTCTTAAAGTTGAATATGGTTTTAATGAGCCAAAATTCAAACAAATTTATTTTTATTACCTTATAAATTTGGGAGTTTTCTAATCTCAAACGATTAGCGTAACCGAAACTTGTAAAAACAGTCGATCACGGGGGGGGGGGGGGGGACTTTACTGCCACAGATTTTTAGTTTTAAAAATTAAACAAATTGCAGATAAAAAAACAAACTGTTTGCATATTTGGATTTACTGGCCTTTGCTGATTTCCATAATTATAAGGGGAATTAAAAGAATCTGCTTCGTTCTCAAAATCAAAAGATGAAGGACTAAATTAACTTCTAAATTAAATTTAAAAAATATTTCCTAAACTTATTTTGCCCGTTTAAGTGATTATTATATCCTCCATAAAATTTTTGATTGTATTTTTGTTGTTGACGATCATGAAGATAGGGCAAATTATTATTTGGATCAAAATGAACTTTTTGAGGATATTGACGGTTATTGCTATTCTGTTTTGAAATAAAATTATTTTCTTCTTTAGAATCATCATCTTCTAGCTTCTGTTCATCTTAAGAATAATTTTTAGATTATTTGGATGTGAATATTATTTAAAAAGAATTTTGTTTGATGGATGTGTTTTTAGGAAAAATTATAATTTTTTTAGATATTTACTTATGTATGTTCAAAATTAGTTTTTTGGGAAGAGTGTAGAATATCATTTGGTCCTATATCTCTTGTTAATTTTGGGGAGTAGATAAGGGAAAATTTTTGGGAAAATTACTAGACCAGGTCTAGCTCCAAGTGTAAGGAAGGACTTTATCCCGAAGGTTAAAGAGCAAAGAGATTTTATATTTCCATTAAATGATTTTCCCATAAAACACTTTTCCGCCCATTTATTGCTCATATATTTAATCCTTTTGTTTTCTATTATAATTGGTTCAGTTGATTGTTATGTTTGGTCGGAGTTAGTAAATATACATTTTATTGTTGATTTTATTTATATGTATTTTCCCTTTGAATAAAGACACTGTTACATCTCAGTGTATATTAATATCTGTGCCTCGGCAAGCCAGAGGACTTGATCAACCCTTTAAGCTTCCCGATAGAATTTAGGTTTCTCTTATATGGAAGTCCACCAAATACCCCAAATGGAATGGCCCAAGCCAGCACGTTCCACAAGAGGCGTGCTGTGTTATTGGTAGCACCGGATGGTTGCGCGTCTTCGCGACATTCCATTGGCCTGGGCGGCCGGTAGACAAAATTTGGAGATAGATTGATGAGGGACTAACTCTTCGCGCGCGCGTGATTGCTTCGGCAAGACAGACTCTCGAGAGAAAATAAATAAGTAAATATAAACTCAATAAAAGGGCTTTAGGTAAGATAAACGGACAACCATAATGTAGATTACCGGACAAATAATATAAAATATTAGCTCTAAATAAAATTAAGATAAACCAATAAGACTAGAATAGAAAAAGAAGAGAATTAAGTAAGAAAATAAAGCTAATAGTTCAAGGTTATAAGAATAATTAAGATTGTCCTAAAAATTGATATAGCCCTAATTAAAAATATAAGTATATACATTCCTTCGGGAAGTCTGAATGAAAATACCTAAAAAAAATACAGTATCATCGAAGTGTTTCAAAACGCAAAATTGTTTGCGCACATACTTGCATTTTCCATTTAATCGTTTTATCGCCTTTCCCATCTATTGTAAAAAAAAATTTATGTCCTATTTTCTATTTATTACAAAAATTATTATTCTCTTCAATTTCCCAGCCTGTACAAAGAAAAATTATTGCCTAGGCAAGACCGAATGTAACGGCCTTTGTTGAAATAAGTGGCCGATTTCTATCTTCCCTAGAGGTGAAGAAAAAGGAAAGATATTTTGCCTTTCAGGCTTGGCTTTCTCTAAAGCCAAGCCTTCTTCACATTTATTTCTTCCTACACATTTATTCATTTCCTCCTTTATTCCTTCACATTTATTCATACCATTTTCATTCTTCACTAGGCAAAAAAAATAATAATAATTTTATAATTAATATTTTGTCCTATGTCCTATGCTACTACTCTTTTTAATAATTTTATATTTTATTTTAATAATTTATTTTTATTTTTCAATATCATAGTCCGGTTTATTTCTGTAAAATTTTCATTTTACCCTATAATTTTTAAAAATTTTTTGACTTTATTATTCTGATTTAATTTATTATTCTAATATTAATTATAAAATTATTTAAGAAAAATCTTATTTCTACTAAATTATTAAATTCTCTGCTACAACAAATTCTGATTTAATTCTGATTTAATTTTATTTTGAAACTACTTTGTGTTCAATTTGGTTTTGGAATATTTAATTTGTGCTTCGGCAATAAAGACTGTACTGAGGAGGTAAAATAAAAATTAAAAAAAAATGTATAAAATATGAACTCTATTCGAAAATTTAAGTTCAATTATATTAATTTTGATTTTAAATTTTATTATCATTCTCAAAAATAAGAATAATAAATAATTTTATATTAATCATCATATTTATATACTATTTTCACAAATTTTATTTAGTTTTATCTCAATTTTGTCTGACAGTTAGCCAAAATTTTCTTTTCTAGTCTAAGATCTGATTTATTTAAATTAAGTTTATTTTTATCATTTGAGATTATAAATTTAATGCTCTAATTCTTATTAATCTCAAAATTATTATATTTACATTTTTAGTTTAAACGGTTCGAGATTGCCTAGGCAAGGTTAAAATAATTTTCAAAGTGCTATTCTGAAGCTTTGGAAAATAAATTGTAAGGACTGTTTTTTGGGGCATCCTGAAAATCAAATTTCTGAAAAAGTCCGTAAAAGCCGTAGGGATTACCCACAAGTACCGTACTTCCATTTACAAAATTTTTTTTTCTCTATTTCGGAGATTTATGAATTAAATGTTTCTTCTAAGTTTTAAAATTTAAAAGATAGGCAATATTTTATTTATTTTTATCTAAAACTTTCGAATTGTCCAGGCAAGCTTAAAACTATTTTTGGAAATTTTAATATAGAATTTTGGACTTTTAATTTTAGCTTTGGAAAATAAATGTCAGGGTTTGATTTTTCTGAAAATTAAAATTCTCTCAAATGTCCAGAAATTCCTTTTATTCTTATTCCTCTCTGTTAAATCTTCTAGTTATGATTGAAAATTTTCTTCTAATTTTTAAGGTTATGGAGTGAATAATATTTATATCTACTTCTGTCTGAAATTAACCGAATTGCCTAGGCAAGAACAACTTTAGGACAAACCTTGGTTTTTTTTTGGGAAAATAAATTTAGATATGAATATTAGATTCAATTTTTAGGAGAGCCTATTTTTAAATATTGTTCAGGCAAGATTTCCTCTATTTTCTCCAATTTTGTTAATATTTTCTTTCAATTCTACTATTTTCAATATTTTAGTTTTATTTGGGAATAGAAATTTAGGAATTTCGAAGAAATATTTTTTTTTAATTTTAAATTGAGGTACTAAGAATGAGAATGAGTTGACAAGATTTAATTCCTGTTTCCATTTCCTCTAAAAAAATTTAAATATACTGTGTTTTATTCTATTTGTTTAAATAGCTATGGTTAATAACATGTTAGAATAAATTAGGTCAGCCAATCAAGTATTCTCTATAAATCTCTCCTCCCTCCCTTCATCTTTACAGTATATGAGAGTAAAATTCCAAACCGAAACTGAATGCTTAGGCAAATAAGAATGAGTTGTTGGGTAAAATAAAACAATGTCTTACCTTGATCGGTATCTTAGATAATAAAAATAGTAGGAAATTAAAACAATTCTGGTTTTTAAAATCTAAAATATTCAAATATACTATTCAAATAAATATTCAAAAGGTACTTTCATATACTGTATATTTTAATTATACAGTCTTATATTTATGTCAATTTTGTTTTTCAAAGATTTTAACTAAATAAATAAAGTTTGAGATTGGAAATACAGAGCTGATTTGGGAAATTTTATAAGAATTTTATAATTAAATTTATTTTGGCAATAATGATTCCAAATATTTATTTTAGTAACTTCTATTATCATTAAGTAGTTTTGGAAATCACAACAAATAAATATTCTAAAAATAATTTAATTTCTCTTCTTTCTCCTCTCTTTCTCCTACTCTAGAATACTGTTTTTCACCCTAACAATTTTGTTTTTACTTTCTCCTTTTCCAAAGACACTAGAGTGAGAAAATTACTGAAGTTTTTGTTTTGTTTTTTTAACAAATTTTCTTTACTTGTTAGAAATTATGAGGGTAAGATAAAACTTATTTTCTTCTTCAACTTAATTAAATATTCTTCAAAATTAACAATATTTTTAAATATAATGAAAAGGGAATGTTGAGAATATATATATTTGATTGTTCTTTATTAGTGTTAATTATTAAACTAATTATACAACGAAATATTATATAATTTTTTTACTTTCCTTTTCTGGGTTACATATTATTTATACTTAGAATTTTTTTTAACTTCCTTCTCTTCCTTTTCTCCTAAATACAACCCTTATTTACGTTTGACTGCCTTTCGTTCCTATTCGCTCATAGTATCTCCTGATAAATATTTCTCTTTCTGAATCTACTACAATCTCTTTTCTTCTATCTCCTTACAGTATATGGGAGCGAATAGAAACTATATGTGCCTTGGCAATTAAGAATAAATTTAATAGAGAAATTATGACAATTCCTGATTTTTCACAAGTATTTTATAGTTCGATTTTATAGTTCAAAATTATATATTCTATTTATCTATTATATAAATTTTATATTTATTAACTTATACATATTTTGTCTAGGTGTTTTTATACTAATCAAATCTAAAATTTACCAATTATTATACAAAAAAGGGTATATTTATAGGTTTAAGTTATACTATCAGACATCATAAAGTTTATTTGGAACGTTGGAACCTAGTTATTTTCGGTAAAATGGTTTTAGAATTTTGTATTTGCATAATTTCTATTTGAGTAATTATTAATTAAATTATATTTACAATCAAAACATAATTAAAATTATTCTGTTAATTATTATCTCTTTCTCTAGAAAAATTCTCTATAAAAAAAAAATCTTTTTCCTTCTCTCTTTCCTCTCTCCTTTCTCTTTCAAATTATTAGAGTGTTTGAATTTTTGAAGTATTTTCTTTTGCGAAATTTTTTTTTGTTGATAATATAATTGAGTCTGAATTGCTTCGGCAGTCAAAATTTTTTTTTAGAGTAAATACTTTTCACAACCCTCGATATTCTCAAATGAAAGGAGGAAAGAATTTTAGAATATTTATTTGTAAAATTTCTATTATTCTGAATTATTCCCAAAATATTCCAATAAATGTTATTCAATTTAATTTTCTTCTACACTTACAAATAGTTATTAAAGCTAGTGATTTTCGGTTTTATTCTTTTCCGGTTTTATTTCTTTTGGGTCAAAAACAAATAATAGGTCACTCTAATGTACTATAAATTCAAATCTATCCAATTCTCTATCGAATGCTAACTTTATCAAATATGTTGTCAAGTTTATACTCATATATTCAAAAAATTTCCCTTTTTTTAAAATAATATAATTTAATAACAATGTGATTTTAAGGCTTTGTCATATCTGTGGTTTTGGAATTTTGTGGTTAATTTAGTTGTTTTGGTCAAATTACTTATCTGCTTCGGCAAGTTCAACTGGTGCTTCGGCAATAAAGAAATTGAAAAAGGTAGTTAAAAATTAAAAAAAAATATATATATATATATAACAAGTCTAAAAATAAATTTAAAAAAAAAAATTAAATAAAATAATAATAGTAAAGTAAACAAACATAAAAATAACAAAATAACTTATAAATATTAAAAATTAAATGGATATAAATGTAGTAGACAAAAAACTATTTGAGGGCAAGATTCTAAGTGGACAAGCGAAAATAGGTGATATCTCAAAAGTACATGAAGACTTAATTCTATTAGAAGATGGAGTGAATAGAAACCTAAGAGCAACAAATAGGAACATCACACAATTAGAAAATAATTTAAAGGGGATTGAAGATGGGGCTAATGCAGGTTTTGAACAGGTTGCAAGTAGAATTGATAATCTTGGAAAAGATGTTGATAATCTAGATGAGAAAGTAGAAAGGATAAGAACTGAGTTTCAGGACAGGGACAATTTAGAGTTTGATGAGTTAAGGAGCAGTGGAGCGTCTAATCTTTTAAAAGGAAATAGTAGACCCGCAGTCATTCCACCACCACCGCCACCCAAGCATAATTTTCAAGGTTCGAGCACTAGTAATAGTAATGGTAAACCTGCATCATCCCTAGGGAAGGAAGCAAATAATAATTTAAATGAAAATAATAACCAAAATAATGGTCAGGAATTAAATGTTTTGAATGAAATTGGAACGTCTGGTCCTCAACTGAATGTGTTTACAGGTGAAGTGGCATCAGCTTTTGATGAATGGGCGATAAGATTCAGAGATTATGTTGAAGTATTTGGGAGTAATTGGACCGAAATGGAAAAGTTAAACAGACTTAAGTTATATTTAGGTGCGCAAGCAAGACAGATTTTTGAAAACTTATTAGTTACTGAAAGAAATAGTCTAGCAAACGCATTAAAGAATGTTAGAGCAAAACTTGACAGTCCGCATTTCCGAGAGCTAGCTTATAAGAGATTAGCAGCCTGTTACCAGAGGGAAGGGGAGTCAGTGAGTGAATTTATTAAAAGACTAGTGCCACTTGTTAATACAACCTCATCGCATGTCCCAAATGAGGTAAGGGAAGAAACACTTTGTAGATGTTTTATGGAAAAGGTCAGACCTGAGTTTCAAAGGTCTTTACAATTAGTTGGTCCACTTATTGGAAGGAAAGATTTTGATAAGTTAACAGCATACGTGCAAGAACTAGAAGTTGCTATTGAAAGAGAAGGTCGCGCGGATATAGGCATACACGCCATAGCGGATCAAGCACAAACTAGTCAAATGCCTCGGAGACGGTTCACAACCTGGAAACCAATAAACCCAAACAATACCCTATTAGGGCAAAGGGTGAATTATAACAATGGCAGATATGCTTCGGCAAGTAATGAATTTAGGCAAAGAAATAGATGGCAGCCTAGTAACCAATGGCGGCCACAAAATGACCGCAGATGGAACAATCGTCCATTTTGCCACTACTGCAAACGCACAGGGCATGAGCAATATAATTGTAGGGAACGCCAGTTTAACGCCAATAGGTCACTTAATAATAGAAATCAAGGCAGGAAAAATGCAGAGAGCAATGAAATTGAGAATTTGAAAAATCAAAATCAAGAAATGAAAGAGATAATAGATAATTTAACAGTACAAGTACATGAAATAAAAATGAACAGGAATTATGTACCATCAAATCAAAATATAAGATCCCTTCAGCCTATTAAAGTTACTGAAACTACCGAGTCTGAAAAACATGAAACTAAACATAAGAAAATAGAGCCAAAGAAAATAGAAAGTTGGGAAAATAGTGGACGCAGAGCAAGAATCCCTTCACTATTAGGTACCTCTCTAATGCTAATGACAATACTAAGCACTGCAATGGGACTTAATCCGGCTTTAGTTCCGAAAACTCCAATGATATGCCAGACGCAGAAGCAAGCAATGATTTGGCAGTTACCTGAAATAATGTTTTGTCCATCAATAAGCATTTATAAAAAGTATAAACCTGCAGTTGAAGACAGGAAAATATACATTCCCAATAGCATTGAATTCTCCACTAAGGCCTGGGCATGTAGAAAAATTAAGAAAAATGCGCGCAAGTACACAACGATAACTGGTATTCCAATTGAAGAAAAATTAGATCATGAAGAGTTAGATATTTCTTTAGAAGAATGTAACCAAATGATTAAACACCGAAGCTGTAATTTGGGAATTCTCAAACAAAAATCAGACTTATGGCAAACTGAAAATAAGATTGATTTGACACCTAGGACCTGGGTTTTGGGGTCATTTGGGTGGAAGAATATTTCGAGTAGAAACTGTTTCTTATTCGAAAGTCGAATTGATTCTCACTTCGGTGCGTCAGAAATTGTAACGCCATTAGGAATAGCACATGAGTGCCCTTATGAAAAAGGGAATTGCATACTTAAAGACAAAACGGTACTTATATGGGAAGTAAGTAACGAAAGGAAATGTAACTTTATACACATAGTGGATAAAAAGGGACAATGCATAGGCAAGGCCTGGCTTTCTGAGGATGGAAAATTAGCTCTTACATTTGAAAATGCAACTACTGTAAATGATTGTGGATTGAATATTGTAGTTTCTGATCAGGGTCTTGGGTCCATTGTAATCAATGTAACAGACATAGCAAGAAAGAAAAGACATGCCTATGATAAACCCAGAAAGTATTATGGCGATGGAGTTGTCACATCCTCGCAGCTTGCGTCGCAGCTTACATACCTGGAAACTGAAATGTCAAAAACAATGAACTTTGCATTTTATCAGTCATTGCGTTCGTTTTGTGAATTGCTTGAGGTCATTAAGAGATGGACAGAAGCCACATATATGAGTAATCCAACCGAACTAGCAAGGTCTATGTTTTCCAACCCGTACCTTGTTGCTAAAAGGTCTGGTATGTCACTTATGAAAGTTTGGCCGTGTGTACCTTTAGAAAAATCGGACTATGAATTTCGTCCAACAAAAATGAATGAATGTTTTGAATTTATTCCAATAACACTTAGGACTGAAAGCAAAGAGCATTTAGCATTTTGAATCCCACAACTATGATTATCTCACCATCATCTAGGAAAAGTCCATGTCATGAATCAAGAAATATAGTGGTGCAAATTAATGATCAGATCTTAGAAATAGACCAGATTGAAGGGAGAATTACCTCGGTAAGACCAAATGTATTAAAAATTCATGAACTGAAATTAAATTTTACTGAATTAATTCCAAAAATTGAATCTCATGCTTTTCATCAGTTAGTTCTTTTGAACATGACTGACATTAAGGATCATGCATTTGTGAGCAATATGGTAAGAACAAGTCAGATTACTTATCAAATAAAAGAAAAAGAAACGGGCATCGCTACAACGGTATCTCAAGAATGGGAAGAAGTTGAAAATCAACTAGTAAGAGGAGTAGTAGGAGATTACAAGCAAATTTGGGCAATAATAATTTCTATAATCGTCATAATTTTAGCTATTGATTTAAGCATGAGACTATTAATGGTTTTTGCTGAAATGTATGCGGGGAATGGTCGCTTAGGCAAGCTTATATTTGGGACTAAAATCGAAAAACCAGTAAAAAGGATGATGGAAATTAAGAGGATTAACGAACCAAGAATAGAAGAAGATGCCATTTATGAGGAACCAATTGTAAATAGGCTATCTGTATCTTGGCCACCCACAGTTAGAAATGCAATAGAGTCCGGGGTACCACACAGGTCCCCGCTTAACATAGGATCAGTAGGAAGAAGAGGTTTTATTGGAGCGCTGGGACCAAATGCAGCAACAGTAATAGTTGATGTAACCTTGAATGATATGCCTTTAAGGTGTCTGGTAGATACAGGAGCAATCACCTCGGTAGCCAATATAGCCCTAGCAGACCGCATAGGAGCTCAAGTTTTTCACGTTGAAACATTTTTGCAAAGCGCCTCTGAACATCCTATGTGCGCCAAACAAGCAATGAAAGCGCAACTCGGCATTGCAGGGGCAGGGGCTGAAATAATCATAAATCTTTTTAATGATAAGTTTCACTGGCACAAGCATGATTATCATTTTATTCTTGGATGTGATGCTTTGGCTCAACTACCACCCATCCAATTAGACTTAAAAAATAAAAGCTTAATAATTAAAGGGAATCTTTTAAAACTTGATAATAAAATGGAAGGTAAATTAAGGGATATCAAGGTTCGAGCATTAGCTACATACGAATTAAGACCAAATGAACAGTGTCTAATCAAAGGTAAAGTCCAATTCCCTGAACTGCTTCGGCAAGACATAATGTTTCACACAATAGACCAAAAACTTTCAGATGAAGGGTTAAGTTTTGTTCCAATAGTCACAAATCCAAAATCAGGAGTAGTACCTGTGATTATATCGAACCCCACGGGAGAAGTAAAAAGAGTTTTCAAGGGCAAAGGCCTAGGTTTAGTGAATGAAATTTATGAGACTAGTCATGAAAATGTGTTTTCTGAATTTGAAAAAGAAGAGTCTGATGTGAGTGAGCAAAAATTAAATTCCTTAGGGAAGTCCAAAGTAATTATTGATCCAAGTTTTAAAATTGATTTTACTAAGTCGTCAGTGAAGAATGAGGAGTTAAAGAAATTAAAAGAATTATGTGAAGAGTTTGGTGATGTCTTCAGTAAAAGCCAATATGACTTAGGCAATTGCACAGCAGGCGAACATGACATAGTGACTACGTCTGAAGAACCAGTAACCTCAAGACCTCACCGGGTACCTTTCAAATACAGGGATGAATTACAAAAGCACATTGATCAGCTTTTGGCCTCAGGGGTCATGATTGAGTCAGACACCCCGTGGGTATCAAACATAGTGCTAGTTCAGAAAAAGGATGGAGGGCTTCGGCCATGCATAGATTTTAGAAAATTAAATGAGATTACAGTGCCGGATCATTTTCCGTTGCCCAGACTTGAAACAATTTTAGAAAGGGTAGGAAATTGTAGATACTATACATCCCTGGACTTAGCGAGTGGGTATCTGCAAATTAAGCTAAGTGAAAGAGCATCAAGAAAGTGCGGAGTCATTACTGAAGACAATGTCTATCAGATGGTCAATCTCCCTTTTGGTCTTAAAAATGCTACAAGTGCATTTGCAAGGGTCATGGCACATGTTTTGACAGGTCTTGAAAATGTTCTTGCTTATGTGGATGATATTCTTATTTATACAAAATCCGATAACTTTGATGAACACATAACTGCACTAAGAAGTGTCTTTGAAAGATTCAGAAGATTTAATTTGAAACTTAGCCCCAAGAAATGTATTTTTGCTTCGGCAAGTATGGAATTCTTAGGATTTATTGTAAGTGAGTCAGGTTATACACCTAGTCTTAGAAAAATAGAAACAATTTTGAATTTAAAAATCCCGACTTCGGTCAAAGAAGTTAGGCAAGTAGTTGGAATGGCAAGTTTCTTTAGGAAACATGTCCCGAATTTCTCGACAATAGTAGAACCTTTAACTAGACTAACCAGAAAGGAAAGGCCATTTGTTTGGGGAAAAGAACAGCAAGAAGCCTTCGAGAAAGTTAAGAAAATATTATCTGAAAAACCTGTGTTGACATTTCCTGACTATACAAAACCATTTCACATATTTTGTGATGCTTCTTCAGTGGGTCAAGGTGGAGCGTTAATGCAATGGGATGAGGAGAAAAAAGTTTATAGTGTATTATGTTATTGCAGCAGAACACTGTCAAGTTCTGAAAGAAATTGGCCACCTGTTCAAGTGGAGTTAGGTGCAATAATTTATGCGCTTCGGCAATTCAAACCTTTTATTTTTATGTCTAGTATAGAGCTGCACACTGACCATAAGCCATTGGCATTTCTTTTGAAAAAGGCTGAGACTCATCAAAATTTAGCTAGATGGCTAGTCGAACTGCAGAATTATAACATAAAGATAGTCCATATAGCTGGGAAACAAAATTCGCTAGCTGATGCTTTGTCTAGGATTCCCCATGAAGATTTGAGTCCTGAAGAAATTGAAAAATTAGAAGAATTAGAAGACATTGCTGAATTCCCTGTTTGTTTAGCAATCAATAAGAAACCTTTTGTTGTTCATGAAAAGTTTGGATTAACTATGTCAATAAGGTCAATGGAAGGAAATATTCATCAAATAGATATTAGGAAAGAACAGAGTGAAGACCCAGAGGCGTCAATATTAATAGACTTTCTCAAATCCGGAAATTTCCCTGAGGACATTTCTGAAGAAGAGAAGAATAGTTTCTCAAGATTAGCCAAAGATTTGTGTTTAGAGTCAGGTGTATTATATTTCCACCACAAGCACTCGAAACCAAGGATTTATGTCCCTGTCTCGTTAAGAGCTATGATATTTGATTCATTTCACACAACTAAATTAGGGGGAGGACACATGGACTTCAACAAAACGTTAAAGAAATGTTTAAAATATTTTTGGCCTCGCATGCACGCAGATATTGTCACGTGGCATAAGCAATGCATCACTTGTCAGCTTCGGCATTCTCCAAACCCACCTTATAGAGCAGAAATGTGCACGCCTCCAGTTAATACGCTTTTTGCAAAAGTCGGACTAGATTTAGCTGGTCCCTTTCCTAAAACGCAGAATGGAAACAAGCACATACTAAACATAGTTTGCTGGTTCACAAAGTTTGTTATTTCTGTCCCAATACCAGATGCAAAAGCATCTACTATCGCTTCGGCATTTCTGAAAAATTGTTATTTGAAATTTGGTGGTTGTACTGAGCTAATCACTGATAATGCGACTGCTTTTACCTCAGAATTTTTCAAAAGCTTTTGCGCAATGCTATATATAAATAAAACTTATGCTGTACCTCACTGGAGTCAAGGCAATGCAGTAACAGAAAGGTCATTCAGGACGTTCCATAACATTCTGGCAAAATACATCAATAGGGATCAGCCTGACTTTGATGAGCATTTAGAATTTGCAAATTTCTGTTATAACACTTCGGTGCATTATTCAACGAATGAAACGCCATTCTTTCTCATGTACGGTAGAGATCCTATTTTCTGTGTAGATTTAATCCTAGATCCAAAAGTGCGAGAGCCAGTTGCATTGAATGATGAAGCAGAAATAAAACAAAAATTAATTGTTTCGCTTAGGCAAGCCTGGAAATACGCTGCAGAATCCAACAGAGAAGCACAGCTAAGAGCTAAAACGCAGTACGATAAGTTAATAAGAAATCCAACTATAACAATAGGTGATCGCGTGCTTCTGAGAAATTACACAGGCAAAGTTGGCACATCTAAGAAGTTTCATCTTCCTTGGAAAGGTGTTTTCCGTGTTATAGGAATAGATGGGGTAAGAGTAACTATAGCAAGTTGTAATTCCCCTCAGTCGAATCCTAGGATAGTTCACATCAATCAATTGAAGAAATGCGTTGAACCACTTAATTTTGAACCTTCTTGCACAAATCCTAAGTTGGATCAAGAGGAATCTGATGCATTGGTCGAAGTGAATGCAGAAGAGCTTATTGACGAACCTGGATATTCGCATAACATTGATAATAATGTAGAAAAAGTTCATGATAAAGGGATAGAGGAGTTAGGAAGGCAAGGAATAACGAAATACAATCTAAGGAAGAATCCAAAACAGAAGATCTTAATTTTAAATGCTTCGGCAAGAATGAAATAAATAAAATTTTAATATAAAATTAAATACTAATATAATAAATCTAATTACATAGATGTCAGCTGAAATAACACCTTTTTTTACGAAAAAATACGTATTCAGCAATCATTATGGATGCCATTTTGAAATTGACAATATTACTTACTTCTGTGTTGAGCAGTTTTACATGAGGTTCAAAGCATTGGTTTTCGGCGATTTTGAAAGTGTAGAAATGATAATGGAGGCAAAGGATGCTGGCGCAGTTAAGCGGATTGGATCAAAAATTAAAGACTTCAATCATCATATCTGGAGGAAATTATGTATAATGGTGATGGTCATCGGAAACTTGGCTAAATATAAGCAAAATGGAAATCTTAGAAAAATGTTATTTGAAACTGGAAATACACTCCTTGTAGAGGCCTCGCCTTTCGATACTTACTGGGGAGTAGGGGTCGGACTTGGTGGTGTGTACAATAGAAGGAACTGGAGAGGTTTGAATGTCCTAGGAAGGATACTCACCAGGATCAGAGATAATTTAAAAAGTCAGTCAAAAATTTAACTTAAAATTTATTTGGTAATTTAAATTTAAAAAAAAAAATCAAAAATATAAAATATAATAATTTAAACTAATAAATAGAGTAGCAAAAAACCGTTTAATTTTGAAAAACCGTATACCGTTTATGCCGTTTATCTGAGACCCGTATACCGTTCCGTCTAATTTTACCAAAAATTAACCGAAATTCTTTAAGCGATGGAAGTTCAAACTCCCTACTTGGACATCAACAGTCCCATTGAATTCCCTCCCCTGGGCCAACAACAACAACAATCAACTACTAATTATGTGAGTAATAATAATGCTTCGGCAAGTAAGAATGTTGAAATGGAGATAGATAGTGGTGTTCCTCCGGTTGTGAATTATCGTGTCGATGATGATTATGATTTTGATAAAGATGTTGTTTCGTTCTTGGTTTGTCAAATTGAAGAGAATTCGGTCATTGCTGGGCGTCTTCGTGTTATGACTAATAAGCGATGGCCTCATTTCGTCACGATTAAAAATAAAACAGTCGAAGAAAGTCCTCATTTTACTAGGAAATTGCAATTGGGAGACATAGTTTATGTCAGCAGGGTTGATTGGAAAGAAGGTTATCGATTTTTAGTCCACCATGATAGCGAAACAGGTGAAAATAGAAAGAAATGGTTCGTACAAAAAATCAATACTCAGGCAATTGTCTTGGATATTGAATTTATTGAGTATGCCGACTGGATTGAAACACCTGGTATTGTCCTCCGAATTAGAGATCAGGTCACTGGTGGAGTAACTAAAAGAACGTGTGCGTTTATAATTTCCTCCGGTTTACAAGTGTCCTCGAGATGTTATCGTAGACAAATGTCTGATCTTGATCTTGACGAACTTGAAGAAGGTCAATTAGTCACAGTTTGTACTGCGACTCTTCCTCAAGCTTGCTATGTTGACAATGCGTATATTCTTCCACCAGAATCTGAATTTAAAATGGGGACAGAAGAAATAATTTGTGAAGAGTTTGGAGCTTTGGCTTGTATAAAGAAACATGCTCCTTGGCCTTATAAAAGAAATGGTAAAAATGTTTTCTACCCGATTTTGCCTGAAATGACGTACGAGGAAATTGAACTTTGTGAGAAGGTTATGTCTGCGGCGATTGGGTTTTCTTATGAAGATAAGAAAAATAAAATTATTGAAAATCGGTTTGAAGGTCCTTCACAATATTTTGACCAATTATTCCACCTTCGGTTCAAGGATATTGACAATATAAAGGTAAAGAAACTAAAAGAAGTATGGACAGAAGAGGACCAAGTTTATCTGAAGTCCAGTCTTCATTTTCCTCATTTTGCTATTGGTGTTATAAGAAGAATTGAAGTAAATGAGGTATACTCCTTAGGGAAAAAAAAATTTGATTTCTGTGTTGTAGTGAAGGTAGTGAATATACAATACAGAAAAAAGCGAAATGTTGAAGATGAATTGGAAATGGCTGAAGAGGGAGGATTTGTGGTTGTGTATCCGTGTATATTTAAAGGTCTTGAAAGCAGAAGAGGGTGTTTTATGGGAAATCTTCCCTCCTACTTAGCCAGGCAGGATACAAACCAAGGAAAGTTAATGAACGGTCTTCTTGGGAGAGAAATTGAACCTGAAAATGAAGATGAAATTGAGGTTGATGCTTCGGCAAGACAGAATCCACTGATGCGGTTGTTGAATGATAGACAAAAAGACACTGCCAGAATGCTTCTTGGGGATGGGTGTAAGCTTGTTTACCAACAAGCACCACCAGGTGTCGGAAAGACCTATGTAGCCTCGATAGTTGTCGCGCTTATCTTGGCATTGTTTAAAAACATGAAAGTTGCAGTTATAACATCGGCGAATCTTCCTTTGGCTAAGCTTGTAAATGAATTAGAGCAGATATTAGGTGGCGATGAAATGGAATCCTCTAGCGCGGTTGCATTCTTCTCCGGGTATGCGAAAGATAAATATAGAGAATTGCTCGCGAATCTCCGCCGACACATGCTGGTAACTAAATTAAAATTGGAAGAAATTGAAGAAAAATTAATGAAGTCTGATGAAAAGGATATTGATGAATACTGCACAGATTTTGAGAACAGGCCTAAATTGACCAGGGAAAAAAGAATGGCGTCGTTGTTGTCTGAAGTTTCTGATCTCCGAATAGTATTTGCTACGTCCACAATGGCAGAAGACATGTTTAATACATCTCTTCGTGGTGTTTCTGCTATGATTTTTGACGAGGCGACACAAGGATCTTTTGTCGTATTAGCACACTTGATGTCGCGCTTCCCCAATTTGGAAAAGGTCCTCGTCACAGGAGACCAATTCCAATTGGGTGTTCATCTAGAAGAGCTTCCACAAGTCCTTCGGGAAGGATATGGTCTTGAATCCATGGTTGAACAACTTGTTGTCTCACCAATGGTTAAACAAAATCGCCTTGTAACTTGTTATCGAATGCACCCCACTTTGGTGAAGGTTGTTTCGTTTGCTGCGTACGAACAACATGGAGAGTTGCTTGAACCTGGCAGAGGAGAAAATGAACGGTCACTTTTAACCGGCTCGAATTTTCCACTGCCTGTTCAATCTTGTCCGATAGTGTTGTTAGATATAGTGGGTAACTGCAGACAGGACACAATAACGCACTCCTCAACAAATGATGCTCACACTGCTTCGGCAATTCTGATTGTTTCCGCCTTGTATGAAAATTTTGCTCGAAATATAGTTGTTATTTGTTTATATGTTTTTCAAAAAGATTGTCTCCGCCGTGAATTTGAAGCTTTGAATATGAATGTTTTGGTAGTGTCGGTTGATGGATACCAGGCACAGGAGAGCGATTTGATTGTACTTGTTACCACCCGGTCAAAGAGTAAATTTGAAAATAATGAGAATTCAGAGTTCCTCCACGATTCCAGACGTGCGACGGTTGCACTCTCCCGTGCCAAACACGGAATGGTAGTTATCGGAGATGTAGAAAGTTTGAGTGGTGGGTCTGTTTGGCAAAGGTTTTTCGAAAAAGCGTCCTCCTTCACGAAAATTGTTGGAATTAATTATTTGAAGGGTCTTCGCCGTGACTTGCTCAACACTCAACTGGTGACAGCTGACAAGACAATCGCTGGTGTGTTGGAAGGGCCCAGGCAACAACAACAACGACCAAATGAAACGTGGAGGCAGAACCCAAATGAAGCTGGTCCAAGTTCACGTAACCGTGCAGAGGATTGGTTTGAAAACGATTTTAATAATTTAAATATGAAAAATAACACTGAATTTTATAGGAATCAACCCAAGAGACAAGCACCTGACAGTTGGCGTGGTTGGAATTCTCGGACTTTTGTGCGAAATACAGATAGAACATGTTTCAATTGTGGAAAGACTGGTCACTTTGCTCGTGAATGTAATACTTGGAGAGGAAAATATTAATTTGTTTTGTTAATTTTAAATGAAATTTTAATTTAATTATTATTGTCAATTTAATCAATTTTTTTTTTACTAATTATTTTAATCAATCAAATTATTATTAATTATTGACATAATTACTCTATCATCAAATTTAAATCTCATCCCTTATTCAATCATTTTATTAAATTTTCCAATCATATATAATTAATTTAATTTTCTAACTGTTAATTACTATATATAATCAATTTTCCATAATTTTTCATATTTGCCATTTTTCCTCACTCCCTGTCCATTCACAATTTAAAATAATTTTTATTTTCCCCATAGGCAATAAAGGTCAAATAATCACTATAAAATATTTTATCAAAAACTAGGTATTCAATCCACCTGGATTGATATATCTTTATTTTGGAAAATACTTTATAATGACTATCAACCTTTATTTTAATTATATTATTTTTTTGAGAATTAAAGGAGTAGTTATTGCACTAAAAATTGCAAAAGTTAGGTGAGAATATTGGATACTTAGGTATCTTTAATTCTAACTTGACTTTTGCATACTTTTCTTACAATAACCAATCCTGTCCTCTTTCAAAGCAATTCAATCAAATATTTAATTTAGTTGTTAAATTTATTTGTTTTAATTTTAAGATATTTGAAATTTGAACTAATTTTGAGCATTTTACTATTTCCCATTTACTTAGGTAATTCAGAATGTTTTTTAATTTAATTCATGCTCTAAATATTTGCTCTTAAACCAAGAAAGGACAAAAGATAGGCAACTAAAAAAAAAATCAAATTTCCAAGCAGGCCAAAATTTCTGCAAGGAAGAAAAATAAAATCAAAATTGACTGACAATCCACTCTAAACAGCGCTTTAGGAAACAAAAGATCATCGAAAATACCCTGAAAGGGTCAAAAAAAGACAGACTGGGGGCCTCGGCAAAAACCAGTCTGTAGTACAAAATTTAGGATCAAGGATGATCCTTTGTGGGAAAGGAGTGATATGAGAGAAAGAGTGGAACGTCAGTCAGAACAAAAATTTTAAACTAAGGTTAATTGGCACTGCTTGGGAATTAGTTATTTTAAGACCAGGGACGGTCTTCCCTAAGGTTGGAGGTGTAAGGAAGGACTTTATCCCGAAGGTTAAAGAGCAAAGAGATTTTATATTTCCATTAAATGATTTTCCCATAAAACACTTTTCCGCCCATTTATTGCTCATATATTTAATCCTTTTGTTTTCTATTATAATTGGTTCAGTTGATTGTTATGTTTGGTCGGAGTTAGTAAATATACATTTTATTGTTGATTTTATTTATATGTATTTTCCCTTTGAATAAAGACACTGTTACATCTCAGTGTATATTAATATCTGTGCCTCGGCAAGCCAGAGGACTTGATCAACCCTTTAAGCTTCCCGATAGAATTTAGGTTTCTCTTATATGGAAGTCCACCAAATACCCCAAATGGAATGGCCCAAGCCAGCACGTTCCACAAGAGGCGTGCTGTGTTATTCAAGTAAAAAGTCATAGTGAATTTATATGGCATTGATAATTTCGAAACTTTTATAAATTTTACAGAAACAACTCAAATATCTCGTAAAAACCAACTTTGCCATTTATTCGGTGGTTGAAAAGAATTTTGATAATTACTATTATATTGAGGTTGTTGTTGTAAATAATGACCGTCAACAGCATATTGCTGTTGTTGACGGTAATCAGAAGGTTGTTGCTGTCTTTGATATTGCAATAAATGTTGAGGAGATGGATACTTTAATTTAAGGAAAAATTTTACACAGTACCTAACAGTAACAATAGAATTTATGTCTTTTATTTGATTCGGTTCAATTTTAGTATAACCATATAATTTAGGTATATTTCTAAACAAACATACAGAATTTAATTGAAGCCCAAATGTTCCATTAATATTTTGAGGGGGAAAATATGGGGGTTGTTGTGCATTTATTTGCCAAATAATGGCAGTAATTATTAATAAAATCATTACTTTTATTTGATAATCATAAAAATAAATTTTTAAATATTCAGTTTAAGGTAGTCTGATCTGAATATTCAAACAAGAATTGAATAATTTCTTAAATCAGAAATTAAATTTAGATAACAACGAGAAAGTCCATTTCAAAAAAATATTTTTTAATTTTTAAAATTTTATTTTTCAAACTTTGATTTTCCTAAAGTGTCACAAAATAATTTAGAGGAAAAAGAAAGCTTAAAATAAATATTAAAAATAAATAGTATTTTTATATATTTAAGAGGTAAAAGGTAAAAATGAAACAAATAAAAATTCATTTACTCAACAAAAAACAAGTCTCGCGCACTAATAAAAACAGTAGTATAAAAAGAGGATATAAATAAATATTTTTTAAGCAAAATAATATATACAAACAAACACACATACTTGAGGTTGACGCGGCTTTTACAAGGAAAAAATATAAGAAGAAAAAAATGTTTTTTTAATTAAACAACTTTTTCTTTAAAAATCATTCTGATTTTAAATTAATTTTAAATATTTTTTCCAACTTTAATTAAGAATAAATACAAACAAAAATTGAATTTAGTATAATCTTCTTAATTAAAAAAATAAAAAATAAATTTTTAATTAAAAATATAATTTTTAAAAGGATTCAGAATTTGTTTAAGATTAGTCTTTTCAAAATTATTTTTCCTTTTAAATGCTTAAATTTTCCTAAATATTATGACCATTCTAACCAAAGAAATAAAATAATACACTCACTTATGTGTTCAGACTTATGGTTGGATAAATTATACATATATATGTACATGTGTAGGGTTGTCGGTTCCTGGAAAATTTTCGGATATCCAGAACCGAACCGATATCCGAACCAAAAAGTCATCGGTTCTTCGGTTCGGTTCGGTCCAGAACGGACAAATCTATACATGAGGTTTATTGAATACTGATTGAATTGCTTAGGTGGCTCCGGCACTTAATGGAGAATCATATTTAACAAATATGCATTTAATTGAAAGTATTCTGACATTATTTCTAAATAAATATTTGAAAAGAATTATTAAATAGAATTTTTAATTAAATACATTGGGAGGCTCGAATATTTTTCAATATGTATATTTAAATATTAAAAAATTTTTTAAAAAGTAATAATTGTTTAAAAACACTTTATAAATCGGAACGATTGTCGGCTCAGTGGTCTAGTGGTATGATTCTCGCTTTGGGTGCGAGAGGCCCCGGTTTCGATCACCGGCTGAGCCCATTATTTTTATAATTTTCAAAATCAGTGATTAATTATTCGGTCATTAATAATGACATAACTTTTAGAATAAATTATTTTTTTGATTATTAAAAATAATTTTTATACAGGGTGCGGCAAATTCGCGCAACTTTTTGTTCTTAACATAACTTTCTTCATTCTTATCGAAAATTGATAATTCTTTTTTTATTTTACACCTAACACTTTAGCAAATTTATTGGTACCAAATAATAAACATTTTGTTTGTGGATAGCCAAGAAAAACGAGTCCGAACATAAAAACCGGTAAAAATGCAATTTTTGGCCCTATCCAGAAATAAGGGTCGAATCGTTTTTTTTCATTACTTTTATTTCTTTATAAAAAGGGTCAATTTCCTTTAAATTTGACGTATGTTGATGTTTGCCTTAAGGAAAAATGGAGAAAAAGATTAACTTTTTTTTATTCATACAAATAAAATAAATAATTAAAGGCAATATTTTTCTCTTAATTTTTTTAAAAATGCATCCGAAATTTGTTCACGTCTTGCTCTTGCATTTTGTCGAAAAAGAGCTTCCATCATGTATGAATCAGTCCACTCAAAATCTTCTTTTTTTTTATTTAATCCCATTAAATTTTCGCAATTCTCACACTTCATCTCATTACTAATTAAGCCATGGTACGCTAGGAATTTAAGTACCCCGATATTTTCCAAAGATAAAATCCAATGTAATGTTATAATGTTAAAATCTGGTGAAAACTATAAAATCCAGCTGAGTGATACATTAACAAAAATCAATTACCTCGTTATATTCAACTATTTTTGTGATTTTTTTCGGAGCCATTTTTTTTAAAAATAAAATGATAATACAAACTTAAACAGGAAAATAAATTGTTAATACAAAAAGAAACAAAAAATTACAAAAAAAGTTAATCTTTTTCTCCATTTTTCCTTAAGGCAAACATCAACATACGTCAAATTTAAAGGAAATTGACCATTTTTATAAAGAAATAAAAGTAAAGAAAAAAAACGATTCGACCCTTATTTCTGGATAGGGTCCAATTTTTATGCCAAAGTTTAATTGATCATAACTTTGTTCAAAATCATCCAATCCCAATAATTTTGGTACCAATCGACTTAACTCGTTTAGGCGCATCGAAATAGCGTATAATCTCATTTTCGAAAATTTCACACAAAAATTTTATTTTTACCAGAATTATTTTAATTTATCATTCAGAGGACCGTATCTCGTTCGATTTTTGTCGAAGCCCCCTAATTTTTACGTCATTCGAACCGGATTGCGGAGCTGATTCGAATGATATATAACTTTTACATATCAAAATCATACCCGCGACTTCAGGCCAATTTTTATCAAAAAAATTTTTCCTAAACTTTGACGGGAAATTGGTCATACTAAATTGTAAAATTCAAAAGCGATTTTGATATCATTAAGTTTGCTAAAGTGTCAGAAGTAAAATAAAAAAAGAATTATCGGTTTTCGATAAGAACAAAGAAAGTTATATTAAAAACAAAAAGTTGCGCGAATTTGCCGCACCCTGTATTTTAACTACACTCATTTAACTACACTCTGCTCCAAAATTATAACCGCACCCCTTTTCTCAATATTTCATGTCCCAATCAATTCTTCTAAAAATTTTTTTGATAATCATATAAGGCTGAGGAATAAACAATATTTAATACTGAAATGGAAGGGTTGCCCTTTCTGATAATATTTACCAATATAAAGGTGTTTTATTTGATTTGGACACTCAATCAATAAAATATAATTACTAGGGCTGGCAAATATGGAAATCCATATTTTTTTCCTTTAAAACATTTTGTTTGTCAAGGCATCTGAATTTCAATTCTTATCATTATTTTTAAAATAAGTGTCTGAAATCCTATTCTTTCTTTTTCAATTTTTTAGAAGGCCAAAAAGCCAGATTTTTACAATTTTAAAATTAAAATAAGGAATACAAAAAATTTCAATTCTTGGGTGTAAAAGTTTTAAAAGGCTCAAAAAATTAACCAAGACTACACCTCAAAATCAAGACCGAAAAAACCCTAAGAAAAGTCTTGAGTCAAGACTCGAGACCAAGTGGATTGGACAGCTCTATAATTCTATATATACCTAATTCTATCAGCTAAGAAGAAGAACCGATTTTACTTGCCTTGCATTATTATGAGCAGAAGAAGAAATCTGAGAAAGAGATTATGAGCAGAAGAAGAAATTTGAGAAAGAGATTATGAGCAGAAGAAGAAATAAGCAGAAGAAGAAAATTTTATTACAAACAATTATTAAATTTTAAATTATCAAAAATATATTTACTAATTATTTATTTCGTTTATATTTATTAAATTTTCCAGTTGGAGATTAGAGAAAGATGGACGCCTTTCTAATTGTAAAAGTCTTTGATTTTGTTGTAAAGGAATGTTTATATTTGTTTGTTGTATCCAAACAATTCTGGCTCTGTTTGGAGCTGGAGCTATTGAATCAGATAATTTAGGGGATCTTGTAGTTGAAAAAAGCCTTTAAAAATTAATTAATTAATTTAAAATAAATTTAATTATATTTAATTACATTGCTTGATAAAGTGTAAAAGTAATACAAGCACTTAAATACCTTTAAAGAAAATATTTAATTTAAAAAACTTAAAAGTTAAATAATGAAGATTTGGAATTATATTTCTAAAAATTACAACAAATAAGTAAAACGTGTCAGACCGTATCTCGGAAAATAACAAAAGATAGGATGGTCAACCGTTCAAGCAACCAACACTGACCGATCGTTTACCTTTTAATTTTATCTACTAGGCTCAGAATAAACTTCGCTGTCCTTACACTATTTACTCAAGTAATGAGAACGGTCTTAAACCTTTAGGAAAGTTCAATTTTCAATATTAAAAGCCCAAGTCAATAATTATATTCGATTTGGGACGATTTTAGAAACATTTTAGGGTGAAATTTTCAAGGTAAGTTTTTTGATTCGATCAAAAAGTCTTGGAAATTTAGGAATCAAAATCTGACTGAATGCCGTTATTAATCAAAAACCAGATTAACAAAAAGAATAAATAACCAACCAAAACCAAACAAATAATTCAGCTGTTGGATGTCCTTCAGTTAAAAGTTGTAAAAGTTGAAACATTATAGAACAAATTAATAATAAATGGATAATAATAAGTGGAAGTAAAACAGTTGATTTAAATAATTGAATTAATAATAAAATCATTGCAATAATTTGTAAAAGAATAAAATAAATTGAAAGGGAAATTGATAGAAAAGTTGGAAATTGAGGGAATAATAAATTATTATTATTAGAGGAATAGGGCTGTGATGAGAAAATTGAAGAAATTATTGGCCAAAGAAATTTTGTTTCCAAATAGGTATTTATTAATAAATGAATGGCCTGAATAGAAAATTATAGTTATTATTTTATGAAAGAATTTGTTTAAAAATTAAATTTTAAAATATCCAGTTATTGACAGGGAAAGACTATCTTCCGCCTCCGCTTCTTCAAAAACCGCTTTTGTTGATCCTTCCGTTTCCACCTTCCATCTACCGTTTTTTAAATGTGGCAAGGGCCCATCACAGGTATTGAGCAAAGGGCTAGACGATCCGATTCGAGAAATTGGATATCCCTAACATTTTTAGGCCGGGAAAATCGTTTCCCAAAAATCGGGAATTTATTTGGGTGTCAGTTAGATCCTTGGTAATGAGCAAAAAGCATAGAATCTGCATCATGTTTTAAAGAATTTGGGCAGCCCTTTTATTTTACTAAACAACCAAAAATATTTTTAAAAGAATAAAAATGATTTCCAATTTGTTTTCCCAATTTTCCATCCTAATTTAAAAAAATAGAGGCTGGCAGGCTAACAGCTACATAGCTGAATGAACGAAAAAATGATTTAATTTCTCCTTTCTTATATTTAACAATAAAGAAAAGATTTTTTATGTTCCACGTTTATTTTATTTTCTTTTAAAGTTAATGGCTATTTTTTATATACATAATTGAAGAAATTCTTGATAACTCGAAATTTCCATTAAATATAGACACACATACATATTTTTGGAATTAATTTTTAATTTTAGGTCAGATTTTTAATTTAGATTAATTTCAAGATTTAAAATTTATTTTTAACAATTTACCTGAAGCGAAAGAATTGCTTTTCCCCATAAATCAGGCCTTCCTAGGCCGTTTGCTTCAATAAAACTAGAAAGCATAAGTAATGCCCTGTTACTCATTTTTTTTTAATTTTCAAAATTTCTAAACTTTTAAATAGAATAAAAATCAAAATTTAGAGAGGTGAATGAATAATATATTTATTTTCTTTTTGAGGCAAATATTTAAAAATAAACAAACAAAAATATTAGTCTAGTAGTGAAGACAGGAAAGGTAAAAATTGAAAAAAAAATTTTTATTTGTTAAATATATTTATTTATTTTTGTCTGGCTGACAGGACTGTCGCGACATGGACGTGTTGTCTGTTGTAGAGCTGCAAATTCGCAATGATTGATTGAAATAAAGAAATAAAAAATAGAATAAATTTTATTATGGGAAAGAAAAGTGTAAAAGGAGTGTTTCATCTTACAAATTAGAATTTTGGAAAAATAAAAATGGGCAGGTAATTTGTTTAAATTTTTATTATTTTTAATACATTTTAGAAGGAGAAATGAAACATTAAATATTTTATGGTAACAATTAAAATTTAGATGTACTAGACGTTAATTTCGAAATTCAAGTTTATATTTTGAACAAACTACTGCCGCATTTGCGCAAATAAAGTTTTTTTAAAAAACAAAAAAAGCAAAACACTATGAGGGATGTAAAGCAGGGATGGATAATTTTGAATTTTAAAAATCGGCAGTCAGAAGGGGAAGAAAATAAAAAAGGGGAAGAAAAAATAAAAAAGAGGAAGAAAATCCATCCCTGATGTATAGAAGGATGATTTAAATTAAGAAAGAAAAAATCTTCTTAGATTATTTGATAAACTTTTAACTAAGCAGAAGAATCAAGAATTTTTGACATTCGAGAAAATCGCTTTCATATAGGTAAATATGTCTTAGACTATTTTAGATTTTTTTCTATCCTTTGTAGTGAAAACAATAGAGTTGGCGTATCCGAATCGGTGTACGGAATTTTCGTCTCTGGAAAATTCGTCTCCAAGGTTTTTCGGAATTTTCGTCTCCAACATTTTCGGAATTTTCGTCTCCAGCGGAATATTCGTCACCAAGACGAAAAAACGGAATATTCGTCACTGGAATTTTAGGCGCGGAAAATTTAGGGCGTCGGAGTGAATTTTTTGATTTTATTCGAAAACAACACAAAATCAAACTACGTAAGCCTATAAAACTATAGAATACAAATAGATAGTGACAAAATGTCATTCGAAACCACTCGTCGAACTAGGTCAAACGACTCCAAAATCATCCCGATTCAATCATTCTCAACAAAATTATGATTAATTGAATCTCGCTGGAATAAATAATTTTGTGCTGATACATAGCGGGTAGGTCGACATTTCAAAGCTGAAAATCAGTAAAAAAGGGATAGGTTTATGTTACTGTTGTAGAACCCAGCGACCGTTGACTCCCGCGAGGCGCGTGCCGCAAAATCCCGCGCGAAGCGCGGGATTTTGCACAAGCGCCTCGCCGATGCCTATAGGTTTACGGTGTTTGATTTTTTGTTGTTTTCGAATAAAATCAAAAAATTCACTCCGACGCCCAAATTCCCCGCGCCTAAAAGTGCAGTGACGAATATTCCGTTTTTTCGTCTTGGTGACGAATATTCCGCTGGAGACGAAAATTCCGAAAATGTTGGAGAGAAATTTCCGAAAAACCTTGGAGACGAATTTTCCAGAGACGAAAATTCCGGCACCCATCCGAATCTTCGTACCCAAAAGACGTATGGATATCTGGAAATTTTTGTTTCAGATATTGGATGCGGGCATCAGTGTATTTCCAAGATCCGCCCGCTCTAGAATAACTGTCCTTCTTTGATTTGATTTGATCAAAACTTTTTCCTCTAAATTTATCTAAACAATTTTAAATGTTTCTATCTATAATCTTTTTAAATACTGTTCGTTTAATTATTTACTAACAATATTTATTTATTCTTCTAATCCCTTTGATCTCTCAGATCATTTGGTGATCAGCCAACTTCCAAATCCACTTTCTTCTATCCAAAATATTTATTTAACAAAAACAGGAAATAATAAAAATATCCCTTTCTTCTTCTCTCGGTTTTCCAATAAATTTATGGGTCATTCTTGCATAAAAATATATAAAAATCTCCTTTCTTGCGCAGCAGCAGCCTTAGGGTTTTGAAAGTCGCCGCTATTCCTTAGCTTCTTTTTCGGTGAGAAGCTGACTTCTTTGATCGATTTATTCTTTAATGCTTTTCAAAGTTATGGCTGGTCGGTTGTAAATATTTTTTAATTTTATTATTTGTACCTTAATTTGATTTTATTTTTTTCTTGCTTTTCAGATTTTCGGACTCCTCATACGAATAATATTTTTTTGCTTATCCCCTGAATTTTTTAAAATCCAATATAAACTCCAGAGTTTATGTTATCCAATAATATTATTGAAAATGAGAATAAAATTGAAGAAAAACAGGATGAATCCCAATTACCAACATCTTCCTCAGCTAGTTCGAATGAATGTAAGTAAACAATAGGTTAAATTTAATCTTTCGTCCGCTGTTAAAAGCTCGAAAAATTGTTGTAGCGACTAGAAGGGTCAAAACAGGACCCAGAACCGGAACTTTACAATAAAGTGGGATGTAACTTTTGGTGAACTCTAATAGTGACATCCTAAAGAACCCAAATTCTGATTTTGATGGGTAAATACTATTCTGTCTGTCAGTCCTTTTTCCTTATGCACACTCTTAAGAGTCGGTTTCAAACAAAATAAATAATAAAAATAATTTCAAATAAAAATTAGCCGAGCCAAATAAATCACCAATTTCTTCATCACCTTTACCACCTTCTACACCTCCCCCATCTTTTTATCAATATGATCCAGATGACGAATTTTATATGGCCCCACCAACTTGTCAATTCCTTCATTACCGCGATGCTGCTGTAATTGTTGGAATATTTGAAGTTTTGATGATTACTGGGACTTTGTTTGGATCTTTAAGTAGATTAATAAAATGATGAGAAAAAATTTAAAATATTTAAAATGTTTTAAAAATAATTCTAATTGGGAAATTTAGGATAGCAGATAAGCAATAATATCAAAATAAAATTTTAATATTTGGACCCAATAAACTGAATAGTTAAATATTCTTAAATTAATTATAAATTAACTGTTAACTGAATTGTCCGAATTAACTGTTAACTAGTTAAAATTAAGTGTTAACTTAAATAAACTTCTGACTGAATAGTCTTTCACCTTCCGTCTTCCACTTTTTATTTTCTTCCGTCTTCCGTTTTTTAAAATTTAGTTGGACTGCCCATCCCTGATGTACAAATTTTAGGACCTAACCAAATAAATTTAACAGAAAATCTGAATTAAGAAATATTTCTAAAAAAATAAAATTTATTAATAAATATGTAGTCAAGCTTGAATATATCATTATTTAAAATTTTTTAAAAAATTTTAGAATCAAAAAAATTTTTAAACTAGATTAACAACTATTTTTTTAACAGATTTTTACATTGGCATAAGATTATTTGGTATTTGGGCCCCCTTATTATTATCAGCAATTCTTTGTATAGCTATTGGAACTACTGTTATTATGGTTTAAAATAAATTTTTTTTAAATTTTATTTTCTTTTAAAAGATTTATGGAATTAAAACAGAACAACCACAACTTCTTTGGCCACAAATTTATTTTTTAAAATTGGAAATTAGTTTACTTTTGGTAAGTTTTAATTAAAAGTATTTAAATAGTAATTTTAAAAATTATTTTTGGAAATCATTAAGAAATATATTAATAATTTATTTAAATATATTTTTTATCTACATATTTTTCCAATAAAAAATAAAACAAAATTTTTGTTAAAGAAAATTTTTGTTTACAAATAATTACCGTATTTTTATTCCATTCTTTTATGAATTTTAGCTTGGATTTGTTTATTAAACTTTAAAACGAATATCGATCTAAATAATTTTCGAATACCTAGTATTCTAGCTTCAATCGAATTTTTTTGTAAAATTAAGAAACTTTTGACTTCTAACTCGATTTTGACATTTTTCTGATCTTTACCCTTAAGACTGTCTCAAAATTAACCCAGCTTCTGGCTTATCCTTCTTTTACATAGTAACGATGGAATAAAAGAATTTACTGATAAATTTTTTCTCTAGATAGAAATTTTAAATAAAAAAACAATTCTTCACAAATTTTCAAAAAAAATATTTAATTTCTTTCTATTTCTCTTTTTTTCTTTCTTCAAAGTAAAATAATTGTAAAATCCAAAAAGGATTTTAATAAAGGGAGGGGAAAAATCAAAAAATCTTTAAGTAAAACATTTAAATAAAATTCCTAATTCTCAATAAATCAAACAAACAACTTTAAATTTATTTTCTCACAAAAAATTAAATTAACAGAATATTCTTTTTATTTCAAACAAATCTTCGGGGGGAGGAAAAAGTGTAGTTCAAAAAACCTTTTAGCTTTAACTCTAAACGGGGAGAAGGAATATCTGAGTAGTTCAAAAACCCTTTAACTTAGCGGGGAGAAGGAATAGTTCATAAGTAGTTCAATAATTTTAACTTTAAACGAGGAGGTTGAATAGTTCACAAACTGACTAAAAGCCATTCACAATTTTATTTTAGACTCGGGTAAAGAGGAGGAGATTTTGGAGAGTGTTGGGATCAAAATACACAAAAAAAGGGACATACTGAAAATCTTTCTAGTTAACGGGGCAGGCCATTGACAGGTTCAAAAATATGAGAAAGGAGAGAGGGCGCATAGGCCAACAAAAATTGCACAATCTTACAAAGGAAGGGATTCCTTTTGGCCCGTCACATTATTAGCATTTTTGAGCGGGCAAATATTTTAAATATATGGACAAAAACCTTAATCGGCCAAAGTTTAATAAATAAAAAAATATATTCAAATCTAAGAGATTAGACATAATTAAAAATACTAACATCATTAATTCCAAAAATAAATTTTACTAAAAATTTATTGAAAAAAATTTCCTACCAAATAAATAATAAATTTATTTAGATTTTTTATCTTTTCTACGAAAATAATTTTTAAAATAGAATTAATTTTTTTTATTATATATATTTTTAAATCTTTTCATAGAACCAATAAATAGATTATTTAATTAATTATTTATTTTTGGAGATTTTCTTTTTTTAATTTCTTTTTACAAATATTTTTTTGCATAGAATATTTAAAATTTTAACTAATTTCCGTTTGGAATAATTTTTTTTAATTTTTTATATTCTACTATAGTTGATGATTAAATAATATGTCTGATTTAACAAGAAAAATGCAAAAAAATTCCTATTTTTAGTTTTCTTTCTATTTTCTAGTTAAAGGCGAAACCGGTCCTGATTCAGGGATGGATTCCCAACCCAAAGACAATGAGAATTACCGATTTTCGGGAATCTTGAATAGGAACGTCATTACCCCTGATATACCTATATGTATTACTAGAGTGTGCCAAAACCAAATTAAAAAACTGAAGTTGAAATGCAGATTAGATTTAGATAAAAAACAAAATTTAAAAAAACTAATTTTATTTAAAAGGCCGGTGCTGTATTTTCTATATCTTCAATGTGTCTCGGTATGGAATCTACACATTGGATATTTAGCCATTTTGTTAGAGTAGATAAAATGGAACAAGTTGCGGGACCTATTTGGCCTTTTAATATTGCAATACTTTCGTTTTCTGGTGCGGCTTTAGGTAGAGGAAGGATTATTTTTAGAGAAAAATTTTGGAAATTTATTTATTGTTAAGATAAGGAATTGTGGTTAGGATTGCCTGAATTTGAATTAGGAGTTTCCCAACAATTTAAGGGTCTCCCACCTCCTTAAATTGGGAAACTCCAAAATTAGATTTGGCCAAAAAAAAGAATATCTAAATCGAAAAAATTGACAAATTAAAGTTTAGAACCAAAAATCGAAATTAATCTAAAATTCCGTTTTAATTCACCTCCAATTTATTTTCCGTAAAAATTTTTTCAAATTTAATTTTTACTAGGAATTTGGTTTGATGTAATAGTACGTGGTTGTTATGATTATTTACTTGATAAAGAATATTTTTCTCAAACTTCAAATCAACCTCCTATAGATATTTGTAATTTTAGCAGAGAGAAACCAAAAACAATAATTATTGGAAATGAAGATAATCGGTGATTAATTAAAAGATTTTTTGAATTTAAATATTGTTTTGTTACTACATATATTTTCTAAAAACAATTATTTATTATATACAAATATTTTTTGTGTTTTTGACAATCATCTTTATGCCATTCATTAATGAGAATATAAATACTGTCTTGATTTCGTTTTAAATAAATAATTTACTTGGGTTGTTTCACGTCCCCCCCCCCCCGTTAAAAAAGAAAAACCCCACCCTCGTGGCGCTGCCTCCCCGAAAAGTTATCCCGTGGCCCTCCCCCCTTATTGGGGAACCCTATAATTTATAATTTAAATTTAGGGTATCGTTTAGGCACCACCTTTTCCCACTAGCTAGTGGCCAACCAAAATTTAAAAAATACATCTGGAATCGGGTTGTTTGTAATTTTGAGTCATAGTAACGACTGTTTATTTAAATTTCCAAATATTTTGAGAAGCAAAATTTTTTAAAATTTGTATAAAAAACAACACTAAAAATTTTCTTTATTTTTTCTGTACCAAATTCCGATGTCCAAGAGAAGAATTTTGAAATTGACATGAGAAAGGGATTCAAAAATAAAATTACGAAAGTTTTCTCTATCCCTTTTAGTTACCACGAAATATGCATATACATATGTACTTATTTTTTATTTTGATTAAAATTAAAATTTAAAAACAAAACAATTAACTAAACGCCAATTTTATGCTAAAAATAGTTTATAAATTAAAAACAAAAAATAACGTAGAATTTTAATTATTTTTTAATTGTTCAGATTTTTGTTTTTAAGTGTATTTTAGTATTTTTAATCCTTTATTTACACTTTGGCCTTAAAATATATTGTCATCAAGAAGATAATTGTTTTACTAATTGTTTTGTTTTTTTTGCCTTTTTTAGAATTTTAAGAGTTAATTACTTTAATTTTGTTTTGGCAAAACATTTTAATGGGGATTCTTTGAATTTGAAATTTAGTGAAAAATCTGAAAGGGTTTTATTAGTGTTCAAAAAATTAGGGCCCAAAAATTAGGGCCCGAAAAAGACTCGATTGCCCGGTTCGACAAAAATGAGGCTCGAAAATATTACTCGAACGTCGACCCGATTCGAAAACGCCAACCCTATTCTATATTGAAATGTTCCCTAAGCTTTCTATGTATTTTTGCATTGAACCACGACGAATGTATGTTATCGAGGCTTATAAAAATTTAAAAATAATTATGGAAAGAGAACGATATTATTTTAAAATCTTTTGGAATTTGAATGCAAAAAAATAAAATCTTGTCTCCAAACAAAACAATAGCCAAAGTCCATCCTTCCAATATTTTATTTACAAAATTCCACAAACAAAAAAATAACAACTAATTATTAACAATCACACAAATATATATCCTTTTTTAATATCCATCCATCCATTCTTATATCTAGCAGAAAACTACGCCAATTTCTGTGTCGCCTCCACTTTTGTCTGTCCTTTTGTCTCCATTTTTGTCTGCCCTCCTTTTGTTCCCACTTTTGTTTCCGCATCCTTCTTAGTTCCGACAGCAGAAAATCCGGCAGTTTTTGTATCCAAGCCTGTGCCCGCATCTCTAAAAAATTTTTTTATTTCAAAATCTCTCCAATTTTTTAAACTCACGTAATGAGAGTTGCATAGACAACAGTATTCCGCGTCCCGCCTATGTTTGTGCATTCAGCCTCAGTTACCAATCCTTGCTGTTGTCGCTCCTTTATAGATTGTTGTTCTGAACGTTTTTGACGTTTGGCACACAAAACAATTGAATGTACAAATAGCCTTTAAATGGGAAGGGATGAGAGGATCATGGGGATTAAGAGTAGTAGAGAACTTACATAAACACCATAAGGACCATTTCAATAAGTATTAGACAATTAGACGGCACTACAACACTTCCGGATGAACTTGAGGGCATTCTTTGTTGAGAAGTGTGCACTCGGCTGTTGGAGATAGGAGAAGGGATTTTTTAAGTTTATTAATTTTTGATGCTTTTATATTAAGTTTATTTAATGTTGAACTTGATGTTCTTCTATTTTTTGAATTTAACGAGTTTGAAAAGAGGGGGATGATCTTTAAAGAATCGTTTAGATTTATGTCCGGAGTGATCTGATGGAGCAATTCTAGTAATAAATATTGTGAGTCTAGTAATTCCCAATAGAAGTATCTGTTTTCCTTCTTTGACTTTACTGGTCTTGATTCTAAAATTAAGCCGCCAATTGTGTGGCTATAGAGCCATCTATTTCAACATTAAATAAATTGTTCAAAATTAAACAAAATCAGAATCCTAAGATAAATTCCCAATTTTAGAATTGGAAATTAATCTTCCATTTTCGGGAATCGCAGCCATTTAAAGTCTCAATTTGCATAAACTCTCTTTTAAATTTATATCTTAATTTAATTTTTACTAATTACTCTTCATATTCTCCTATCAATCATCTAAAATTTCCAAAAATATACAAAAGTAAATAACAAAACTTTAATATGACCCCATTTTTCCTTAACAATATTTGGAGGAATTAAAGGGATGAATAATAACATTTTTATTTTTTCTTTTCTCATTTCCCCACATTTACATCTGTTGCGCAATCGGAAGGAGAAAATCAGAGAATAATAAATATTTATTTTTGTTGCGATATTTTATCCCAAATAATTGAAAAATTAATGATGATTCATTACTAGTATAAATTTAAAATTATATTTTTGTTTTTAATGTAATTAAATCAGCCATACATATAAGATAAGGTAATTTACATGTGGGAATATTTGTTAGTAGTGGATAAGGCAAATAAATACCCTTCCTCTTCAAGATTTACAAGTAAATCTAGACCTCTTTCAGAGGCCGAAAATAGGAAATGTCTCAGAAGTCGGAACTAGGAGATTGGAAGGAAAAAACGTCGGAAATCAGAATTCCGACCGCCCTCTCCTCTATAACATTAATCTTAATTCATACATGTTATAAACACAAGCCAATACCCAAAATTACTGCTTTGATTAAATTAGGTATTTCAAACAAATTTTGACTACATAAAGTTTTAATTTTTAAGAATTTTTTAATTTTCCACTATTTCAGTTGCTATTGAGTTTCGTCTTTCCTCACATATTTTTTGTTTCATTAAACGTTTTTCAAATATTTTTTATATCGTGACGAGTTTACCAACTTTTTTTTAATTTCCTGTTTTTAAATATTTGGATTTTACGTAACAGTTTATTTTTAATTTTCTTTTTAATTTTTCCGCTTCACTCATGCCAGACCAAAAAATTCATTGTCTACTGCCCAATTTATTTTATTTATCTTAAAATGTACTAATTTTTTTAAACTTTTTTTTATTTTATTGCGTATTTAATCACATGCTTTAAATATTTTTTATAAAATATTTTACTGTAATTTAATTTAAAAAAAAATTTTAAAAATAAATTATATAAACTTTTAGATTATTAATTAATTTAATTTTATTTTATTTTAAATTTAAATTTAATTAGAAAATTTTATTTTGTTTTTTAAAATAAAAAGGTATATTTTTAGAAATTGTATGATATATTAATAAATTAAGTTAAAACTCCCAAAAAAAGAAAAATTATAATACATATTTGTTAAATGAATTATTTTAATTTCTTGACCTTCGTTTTATTTAGTAGTTTATTTTAATATACTACTAAATTCATTTGAATAAAGTTATGCCAAAAATAAAGTGTGCAGTTACTTTTGGGTCACCCTGTACATGTTAGGTATAACTAAATTCTTTTGTTATTTTTTAAATCCAAAGTGAATAATTTATTACTTAACCAAACTGGGTTTGATCTTCGGAACTCTTCAGATATCTAAACTAGGGTGCACGCAAGTGGAAAAAATTCCCTACTGCCGCAATTTGCATCTCGCAATTTTAATTTTAAAGTTCGCAAACGCAATACGCAAGTCAAAAAAACACGTAATTTCAAGCAATCCGCAGCACCTCTGATTTATCCAATAGCCGCATCAAATATTTCACATATTTCTCAGATTCGTATCTTCTGATTTATTATTTTATTTCCCAACCCATTATTAACCCAACACGTTAAATAATGCCAAATAAAGGTCTAAAATAATTAGATTAAAAATTAAATTTTTTATTAAAGACAAATGAAAGAAAATTATGTAAAAATTTAATTACGCCTCCATGCCTAAATATATGCAAACCAAAAATGAATTCCCTAATTAATTTATTTAATTTTATATACTTAAAATAAACTAAAAATCTTTTATATATAAATTTAATTTTTATATATTGCCTCTTTTTTAATTAGCTAATTCTTTTCTTTTTCCCCTCTCAGAAGTTTTCCAAACCATTGCACAAATGACAGAGACAATAGTTATATTTTTTTATTTAAAGGGTTTTAAGTCTAAAACAATTAAAAAAAGACTAATTATTTTATTCTTTTTTGTGCTTCAATTGCAATCAGTGCCATTTCCGTTCAACACTGACGCAATTGGCAATAATGGCTTGAGTTTAAATTTTGTTTTATTAGAATTTTAATAAGAAAATTATTATTTTTTAAAATAATTCTATTTTAATTAATTATTTAAAATAAATCTCAGTTCACTATTTTCTATGAAATCCATGCCACTTTTTAGTAGGATTCAGAGGTCGATAGGAGCCTGACTTAACGAAACGTTTATTATGTTTCGTTTTTAATTTTTGTTTCGTTTTTCTCTTAAGAAAATTTTTAGAGCATCTGGAGATTATCGAAAATCGTTGGAATTTCGAAAATTGCTCGTACTCGTACTTTCGTACACAGGTACGAGTACGAATTTTGGTACGAACTTCCAACCACTGGTTCCGACCCACCTCTGGTAGGATGAGGGGAAAATACTGTTTTAACAAATCATTAGTTTTGGATTTTCTTAGCCTAAAAATATTTATTCAGGATTATTTCCCACTTCAATTCCCTTCCCCACCCCCCATCCCTTTCCAATAATTTTTGCTCTGTTTTTTTTAATTTTATTTTTCCCCAACTTTTTTTCTATCCAAAAAATTGTCAAACATTAATTGAGGTCATCAAATAAAACTTTTTTTTCATTTTCAACGAAATTTCCTAAATCTACCCCCAAATATATCCCTCAAACATTAAAGTAACTAAATACACTCGGGGATGACAGAAAATTACATAACCAAACTATTTTTTCTCATTTACATTTTTGTAAACAAATTTAAAGTTTTTATTTATTTTTAGTGTTTAAAGCCTTTAAATTTATTTTTTTTGAAGGTTTATTTTTATATTTTATTTACGTAAATATTTATTTTAGAAAAAAAAAATATTTTTTTCTCTCAAGTTTCAGAAACACATAAAAATGAGGAACTAAAAAATTTATTTTTTTTTACTAAATTTAGAAAAAAATAATTTTTTTAGATTAATTTTAAAAAAACTTTCTAAATAGTGCATTTAATGGGTGCATTATAAAGTAAATAAATATATACTTTAATTTCTTTTTTTTCTAATGCAACAAACTAAAATTAAATATTTTTATGATGATTAAATTAGGGATAAAAATAGAAAAAAATTTGTGTAAATTTTTAAAGGAAATAAATTTTATTTTTTTTTGCACTCATTTGGAGTAAATAAATTAAGTATTTAATGGAATAACAACAATTTTTGGATAAAAATAAATTAAAATAATAATTTTGCAAAGTTAAAAAATATAAACAAATTAAGAATGTTTTTACTTTATTTTATATTTATGTTAGGCTCTTTTACAAAATGAGTACGGTTAAATAAACCTAAACGGTAAAGATGTCCAAGACTTGGTCTTTAGTCTTGACTCAAGACTTTTCTTGGTTTTTTTCGGTCTTGGTTTTAGGCCTGAGTGAAGTCTTAGTCTTTGTCTTGATCTTGACATTTTTGAGTTTTCTAAAGGTATGTACACACTTAAGGATTGATTTAATTGAAATGTAAGAAATCTGGCTTCTAGGCGTTTCAAAAATCGGACAAAGAATAAATGGATATTCTGGATGAAAGATTTAGGCGAAAACAGGCCTGGGTTAACCAAAATAACCCTTTCTCTCCTTTATTTTTCTCTTGTGCTGCCGTCGAAGGGGCCAGCACAGCTCTATTAAACGGATATCTCTACTGAACGGAAAGTATTTATTTTAACAAACATTACCACGTAAAAATCTTTTTTAGTTGATTAAAAAATTATTAAAAAAATTTTTTAATTTTATTCTATAATTTTATTTAAAATATAAAGGAGTAATTAAATTTAAAAATAATAAATATATTTATTTATATCTAAATTATTTAGGGATATTCATAGCCTTTTATTATTTTTTATTCAAAACCCTAATTATAAACATTTTTATAAAATAAATTTAGAATTAATAATAATTGTTATTTATTTGTAAAACAATAAAAACAAAAAAATATTATAATATACAATTTTTTATTACGTGAGAAAAGTCCTCAATTTTTTTAATTTTTTAAAATTTAATTTTTTCTATTTTTCATAAAATATACTGTAGAGAACTTTTTAATATTTCTACCAATTGAAAAATAAAAGTGGGTTTATAACAATTAAATTGTAAAGCATTGCTGCCAAAAAATGTTCTACTAAAGTAACATTTTATGACAAAAATTGTTATTTATAATTTATTTATGTATATTTAAACATTTATTATCAAACTGCATACAACAATGAACAATTTTTTATAAATTAATTCTTTGTTTTATTAGTTAGTTTCTGTACTATATTGACCTTACAAAAATAAATAATTTAAAAAGCGGCACTTATCTGTTATTCACCGCATTTTCTTTTCTTTTTTTCCTTTTTCCTTCAGCCTAAAAGTTACAAATTTGTCAACGACAAATTTTACCGTCTTGGCGATAAGTATCAGCTCTGAATTTTAGAACTTATGGTCCGGTATTTTGTGTTACCGGATCATAGATTCTAAAATTCGGAGGTTATTTCTTATGCATTGATACAATTCCTAAAAGAGCCCGAACCACGACGAGATCTTGAAGAAAAATCTCGGTTATCTAAATCGATATTTTTCGAGATATCTATCACGATTCTCATAAACCCTTCCAGTCCTGCCTCTATTCCTAAGGTGCTCTGTAGTTTCGTCAGAGGTTAGTTTCGTCAAAGAACATTTTCGTCAGAGGGTTGTATCGTCAGAGGGCGATTTCGTCAGAGACATTTTCGTCAGTATGGCTCCCTTTTTAAAAATTTAATTAAATGGCGCAATAAAGTACGAATAAAATTGAATAATTTGACAGTGAATAATGACTGAATGCATAGTATATTCTATTTGACGGTACGACAATTGCGGATACGCACGTGCGGATGCGACGATTGCGGATATAAAATTTTTAAAAAGTTTAAGATTTTTAAAAGTTTTCAGTGCCACATCTGTCTAAAAACGATTCGGAAACCGTCAAAAGTCTGAACAAAAAAACGGAATATCATTTCAATCATTTTTAATATTTTAAAAAAAATTTTAATCCGCAATTGTCGCATCCGCACGTGCGTATCCGCAATTGTCGTAACACCTTCTATTGTATATGGCCGAAATCACTGGCCCTTGGAAGAAACATTTGTTAATAAAAAGTTTATTATTTGGATTATTTTTTTTAATTATTTTGCTCTATCTATTAACCGAAAATAGCTTTGGATCGTTTTGTTGAAACGACAAGTAGACGAGGTAAACCCTTGCTCTCATTTAATGGATATGAATATGCATTCGAGGTAATATCTCATTGAATATAATTTCCAATTATAATTGCTAAGGCGGAATCACGATCGGTAGATAATTTGGAATTCTGGAAATGTCCACGTCGTCCCCCATATTGCCAGGACGATCATCTGTAGAAGATAATTGGAACGTAGACGGTGAAGGCAAACGATATAAAACACTAATTGCGCCATTTATATATTTAATTTTTTTGTTATTTCATTTAAATCTAAAAATATTCGCAGAATGAATGGATTAAAATTAGCAAATTTAAAAAAAATTAAATATTGCGCCATTTAATTAAATTCTTAAAAAGGGAGCCATACTGACGAAAATGTCTTCTGACGAAATCGCCCTCTGACGAAACAACCCTCTGACGAAAATGTCTTCTGACTAAACTAACCTCTGACGAAACTACCGGACACGATTCCTAATGCTCACTTGCTCTAATGAGAAGTCTCCTCATTCTTAACGCTATTTTCTTCCTTAAAACACTTTTTATTTAATTCTAACATAATCCGGAAAATTCCGGAAATATTTATTTTATGATATTATCTACTGTTACTTTAAGGAAAAGATTAATAGAATTAAAATATATTTTAATACTAATGTTAAGTTTAAGATTAGACTTACTTCTTAACAATTAAAGAATTAAAGAAGAATAAATATTAAAATATTTATTTAAATAAAATTAAATTTACAATAAGTAGTTGAGTAATTAATGAACGATTGGACGTTCGGAAATTGATGAATGAACAAATGAATGTTATTGTTTGGCATTAGGGCTTGGCTTTTATAGTGTTCCTAAGGGGAGGATATTAGTGAAATGCACGTGAATAGTGAAGAGAAGAAGAGAGAATATTACAATAATAGGTTCAAAGAGCGAGAAAAAGAGATTTTATGGGAAAAAGATATTGCAAGGATTTCTGTCCTTGACAAGAGGAAAAATGTAAATTTAATAATAAAATGAAATTTAAATACCTAATTAAATAATTTCGTATTTTATACGACACTCGCGGCGGCGAGGCGTTGTCTTCTATCCTCTTCCTCCTCTTTCTTGATTTTTCTTAGAAGTTCTCTCATTCTTAATTCTTCATTGTTTATTTGGTCGGTTTCCTGTACGAGCACTTCTCTCGATGTTTTGTTTAAGATTGTGGTTATTAACCTTCCTATTCTTGTATTTTTAAAGTATTTGAAGAGAAATGGTATAAGTGTCTCTACGATCCAGATGTAGGTGACGTATACGGCTACCGCCCTTATCCAGATTTTTTCAAAGTTTAAATCAAAAAAGTTTTTGAATATATATTGGAGAGGGTTCTGGAAGGTTTGTTCGGTATAATGTATGTACTGTCCTTTGTTTATCGCTGTCTCAAGTTTTTCTTGTTCGAACTTCCGGTCTATTCCAAACGTCTGAAACATTTGCAACATTTCTATCCTTGGATCACTGTAATTATTTATAATGAGATTATGGAAGGCGTGAGTTTCAATGGTGGTTACTAACTCAAGGTGTATCGTTCGAGTTGACAGACAGGTTAGCAATAATATCCATCTTTTGCTCGTTCCTTCGTCTTTATCTTTTACATTAATTGGTCCCATAAAGTCTAGTCCTGTGTTTTGGAACACTCGAGAGGGAGTGACTCGTGTTTCTGGGAGAGGTGGCATTTGTGTCAGTGGATATGGTTTTAGTTTCCGACAATTTTCCAAACATTCTTTTAATATATTTTTGACCAACTGTCTACATTTGGGTATATAATATGTTGATTTCAAGTGGGCAAGCGTTGATTGGATTCCTGAATGTTGCCTTGCTTTGTGTGTATATAGTATTAGAAGTCTCGTTAGTGGATCCTTTCTAGGCAAGTATATCGGATTTGCGAATTCGTAACCATTTGGTAAATTCTGCAGTCGTGTTTTACATCTTAGGACATTATTTTCATCAAAAAATAAGTTTAATGTTTCTATTCGATCTTTAGAAGTATTTTCCCTTAATTGTGCTTGTTTTATTAACATTATTTTGGCAATTTTAATATCTGCTGCCGTGAAGTTTCCTTTTTTATTAATTTTATGGAACCAAACTCTCTTTTTATTTTTTAGTTTTGAAAGTATATAGATATTCAAAAATCTGAGTATGAACATAGTAGTATGAACTAATTTCCACCAGGAACTGAATTTATCAACATTTGGTATAAAGTTTGTTTTTGCTTGTTCTACTGTGATTTCATAACAAGGGACTGTTAATTTGGGTTGTTCCTTTATATTATATACTAGCGTATTCGGCCATTTTGTTTCGTTTTCCAACCAATCTGGTCCCTTCCACCATAGCACATTTTTTGCTAATTCTGGACCATTAGTTCCTTTGCTGGCTATATCTGCTGGATTATCCATAGTTCCGACATGCCTGTACTCTATTTCCTTATTTTTCCTAATTTCCACTAACCTATTGTTTATAAATGTTTCTTTATGTTTAGTATTTTTTATCCACGAGATTGCTATGATTGAATCACTCCAGAGGATAATTTTATCGATGGGCCGCTTTAATTCCTTTATGATAAATGCGATGGTTCTAGTGCCTATTAATATGGCCAATAATTCGAGTCTAGGGATTGTGAGAGTATTTTCTTTCTTTTTTGGCACAATTCTATTTTTTGCAAAAATTAAATTGGTATTAGTTTGATGGGAGCACTGTACTCTTAAGTAAACATTAGATGCATATGCTTTTTTGGAGGAATCCACAAAACAATGAATTTGCAGTTTTTCTAGCTCCTCACACCCATGTATTAATTTTCTTGGCCTACTAAATTCCTGTTCTCCCCAATCTTCGATTATTCTATTTATTTCATCCAACTCATCTTCTTCTAGAGGACCATTCCAATCTATATTACGATTACATACTTTTTGATATAAAAGCTTGGCTGGTAGTAAAGTTGGTCCAATAAGTCCTAGAGGGTCAAAGTTTGAGTGTATGAGTGACAAAAGTTCCCTTTTATTCATTGACTTATAGGGCTTTCCAGGTAGTTTTTGTGAGTATTTATCTTTTTCAATTTGCCAATTAATGCCTAAGAACTTGATATTTTGTTTCTCTATTCCTGGGTGTTTATCAGATTCTTCGAATAATCGATTGTGTTCCATGGGGCTCGTACAAAATTCTCGAATTTTCATGCTTGCTTTTTCAAAAATCTTTATCATTTCTAAGTATTTCAATTTTATTTCCTTTTCGTTTTTTGCGCCTAATATTATATTATCCATGTATAAATTAATTTTAATTTCTTCTGAAATGGGGTTATCGATTGTTTCTAAGTGGTGTAAGATTGTAGCAATAAGCAAAAAAGGGCTGGAGATGACGCCAAAAAGTACCCTAGTAAATCTATAACAAACAAGATTTTGGTTCTCTGGCGGAAGTTGAATGTCTTTAAGCCAAAGAAATCGTGTAACGTCTCTGTCCTGTGTCCTTAATTGTATTTGTAGGAAGGCTTTGGCGATATCCGCAATTACCAAATGGTTAAACAAGAATGTTCTAATAATTATTCCAGGCAATTGTGGTAAGAGAACTGCTCCTCGTAGGAGTTCATTATTGAGAGGAGTTTTCCCCGAGCCTGCGTCGAAAACAACTCTTAATTTAGTAAAGGACGAGGAACTTTTAAAGACCGGTTGATGGGGTAAATAATGGATAATTTCTTGTGTGCTTCTAGGTGCAATTTCAATCATATTTAATTCAAGTTGTTCTTTCATAATTTTGTCTATCGATTCTAATACCCCTGGTATTTTTTGATATCTTCTCCATAGGGACTTGAGTCTGCCAAAAGTTACTCCAAAATTTGAGTTTAATGTTTTCTTCGACTCTAATCTCCAGGGCCATCCTACTTCATATCGACCATCCGGTAACTGTTGTATGGTTTCATTGAATTGATTCCAAGCTTGTTCATCATCGATTGTTTCCAAACCTGGTTCTCTTATCCCTATTGTTTCTAAATTCCAAAAGTCTTTTTCCTCTATTCTCTCGCTTTTTTCTCCGACCACACTCATTACATATTGTGTTTCTGTTTCTGGATCTGTTTCGTTTATTCGGGCTTTTCCACACATAATCGGTCCTAATTTTGAACGAATTAAATATCTTTGACCGGGTAAACTTTCTATACTCTCTAAAATATTGAGAACATCAACCAACCCAAATAATAAATCTGGTGTTCGTTTTCTTACTTCTATTTCTCCTTTATCGTAAAGCCAAAATTCTTTAGGATCTCGAGCACAATATAGTTTCATCTGCTCTAAATTAGGTGTGGTGAATGCTTCTATTCGAATATTTGGCCCATTTTTTGTTTTAAATTCAACTGGGATGCGATAAGAGGTGAAACGTGATTTTCTCCCTCCGTATCCATCAACTTCAAGCTCGGTTCTATTTTTAGATTCATCATTTAAGATCCCTAATCGCCGAGCAAATTTTTCACTGATTAGAGTACATGTAGCACCGGGATCCATCAATGTAAAACCAAAAGTTCCTTCCTTATTGGTATTTAAATATTCAACGTTTTTTGTGACGAGTAATGTTTTAACTTTCTCTCCCTTCAGGGCGAGTGAATTGATTTTTTCTATTTCATTAAATTGGTCAGAGCAGTTAACTTTTAAAGTATTTATTAAACAACTAATGTCCTCCTTGTAAAATTTTGGCTCGAGAAATGTATGATCATTTGTAGTAATTTTATTGGTTTGAGTGTGTATAGGGGCAGTTACTTGATAAGTTGCTTGAGAAGTTGATTGAATTAGAGGTTTATTTGTTTGTTGGTATCTTCCGAAATTCTCTTCCCTTATATTATGGACATTTTCGTGTTTGGACAAAGTTTTATGACAGACGGCGAAATAGTGCGGAGCTGAACAATTTTTACATTTAATTTTATTGTTTTTACAAAATTTCACAAAGTGTCCTCTTTCAAAACATTTAATACATTTTCTTAAATCCCTCAATCGCTGAATTCTCAACTCACTAGTGGGATATTTTTTACATTGAACAGAACTGTGATTGTCTATTTCGCAAAAAGCGCAAGGTCTCTTTTTATTATTTTCAACTAAATGCCTTTGTTCCTGATTCTTTTCGTGCCAATTACTCCTATTCTTTTCAATGTTATTGGTAAAGATATTGTGTGATTGTCTTGGGATGGGACGTTTGAAATTTGAGGAACTTTGTCCATAGACTGTTTCTTTAATTTTTAAGTTTTTGTCAATAGATTCTAATAGTCGATCGATTGTCCAATTAGCCGGATTTCTATTATGTTCCTCTAGTATAATGCAATTAGCCCACCCACCAAATTTGTTTTCAACTTGAAGTAATAATGCCCCACTATTAGTATCGTCTCCTAAGGCTTTTAATTGTTGAGTTATTCTATGAATATTTATCCAATTTTGTCGCACATCCTCGATTTTTGTGGCTTTGGGATATAGTTTATTTAATTCATTATAGAGATCCCTTTTAATATTACTTTCATCTCCAAATCTTTTCTTCAGATGGTTAACAACGAGAGGGTAATTTACCGCGGTTATAGCAAAGCCAGAGACCTCATTGTAAGGATGGGGTCTTGTGAGGGAGGCCAATAAATAAGTTAATTTTTCAGAATCTTCCAAATGTGCATTCTTGTCCACGGAGACCTCGAAGAGGCTCCAGAAATTAGTCCATTCGGCAGATTTCCCCGAAAAAGTAGGCAGATTATAGACTGGTAATTTTATAGAGGATGACGCTTGAGAACGAGATTCATTGCTGAGATTAAATGAATTATTACTTTGATTTAAATTGTATTCAAAAAGTTTTGCCTCAGCCTCACAATTTAAGTCTCGCGCTGTTTCAATTAGTAGAATGAACCCCTTTTCTCCTTCTGCATGCATGTTGTAATCCTTCATCATATCATCTCGAGACTCAAGTGGTTCTAAACTAATTAGGCGGGCCCATTCATTATTTATTGATTCCAATACTTCTATCGATTTAGCCAATTTAAGTTGAGTGGCTCTGAGGTGGGTTATAGTGTCTTGAGATGGATCGCTGATTAATTCATTTATAGTTTCAATATACCCTAACGTTCTTTTCTTCAAAGGCCCAAGGCGCATTTTTAGTGGGCCAGCGTAAATTTTAGACATTTTAATGTTTTATTTAATTTCCACGTCTTTAATGTACTCTAATGTCTTACAGGTTTTTGTTTCTTTTTATTTCTTTCCCGGAAGACAAAGATTTATTTTCTTTTTGTATTTTTGGACTGCTTTTTAAAGGAGGATTTTCTCAATCGATTGTTTGTTTATTTCTCACAGAAGACAATGGTCGTTTTGGAAAATGTTTATTTTGTTTTTTTAAAATTTTACAATTGAAGAATAATTTTAAAAAATTGTTTTAAATCAATCAAATTAAAAGCTTTTAGATGAATAAAGTTAATTTTCTAATTATTTTCTTTTTCTTTAATTATATTTCCTAGTTTTTCAAACAATTGGCCGGCTGCTCTGAACGTGGCACCAAGATCTCTGTAAACGTCTGCCAAACGAGAATTTTTTCGGGTAGCTTCTCCTATGGCCTTCGCTTCGATTATTTGTTTTTCTTCCAATTTCTTTTTGGCCTCGGTCTCGTCGTTTGCCTGAATTTGTTTTTTTGAATAAATTACTGGTAATTTTAATATCCTTTGTAAGAAATTTAGATTTACTTTTTGTGGCTGAGCTTTGGTTTGTGGAGTGTTTCTGACAGGACACCTCACTGGCGTTCGATGATAGACCCTGGTTGGTACCACTGCTGTTTCCTTGCTTAGGGTGTGATCCTCCTTGAAAGATTAAGGTTTCGAAAATTTGTCTTTTTAAAAATTCAGAAGTTTTTTTGTGTTGGTAATTAACTATTTGTGAGTCTACCTTCTTTTTGTAATTGTTTGGTTCAACTCGGGTTGTCCGGATTGGAGTAGGAGGCGAACAGGCTCTACGAGGTGTAGCAGGTTGTTTTAATTTCGGAGAGTCCTTCCTGAATAAAAATAATGGACTGATTGCTCTCTTTATTACGAACCTCTTTAATGGAGGTTCTTCATCTGTTGAGTCTTCGGAAATTGTTGGAAGAATCTCCTTGTTGTAATTCCTTTTGTTGTTTTTAGCTGTTGGAGGGCCTCCTTCTTTAGAATTAATTTTTTCAATTTCTTCACTTTTTGGCCCTTCTTTTTTTATTTTAACTTCAGCTGGGGAAGTTGTTGCTTTTAATGTTGAACAAGCTAAACAAGTACAATTTGAAGATTCTTTGTGTTGAATTCGAATTGCGTCCAGAATTTGTTGTAAAACGTCCTTGTTGATATTTTCCGACACTGTAAAAAATTAAATTTTATTTTTTAAAAGTATTTTTTTTGTTGTTGGCCTCTCCCGGAGCACCACTTTGTTAAGTTTAAGATTAGACTTACTTCTTAACAATTAAAGAATTAAAGAAGAATAAATATTAAAATATTTATTTAAATAAAATTAAATTTACAATAAGTAGTTGAGTAATTAATGAACGATTGGACGTTCGGAAATTGATGAATGAACAAATGAATGTTATTGTTTGGCATTAGGGCTTGGCTTTTATAGTGTTCCTAAGGGGAGGATATTAGTGAAATGCACGTGAATAGTGAAGAGAAGAAGAGAGAATATTACAATAATAGGTTCAAAGAGCGAGAAAAAGAGATTTTATGGGAAAAAGATATTGCAAGGATTTCTGTCCTTGACAAGAGGAAAAATGTAAATTTAATAATAAAATGAAATTTAAATACCTAATTAAATAATTTCGTATTTTATACGACAACTAAACCGTTTTTTAACCGTTTTCTAATGTTATTATACAAAAGAAAATGGTAATTTAGTGTAGAATCTTTTGAACCAATCTTGAACCAACAATTTATTGTTCTTACGTCACTAATTTTTGTTTTCGGAATGTCAAACTTTTTTTGTGTTTGAAGGCACGTGCCTTTCATCTTTTATAGCCTCTCATAATGACATCCCTTAGGGAACATTTAATTACATATAAATTAATTTTAAATTGCCTTTCATTATCTAAAAGCGGTTTTAGAACTCTCACAGAGAATATTTTTTGATTAAAATTAATTTAAAAGTTTATCATTTATTTGTTAATTTTTGTTTATTTTATAGTTAATTTTTGAAAATGTTTCTTAAATTTATATAAATTTTTAATTTATAATTTATAACAGTGAAGCACTAAAGTTTATTTTTCATCTTCTCAAATGAGACAATATCTATTACCTAAGGATGTAACAGTTTAACCTCGAGTAAGCATCTATCCTGCGCCCTCCTAGCAGTTCTTTAACCCCCGTTAGTATTTATTTTAGGCTGGTTGGATCTCACTTCTTCCTTAAGTATTCTTGACAGAGAATCAGCGCAGAAACCGAATTTTCAAAAGGCCAATAGAATGCAAAATAAATTAAAAAACGAAAGGCAAAACCGTTAATCCCCATTCTTTTCAAATATTTTCAAATATCAAATAATTTGATTAAATATTTGATTTTGTCGTGTGTCCGATCTCGAATCCTTTATGTACTATGAGGTATTTTTATAGCTTCTAGGCTACTGATTTAAGAACGAAAAACATTTCAACATCAATTTATTACATCAAGCAAAACAATTAATAGTGGACGAACAAATATAAATCTCTCAATTATTTATATGTACAATTATGTGATTGAAGAGAAAGAGAAGGAGAACAACAAATGAATGAGTGAATGAATATATTTAATTTTTAGAACCACGGATATTCTTTTGGAATTACCTCCTCTAATTGACAAAAAGCCGCCATTGAAGTGCCTATAGCAAGACCAAGAGCCAGAAACGTCAGAATGACCGAAGATACGATGCCACACTTGTTCTTTACCACCACCTTCTTTTTCGGTTTTGGCTGAGGTTTTGGTTGGACTTTGACGACCGGTTGTTCCACATCGACATTCTTCTTAGCGGGTTTCTTCGGAGCTGAAAAATGTTAAAAGTCAAAAGAGAATTTAATTATTTCATTACCAGATGCAGTCTGACGCGTTGGTGTATCAGACTTGCCATGCTTCTTCCCCTTTTGTTTTCCCGCTTTTTTCTTTCCTGAAAATGAAAGAAATTATTTTTGAATTCTTGAACATTCTTTTTAAGACTTACCTTTGATAGATCCTCCCAAAAACGATACCTGCATGTCATCGATGTTTTCATACTCGCCTTTCTGGGTTGGATTTGTAGTAGGTCGCTGAACTTCTTCGCTTTTCGTCCTTGCCGTCGATTGCTTCCCATCGTCAATCGGTGGCGGTTGTTCATAGAGTTGGTCGTTTGCTGGCGGCGGCGGCGCTGCTGATGCTGCTGCTGGTGGTGGTGGCTGATCGTAGAGATCTGCAGTCTTCATCGGTTGACCAATTTGTGACATGCTTCTACTCAGAAGCTTCGAATATTGTGAAAGTGATTTTCTATTTTAACTATTGTGGCTTTTATACGATTTTTTTGCTAGAAATCCCGAGTTTTACTCTCATTACCCATTCTTAAACAATTCCAACATAGTAAGCTTGTTTTGATAGTTCAGTGATGTTTTGTATTAATTAATGTTTTGCTATGTTTTGTTCTAAACTAAACAATGAACTTTATGAAGTTTATGAAGATAAATAAACCGAAGTTTATGAAATTTCACTAATTAGAATGGAACTAAAGAGTGTTTTGATATAATGTTTATTAGTTTATTAAACTGCTAACATCGAGTATATTTTGGAACCCAGCCTTCCAAATCACATCTTGAAACAAATTAACGCTTGGGTACAGTCCTAAAAATTAATATAGGTACATATACGTAAATATTTTTATCAGCTAAATATTTACCAATTTATTTAAGTGTTTCAATTCTATTTTTAATCATTTTTAATTTTCTATTAAAGGTAAAACTTTTATCAAAAATACTCTACAAAATGTGTTTTATACATATTTTAAAGTTTTTTGGGTATCCTTTAAATTTTTAAAATGTCCTTCTTCCTCATTTATTCACTTCTATTTCTGGATATCTTTTAGATATAAACAGTTCAGTTGTCTGGCTTCGTAACTATTTTTATTTATATTTTCATTTTAAAAAAATATTTTAAATAAATTAAAATTCCATTCATTCCCTCCATTTTTAGAATTTTAATTATTTTTACATGTTTTGTTCGTTCAATAATCTTTTGCTCCTTATGTTTACAGCTAAAAGTTCAACTGTTCGTTGACTAGACATTACAGATTATTTTTATTTACCTCCGGATCTACTCCCTTTAATCTATGTTTGGAGTCGTATTTAGAAAGATTTGACTAATTAAATTTATATAATTACTTTTATATCTCCTAAGCTTTTCATAAGCCTTATCTCATTGCCAAAATATTTCCGCAAACCCTGACTGATAGCTTTTAACCTGTGATATTAATACAAATCGAATGGTATCTGTTTTGAACATTTTGGAGCGTGTTGGAAAACAAACTATTTTGTTTTCCAAAGCTTTAAAAAAATTGGTTATTTGATCAGATATTTGGCATTTTTGGTCAACTTTTTTCAGATATTAAATTATTTGATAAATATTTGATTTTTCCTGTTGGCCGATCTCTACTTTAATTTCTATATAGCCAGTAGAGATCGAGCTGTGTCTGGACCAAGGCTTGGGTTTTTCCTGACCCAGAGTCCAGGCTCAGGCATTTTTTGACCTTTCTGATGCTGGACTACAGGCCGATGATTCGGCCCAGGTCAATGAATCAAACCCGGAACCCAGAACAGGCCAGGATCTCTAATTGGTTATTGTGAGCCCAAACCGAAGCACAACCGACTGTGCCACCATCCAACCCATTGCTGGGTTATTTATTTTCATTTATATTCTTTCTGCAAGTGCGGACACAACACGATAAAAATGAAGCCCGAAAAAAATGACTCGATCGTCGGCCCGACTCGAAAACGGCAACCCTACTTAGGTTATGCTCATGCTCTCTTTAAACGCTCATGCTCATTGTCAGGCATTTTTTTAAAACCTATTTAACTGTTTTCCCCAAAAAATATTTTTTCCAGATTTCAGAATTTTAATTTTTTTTTAATTTTTGATTATTACACAAAATTAATAAAAAGATTATAAATTATTTATTAATTTATTAATTACCTTTCCACCTACTCATTTTTTTTTAATTTTTAAAAAATTTTCTTTAAAAAATTAATCAGAAATTAATTTGACATTTAATTATTAAAGTTTAATTAATGCCTGGAATATTTAAATAAAATAAGAGAAGAAAAGTGCAAAACTTAACCTGTAAAATTAATAAAAAAAAATTTTTTTGTAAACAAATAAATAATTTAAATTTATTTTATTAAATTTTTAATTTAATTTTAATTATAAATAAAAAATTACAAATAATTTCTCTATCATTTCTAAGAATAATTTTTATGTGTTCGGTGTTTCCTGATGATTTTTGAATAGATTGATACTAGATAAAATTATCATTTATGTAACTTAATATTAGAGGTTTATTTTAGATTTTTGCGAAATTTCGTAATAATATTTTGTACTGCAGCTGATGACATTGACCATAATTTTATCCTATCCCCCACCCCCACCTCCCCCCCCCCCTCCAAAAAAGCTAAACCCAGTACCTTGAAATATCTGCCCCCAATATTCGTAGTACAACACTAAAATAATTTATGCACAAAGAAAATATACATATTAATTTTTATATTCATAATTGCAGAAATAAGTTTTCTGTTTTGATATTTATTACTTGACCCAATTATTAATTTTTGCATTAAATTTAATCAAAAGTCTATTCTCGCGATCACCTACTAATTAAAACAAGGGTCACTTTTATGTGCTAACCTGGATTTCCCAACTTTTTAATATTATTAATAATTTTATTAGGTTGGAGGATATTAATTTTTGTGCACACCCAAAAATGTTTTAATTATTATTTTCTTCTGTTTTTTTCAAAAATATTTTTTAGTTATTTAACGTATACTTTAAACTATTTTTTAATTAATTTTTTCCAAAAATATTTTTGTATTTAATTTATTTGGAGTCAACGTAATTTTAAAATTTATTATTTAAATATATTTATTTCTTTTTCAAAAACAATTCTTAAAATTATTTTTGAACTTTAATTAACTTCCACCTTTTAAACAGACTTTTTCTGATTTTTAATTAAATTTTTTATTTAAAATTCTGTCACGCAAATAAATTAAATATTTAAATAAATATTTACAATTTTAAATAATTATTTTTAACACCTGTCTTTAATGTCATCATAATTATTTTTTAAATAATTTTTGTTGACTTTTAAGTCAATTAAAAAAATTTAAAATGAGTTAATTACGAAATAACACGGATAATGAGTAAATAAATAAATAAATTTTTAGGAGAAAATACTTTTGGATAGAAATTTTTAGAAAATATTGTAAAGAAGAACAAATATTTTTTTGAATTTTGTCTAGAAAAAAATTTTTTAATTGAAAGGACAGAATTAGTCTATTTAATGTGTAAAGTAAATTAATCTGTTACTGAATCTAGTACTGTTTCCGGGGACCGCAGAACTCGGGGGACCGCAAAAAAGGGTTGTTATTTCGAGCCCTTTGTTAAAACAAGAGTTTTGATATTGAGATTTGACTGTATTTATTCTTGTTTTAATTATTTTTTTAAGAATTTTTGGAAAGAAAGTGTTGTGCCCGCACTTGCAGAAAGAATATAAATAAAAATAAATAACCCTTCATCGGGTTGGATGGTGGCACAGTCGGTTGTGCTTCGGTCTGGGCTCATTCCATGATGGTTCAATTCCATCTCCCACCCAAACATGAATATCGTATAATATTCCCAAAAAAATACTATGTTATTTACTTTTCTTGACAAAAAATATTTTTTTATCCGCTAAGAATTCCTTTAACTAAAAATCAAATAAATTAAATTATATTTATTTTTATTTTATAGACAGACAAAAAATGTAGGAAAAAGTAAAAATTAAGTAAAATTCAATTTTCGATTTATTTTAACTTTTTTTTGGCAAAGCCCTTAATAAACTCGTTTTTTTAATAAAATTTCACATAGAAAATTTATAAATCTGTCAAATATTTCTGTAAAAATAAAGAGAAGACAATTTTGCTTTTGTTAAAAAATTCCCTTTTCTCTATAAAAATCAAAGAAAACTATTAAACTCAAAAAATTAAAGTCACTGTCTTCTTCAGGATTTATAACTAATTTGAGAAAAGTCTGCTGATCTAGACTTAAAAACCGAAATAAATCGCGAGTAAAATAAAAATGTTTCTGTGTAATTTTTTGTTTAAGTTTCTTTGTAAAAAGTCTGATCTACAATGATTTTTCCCAAATTTTCCCAATTTCTACAGCAGACTGGCTTGCGCTTCCTTTAAATTATTTTACATATTTCTCTCTATTTTTTTCTAAATTTTTTTAAATTTAATTTTAATTATTTTGGCCTCTGATTTCTTTTTTAAATAACTAATTTATGCACCTAACAAACTCAGAAAATCAAAGTATTTATTTAAAAGCTAAATTTACCGACAATAATTTTTCTTCTCGAAAAAAAATCACGAGTAATAATGTTAATTAAAGGTAATAAAAAGAATAAAAATGTTTTTTTTGTAAAATATGCTGGAACCTGCTCAAATTTTATTTATTTATTTTGTGCTCTTTGAGCTCTCAAATTTTTGTTTAAACTTTTTAATGAAATATTTTAGAGATTATTTTTAATTTCTAAACTTGATTTAAAATAATTATCCCACGTTTTTTGGGTTTTTGAAAATTTAATGTAAAATTGAATTCAGTTTCGATTACTGCTTCAAATCACAGATCTTTAAGAATTAAAGCTTTAAATTTAACCATCTTAATTTACAAATTATTAATGGGTTGTCAGATAAATAATGAGCCCTTTTCGCAATTTTAGTCTTTTTTTATGTATAGGTATTCGAATTCTATTGGCTTCTATTGGGTTATTCTATTTTTACTTTTAGGGATTTCTTTGAATTTTTTATAATTTTTCAATATCTCTTATAGTAACTAATTTAATTTCGCGATCACATAATTTATCATATTTCAATAAGTAAATACTTCCAACCCTTGTTAAATATGGATCATTTATTTCAGATGAATTATTTACTGGCCATTTTTGGCATTTAACCTTTTAATTTTTATATTTTACGAAAAAAAAATTTCCCCTTTATTAAAAAAATTATTTAATTACAAATTTTGTTTATTTAAAATTCAAAAATTTTCTTTAATTTAACAGTACACGCTTTATTAAGTAATATTTCAGAGAATGACAGATGTAGATAGAAAAATTATTTTTTCTCAATTTTTTAATGATTTTAGTACTTTATTCTTTTTAAATATTTTTTAATTATTCATTTTCGCCTAACGAGATATTATTAAAAAATACTAAAAAAGATAAAAGCGTCACAATTTTTATAAAACCGGATAGCGGAAAATATATAGTTTTTTTATCTATTTTAAAGTATATTTTAAAAAAGAAAAAAAAAAGAAATTTTTTAATAAAAACTTTTAATGAGTTTTGAATATAAAAATTTGTGTCCCGATTTAGTGACTCATTAATTTTATTTTTTGTGTTCTTTCCTGTCAGTGACGGGGAGTTTAAAAGATTATTTTTTGGTTTTATTCCTTGACCTCGTTATTTTAAAGAGAATAAATTTTTCGAAGGAAATTTCAAACAATGACGGATCATCACAAGACTAGAACTTGCTCATTAGGAACTAGTTATGTCGGTGCTGATCTTGAAACCTCAAAATAAAAATTGACAAGTTTATGAAAATTCATCGTCCTTTTGTGTTTCGTAGACTTTCGCGAAGTTTTATAATTTTTGTCAATTGTGAATATTAATCATATAATTCTCTTTATTAAGTTGCTCCTCGTCCTTTAATAATCCTTATATTATCTGTAATGTAAACTACCATGTTATTATATAATTGCTTTTATTTTTGCCTAATCTTCCTTCTTCCAATTGCTCAAAAAACTATTTTTATTTCAATCTTTTAATTTTCCAAATATTTTTACATAATTTTTAATGTCCTCAAAATACTTGTAATAGAAAAATACATTTTCTATTTTAACTTTTTTTAGTCTTTACTCTTCCAATAATTTTATCTAAATTTTTCTTCCTTGTTTTTCCTCCAATATTTACAAAATTACATATTTTTTTTAAATAATTTTAAGTAAGAAAAATTTTAAAAATAATCATTTAACTAATACTTAATGCTAATAATGCGGTTGCGTCAAATTAAAAAAAATTTCTTAACAAAACACATTAAATACAATATTAGATTTTAAATCCAAAAATTAATTAGCCTTTTTAAAGAAATTTTTTTAAAGAAATTCTAATCCCTTTTAAATTAAAATAAAAATATAAGTAAGTTGCTTAGACAATTAAAAATATTAATATAAAGTACCACTCCACTATTCACATTAATTATATTACGTAAACAATACAATAATAATTTGTCTTTCTTTTTGGTTAATTGCCAAATACACCTGTCTCTAAATTAACGCTTGAATGTCTTAAATAAATATTTAAATAATTAATTTTTCAATGAAAAAAAGAATTTTTCTTTTCGAGAAAAATTCTTTTTTCCACGCATTTTCCCCTTCTTTTTTTACACCTTTATTTACTTACGGACAGACATAAAATTTAGGTAAATTGTCCGCAAATAATTTAACACCTTTTCCTTTTTTCTTTTATTTTGGCAAAGTGCAATATTCAAAAATATATATGTAGGTAGTACTTTTTGTTTTTATGCTCGATTTATTTTTTTGAAAAAAATTTTTTTTAATATTTTGCATTTTTTGTTAAAATACTTATGTATATTCTTCTCTTAAACAATAAAAAAATAAAAAAATAAAACATTATGCCAGATAAAAAAATCTTTGAAATGCTAATAAAATGTCAATTATTTTTTACTTCCTTTGTCTTTGTCATTTATTTTTGCTAATTTTGGTAAATACACAGTAATGGACAAATAATAGAAGTAGCTATTAAATTAAGGTAGCAATTTCTTTGTGAATTATGAGCGACTTCGGCAGCGCGGTGGATGTTGAACCTTGATCTTTAACCTTTTGAGTAATACACTCCCATGGAGTATATTGCATTTTTAAGGCAATTCTTTGAATTTTGCATTTCGATATACTGTATTTTTCTCTTAAATAGGCCTATATTTTAATTTTTTAGTCCTTTTCATGGTGACCTAATTTTTAAGTCAGACTTACTCTTCCGAAGTTACTCGTTAAGGTTATTTTCATTATGTTCTTTCACATGCCTGATATTGACTCTATACATATCAGGTTTTTCTCATCCGCAATGAAAACCCTCCAAATATCCGTAATTGCAATCAGTCTTAATCTATATAGTAGGTACCTATGATAACTTTTAAAATATTTTAAAGCGCATTACATATTACATGGTTACTCTTTACATGACCAGAATTTTTAGCCAATACCATTCAATTTATTGCAGATCTCTTTAAAAGAAGCCTCCTCCCTCTTTTAATATTAAATCATCTTTTCCAATTCCATTTTCAAATTTAAAAATAAAATTTTCCTTTTATGATATTTTATTTTTATTCAATTTTTTTCTCTATATACTTCCTCTATTTTTCCCTTCAATTTCTCTTCAAAATTCAAAAATCATTTTATAAAATACTCGTCATTTCAAAATTTAAATTGATATAAAAACTTCTCTTTAAAAAATTTCAAAAAAAAATTTTTCCTTTTTTTCTTCCCCAATTTCCGTTACATTTCCTTTTTTATATTTTTTTGTAATATTTTACAACGTGACATTTTTTTGGTGAAAATGATGTGGAGAGTAGTGATAGATTGTAAAAAGTAGTTAGTTCTTTAATTTCGTTCTTTCATCTTTTTTCCCAAATTTTACGGAAATATTAAAGGTGTTACGACAATTGCGGATACGCACGTGCGGTTGCGACACTTGCGGATTAAAAATTTTTTTTTAATTTTAAAAATGATTGAAATGGCATTCCGTTTTTGTCCCGGCTGTCAGCTTCAGACTTCTGACGGTTTCCGAATCATTTTTAGACAGATGTGGCACTGAAAACTTCAAAAAATCTTAAACTTTTTAAAAATTTTATATCCGCAATCGTCGTACCGCCATATTAAATTTAAAATAAAAAATCGGGGGATATTTTCCTTCAATTCCTCCTTTAATGTACTTACCTAAATTATTTATATTTTTGGATTTTTATTTTTTTTATTTTAAACGGAAATTTAAAAATTAAAAATTAAATTTACATATTTAGAATACTAATTTTTTAATTCTTTAATTTTATTTAAAATTTAATTAAATTTATTTCCTTTTTTATAAAAAAAAAGATGCACTTCCCAATCGGAAGTTCCTTGACAAGGTTAAACTTTATTTTAACGGAAAGGTCTAATCTTTTTCAAAGCTTGGCTCTAGCCGGAGCTAGTTCCCGGAGTCATCCCATAACTGGTGTCGACCCTCAGATACTCTTGTTGGGTATCGATGTATCTCTTGCATTCAATCAGACTATACTACATTAAGAGAGATTAGATAATTTTATAAGTTATTTCCCCATATCGAGGACAAATTTTTGAAGAATTTCATAATTTTTGTCTATATTTTATAATTAAATTTACAAGTTTTTCCAACCAAAAGTCAGTATATAATAGTCTCCTCTTTATTTCATTATTCGCAAAATTTTCCCGTCTTTTTTCTATTCATTTTTGGGGTGGACTTTAATTCTTTTTCCTTCAAAAATGTGATGAAATCAAAGAAAAAATGAGATTTCTCCACATTTTTTCTTTCCTTTTTTCAATTTTGCAAAAGTTTTTGATGGGTGGCCCCAGACAGATAATTCAAAAAAGAAAATTTTTTTCAACGGAAGGAGTGGGCCTTGGAAAGGTTTTTTGGTTTAATGGAGGAAAGGAATGAATATTTTTTGAGAGACATTAAAAAAACATTTTAAAAAAACTAAAGGGAAAATCCCATTTTTGGCATATTTAAATTTGAGAAGTAAAGTGGATATCTTTAAAAAAGGGAGAAAAACTTAAAAACCTAAAAAGAGGTATGTATATACATTTCTGGATATAAAATGACAAAAATAAAATTCCCATTTCTGGGCATTTCACTCCTTTTTTTAAATTGAATGATGAGTGATGTGAGAAACGGCGCCGACGGCTCTTTTTTCCTTTTTAAACACCAAAAACTTGTCATTAAACCCTCATTATTATATTTCATTATATTCTCTTTATTTTAGGCAAATGGTGATAAAATTTATTGTTAAACAATTAAAAAGCATCATAGGTTATCAAAATGGCGTGTCGTTTATGACTTTTCTTTACTAAATTTAAAAAGAGACTTTTTTGCAATTCTTTTACACGTTTCTATTTGGCAAATAGTCAAGGGGGTTTTTTGGAATATTTTATTTATTATTTTTAATTCTTTTCTTTTATTTTTCCTGATTATTCTTTAATTTTTTGTTTGTGTTACTACCAAATACTACCGAAATTTGAGAAAAATTAAGTATTAAATTAAACTTATTTTAAGCAAAAAAACTTCAAAATTTGTTCAAATTCTTTATATATTTTATTGATAATTATTAGTTAAATTTTATAAAATCAAATACTTGTGTGTTTCCTTTCTATCACTGACTTTATGCTTAATTTAATAAATATAATCCTCAAATCTGGGAAAATATGTATATCTGGGTTTATTCTGATTCTGCTTAGAATCTCCTCTTGTTTTAGTTTGATATTTATTCTGATTATTCTTTTCGTAATTTTCATTTTCTTCGAATTTTTCTGATTTTCCCTTATTCTTTCATTTTATCGTGCATGTAACTAAATATTTGTTTATCCAATGATACTTCACTTTTTCACCTTTAAGCCCTAATTTTTGAGATATTAAAATATTTATTACATTAATATAAATTGCCACATTTTTGCTTTAATTTAAATAAAGTGCAAAAACACTGTGAGCTATTTTTAAATTATTTTAAGAAGATTTAAAGAGATTTTGTTATTTTAATATATATTCACATATTTTTATTTTTATAGAAAAATAATTTAACGGATTTACCAAAACATATTTTAATTTGAAGAAAATGTGAAGATTTTTTGATACACAAAAATGTAAATTTTAGGCTTGACTATAAGGGATCTTTCCGGAATTTACTGGAATTTTCTGGAATAAATATTAGTAAATCCTGGATATTAATTATAGTTACATAGGCATGCTGACTTTTGGTTTAGAAGAAAATCAAGCTAATTTTCAATAGCTTCCAGGGCAGGACTAAATTGAAAATCCCAAGGAGTTTGTTTCAATGCTTCGGATCAAACAGTTTGACAGAAGCAGCCTTACTCGGATTAATGTTTTTCTTATTTCCAAAGCCAGAATTTGTCTTTACACTCTGACTCCTCTTAAAATTATCAAAAAAATTATCTTTTCTTTTCCTCTTCACCATACTCTAATGTCCCCTTTTTATTTTTAAAACTCCGCCCTAAATTTTGATATTCAAATAGTTTTAAAGCTCCGCCCCTTTTAACCTTTTTCTTCTTTATAATGAGGGAATATATAATATGGAGAAGTTTTTGTATGAGACAAAAAAATGGGGCGGGAGTGTGTGCTTTAAATACAAAATCTGCGCGAAAGCCTTTAATATAAAATGGACACATTTAGGCTATTTCTCCTCTGTTCATACAAACAATTACAACGCAGCTAAATAAATAAAATATATTTTTATTTTCTCCGATTTTATTTATTTTAATAGGTATTTTAATTAATAATGCTCTGACTACTCTTAAAATTATCAAAAAAATATTCTATTTATATATACTTCTATTTAACATACACACCCTCAAGGGCTGACCAATATTTTGTTCAAGAATGGAGTTCAAAATTTTTAGAATAAATTTTTTTAATTTTAATTAATAGATTTTTTCATGTAGTCATTCAAAATAGAGACTGGACTGGGAGTGTCGTACAAGAATCGAGATTGAGATCTCGGTCCGGTCTCTAATCCAAAACACACTACTTATCTATATTTAATTTTGAAGTATTTATAAATGGACTGTAATTTAAATTGAGCTTAATATATAGGTATAATCTAATCTCGATATCATGCCCGAAGCTCTTTTTTATTGAGATATCGAGTATCCAACCTTAAATCCTTTGGGAAAAGGGATTTAGGAATTTATTTATCCACTTAAGTCCATAAAATAATTTAATAAACATTTTATTTATTTAATTAAATATTTTTTAATCTTTATTAACGTATATAATATTTAATTACAAATTTAATTAAGCAAATGTTAAAATCTGATTATATATTTTATCAAATATTTTTAAACAAAAAATTGTTTACAAATATTGCAATAAAATTCCCAAAGTTATTTTTAAAAAATTAATTTATTAAAATAAATTACAAAAAAATTTTATGGGCAAATTTTTAATGGCAATAAAAAATTTAGAAAAAAAATAATTTTCTGACAAGAATGCGCGAGCGGAAAAAACATCAATCATTTATCTCTAATTTAATTGAAAAATATTTAACTTGAGAATTAATTCCCTTCCCTTGTGATTTTCAGCCTTGGGCAAAAACTTTTTAACAAGAAACTTTGTTCAGTTTTAATTTATTGTTTTTAGGGTTAAATTCCAATTTCTAAAAATATTTTTTGGCTCAGATTTAGTGATTTTTGAGTCGTTTTCCTAATTTCTTTCAATTGTTCAGCTTCATTTTTTTGATTTTAAAATTTAAAATTCATTTTTCTATTATTATTTACTGAAATTTAAATTTTCTTTTTTTTCAGCTAATATTCAAAGTTAATAAAAAAAATTCTCAAATCTAATATTTAATAATTCTTCAAATCAACAAACAGACAATTTTTAATAAAATGACCAATACTTTTTTAAATCACCAAAGCTTTTCTTCTTCCCCCATGTGTCGGCTTTTCTTCCCTTTCATTTCTTCCACTTCTCCAGCTATCAGTTCAACAACAGAATCAACAGAAAGGAAACAACAGAAAAATAATTGTCAGAAATCCTCCCGGCTAAATAATAGCCGGAGGAATTATTCTTCAAATTCGTCTCTTTTTGCAGCCATTTTCGCCTCTCTGTGCGTTTTTGCCGTCCATTTGCCAGCAGTTGCTGGACTAGCTTGTTATGAAACTGTAAATGTAAGGAAATTTTTTTAATAAAAATTTTTAAGGATTTTTATCGTTAAAAAGATAACAATAATAATGATGCAAAAATTTTAAATTTTTGCAAATTATTTTTAAAAATTGCTGGCGTTTATTTTCTCTTCATAATTTTCTCTATTTTTTTCTTAACAAATGTTTTTATTTCCTTGACAAAAAAATAATTATTATCTTTTCTATCGCTTCAATGCAAACAAAAATTACCTATTAACTTAAATCTGTTTAATATTAATTATTTTATTTCTATTAAAAAATACAAAAATAAATTTTTTCGGAGAGATTTACACAAATTACCTATTTTTAATTAGAATACTCTCTTTTTTAGGAAGGAATAAATTAAATACGTAAAACATTTTTTGAAGGAGAGTGTAAAAACTTAATATAGAACACAAAGAACAATTTATTCTAAACATTTATAAAAACTTCTAGTTTTAGAAAAGATGCGCGCTAAATGTTCATAGAGCATTTAAGTATGCTAATTACAAAAAAAGTTTTATTATTTATAGCTTGTCTGCCTACCTAAATAAATTATTATTGTCTCTCTTCTTTTTATTCACTCTCTTCTATACTTGTCTCTCCTTATAATTAATTCAGACACATTTCCGGAAAAAGTTTCCGGAAATTTTGTATATATTCTCTTCCTCTGGACTTACATACTGCTAGAGTGGCGGAATCCAAATAAGGATACTATTTAAACAGGGGGAGTGGGGTATTAAATAATTCCTTTAGTCGGGTCAGCCCTAGTTAATCTGAAGGCCTCTCTCAGTTAAAATCCTAAAAAAGTAAAAAAAATCTAAAAAAATCTAAAAAAGGCTTAAAAATGCTAATAAATTATTGAGGAAAAAAAGGAAAAGAGAAAAATGATGTAAGGGGAAAAAATAATTTTTAAATAAAAATAAATTTATTTTTGAAGGGGGTGAGGGGGTCTATTTGGAAAAAATTTTTATTTAAAAAATAATTTTAAAATCAAGTAAAATTCTATTTTTAGGCTTCTTTTCTTTCTTCTTCTTTTCTTTCCAATTCAATTATTTACTTGTCATTTTTACCTCTTTATATATTTATTACGTTATTAGCTTTTTTACGCAAGCAATTATCTTAAAATAAAAAAATTTTTTTTATAATTGTTCACTGCTCTAAATAATCCTTAAATAATTATTTCCTCTCTTTTTTAGGGCAAAATCACAATTGTACAAAACGATGCTTGGCGCTATTGTGCCCTCGTACCTGCTACAATTGTTGGAAAAGAAATGGTCAACGGAAGTCAGTTTGGCATTGGGGCGGAGAATGACATGTTGGGAATGTATAATAATGCTTTTGCACTCAGTCAAGAAGAATATCGGATTTTGACAGTTTGCATTTATGAGGTGATTATTTTGGATATTTGATGACGAATGGAAAATAAATAAAAAATAAAATTTCAAAAATTTTGGAAATTTCTGAAAAAATTTTTTTTTTATTTTTTGAAAATATTTAAAAAAATTTTTGAAAATTGTTGAAAAATTTTCAAAAAAATTTTTCGAAAAAAATTTTGAAAAATTTTCCGGGGTTCTCAAAATTTTTAAAAAATTCACATAAATATCCACACCTCAATTCTAATTTCCTTCTCATTTTAGCGCTACGATTTCAGCCGTTTTCTAACAATGATGAAGCCAGATATGGCTGTAGAATTTGCTTTTCGTTGTGTTTGCAATTATGATTTATGCAACAGCGAACCAACATTTTCTGCTTATTTATCAGCAATTAAATCAGAAAGTTTTGCGAGGAGATAATATATTTAATTAATTGATTATTTTATAATATATTTAATTAAAAACCCATTTTATTAATTTTTAATTGTCCCAATCATTCCTTTTTTTATTTTTATTTTTACTTTGTTTCCTTTTTTCTCATTCTTTTCTTGTGCATTTTTTCCTTCAAATCTCCAAAGAATCACCTCTTCTTTTTTTTATTTTTCATTTTCTTAATTATGTCGGAACTCTAATTTGTGAACACCTCTATTTTATAGACACCTCTTAGGGAATTTTTGGGATGAATTGTCTCTTTTTTGGCATAATGCCAAAAATCCCTCTATTGAATAGAAACCTCTATTTTGTGGACAATAATGTCTATTACATAGAATAGAGTCTCTATACAGTTCCGACACAATTTAATTTTAAATATTATAATTATTTGCTTAGGAAATCTATCGTTTGTTTAGTGCTCTTCCAAATCGGCAGAACGCTTCTTTTTAAAAAAGAATTTTTAAAATTAATGAAAATTATATTTTATATATTATTTTTGAATAAATTTATGAATAAAAAAAAATTATTTTTTTGATGATAATTAAGTGTTAAATTTAAAAGAAATATTTTTTTGAATTTTTAAAAAATTGGAAAAATTATTTTCATTAATTGAAGCCTAAATTTTCTCCATAACCTATCCTACTATTTATTCAATTAACAATGTTAACACTTCTTTACTTTACTTATTCTTTAGCTAAATATATTTATTTAAATTTTTTAATCACTCCCCAATGGATGATCTCTTTTCTCTATTAGTTATTTAAATTTTTTGGAAAAAAAAATTTTTAGAATACGTTTTTTAGAATTTATCCAGAAAATCCGATATTTTTCTTTAAAATAAAAAAATATTCTTTTTAATTAATTTGTTGTAAAATAATGAATAATTAATTATTATATATTTGCTCCTCGTTAATTAAATATATTTTTTTGTTATTTTTATATATCACCTCTCTAATTTTGATTTTAATCTGTGAGCAAATTGAATTATGAATGAATAAATGAATGAAATCTTTGTTTTGTTTTTTTTATTTTTGTTTGATAGAGTGAAGGAAGCTTGGCCTGTTTTTCGACCGGTGTTATTTTTGTTTTCGAGTCGGTACGACGTTCGAAGCTATTTTCTTTCTTTTTAATATATTTTCTAATATTTTAATAATCTTTAGGACCGGGTCTAATCCTTTTGACAGCCTGCCTAGAATCATTACTTGCCTTGTATTTTTGGAGCTATTTTCGAAGCTTCAGCTTCGAACTCGCGTTCGTATTGGTACGAATACGAGCAAATCTAAAATTTCGAAGCACTGCTCACAATCCACGTTGATTCTATCTTGTTGTTCTTAAAAATCATGTGGCGCCGAGACTTTCTATTAGGATTATACAAAAATAGTAATATCACATGTCCTAAAACTCCAAAAAAATTTTTTATTTAAAATATTATTAAAAGTTAATTTAGAACTTAAAAAACAATTAACTTAATTGACATTAGAACATAAACAAAAAAAAATAAAAATAAATTAATTTTTATTAATTTGGAAGTATACACTAAAAAAATATTTAATATATTCTTAATTTAGTCATCTTTTTTATTAAAAAAAACTCCTTCTCTCCTATAAAAATATTTTTTGTTTAATTTATTAAAAATATTACTAAACGATCTCTAAAATAAAAATACATTTTTAAACTTATTTTTTCTTTTTTTGGCATTCTGTTAGAAAAAATAATCAAAAAAGGACCTTTCTCATTAAATTAATAGAAAGATTTCTTCACGAAATTATCCGATTTATTACAAATAAATTTTGTTTTTTTTTTAATTTTTTTGTTTTTTCTCGAAGTTTTCTCAATTCTTATATGGAAAAAAATATTTACATAAATTACTAATTTGGAAAATCCACAAATATAGAAAATACTAGAATATTTTTATTTTGACGTCAAAATATTCTTTTTATTATTTTTATAGATTTTTACAAAAATATTGAAAATTTTTAGAATTAAGGAGGTAATAAAAAAGAATAGTTAGAGTACGATAAAAAAATCTAAAAGAATATTCACTCAATATAGGACATAGATTTTTTGGATCTACTATGTGCCTTCCTTCTTTATCATTACATAATGATAAAAATGGTCAACGATTAATAATTACTTCTTTATCATTTAATTTGTTTTACGATTAGACATTTGCAGACTTGTGATGGAGATAATATAAGGATGATTTACCTTAACATTTAAAAGCTTATGCGGGGGGTTAAACGATCTAAAAGGATAAAAGGGAAAGCATTAGTCGTCGTCCTAGAAGCCCAGTGATAGAGCACTTGCATTTGTGTGAGCAAGGCCGAGCGATCACTGTAGCGTTTTCACAGATTCGAATCCTGGCCTGTGGCATACCATAGTATCTTTTGAAGTTATTTTTATTTGAGAAAAAATTAATTTATATTTATTTCGTTAGAAAAACTTTTTCTTAACATTTCCGATTTTTTCCCATAAAAATAATCACAAATAAATCAAACAAAATAATCACATTGTTTCTATAAAAATTTTCTTTTAACTAATTAATAAAATTAAAAATATTCTTCAAAAAATAAATTTTCTTGAAACTTTAATTTAAAAAATACAAAATATATCTTAAACATGTGTTTATTTAATTAATATTTCCAAAAAAGGAAATTTTTGTTTAAATTGAAGACGTTACTACAAAATTTTGTAAATAAAAAAAAATAATTAAAAATAATTTTTGGAAATTTTTGAAAATTCGGAGAATTAGGCAAAATTTTTATTTTATATTTACGAGAAAAAAAAATAATAAAAAAAATTTTAGTAGAATATTTTCAAAAGCAAAGTTATGGTAGATTAATATGAACTATCATTATTACTCAAGAATAATTTCTAGGCAGTCTTAAACTTCTCGATTTTTAATTTTTAATTCAGGCTCTCAATGAGTTAAATAATGATTTTATTAAATTTAATCGAGACTGACTGCTATAAAGACTAAAGATTAAATGTCGCGTTATTAATGTATTAACATCGACGAAGGATTTCTTAATACTTAAAACAAAATTTCTAACTTTCAAAGTATAAAAGCAAGAATAATTTGTTTTACGATTAGACATTTGTAGAATCTGATACACCAAAGGGTCAGACTGCACCTGGTAATGAAATAACAATTAAATTCTCTTTTGACTTTTATCATTTTTCAGCTCCGAAGAAACCAGCTAAGAAGAATGTCGATGTGGAACAACCGGTCGTCAAAGTCCAACCAAAACCTCAGCCAAAACCGAAAAAGAAGGTGGTGGTAAAGAACAAGTGTGGCATCATATCTTCGTTCTTTCTGACGCTTCTATCTTTTGCTCTTGCTCTGTTCACTTCATTGGCGGCATTTTGTCAATTAGAGGAGGTAATTCCAAAAGAATATCCTTGGTTCTAAACATCTAAATATATTCACTCATTCATTGTTATTGTTGTTGTTACCTTTTCTTTCCCCTTTATCTTATAATTGAGAGATTAAGTATATTTGCCCTGAAGATTAGTAACTTAAATATATTTTTCACTATTTTCTGTTTTGCGAAATAAATTTTAATAATGGAATGTTTCTTGTAGACAAAAATTTTTTTAATTCAATTGCTTTTTGTTTGTTAAACGTGCTACTAGGCAGTGTTACAAAATCAGTTGTGATAAAGATTCGACTTGATGTCAAAATGACCGAATTTTCTTGTTTTTGTACAGTGGCGGTGCTTTCTGCTGAACGCCGTCGGAGCTCATCCTCGTTATTAACTCAAAACAAAACGTAAAGAACAACTCAAAAACTTCTTTCCTAAAACATTAAAAAACCATTTCAAATTTGTATCAAACAAAACATAACAACATATTCTTCACTTCCATCTCATTAAGTTTCATAAACTTAGTAAAATTCTTCATAAACTTAGTAAAATTCTTCGTAAACTTAGTAAAATTCTTGATAAAAAAATTGTAGTTAGTAAAGCATATAGCTATTTAATTCCTAAGACTGTGCAGTAGGTGGCGGGGTGTAATGTATAACAATCAATCCGGTCTATTGAAGATGCTGGTTCGCTCCCAGACGCCGAATAACTTTTTGCACTAGCTAAAGGAGAGAAATAGCTATAGCCCCGCTGCTTTACTTAGTTTAGAAATTCTAGTATAAAAACTAGAACAATCCAAAGCATTAAGCTCATTCCTCCACAACATTCGCAACTTCAAAGTTGAAGCATGTCACAGTATGATCAACCGCCGAAGGATGGAGATCTCTACGATCAGCCACCGCCAGCAGCGCCGGGGAAGCAAGCAGACAGCCAACTCTATGACCAACCGCCACCAGCTGCCGAAGGGGAGAAAAAAGGAAAACAACAAGCTTCGAAACCAGCCGAGAATAAAGGGGATTATGAGGTCATCACTGATGAGGAAATTAACTCGATAATTCTGTCGGTCAAACGTAAGTTTTAAAGAGAACGTTCAAGAAATGAAAAATAAATTTTCTTTTATTTTTCAGCAAAGGATAAGAAAGCGGGTAAACAAAAGGAAAAGAAAAAGGAAAAGCAACATGGCAAATCTGATACTCCAAAGCGTCAGACTGCATCTGGTAATCAAACTTTAAATAATCAATTTCACTTTTAATTTTTTTTTCAGCTCCAAAGAAACCCTCTAAGGAGAATGCTGATGTGGAAAAACCTGCCAAAGCACAACAACCAGCTCCTCAGCCAAAACCTAAAAAGAAAGTGAAGGTAAAGAGCAAGTGTTGCATTGCAACTTGGGTCGTGTTGGCACTTGTGACTCTTGTGCTTGCTATAGTCACTTCAATGGCGGCTTTTTGCCAATTAGAGGAGACGATTCCAATTGAATACCCATGGTTCTAAAAATGTTAATAAATATTCATTCCTTCATTGTTGTTTTGTTGAGTTATTGTATTTCTCTTTCCTTTGTCCCATAATTGTGTTATATATGAATATTTGTAGCATACACATATTGTTCACTATTAATTGTTTTGCTTGATGTGATAAATTAATTTTTAAGTTTTTTTGTTATTTTATTTTTGTATTATAGGAGATTTAACTTGTTTCAAAATAGAACTAAATACCCATACAGTTAGTAACAGAAATTTAATACCGTTTTCCTTCTACATATCTGCATGGTCCCCTCCCCGCTAACTAACAAATAATTAAAGCAAGATTCAAAAGAATGAAGCAGAGAATGTAAGCAAAGATCGAAACAACTGATTAAAACAGTAAGGCGTTTAGTCTCACGCAAAACAATTACTCAAGCATAGTATTAACTCAACAATCTAAACATCGAACAACTCCTTTATTTCATCTCACAATTTACATGTATTGTCATCAACAATTAGTTATTGAAATAATTATCAATACATTGACCAGATTACTACTAACTAGTAGAGATCGAGCTGGACCTGGACCAAGGCCAGAGTCCAAACCCAGGCATTTTTGACCTTCCTGGGTTTTTCCTAGACTACAGGCCCAGGATCCGGCCAGGTCAATAAATCAAATCTCAGAGTCTAGGAACAGGCCCATGCTTTTCAAAAATCTCGAGATATACTAACTAGAAGTTATAGTTATTTATATTTTATATTATTTCTAGATATCAAAAAGTTCAGTCATTTAAATCGAGCTAAGCTTTCGATATGGTGGTTGAAAGTAATTTTTTAGCAAATTTCCTGGTTTGCTAGTATAAAAGCCAGAATCTTCCAAATTTTCTATCTCATTCCTCCAAAAAGTTTGTAACTTATACATTGAAGCATGTCACAAATTGGTCAACCGATGAAGACTGCAGATCTCTACGATCAGCCACCACCAGCAGCAGCATCAGCAGCGCCACCGCCGCCGGCAAACGACGTCTATGAACAACCGCCACTGATTGACGATGGGAAGCAATCGACGGCAGTGACGAAAAGCGAAGAAGCTCAGCGACCTACTACAAATCCAACCCAGAAAGGCGAGTATGAAAACATCGATGACATGCAGGTATCATTTTTGGGAGGATCTATCAAAGGTAAGTCTTAAAAAGAATGTTCAAGAATTCAAAAATAATTTCTTTCATTTTTCAGGAAAGAAAAAAGCGGGAAAACAAAAGGGGAAGAAGCATGGCAAGTCTGATACACCAAAGGGTCAGACTGCATCTGGTAATGGAATAATTAAATTCTCTTTTGACTTTTAACATTTTTCAGCTCCGAAGAAACCAGCTAAGAAGAATGTCGATGTGGAACAACCGGTCGTCAAAGTCCAACCAAAACCTCAGCCAAAACCGAAAAAGAAGGTGGTGGTAAAGAACAAATGTTGCTGCGTACTTTTGTCCTTTCTGACGCTTCTGTCTTTTGCTCTTGCTCTGTTCACTTCATTGGCGGCTTTTTGTCAATTAGAGGAGGTAATTCCAAAAGAATATCCGTGGTTCTAAGAATGTAAATATATTCACTCATTCATTGTTATTGTATTTCTCTTTGTCTCATAATTGTATAATATAATTGAGATATGTAGTGTAGTTTGTTAATAATTGTTTTTCTTGATGTGATAAATTAATGTTTGACTTATTGTTAGATTAAAAATTTAAACTTTAATTAGTACAATAAAATAAATTTGCATGAATGTCAATAATTGTTACACGATTATATTTAGTTAATATAGTCAAGTTTTTGTAAAGATCAAAATTCAAATTTTTTAAGTTATATTCATTAACCACACAATTAATTACCTTCAGCATCCATAGTTTCTGCTTCTTCCAATTCCCTCCTATTATCCATTCTTTCATTAGAAAATTCATCTAAGGGGATTTGGAGGGAAAAATAATCCCATAATATAACGCCAAATCCAAGATATGTCTTTAATCCTTAGAAATTTAAATTAAACGCTCCGACTCACCTATTTACCTATCCAAATCCCTTTAACCCAATAAATCCCTATTCATCAAACTCACCGATCGGTACTTTTCGGTTCTGCCACACCCCTCCCATATATACCTTTCATATTTTTCCTTCATATGTAACTTTCTCCTTTATTCAACTCTCTAAATTTTCCCTGTGGCATGTTCAATGAGAGGCATTTAATAAAGAAAAGATTATTTTTTACTCAGTCTTCCCTTAAAACTAGAGTGGGACAAAACCGTTAGCTAAACGGTATACGATAAACGGTATTTTTGCTAAAATTAAACGAAACGATAATCGGGTCCCAGATAAACGGCATAAACGGTATACGGTCCTTCTAAACGGCGTTTAATTCGTTTAATTTTTTCTTAAAATTAGTGGCTTAAAACGTGAATCTTTGCCTTCTGACACACTAAAATCAAAAACTTTTCGCCTGCGGCGCAAAAAAGGGAGGAAATCTAGTTTGTAGGCCTTCCACAATTATAAAAATTTTCGCCTGCGGCGCAAAGAAAGGAAGATTTCTGGCTTAAGGTTCTTCCAAAATTCTCAAAATTTTCGCTTGCGGCGCTGAAAATGGAAGATCCTTATTATCCTTTCAAATCCCCAATTTCCATTCAAATCCCTCAATCTCTAATTGACATTATCTATACCCACCTTAATCCTTTGCATCTCTTCAAATCCCCTCAATCATTTTAAATCCCATTATATCACTTTAATCCTCTCATATACGATCCTCATCCCCTTAATCCTCTGATCCCCTTTAATAACTCCTAATCTACCGATATCCCAACTCAATCCTCCTATATAGGTATATTCAAATCCTCCAAATCTCCAAAACCACTGATATCACTCTTAATCATTAGGCCCCCTTAATCCTCTGATCTCTTCAGCCCTTCCTTTACCCTCTAAATCCATCGACATGATGAATTTATTGTTGAATTATAATTTTTATAAAGAGGGATCAACAAAATTAATGATTTTTCATCGATTTTTGTGAATTATGAATTGATTTTAAAAAATTTTTAAAATACACGGTAAACGGTCGTTTAAACGGGTTTTTAAAAATAAACGAACCGGTATACGGGTATCAGATAAACGGCATAAACGGTATACGGTTTTTTCAAAATTAAACGTTTTGTCCCACCCTACTTGAAACTATTTCCCCTAGAATGGAGAAAGTCTGACCATTCTGCTCGTATGAAGGAAAGATATAAAATATAACCTGCGAATATATGGGAAACTATTTTTGTATTTTTTTGACCCAAGATCCTATTTCACGATTTTTTTAACATAAAAAACGGCCAATTCTATGAACAACCGCCATCGGTTGACGATGGGACCGTTGAAGATTTATATTATTTCTAGATATCAATAAGTTCAAAGTCTTTTATTTCTAGTTAGTATAAAAGCCAGAATCTTCCAAATTTTCTATCTCATTCCTCCAAAAAATTCGTAACTTATACATTGAGCATGTCACAAATTGGTCAGCCGATGAAGACTGCAGATCTCTACGATCAGCCACCACCAGCAGCAGCATCAGCAGCGCCACCGCCGCCGGCAAACGACGTCTATGAACAACCGCCACTGATTGACGATGGGAAGCAATCGACGGCAGTGACGAAAAGCGAAGAAGCTCAGCGACCTACTACAAATCCAACCCAGAAAGGCGAGTATGAAAACATCGATGACATGCAGGTATCATTTTTGGGAGGATCTATCAAAGGTAAGTCTTAAAAAGAATGTTCAAGAATTCAAAAATAATTTCTTTCATTTTTCAGGAAAGAAAAAAGCGGGAAAACAAAAGGGAAAGAAGCATGGCAAGTCTGATACACCAAAGGGTCAGACTGCATCTGGTAATGAAATAACAATTAAATTCTCTTTTGACTTTTATCATTTTTCAGCTCCGAAGAAACCCGCTAAGAAGAATGTCGATGTGGAACAACCGGTCGTCAAAGTCCAACCAAAACCTCAGCCAAAACCGAAAAAGAAGGTGGTGGTAAAGAGCAAGTGTGGCATCATATCTTCGGTCATTCTGACGTTTCTGGCTCTTGGTCTTGCTATAGGCACTTCAATGGCGGCTTTTTGCCAATTAGAGGAGGTAATTCCAAAAGAATATCCGTGGTTCTAAGAATGTAAATATATTCATTCACTCATTCATTTGTTGTTCTCCTTCCCTTTCTCTTCAATCACATAATTGTACATATAATTGAGAGACTTATATTTGTTCGTCCACTATTGTTTTTCTGCTGTGATAAATTAATGTTTGACTTATTGTTAGATTGAAAATTTAAACTATTTAATCACAATAAAAAAAATAAATTTGCATGAATGTCAATAATTGTTACACGATTATATTTAGTTAATATAGTCAAGTTTTTGTAAAGATCAAAATTCGAATCAAAAAAGTCCTTAAAATTTGCCCAAGTCGTTCAAAAATGTCAATTAAACAAATTAAATATACCTATTTTGATCTCCACTCATATAAAAAAAGAAATAAGGCACACGTAAAGGCTTTTATTTTATAAAATTGTTAAAACCATTCCAAACTCGATTCTGACCCATCTAAAGATGAAGTTGATATACTGTTTGATTTAGTTATTGCTATAGTTGTTATTTTCTTTACCGGTGTTGCCGTTGCTGATTGTTGTTCACTTATTTTTGAAAGAGGCCGAAGAATAATTCCTTTACTTGAATCGACATCTCCTCCATACCTTCTAAAATTATTTTTTCTATATTTTAATGCTTAGATTTCTCGTAAGTGAAGAGAAAATTGGGATACCTATATAATCCCGCTTCCGCAGTTTCTTGCAACCTCTTTCCCTGTATTTAGTCCCCACTACCTAGATCACGTAATTATGCTTGTTGTGTCCACATTTTAAGAGAAAATATAACAATAACCCATCAACGGGTTGGTTAAATGGTAGCACATTGAGTTGTGTTTTGACTGATACCTCTTATCCCTCTAAAACTCTCTCCTATTCAATCGAGACTTTATATGAACAAAATTTCTTTTAATTTCACATTTTTAATTCAAAATATTCACCTAAAAACACCACTTTTCGTTCTCGGACGTGTATTAACATTTTCAGTAGTTTCTCCCTCCTCGAAGCATTGTTCCTTCCAATCATCATCATCAGCACTTGATTGAAAGTCTGTCCCAATGGCTGAGTCAATCATCGCCCCAGAATTAGGCATTTGGCTTTAAAAGGAGAGAAAATTCTTTTTAGAATTTTTTAAAGTTTAAAAAAAACATTTGAGCAGAAGAGGAAGTTGCCATTGAAGAAGAAGCTTGGGAATTAATACTTATTATACTATCAACCATTGGACCAAGTTGATTATTGTTGTTGTTGTTACTCCTTTCTTTGCTTCTATAAAGTTCTAAGCATTGCTTCTCGGACGTTGAGCGAGAATTTATGCCATCACTTTTAGTTAATTCCCATAAACTAAAAATATTTTTATTAAAATTTTTTCTTTGATTTTGGAATTTTCTTTAAATTTTTCTTAATTTCTCTCAATTTTCAATTCAAATAAATATTTTTTTACCCCTGAGATGTACTGACAGGAGCAGCTTCCAATCTCTTTCTCTGTTGTCTATGTGGAGAAGAAGGACAACAATAACGTCCAAATCTATCAGAACGTGTACTTCCTCCACAAAGAGAGGAAGAGCTTTCGGAGAGTTCACTTTAAAAAAATTTTTTGTGGAATTTTTTGGAAATTTTAGTACTTTTGTAAAACAATTTTATAAGCTGTAAATGGAAGTCGGGGCTCGTCTTTGGATTTATTGCTAAAATTATCTTGTTGTTTTGTTTGTGTAGTATTTACAAATGAAGAGCAAGAACAAGCAGCATTAGCTACATCATCAAGTGAGGATAATTCACGTAGCTACAAAATAATAATAAAAAATTTTGTTGATAAAGGGGAAGATTTTTCTATGAGTTTTCATTAGCTTCTTAAATCGGATAAAACGTTACAAAGGTTATACACCCCTTAAAGAGTTCACTAGAAAATTTTTTTGGGATAAGTCGACTGGTATAAGTTTGGGATAAGTCAGGATAAGTCCTTTTGAGTAGGGTAAGTCGGCAAATCCTTTTGAGTAGCACTATAACTGAAGTTAATTAGCCGAGTACTTTCCTGATAAGCTAGGTGCTTTGCCATACTCTAAAGAGAGGAAATTTGAAATAGGAAGAGAGGGGTAAGTCTGACAATCTAATATTTTCTAGACAATTTTATTTTTCTTTCCCTTACATTATCCAAAGCATTATCAACTAAACTATCTCCATCTTCAATATCTTCTTCATTTGTATTTTTATCAAGCCAATCATTTGAAAACATTTTTTCAAGATTTTTCATAGCAGAAAGTTGGGAAAGACCACCAAGGCTTCCTTCTCTTTCGCGAAAAATAAAAAGGCCTAAAAATAATTTGGTTAGAGAAAAGCGAAATAGCATGTAATTTAGAGAGAATTAGAGAAATTTTTTGTTGATGAAATTTTATTTTAACTCGAATAACTTTCACTAATTTTTTAAAATTATATTTATTATCCACACAATTACCTTCATCATCCACAATTTCTTCAGTCGCCTCCAATTCCCTTCTATTATTCACTCTTTCATTAGAAAATTCATCCTCCCAAAAAAGCTCATTTTCACAATTTAAATTAAGTAGAGCTGATTTATTTGATTTTAAACTTTTCCCAGAACAAATTGATGAAGAATCAGAATCATTTTGGTTGTTTAAACAAAAGGCACGAGAAGCGGAAGTATTACAAGATAATTGACTACAATCACTAGAAAAATTGAAATTTTAGAGGATCAACTATTTATGATCTATTTCCAAAGCCAGTCTTTATTAAAATATACCTAGATACTTGGGAGAAACTGACAAATATATTTTCCAGACCTTCACCCTCATAGAATCCCAAAATTCATAGAACCCCCAGTCCCCTCCCTCAGAATTCTAAATTTTCCCAACAATCTTTAAAAAATGCCTTAAATTTCCTTCATTATCTTCATCGTTTTCATTTGTTAATTCCTTTCTTCTTTTAACAATTAAAGCATCACTTCCATAACGTACTATGTCCCCTCTACTAGCTATTGTATTTTCTTCTCTGTTGTTATTTAAATTTATTTGTTGATCCATTGAGGCAATTCCTTGTAAATGTTGATTGCGACGAAATAATCGTTTTAAGGCATTTGCTTGACGAACCTACATAAATTATTTTTTTTAATATTGCAAAATCGGTTAGAAATTTTTCAAAAAATTTTCGAAGAATTTTCGAAAAAATCTTTAAAAAATTCCAAAAATTTTTTTGAAGAGAGGGCACCTGTACAACAGCAACATGAGGTTTTCTTTCTGTTTCGTCTGCTTTAGAGGCAGTAGAAGCAGACAGGAATTCGTCTAACCTTCTAAGCAGCTCATTTTCTCCTCCCAAACGGACAGCATAAAATCCCTTAAATTTTTGAAAATTTTCAAAAAATTTCCCCTAAAGAAAAACCTCCGCTAGAATAATAGCTTCATTATTAGTGCTAACACTTGCTTTTTGATGATCTTTTTGTTCTTCAGTTGGACTTAATTGCTCCAAAGCTGTCCATATACTATTTGATTTTATTAGTCTACAAAGCATTTTGTAGGCAACAAAAGAACCGATGCCAACGGCAAAAGCTGCGCCACTTGTACGGGCTGAAGAAAAAAATTTTTTTTTGAAAATTTTAAAAAATTTTTTGAAATTTTTTTAGAATTTTGTTGTTCTTTAAAAACACCTTTAATTCCAAGTCTAATATTTCCATATCGAAAATAACAAAAATTTTCTTTAAATGAAGTCTTAGATAAAAGACAAAATAAATTTCTAGTCCAAGTTGAAAATGAACGGAGCACCCAACGCAAAAGACAGCCGACTTCCATTTATTTTTTATTTAATTAATTTTTACTTTACTACATTTTTCTGATAAATAAAAAAATTTTTAAATCACAATAGAAGCTCTCTCTAATAGAAATCCATATCCCTCTTAACGAATCTTTTATTAGAGAGGGGGCTCTCCAATAAAAGTTATTAGCGAAGGGCCTCTCGAAGAGTCTCTCTTTATTAGAGAGGGGGCTCTCCAATAAAAGTGCATTTTCAGGAAAATCGCTTAAGGCTACTATTAGAATAGATCCAAAATTAAAAAATGTTTTTGAACATTTTTTAAAAAAAGAATGTATACAAGAACATAAATTATATAAAATAATAAAAAGTAATAATAACACAAAGGTTGTTGATATTATAGTTTTTTTTCAAAAAATCTTCTCAATTTACTTGTTGAGGTTAAAAAGTAAAAGTTATAATAAATAAATATTTATTAAAGTAGCAATTGTCCTTTCTATTCAAAAAAGTAAATTTTTAAGAATTTTAGGATTTAAAGAGGAACGGAAAGAATTAATAATAAAATAATAATATTATTTTAAAGGATTTAAAAAAGAGTCAAATGATTTTGTGGTCAAAATTAAGGAATTTAGTATAGTATACATATATTTTTTTGAATTAAAAACAATATGTCTATTTGAAAAGTTGTACTTGTTGTTATATTTATTAGAAAAAAGAAAGATTAAATTTTAAGAAGCAGGTAAAGAAAATTTGTAGACAATCTGATATGTATAAGTCGGATAATTTAAAATGAATGAACTCTTGTACCAAAATTCGTACCTCGTTTACGAGTCCGAGCGAGCGGAAATACATAGGAATGTTAAGAAGCACAAGTACAAGATGAGAGCAAAATACGAACAAAGATGCACAAAAGAGGGTAATTCTTCGGTTTACCCCCCCCCCCTCCTTTTTCGTTCCTCAAAGTATTAAAAAATGGTCAGTCAATCTTAACTTATAGAACACATCGAGCTGAGTCGAATGACTCCAAAATCAACAAAATCCGACTTGATTTGACCGAAATACAGACCCCAGAACCACTGGGGCGTAAAATCTTATGGACGAGAATTCATAGAAATGATAGCTCATTCGAAAGAGGACGTCAAGCTGAGTCGAATGTCACCAAAATCGACGTGATCCGACTTGATTTGACAAAGATATGACATAAATCATCGACTCCGGTAGGTCTTAATAATGTCATAACTTTGTCAAATCAAGTCGGATCACGTCGATTTTAGTGTCATTCTACTCAGCTCGACGAGCTCTTTCGAATGAGCTATCATTTGCATAAACTTTTTTTAATTCAAAAAATCACCCCTGTGGTTGTACAATTTTCAGGAGTCTGTATTTCGGTCAAATCAAGTCGGATTTTGTTGATTTTGGTGTCATTCGACTCAGCTCGATGTGTTCTATAAGTTAAGATTGACTGACCATTTTTTAATACTTTGAGGAACGAAAAAGGAGGGGGGGGGGGGTAAACCGAAGAATTACCCAAAAGAGTGTTAAAAATAAATTAAAATATCAGAAAGTTCACAAATTTATTTTCAAATTTTTGTTTAAATTTAGAGTTATTTAATTGAAATAAAAGACAGAGAATAATTAAAGTTTTCAAATCATTAAAAATATAATTAGCTCTAATCAAGTTGAAAATTGGATTAACCCAAAAATGGGTTAATGTTTTTAGAAATAAAAGAGAAATTTTTATTTTTTTTTTGAAAAATTTAAAGAAGAAAATATAGAAAATTTAAAAATAAAATTTTAAATGGGAAATATTCTTAGAATTGTGATTTTTAATTTTGTCCAGTAAATTGTTTAATTATATTTCTGTATATTTTTAAATAGGGTAGCACCGCCAAGGTAGAGCCTTCGGGGTTTCGAGGTTTATGGCTAAAAATTCATCGGGGATCGGGATTTCGGCGGACAAAGTGCTACTCTATTTTTAACAGTCCAGGTTCTGAAATTAATAAAACAAAAAATAATATAAAAAAATCTTTTTCTGTTAAAAAAAATTTTTTTAAGAACTCAAAAATAAAAATTTTGAAAAAAAATAAGAGAAAAAATTTTGCAATAAAAACATTAAAAGTTTTAGGAGAAACAATTTTAACGGAAACTTTTCTTCATTTAACTGCTAATTTTGCCATCCAAAAAAATATAAAAAAGAATCATTTGGCTTTTACCTCTTTCCACAGATTGATGGATTGAATTGTTTTGTTTGTTTGGTCAGTTGATATATTAAATGAAATTAAGAGAGGGAAAAGATTTGGGTTAGAGAAAGGAAGGGAAAAAATTAAAAAAAAATTTTTGAATGAGGTAAATAAAAAACGGAAGTGAATAGACTGGTGATTGACAAAATAAATATATTGAGATGAAAGGAAAATAATAATAAATATTTTTGATTTTTAATAAGAAAAAATATTTTTTTAATAGTTTATTAAAATGCCGAAAATTGTAAACAAAAGGTAAAGAGCGCGGATTAAAATTAATTGAACAGTTGTTGTATGTATTGTTAAAGGTTTTTAGAAGAATGTGCGAAAGAAGGATAAAAGGAGGTAGATTCTTGGTCTCGAGTCTTGGAAAATTTTTGGTCTTGGAAATCACTAAAAGGAGGATTGAAATTTTTAGATGATTTTGTAGATTAAATGATGCTAAAAGCGAAAGCCCTAAGGCATTAGTTGAAACAGACAAAAACGAATTCACAAGCTCTCAAGTAAAAGTTGTCGCGTTTGTAGCTCAGTAATAGAATACCTCCAAAGAGATAACCTAACCAAGCGAGCATCAATTCCTGCCCCGTGGCTAAATCTTTGCTAGATTCTTATACTCTTGCACATTTTTCATTAAAAAATGAGAAAAAATTAAATAAAAATAAAAGCCAAAAATTTGGAGGCTCAAAATATAAGGGATTTATGAGAAAAATGATTTAATGAATAAATAAGAGATTAGTAAAATATAAGTATCTAGCCTTGCGCAAAAAATAAAAATTTGTAAAATAAACAAAAAAAAATAATTTTTTTCCAACAATTTTTTAATTCAAAACAAAAACTCAATTTACTAACTAAAAATAGCAATATCCATATTTTGTGTTGCTGGAATTGATAGCCCCAATTGTGTAACCAATTCAAGTTGTTTTCCACCTCCAAAAACTCTAGCTTCAAGGAAGAGTGGGGGTAATAGAGTTGCTAAAGCATTTAATAATTTTGTTGTTGTTTGTTTATTATTAAATGAATTTCTTTTTGTTGTTTCCATTTATATTTTGAGAGAGGTAGACTTTAAATAATTAAATATTAAATTTAAAAAATAATTAATTTACATATTTATTCTTAAATTAAATTCTGAATTTTTATAGAGTCTAATACCAATATAAGAGAACCGGGAAGGAGAGAATAAAATGTTAGTTATATCAACTAGGGTTGTCGATTCTGGACCGAACCGAAGAACTGAGGATTTTTCCGTTCGGTTCCGGATATCCGAAGATTTTCCAGGGACCGATAACCTTAATATCAACCATTTCGATAAATCGAGGGTCATTTTTAAAAAAAAATCCTAGCCTGGGATTGGTTAAAGATTCGTTATTTCAAAGTTAATTATATCGAAAGACCGCATACATTCAATAATTTTTTTCGAATGGGGGAAAGTACATACTTAGTTTTCCCAGAAAGGAAAAAAGAATTTTGAATCAGTTAAATTGAAGTATTGAAGTAATTCGGGAATTCCTGAAATTAAATATGTTCCGGAAATTTTAATTTAAAAATAAAAAATAAATTGGAAGAAATATGTACTTATATAATTTAAACAATTAATTTTCTCAATAAACATATAAATTAGTGTTCGGCACGAGACGATATATCGACGATATTTTTCGAGATATCACGAGATTTTTTTCGAGATTATCGATCTCGATCTCGTCTCGATCAATTTTTGGAAAAATCGAGATTTTTTCGATATCGAGATTTTTCGATAATCTCGATCTCGAAAAATCGCAAATGCCGAACACTAATATGAGTATTATTCTTTAACCCTTTTAAATAACAAATTTTTATTCTTTGAATGATAATAAATTTTATTTTTAGCAAAAATAAATGTTTTTGTTTTATTAATTGATAAATTTTTGAAAGTAAACGTAAAAAAATACTAATTTTTGATTTTTCTTAAAATAATCCTTATATTGTTTGAAAATAATAAATTTATTTAAATTTTGTTTTTTATTTATAGTAGCAAAAAGACATGTTCAAAGGGTTTACCCCTAAATATTGTTGTTGTTAGGGTTGTAGGAGGAAGTAGGGCTGTTTTTGTGATAGGATTGTCGGTTCAAAACCGAATCGAAGATTCGAAGGATTTTTCTACGATTCGGTTCTTCGGTTCGCTTTCGGATATCCAAGATTTCCAAGAACCGACAATCCTAATTTATAGAGCATAAAATAACAATGTACAAACCGTTACTTATCGAATATTTTTTGTTGTAAAATTAAAAAGAAGTTAATTAAAATTTACCTAAAATCTATTTAGAATCCTTTAATTAATTAATTTTGTTGTTATTTTTAAATAAATTATTTGGGAATGTCGATCAATAATTGCCAAATTAATAAATCAATTTTGAAATAAAATGGAAGAAAAAATAAATTGTTGAGAAAAAATCAAAAGGCACTAATAAATAAATTTAAAATATACAATTTTTGTTGAAATACCGCCTGACAAAATTTTATTTTTTTTAAATTCAAGCAGAAATTGACAAATTACATTATTAAAAAATAAATCTAAAAATAAAAAAGTTGAAAATTATTTTTGATTTATTTAAAATAAAAATTAATTAAAAAAAGATTACGACACCCCCGATTCCCAGGACGTCTCCGTTCCAAGTACTAAGGAGGCCCCGCGTTGCTTAACTTGCCAGATCAGACGGGATGGCGTGCTTTCAACGCGGTATGGTCGTAATCACAGGTAACGTTAATTTCTTTTAAGAAAAATTTTTCGCTACGAATACGTGGCCGATTAAGAATTGTTGATTTTTCGGTAGAAGGTAAGCAATAAATGTTAAAATAAATTTAGGTCAAGAACATTTTTTTGATTAAATTAGACAATCTTAAAAAATTTAATAGTGGGAATTTTAGTACAATTTATTTTTAGGACAGCACGATCTCTGGAATTTCAAAATATCTAGTATAAAATTAAACTGTCTTGGAAAGGGGACTCTTTTGCAAAGTTTTTCAAAATTTTTTGATCCAAAATTAAGAAAATTATTTTTGTTTTTATAAAAAATAAAAATTGATTTTCTAAAAATTATCTTTTAAAGTGTTCATTTCCGTATCGATTTCTACAAAAAAGAGAGAATAAATATGTATACAAAAATTAAAAGCCAACAACTCTCAATTCTCGTCGATACTCTCTCTTATATCGATATAATGTTACACTTAAATTTTCTTTCGTTTTTGGGGGATAATGGAAAATTAGAAAGCAAATAATGCTTATTGAATCGAATTTAATGATACCAGAAAATTTCAAAAATAAAATTTTTAATCGTGAACGGCACCTTTTATTACCCAATGTAAATATATTTAACGTTTTTAGCATTTATCTAGAAGGAGGTAACATTAAAGGATAAAAAGTTAATTGATTTTATTATTCTTATAAAGTTTATCGAAACAAACGAAATTGTTTGGAAACCACAAAAAATACTTTCAAACAAAATACTGAAATGATCGGTTTAAATTTATTTTTAGAGAGAATTAATATATTTTTTACCTAATCTCCTTTTGTATTTTTTAGAATAATTAATTGTTGTTTAACAAGTTAGAAACGACAACTAATTAATCTAATTGTTTTAACAATGAAAGGATTAAACAAAAAAATAAAATGTTTAATGATCAAAAACAAAGAAATGATTATTTTGGGATTAAAGAAAATAAATTAAATTAATTTTGATGTGTCAAGAAAAGTATTTTTGATTAAATTTAAATCGTTTTAAATTATTTTTAAAATAAAGGACCTTAAAAAACTCAAAAAAATGAACAAAAAAATTAAAACAAACCTATTGAGAAAAAACTACTAAATTAAAAATAGGAAAAGTATACCTATTTACTAGTTATTTCCCTAGACAATTTTTGTGACAAACTTTAATTTAAAATTATTTTCATCTAATATTTCAGAAAAAATTTTTTTTTTGAAATTTTTTTCAAAAAAGCAACAAAAATTTAAAAAAATTTTTGCCAAAAAATCCTTCAATCCTTCAGAATTCTAGAGCCTTGCACTGCCTTTTAGCCATAAAAATGCCCCTTTTCTTTACATTTTAAGGAAAAAAAATAACAAAAGATAAATGACAAAAAAGATACCCTCCTCCTCCCTCCTCTCCCTTCCCCCTCTCCCCTCCCCCCCTCTCTCCCTCCCCTCGTTAGCATCTCCTTTTTTTACTTTTATGGCTGCAACAAAAGGCTAGTCAATGTAAAAATACTTTGAGTAATTCAACAGCAGATGGGGGATGCGACAGATGAGAGAAAAAAGAAATAAAATTGGTAAAATAAATTGGTAAATTTCCGGGTATTTTTTAACTAAAAAAAGAATGAGATATATTTGGGAAATCAATATTTAAAAAAATTTTTGATCCAAAATTTATCTTATTCTTATAAACTACCATATAACCTGTATTAACCGTCCTCCCTCAAATAATTACCACATTTCCATTAATTACTCCATCCAGCGATAGATTGAAATAATAATTACCCCCCAACAACACGTTCAAATTTCAAACCTCATACATACTTACATAAAGGTTTGAAATCCTCGATTAATTACTCCCCCTAGCGAAAGGTCGAAACATACCCAGGGTAATTACCAAAGGATATACGGTAGCTATTTATTACCACCTTCTTGTTTCCTCTTCCTCTCAAAAAATCTAGAAAAAAATAAAATTCGAGAATTATTGAATATTCCAAATAATTTTAATGTTAATTGAAGGGTTTTTGCTAAAACATTTTTTAATTTTTCTGCCTTCAGAGAAAAATATTTTTTTGAAAATTTTCAGCAACTTTTGAACGACATGAAAATTTAAAGATTTAAAAGACGAGCGAATAAATTCACCTATTTTTCTAACAAAAATTTAAAAAAATATTTATTTAAATATGTACCCTAAGTAAATTCTCACGTCTAAAAAAGTACTTGAGTTAAACGAAAAGCGCAAAAAAATTTGTGTGGCAGCAGCTTGAAATCTTCTCTTTTCACCTATAAAAATATTGACAGTCGAGTGTTTTTAGTTGTTATTCCCACCACACTTGTTTTATATATTTTTTCTTTTTTTAAAAATAAATTCCCTCCCGTTCCTCCTTCACATTCTTTTTTTGCATTTTCTCTACAAATATAGAATGTCTCCTCTACATATATTTTTGTCCCAAACAATCTCCCCTCCCTCCTTCTTTTCTAGTAATTCTCGACGTGTTCCTCTTTGCCAGTATTTTATAAAGGAAAATCGATTGCCTAGAGGAAATGAAGATTTTTTTTTGAATTTGAGGGGAAATTATTTTAATGAAAAACTTGATTGAGTGAAATTGATAGAACGGATGAATTTTATAAAAAAAAATAGTCGAGATTTTTATTTAAAATCCAAACTTTTTATCCGTTAGGATTCTTGAATTAATATAAATTATTTTTTTGTATTCTTTAGTCTTATTGTTAGCCTTTTGGAATTCAAACTAAAATAAGTTTAAAATGCCATTACAAATTAAAATCAATTGTTGCGCCTACCGTATATCCCTTAATAATTACCCTGGGTAATTATTTTTTCGACCTGATGCTGGAGAGAGTAATTAATATGGGTGGGGTAATTATTTGAGGGAGGGCAATTAATATAGGTTATATGGTAATTTATTTTATATTGTGAACTTAATAAAAACATTCTATTAAACATTCAAAAACTAAGTTTTTTTAAATTAATCTTATTTATTTGGCATCAAAAAACTTTTAAAAAATTATTAACAAAATTGCGTAATAATTAAAGAGAATATTTAAAATCATCAATATCAATTTATTTAAAATTACATATCTTTTTTTGGCGATTAGTTTTTAGGCAGTAAAAATAAAAAACAAAGCCAATGCACACAAGAAAATTTAGAAATGAGAATATATTTTAATTATTTTAATTAAAAAGAGAGGAGAAGAGGATTTTTAGAAAAATTAATAAAATTAAATATGGCAACGATTACAAATTAAAAAAAAGCAAAAATACTGAAAAATAATTATTTGAGTGTAGAAAAAGTATTTTTTGGATAATACAAAAATTAAAATATATTTTTAGAGAACAAGTGAATTTAAAAAATTCATTTTAATAAGAACATGAAGACAATACCTGGGTATACTCAAAACATTTTAATTTTTTCCTTCTAAAAATTCTCAAAAAAAATTTTTTTTTTGAAAATACTCTCAAAAAATTCCATTTTATGAGACAATACCTTCCCATAATTAAAAAAAACTGGAAATTTAAATAAGCACAAAATTTTGAAATTCCGTCATATATTTTAGTTTTTACAGATATTTAGTGGGTACCAGGGATCTAGCCGACACCAAAATTAAATTCCCGATTTTCAGGAATCGGGTCGGTTAGATCCTGATAGGTATGTCTCACGTTATATACTTTTCAGTAAAAGTTTCGCAACAAAATTTACAATTATCAAGAACGAAAAAAATGCGCAAAACTTTTTGGGGAAAAAAGTTACGAAAAAAGACCCAAAAATAATTTTAGATATTTAAATATACATTCGTTGTTTTTAAGCGTAAAATTCTTTTGTCGATGCTTTTTGGTAATAATTTGAAAAACGATGTGTTTGAACATGATCTTCACAAATATAAGAACCCTTTCAAAAGAATTAATTTTTAAATTAAAAAAAACAAAAAATTACCTCATCCTTTTTCCTTATCCTATAGAAAATGTAAGTAATCACTAATATAATTAATAGCACAAAAACAACTGCACCACCAACAATAACTGAAAATTTATTAAATTTTTAAAAAATAGATTGTAGAGGGAGAAAATATCTAAAAATTGCAAGTTAAAATTTTGCGGACATAAGTTGCGGACAGCAAGCAATCAAAGTCTTCGAATCTGGGATGTCACGGGTTACCCAAAATAATTGAAGCCCGATCCTAAGAAAATTCTGGAACTCCGACCCGTCATTTTTTCTTAACCCATGCAATCCCTGCTTCGATACTCTGTAACCCAAAATTTAAAACCAAGAGTTGATAAAGAAAAATTTACGTGCAAAAACTCCAGGTTTGAGCTGTTCCAAAGTTCCCGTTGGATCGACAATAAAAGGCGGAGGAGGCATTTTTTGTTTTGGCAATTTTGTGCTTTTAGTAGGTGAAACGGTTGTTTTAGTTGTTGTTTTAATTGTTGAAGTAGTTGTTGGCCTTTTAGTTGTTGTTGGAATGGGAGGGACAAAATCTGCTGGAAAACGTTCTTTTTCACTCTTTTCTTTAATTGTTGTACTTTTTATGATTTCTTTGGTTTTTACACTTGTTGTAGATGCAGGCGTTGATTCTTTGGTTATATTAACCCGTATATCAGAAAATAGAGGCTGCTCAGTTTTTGTGGCAGGCTTAAATGTTCGAGATGAACTTTCGCTTTCTGCTGCTGTCCCATTTGTTTTGGTATAAACTGGAACTCCAGTTAATCCAGTACTGACTTTCCGTATCTGTAAATTAGTATATCAAAGAAATATGAAATAGAAAACTGGTACTTGTGTTGTTTATGCACCACGAGTTTCAAATGATAAAAACACACACGAATAATCACATATTTTTTGGTACCATTAAAAGGACAAAAATTAGAAGGTTAGAAGGCCTTTGGTACAAAGTCTCTACACAAAGTACCGACATTATTATGTCTGCAACCCATTCCCATTAAAAAATTACAAAATCTCTAACAGGGAAGAGGTTCTTCTAATGTACCAAAAACAGTCGTGATTATTATGGAGTGTTTATATTAGACTAATGGTTCATAACCTACACAAGTACCAAAAAACTTGAAAAAGAAATTTTTCTTAAATTTCTAAATTGAATGAGTAGTTTAAAGAAAAAAATTAAAAGAAAATAACCTCTTCAATATTATTTGCATTCATTTGTGTATCTATCTGAGCATTGTCATCAATAGGAGGGCTTCCTGAACCTTCAATGCCATCTAAATTCGAAACAGAATTGAATATAATTTTAAGAAAAACCTCCAGATCCTTCATCTACATCCCCGTCTTCGTCGTCAGGATTAACCCCAGAGCCTTCAAAATCATCTTGTGAATTTCTCTGTGGAATCGACAAAGGTTCAACTTCATCCAATTTTGAGTCTACTTGATTTGCAATAGAAGTAGGAAGATTTTGATTGTTTGACTGACACTTAAATTAAAATTTTAAAAATATTTTAAATACAAAACTCACCGTGGTTAAAGTAAAAAGTAAAAGAATTGACAATATCCTAAAAGAAATAATAGAAGAGCCTTCAAAGAATGTCAACATCTAAACTAAGGTCTAAAAAAATAAAATAAAATAAAAATTTAAAGTATTAAAAATTTACAAAGTTCAGTAATGAAAAGGCGCTTCAAACCATTAAGAAAAGAGATTGTTACGTTTCCAAGTTGTTGGCTAAAGCGTTCAAAATTTAATTAATTGCACTAAAAATAAAATTTAAAATTAGCAATAAATCTCTTCTAAAACAAAGCGCAACTAAATAACATCAAATAAATAAGTAATCCGGAAGTTAAGGTTATAACTGAAAGAAAATTCTTTAAGCGCAAAATGGTGGACAAGAGCAATGACCAAAACAAATCAATAAAAATGCGGTAATAAATTTCCTCCTCTTTTAAGTGGCGAGATGGGTGCAGTTTTTATGGTTATGTTGTGTACAGATGGACAGCATCCGAAAAGGATCCTTTTTCCGTTATCATACATATACTAATTGTAAATCTCAATTATTCTCTTTTTGTCTTCGATTAATAGAATGTTGTAATTAAAAGTAGCTTAGATTAAATTAATTAGAGGGACCATTTAATTTAATTTAAAAAGATAAAAACACCCATTCCCGGAAACCAAAAAGAGAGAGAAACATCTTCTACCCCTCCGTATTTCTGAAACAAAGCCTGACCATTTTAGACCCAATAAACAAAATTTCCAAGTATTTCAGACTCGGATTCACAAATTTCGTGTCTGTACAAAAGACCGGTGCAAAAAAGATCGGAACTGCCACATAACTGGCAAAAGTAGACCGGAACCGGTCTTTTAACCCCTTTTTGCCTGTTCCGGTCTTTTTTTGCAACGGTCTTTGTATAGGAGCCACAAATTTTCTTTAAAGATTAAATTTTTGGCATTCTGTCAACAAAAATTTTTTTATAAAAAGTTTTTTTCTTATTGTATTTTTTTTAAGCCTGTTGTGCTTATTATAGAGGACCTTTGAAAATAAAAGTTTTTGTACTATTAGCATTTCCCCAGCACTTAACTCTCCCTTTACTACAATGAATCGCGAAAATTTGTTACACCGATCACAAAGCCAACAGCAAAACGGTAATTGGCGTCAACAGCAGAACGGTAACTGGCGGCAACAACAGAACGGTTATTGGCGGCAGCCGCAAGACGGTAATTGGCGGCAACAAGGAGCACCACAACAAGGAGCAGCACAATCTTGGGAAGAAAGGGGACCTCCGGATCCTCGAATTGAAGCTGAATTGTTCGTTAAACTAATATTTGTTCCTTTGAATCTCTTCCTCTTTTAGGTTTTCTGGACAGAATACTGGAATCAATTTTGATAAATACGAAGAGATTCCTGTTGAGGCGACTGGTATCAATTGTCCACAACCTATTCAAACTGTAAGATAGATACTTTCTAAGATTTAATTTTTTATTTTCTCACAGTTTACTGATCAGAGTCTAAGCCTGCATCCTTGGATTGAAGAAAATATTAGAAAGTGTGGATATGATCGGCCAACTCCTGTTCAGGTTTTTTCCCGACAAAGAACTTTTTCAATCTTATCTAGAAATATTCTATTCCGACTTTGAGCTCTCGTCGTGATTTAATGTCTTGTGCGCAAACTGGATCTGGAAAGTTTGTTTATTAGCTACTTTTTTTCTAAAATTATTTCTTTAGAACTGCTGCATTTCTTCTTCCAGTCATAAATTCAATTCTTCGAGATGGACCTTCAAAAGTTAAACCGGTTGTTTTTTCTTTTTAATTTTCCTAATGAATTTATATAGAAAACCATTGAAAATAAAAGTTTCCGTACCTGTCAATATCCTTTGGCTTTAATTATTTCTCCAACACGTGAACTTTCTCTTCAAATCTACAATGAATCGCGAAAATTTTCTTATCGTACGCCGATCACTTCTGCCCTGTTGTATGGAGGGCGGGAGAACTATCGTGACCAAATCAACAAATTACGGGTCAATAATAGATTTCATTATCCCCACGCACATTTTTAACTAACTAGATATAGGGGCAGGTTTATTTTGATTTTAGGATCGGAAACATGTTAGGATTTTCGGTACAATGTTTTGGACCTGTTCAGCGATCTATTGATTTTGTCATTAACAAATAAATTTCTTAACGACTTAAAATCGTTTATAAACCGTGGGTTAAAAAATATAAATGGGAAAACATGCAAATGATAGCTCATTTAAACGAATTCATCGACTTGAGAGGAATTAAACTTTCCTCAATTTGTCACAATTTTGTATAGCTACAATAATTCGTTTTTATATTTCGTTTGACACAGCTGCTCCTTCAAATAATTTGTACAGATTTTTCAGTTTTTATAATAAATACCATCTGATTAGTTAAAAATGTATGTTGGTATAATGCGGAGTTGCCTAATTTTGTTTTAATTTTTGGCTATTTTAGTTAGGTTGTCACATTTTAATTGCTACACCAGGTCGTTTAATTGATGTTATGCAAAATGGTTATATTGCTTTGGTTTCTTGTCATTATCTTGTTTTAGATGAAGCTGATCGTATGTTAGGTTTGTTTTTGATTTTTTGTTAGTTATTTGTATAAATATTAAGATATGGGGTTTGAGCCCCAAATTCGTCAAATTGTTGAAGCTTCAAACATGCCAGTTAAAGGCGAACGAGTTACAGGTTCGATAATTTTATAATATTTTTTATTCATAAATTATCTTTGAAGCAATGTTTTCTGCCACCTTCCCAAAGGAAATACAAGTTTTAGCTCAGGATTTTCTAATGCCTGATTATGTAACTTTTCAAATATTTAAAATTAATTTTAAATTTTTAGGTGTTTCTTGCTGTTGGACGTGTTGGTTCAACATCTGAAAATATTCGTCAGAACGGTTTTTATTGTAATCTTATCTCTCACTATTTTTTTATTTAATAGTTCTTTGGGTCGAAGAACATAACAAAAAACACCTTTTGGCCGGTATTTACTTTAAATGTGTTCAAAAAATCTTTAAATTAATTTTAGATTTGTTGGATGGCAGTGAACCTGATGCTTTGACTTTAATTTTTGTTGAAACAAAGCGTGGATGTAGCGATGTCTGTTTTTTATATTATTTTTATATCACGATTCTTTATAGCTTGCTTATCTACTCCAACGTGATGGATACCAATGTGTTGCAATTCATGGAGATTTGAAACAGATGGATCGTGAACGACATTTGGACAGTTTTCGAATTGGATCGACACCAATACTTGTTGCTACAGCTGTTGCTGCTAGAGGACTTGATATTCCGAATGTTAAACATGTGATAAATTATGACCTTCCAAATAGTTTATTTTCATATTTTTTCTAATTTTCTTAATTTTTCTTTTAAAGATATTGATGAATATGTTCATAGGATTGGACGTACAGGACGTGTAGGAAACATTGGTTTAATTTTTAAATTTGTTTGTTTTTTATTCTGTTTTTTTTGAGGATTGGCAACTTCATTTTTTAATGACAAAAATAGAAATATTACTCATGAGTTGGCTGAATTAATTGTTGAAACTAATCAGGTTTTTAATTTTTTGGATAAATTACCTGTCTTTATTTAGCAATTACCCGATTGGCTTGAACAAATTTCTCGCGAGTCAGGCAAATATGGTGGTGTTCGGACTCATGGAGGCGGTGGTGGGCGGCGTGGTGGAAGTTCAAATCGTTTTGGAGGGTTAGTCTAATAAAATATTTGCAAATTTATTTAAAAACAAATAGACGTGACCATCGTGTGCAGTACACTCCACAAGTTCGTGTTGGTGGTGGAATGCATCAATTTGGTCATCAAAATAATGATTGGCGTGGAAATGGTTTTGTGGCAAATCCAGTCGGATTTTTGCCAAATCCAGTTGGTGGGAGTACTTCTGCTTCTCCACGTATTTCTGCTATACCACAGCAGCAGCAACAACATAAACCGGTGAATCATGCGCCTCAGCAAATTCAACAGGTTATTATAATGAAAATTTTAGATTAGTTCTGACATAGGTTTAGATAACATCTCGAATTATAATCAAAAATTTGGCATTTTAATATCTTAACCATCGTGTTGAGAAAAGTAAATTTCCTATTCCCATTTTTTATTTTTTTATTGAGAGTTGATTAGAGAAGGAATACCATCGATTTTAATACTGACCGGTTTTAAGACCGAATATTTTAATATTTCATGCCAAAAATACTATAACAGGGGTCTTAGGATTTGGATTAACCTAAAACCGGCGGTACCGGTTAATACCGGTTGTTTCCAACCCTAATATATGCTATGGTTTATATTGAAGTGTCTAATTTTTGGTGATAATTCTGAATAGTCCCTTGTTTTCTCTTTAAGTTATTTGTTTCAGTGGATTTTAACTTAAGCAGACTTTGAAATTCAATTTTTAGTTCTAGTTCTCTTTGATAATTCCCTCTTTATTCTTCTATTCTTTATCCGAGTAATTACATATCCCTTCATTTTTGCAGAATTGGTGGGATTAGGATATACACATAATGAAGGACAACATAAATTGGCAGCTCTTTTCACATCCTGAAGTCCGATACTTGCAGATAAAAACTATTTTTAGGGCTAATATATAATAATATAATTTTTTTACTACTTCTTATCTCTTTTTTTATATATATTTATGTTACACTTAATTTGGATTATTTTTTTATCTGCCGCCAAAATTGATCTAAAATATTTTTGTGCGTCTTTATTGTAATATTATTAATATATTACGTGTGTAACACCTTTTTTTTATTTCTTACTCGTCGGACTTCAATATATATTATATTTATTTTTCATAATATACTAATTAAGAGAAAGGATTTTAAGTTCTATACAGACTAGGACATGGATACGGATTTTGGTATCAGGATATTTACGGCGGATACAGGCGGATATCCGCAGGCATTTTGTATTATCTGTATCCATGACCATGTTTGGTTTTATATAATGTAAGGACCAAAAATAATTTTTAAGTTTTTGTTTTGTTTTATGTATTTGGTTTTTTGTCTCAATACGAGGGGAAGGTTGTGGAAAGTCAAAGGCATATACTAAATAGAGATCGAACCGAGATGAGATCTCGATCAAAAATTTCGGTTATCGAGATTCCTGTTTATGAACGAGTTTTTTTTTGTTGAAATTAAGCTGAAACTTTAAAATTTTCCATTCTTGTATTGTTTGCATTGCCCATAGAGTACTTATATTAGAGATTGAGCGTTTATTTTTCAATCTTCAATCTATTTTCATGGATCACATTAAAATTTCAAATACCATATAAAAATAAAAAAAACATTAATTTTAAAATGGCAAAGAAACTAAGAATCCTCTTTTCGCAAGAGAAAAATTCAGAATTTAAAATGTCCTATAATCCTTATTTGTCCTACACGTGAAAATTTTTGGATTTTCGGAAGTCCAAGAAGCTCGAAACCCCCGCGACACAGGCAAAACGGGGAAATTTTAGTCACTGGTTTCGAGCAAATTCTGTCATTACTGAGAGCCGAACCTTATCTTTGATTATCTGGAACCGATATCCAGATCAAAATTTTTTTGATTATCCAGTCATTTCTGTCCAACCAGTTTTCTGAATCAAAAAGAAAAACTTTTCCGCGTTTTTTCGCGTTTGTCTTTTACGCTTGTCCCTGGTTTTGGAAATTATTAAGAGAAAAGGAACGAAGAAAGATACGAAAATAAAAAGTGGCCAGATACATAATATTTATAAGCATTTATCAAAGTAATAATAATTTTTTAAATTTATTTCTATTTTGTTACCAAATTTATGTTTTGTCATTTTTTCTTCATTTTCAAATGTGAAAATTGTTTCATTTTTTAAAATTTGTTCTTATATTTCCTTTATCTCTTCATACAGTCAAACTTTGTTTGTTTTTGTTAAAAATTATGGGGAGTGAGTTTTTTGTCAATTCTTTATTTAAATATAATGAAAGATAAATAAATTGTGTTTTATTTTTAAATTTTTATTATTTGTTTTGAGGAACATTGAATATTTTTTTTAATATTTTTTCAAAAAAATATTATTTTTTAGAGACTGAATGCTTTTATTTTTTGCATAATAATTATTTTGAACAGATAAAATGGATATTCACAATCAAAAAGCACAGCGTTTGCCTGTCTTTGTTCAACCGGGTAAAAAAATTTTTTAAAAATTTTTTAAATGTTTAACGTTTTCAGGTGAAATTAATTTCATAGTCGACAAACCAGATACCCAAAAATCTTTGCTGACAATTTTTAACCCTTATCCTTTCCCTATTTACTTTCGAGGTATTTTTAAAGGGAAAATTGTAAAAAATTAATTTTCCTTTAGTTCTTTGTAATGCGCCTTCTAATTATGCTCTCGGCCTTACTAAAGGAACGATTCGTGCCGGGTGTTATATTGATATGTAATGAATTTTTGAATTAAAAAATAAATTTAATTTTTAAGTACAATAAGGCACAGAAATCCAACAGTTATTGGAAGTGATTGTTTAAGAATAGAAATTTGTTCTTTAAATGATTCTGCGGTCTGTTAAAAATTTGTTTACTTTTGAGGAGATTTGTGGGGAAATACAGAGACTCCTTTACCATTTCCGCCCTCAATGGCCCTAAAAAATTATATGGGATTTCAAAGTCATCCAATCCTTTTCTAATTTTTGTACCGTTCGCTTGCCTCGATAATCCATGTTGGCAAGCTATAAGTTTTTATCATTTGAAACATCACCCGGGGACATTTAGGGGAGGGCAAGAAAATTACTGTTACACCCATATTTTTCAATTTCTTTTTAAAGCTTTCCGGAATTAAATCAATTCAATTAAATACTTTAAAAACTTCAATTCCAACAAAAAATGTTTCTTCAACTTCAATGTTGGAATTTGATGAAAATGAACTTCCAACAACGAGTAGACAAGCAACAATAAATTCTAATAGATCAATACATAAATTCTCTACAAATATTAATAGAGGGAGAAGGAATGATGGAGGGGGAATTGCAGAAAATGTAAAGAAAAATAAAATTAAAAATTGGGAAAACTTTTTGTCACTCGTTTTGGTCTTTTTCTTTATTCTCGGAATTTCTTAAAAATTATTTTATCCACAAAATCTTAGGGTATAATTTTTAAAATAAAAAAAATTATTTTTAGAATACTCAAAGCTTTTACTGGCTGGCAGTAATTTCATTTCTTTTTTGTGTTTCTGTTCTTTTAACTCCAAGATGGATAGATACAGAACAGCAACAACAATATACATTTATTCCGAATTGGCTACGGCCATCAGTAACTGGTCAATGTGTCGCTAGTTATGTTTTGGGGGTAAAGAATTATAAAATAGATTAAAGTGGGGTTGTTTAGAAGTAAATACAAAATTGATGGCTAAGGATTACAGTAAGGTTAAATAAATAAATAAATGGGAAATCTTAGTAAATTTGAATCTGGATTCCCAAGAATTCTGATGTGTTAAAATAATTCCTTCAAAACCTTAAAAGTTAGTCTTTCTCTGAGGTGCTATAGCCAGATTTTTCAGTGTCATTGTAGCCCTCATTAGTTTGTTTATGATTTTAAAAGCGTATAAAGACTAGGGATCGGACTGAGACGAGATCTCGGTCAAAAATTTTGGTTATCGAGATCCAAATTTTTTTCGAGATTTCGACTTTCGTACGACCCTCCAAGTTCAATCTCTACTAAAAACTAGTAGATATTTTTAATTTAATTTTTTTCCTTTATTTCAGATCCTCACAGTTTACTTTTTTCTTCAGCCAGTTGCAATTTGAATCTTAATGGAATGTCGAAAATACTTGCAATTTTTGTGAAATAATTCTACATTAAAATAGATGAATATGTATTGAATTGAATATATTTTAAATATTTAAATGATTCGTTAACCTCATTTAAATTCTTTTCCCTTTCAATTTAAAATTTTTGTTAAGTATTTTACTTTAGAAAATTTTCAATACTTCAATCTGTATATTTCAATTTTTCTGCTCAATGTAATAATTATATAAACAAAAGTACATATAAATATAATAATCAGTTAAAAATGAATAAACATTTTTTAATAATTTTTCGTTCAAAATTACTCTTACTTAATTGAACGAGAGCTCCGAATTAAATTTTAAATTCTTCAATTTTTAAGAATTAAATGTCTCACCAATTGTTTTAATGGCAAAGCGCCAGCCTTCCTCCATTTTATCCTTAGCTTGTTTCTAATTCAACAATTGTTTAAAAGTGATCAATATTTATGGATTAAAAGAATGTTTGATCCATGTCTCTAAAATTTATCTTCTCTATATTTAACGTGGAGAAATATATCCCAATTTCATAGCAACTTTTATAAAATAATTTGATCATAGCATAATTATCTAAGAACATTAAACTTTTGTTCATATTTGAGTTTGATTATTATAATCTACGGGGGTGGGGGCAAAACACCGTCCCTATAGTAGAGTGAAAAGACCCCTCCAAGTTTACATATAGATTCGTTTGTTGATATTATATTATCTTAATATCTTTAGACCCTACGGCCATTAGATTTATTTTAAAATTTGGTCACTTTAATAGAGATAATTATGTTAGAGCGGTGTTTTGTCCTGACATGCTAATTTAGATACATTTCTTAAAAGACAGCCTAAAATGAGTGGTCATCCAATTCACCGTTCACGTTCCTCTCCAATGATTGCTTGGAACTCCCATTCTCGAGTAAGCTTTTCAAAAATGAAATAATTCCTTAATTTAAATCTAGTTGGCTAGGACTTATTCAGTCAGTGATATTTCAGCATATACAAATGCTAGCGATTATTTTAAGGTAAAATTTAAAAAGAATTTTTTAAAAGCTGTGTTTATAGCAACGTTGGTCAACAGCTTATAACCCTTATCACAACAGCCGAACTTATTACTATTGGCCACACCATCGAAGCAGTTCTCTATATCCCGTAAATATTTTTTTAAATTTTCTAAAAAATATTCCTTCCTCCTTTTAAAGGTTTATTCATCACATGAAAGTACTCGATATTTTTATGAATCTCCATATTATACTCGAGTACCTACTTTTTATCCCACATGGTATTTAAAACTGAAGATTTTAAATTAAAATATTTTTAAGGGATTTTAATTCAAATTCAAATTACTACACTTATTTACTGGCAAGTTTTAAAATATAAAAATATTTTTTGGAAAGTTTCTTGATTACCCTCCCTCAAATAATTCCCCTAGATTAATTACACTTTCCAGCTTTTAAAAATCGGAAGAGATCCCATCCCTTTTATACATCTTGATTTTGACATAAATTTAAACTGGGTAAAATAATAGTAAATTATTTCGAGGATAAAAGAATTTTTTTGTTTTACCTCGTGGAAGTAATTCTCTTTATTCGGGAAACCTTATAATTAATAGACAGTGTATAAAGATTTCTGACTTTTTTTAAACGTTTAGGACACTGTTCGCGCTGTTTGGCGTCCAGCCCCGTATGGCTATGGAAGTACTTATACATATAGAACATATTGGCCTTGGGTGGGGATTTTAACAAATTTGTCGAAAATATTTTAAAAATTATTTTACAGAGAGGAAATATTCGCTATCACCAACGGCAAGTTTATTAAAAATATTAAGAATTAAAAAAAATTTTTCTTTCAGATTTGACTGAATTTATGGAAAATCTACATCAAAAATTTACTTTGCCAATAAAAATTATATAAAAACTTTAATTTTTGTAGAAATTGAAAGAATAAAATTCTATATTCAAAAAATGTTTAAAGGATTTATTTTCCTCTAACATCGTTGACTTTAGGTAGTAGAGCTTCACCGGAAGTTCCGGTTCCGATAGACCGGAAGTTCCGCGATTTTTTGGTTCCGGTTCAGGTTTTGTTGTAAAGTTCCGGTTCCGGCCAAATTTGCCGTTCGGGTGAAGCACTAATAGGTAGTGAGGGGAATGTTTGAGCAGAAGATTCATCCAGTTCTTTTAATTTTTCTGGTTTGGGATTGTTGTTTTATTGCGTCTGGCCAAGAAACGAGATTTCTTCGTTTTTAGCTACTTACATTGGGAGCACTCTGGTTGAACTCGAAGCTAGCATAAATTAATAAGCTAGCTCCCTGAACTTGCTAACGCTGACTCGGGATGACGGGGTCTGAGTTGTGAATTTAAAAAAAAAACGTGGTGGACTGATCCGTCCGTATCCGCGAATATCCGCAGACATATCCTACACGTGAGCACGTCTGATTTTAAATATGTAAAAAAGCCTTTCTCAAACAGTCAGTTAAAACAGTCTGTTTAAATTTGCACTTAAATTTAAGGTCAAAATAAAATTTGGCATAATGTTTATTCTTTCGACATTTTATCCATTATCTCAAAATTTGCTTTAAAAGGGAGTTTTTTCCAATTTTCTTGTTATTTCTAGTTGCTTTGTAGTTTTTTTCCCTGTATTTCTAATTTTTTCTTGTATTTAGTACGGAACGGATTATAGTCTTTAGGGGCTAGTATTATTTTTCAATTGATTTTTTCTGTACATATTCAAGCTTGACGAGAAGTATATAACTAATACTATTTATCATTCTTTTGGGTTTCAACTTTTTTCGTGGTTTTTATTAGGTTTTATTTAATGCTGACATTCCCTATTTCACTATTTAAGTTCATGGGTCCTTAGAAATTTGCCACATTAATGTAATCTCTTTACTCCATTTTACTTTTTCCCTGATAGGCACCTCTTATCCTTTCTAGAAGATTTTCTTTATGTTTCAATCCTTTTTATTATTAATTCTTACATTTTCTTTTTATTCCAGTATTACATATTATCTTCTTACGCTTAATTTTCTTTCAACAATAATGACGGAGACAATGTTGGATTGCTCTGACAAGGTGACTGAGACCAAGGAAGAACTTGTTCAGCTTGCCAAACTCGCCGAACAGGCTGAGCGTTATGATGACATGGCAGAGTCAATGAAGAAGGTTACCGAATTTGGAGACGAATTGTCTAATGAGGAGCGCAATCTTCTCTCGGTTTTTATCTTTTTGATTTGTTAAATTTAAGTAATTTTAAAGGTTGCTTATAAGAATGTTGTTGGGGCTCGTCGTTCTTCTTGGCGTGTTCTTTCGTCTATTGAGCAAAAGACCGAAGGTGGGAAGAAGACGATGACTAAGGAATACCGTGAGAAGATTGAATGTGAATTGCGTGACATTTGCAAAGGTGTTATGGTAAGCATAACTTTTTGGAACTTTTTTTGGATAGTTGGGAATTTTAGACAAAAAGAGCTGGGGAGCTAGTTTGGATTTTAGGTAGTCCTTAAAATCATTGGTATCTTGTAAAAGTAAGTAAAAAATGCTCTTCGATATTCTTGATCGATATCTACTCAGTTTGAAGATGCAAGTACAAGAGCTATCGTGATAGTTGGGAACGATTAAACTTCTAACTCAAGTGCCTGGGAATTAGTTCGGATTTCCTTTTTCGATGCTGGACTACCTTTTTTGATCCTGTTTTAGAAAATAATACCGTTGACCTTAGAATAAATTGAATAATTTCAATTCATTTTCAGAATCTTCTGGACAAATTTCTTATTCCGAAAGCTGGAACTCCTGATTCTAAAGTGTTCTACCTTAAGATGAAGGGTGACTACTATCGTTATTTGGCTGAGGTTTCTTCTGGTGATGAGTTGACTGGTTAGTTGGAAATCAAATTACTCTTTTAAAGAATCTTTTACTATTCAGATGTTATCGAGAAATCACAACAGAGTTACCAAGAGGCTTTCGGTTTGAATTATTGATTTTTGAAAAAAATATTTTATTTTAAAGATATTGCTAAGGACAAAATGCCGCCGACCCATCCAATTCGTCTTGGGCTGGCTCTCAACTTTTCGGTCTTCTACTTTGAGATTCTCGACAATAAGAGCAAGGCTTGTCAGTTGGCTAAGCAGGTTTTTTGATTGATAATTTTGAATAATTTCTTTAAATATTTTTAGTCTTTTGATGAGGCCGTTGCTGAGTTGGACACTCTTGACGAGAATTTGTACAAGGACTCGACTCTCATTATGCAACTTCTTCGCGACAATTTGACTCTGTGGACTTCTGATGGCGGCGTTGAGGAACCGGAGACGGCTCCAATTGTTGCTGATGCCGAAGGCACAAATTAAGTGAAGGAGAGAGGAGTAAATAATTAAAATGGTAAAGAAAGGAAAATATAAGGAAAGACAATTTTTTAAATTTATTTGAGTATTTGTTTGTTTACGATTATATTTTTGTCTTTCGACCATCTAAAAAAGTTGGATAATTTAAATTTTGTTGAGTAAATATTTGGATTAATTCTTGGATTATTTTTATAACCTATTTTTGAAGTTCTAGTATTCCTGATGCTGTATACAGTAGTCATATCAGTGAAGTGAGCACGCTTGCTTTGCCGTATGAGTTGAGGGAAGTTTGACTGAAGGTGGCAAAAATATAAATTAAAGTGTTCCAACCAAGAATTTGTGACATGCGATAAATTTCGTGGGAAGTTTGTTTTGGATTTTCCCCTTGGAAATTTGATTTTAATTCCTAAATTGTTGCTGATGCCGAAGGCACAAATTAACCCCTTGTAAAAGATCCTTTGTACTTTTTATTAAAAAATTTATTAATTCTACATTATTAAAAAAGAAAAAAGTCAAAGTTTTTCTAATCTAAAAAATTTTAAATAAAAATTTAATTTTGTAAAAACTAATTGTTAACAAATATTATGCAATAAAATTAAAAAAAATTTTTATTAGACAAGGCGGCCAATAAATTGAGTTTTTTTGTATTTCTCTTTTAAAGAAGGCCATTGAACAAGAAAAGCATCTGGTATATTCAAATGATAAAGAATACCTAAAAATTTTATTTCAACAATTTTAAAGAGAATTAAAACAAACGTCCAGTAAGTGAAAGTGTTTGGACTCTACATATTGACTCGACAAAAATAATTTTAATTCTTTTTATTCTTAAAAAATTGAAGAGACGAGCAAACAAACAAATTGGTAAACAAATTGCTGGGCCATTGCAAAGTATAAAATCTGGGCTAGAAAATTATTTTGTTAAAAGAGTAGGGAAATCAGGCTTGGTAATGGATATGGATACAGATAATTTAAAAATGCCTGCGGATATCCGCCTGTACCCGCCGTAAATATCCGGATACGGATACCAACTTCCCTGTCCATTACCAAGTCTAAGGAAAATATTTAAAGGAATTATTAGATCCCTTTCCTTGCTTAAAAGGGAAGAAAAAGAATAATTTCAAAAAGCTTACAAATTTTAGCCCATTAAAAATTCAATTTTTTCAAATTAAAATTCTCACCTAGTTATCCATAAAAGCTTTGCAGAATGCCAGGAAGCTATTAAAGTTGTTAGAATAGAAGAACAATAGGATTGCCCAACATTCCTGGCTCTTGGAATTTTGTAAATTAAAAAATTATTTTTTTCAATTTGTTTTTCAAAATCAGAAACCTTTAGAAAAAATTAATTTAAAAAATATTTTTAAAAAATTCCCACTTTTGTATTGCTTAATTTATCAGAATCAGCAATTACATAAATTCTATCAGAAAATAAATTACTGTCAATTGTTGAAATAAGCAATTTAAGCATTTCTGTTGTATCTTTTTAAGAAATAAAAGTATTCTTTTCAAAAATTTTTTGAAATTAAAAAAATTCTTTGAGAATTTTTTTAGAAAAACTTTTGTCCAGATTAGGCGTTCCAAACACATACCCAACATTGACCACTTTTATCTATGATAGGTTCACATTAGTAGAAGAACTCTACTCAGAACTCTATTCACCAAGAGTTATGGTAGCAGTACCGGACCATTGGTCTAAAACGCAGAACCGGACGCATAAGTTTATTTAGACGTATGTCGTTTGGACGCCTAAACCGGCAAATTTTTTTTAATTTTCAAATTAATTCCAAAATAATTTTTAAAAGATAATTAATTTATTTACGTCCGCCAGAGCCAATTATTGCCATCAATTTTAAATTTCCATTTTCAACAACTAAAAATATTTAAAATTTATTTAGAAAATATAAAAATTTATAAAAACCTTTATTATTATTTTCCTTTACTTTCAATAAACGTAAAGAAACATTTAAAATAAATAAAAAAATATTTAAGATTAAAAGTAAAGAAATAAATAAGGAAATTAATTGTAAAAAAGAAAAATCTTTAAACATTTAAATGGAAAAGAGGAAAATCTAGAAAAAAATTAATTTAAAAAAAGGGTCCACATTAAATGCCTACAACATTTTGAAAGAGAATATCGAGGGGATTGGAAGAATTTAGGGGAAGCTCAATGGCGATAAGTGACCAGTTTTGTATTTTAGAAACTATAGTCCAGTTTTGCGCGTGTATAGCATAACTATGGATGTATCCCCTTCAATCACTCAATATCCATTTTAACCCCCCCCCCCCCCCACTAAATCCCTCGATATTCCCTATTAAAATGTTGCAGGGATCCAAGGTTAACCCAAAATAAAAATAAATTAAAAAAGAAATTATTTTAAGTAGTCAAAGCGATTTTCTCGGATTTTTTTGAAAATTAAAAATAAATTTTAAAAAATTTAATTCAACAAAAAAGTGAAAAAATAAAGAAAAATTTTCAAAAACATACAAAAATAATTTTAAAAATAACAAAAAATATTTAAGAAAATTCTTAAAATTGAGAAAATAACCTTTTTTAATATTCAAATAATTATACTTTCCGGTTGAATTTCAAGCATTTCTAGTACATCCAAATGCTTAAAAATTATTTTAATAAAAATATTAAATAAAAACATACAACATCAGTTATATTTTCACCATTTTCAGATAAATAAGAAAATAAAGAATCAAGTCTAGCCAGTCGGTTAGGGAAAGAACGAAGTACTGATGTTGCAAGACGAGTCATTCTATATTCTATTAAAATAAAAATTTCAAGAAAAATTTAAAAATTAAAACTATTTTTAATTTGGTTGATTCACCCAAAAATTTTAATGTTTGGGAAAATTCCTTAAAAATTTAAATAATTTTCGACAGGACGTAAACAGGATTTTTTTCGGGAAGAGGGGAGAATTCCCCATGATTACGGGCCCGATTTTCGAGTATCTAATTCGAAAATATCTTTTACACGCCCAAAGTTAGTTAGTAATTATTATCATTTTATTCTGCCCATGTAATTTTTAGAGAACAATCATTGGCTTTTAAATATACCTTACAAACTTTGGATGCATAAAGGGAAAAACCCAAAGACCAGATGGAACTCAAAAATTGAAAAAAAATTTCTAAAAAAACCTGCAGAATATTCCAATTTCCTAATTGGATGTACAACACGGCTTTCAACAAGAAAAGACTCCAATAAACGCAAAAGACCAGTAATTTTTTCTTTATCAGCAATTTCTAAAAGAACATCAAAATTTCTACTAAAAAGAAAATTTTTTTTAAATATTTTTGAGAAAATTAAACCTGTGAACAACAGGCGTTGAATAAGCACAACAAGCAGTTAAAAGTTGATTTAATTCATTTACAGTCAAAGATTGAACAACACAATTACTTTCTCCTAATTGTCAAAAATTTAGGAGAAAATTTTTTTGAAAATACCTTGACTATCCCTTTCATACCATTCTTTAAATAAACGACCTCCAAATGTGTTTAGTTGATTCGTGTTGACATACCAAGTCCTGTCTGAATTCTAATTAATTTTTTTGAAAAAATTTTCAAAAATCAAAGGACTAACCAAAATAGCAAAATTTCGAAAACCATTGGAAACGCTCAAATCTAAAAATATTTCCAAAATTTTAAAAATTAATTAAAAACCTCCAGGAATTCCAAGCATTTCTCTTACACAAAGGGAAAATTCTAGCCAATCTATTGTACACGAATTAGTTTCAATTTCTTGTAAAACTTCTTTGTCTTTCCATCTATCACGTTCAATCTAAAAAAATCTTTTTTTTTAGTTTATTTAATCTAAAAAGTCAAAATTGGAATTCTAATGAAAATTCAAAAGGGATATGACAATTAATTGGAAATTTTTGTTAGAAAGGTTTATAGAAATTTTAATATAAAATCAAGAAAAAAAGAAAAGAAAGGTTAAAAAATACTCATATCTTTTGTATTTTTGGTGTTATTATAATTTTAAAATAAAATCAAAAAACAAATTGACATAAAATAAGGAGGATAAAAAATTCTCATTATTTTCAGCTTTTTTGTTTAAAAAAATTATTTTTTACCAGTTTTGTTTCCGAATCAACAACCAATTTATAATCAACAATAAGTTCATATCCATCCCCTTTTTCATCTCCTGACAAATTTGCTGGTTCAATTGCCAATTCTACTTTTGCATGTTGTTTTTTATTCTCCTCATCCTCTTTTTGACATTCACATTTTTTGGCCTTAATTTTATTTTAAAATTAAAATAAATTAAAATTCAAACCGAAAGAATAATTTGAAAAGCACTTTGAGGTATTCTGACAGAAACTGGAGACGTCTCGACGTTGAAACTGAGTCTTTTAAATAGGGAATTCATTCTATAGGTCATCGCTTATTTTTTTTGTGTGCGAAAATTGTGGCTAAAAAAAGAAAATGTTTAAGAATAGATCAGCAGGAAAGAGCAATTTACAAGTCAAAAACTTTTCGAAACAATACTTTATAAGGCAAAATAAAAAAAACTGCCCTTCTAAAAAAGGAAAGTCGGTAGTAATTGTTTGTTCATCGAAATCGTTATCACTTAAACTTCATATCCATCCACTTTTCATGTAGATGAGAGGTGATATGTCGGAGGCAAAAAGAGGGGACTTTGGGAAATAAGAAAAAAAGAAAAACAAAATTATTATTACACGGAAAGTCTACAAAATTTTCTAATTTAAAAAAAATTAGAAAATATTTTGCGAATTGCCCTCTCTAGAAATATTAGCATCCATTTAAAAAAATTTATTAAGATATCCAAATTGAAAATCTAACAATTTGATTAAAAAAAAAGATAAAAATTGTGTCTAAATAGTTTTTTATACAAACATAATAAATTGAAAAAAAATATAATTTGAAAAAAAAATCCATTTAAATTTAAAATGGCTAATTAGTCTTATACATTTATATAGGTATTTATTTATATGCTTTTTTTGGAAAAAATTAAAAAGCTTTCTAGAAGCTTTTTTAATTTATATTCAAATTAAATAGGTTTATAAAGTAGTGTTGTCACATATTTCTTTCGATGTCGATGAGTTGCACTCAACACCTTTAAAAATTAAAAAAGAAAATTGAGGTTGTTTAATAAAACGAGGCTATAAGAGACAAAATTTTGTTAACTTATTGAATATTTGACACACCTAAAAATTATTAGGAATTATTTTCAGCGCTTGGACACCAAGTATTTGGAACGAGCAAAAAATAAGCGAGGTATGAGGATGGCAAATAAAAATTTCCAAGCACTGTTTATGTTATAAAAGTCAACTAAATATGGTTAGAGATATTATGCCCGAAAATTAATATTATTTTTAGAGACCTTTTAAATTCAGAAATTTTTTAACCCCCTAAATACTATAATAACAATTTTAAAATTAAAAATAAACAAACCATAACGCCGTCCTTAATGGAAAGTGCGTAAAGATGATTGAGCATTACATGATTTGGTTCAGGCAAAACATTTGGATCGCATTGTACAGGAGTGTCTTTATTCAGAATAACCTTTAAAAATTAATTATAACTACATTTTCGAAAGTAATAAAATACTTGCAAAAGATGAGGTGGCAAAATTGGAGGATTCGAAGCTTTCTCTAAAATAAAAAATTAATTAGACAATTAGAAATTTTAAAAGAAAACAAGGTAGAAATGGTCAAGTAAATCCTATGAAATAAGAAAATGGCCGGCCTGGGGGAATTTAAAAAAATTTAAATCGTGGAATTTATCCGAAAACACATTTCATAAATATTAGAAAAAAAGTTAAAAAAAGGCGGTTTGAATGGAAAAGATCAGAAATGTGTACAAAATCCTATAAACAAAAACAAACCGAAATCACGCCTATCAGGAAGTTGTTGAGTAAATTCACGCAACCTTTCCAATTCCCGATCATTTGGAGTGTCATGTGTTGGCTGTGCAGCTCCAGTTGTATTCATTATTCGCATCGCTTCTCCAGCATTGCTAGCTTGTAAGTCTTTGTCCAAAGCATCAAAAACCTTTTTAAAAATTTTTTAATAAAATTTCAAAAAATTAAATACAGCAAAATCCTGTTCGTCAATTGAGATAACATTATTTTGACTACCCATTGGATTGTCAGTTTTAACACCAGAATCATCAACCATCCAACGACCGTCAACCAAAAATTTATATTCATAACGACCTATTTAGATTTTTAAATAAAATTAGAAGGAATTGAAAAATGAGAACCTGGACAGAGATCAATTATGGTAGTAAAATCGTTGGTAGATTTGACAAGTGGAATTTTTCTTTTCCAATTGTCCCAGGAACCCTGTGAATTAAAAATCTATTTAAATTATTTTTGAAAAGGGCATGAAGACAAAAAAGGAAAATGTCAGAAATATATTACTGCCTTTATCTAAGAATTCTAGGCCTGATTTAAAAATAAAAATATTTACCGTTAAGTAAACATGTTTCGCATTTTGTGATTGAGAAGTCCATTTAAAAACAACAGGGCATTCATTTGCCGATAAATGCTCCAAAGCATCAGCCAGCTCTGCTTTAGCTATTTTCATCTAAAATTAAAAAAAAAAATTTACAAAAATTTCAAACAAAAAAACTTGAACAGGACAACCATCATCACCAGTCGAGGACTGACTTTGCAATGCATGATGGCCAGAAGATGGAATAGTTGAGGTCGGTGTTGATGGAATTGGACGGCGTTGCGAATCCGAAGCACGTTCTCTTTTGTGTAATCCTCCTTGATTATTGCCCATTGTCTTTTTTTAATTGGACAAATCGTTGTTTAAATATATTATTACAGTACAGAAAATTTTATCATAACTTGTCCCTAAAAAGTTCTGAGAAAATTAATGTAAATTTATTAAAATGAAGGAAAAATTTTTTTGCACCCCATGATTTAAAAGGGACACGGCACTTAGTCGCAGGCCAATTAGTCGCAGGCCACTTAGTCGCAGGCCACTTAGTCGCGAAGTAGCTAAAAAGCAGTGTTGCACCGGAACCGATATTTTGACCGGAACCGGATCCAATTTGAGTTCCGCATCCCGGAACCGGAATTTCCGATTTTCGAATTTTTTTCATACAATTTCGATATTCGGTTTCGATATTTTTTATTTCTTTTGATTTTCGATTTTCGAAAGATTTTTTGTTTCGACGCAGCTCTGATCCCAACAGATCTCAATCCAAGTCTCATTAATCCATGCAAATTTTCAAAAATATTCTTCATTCCGTTTTAGCGCCGCAGGCGAAAATTTTGTGAATTTAAGAAGGCCAAGTGAGAAATGCCAAGTTTTGGAAGGCCAAATCCACAGATATCCAATCCCTATATCTACTTTACACTACTCAATCCCTCGATATCACACCCAAATCCCTCGTTATTAGCTATGATTTAAGTTTTAAGCGACTTGAAAAAAAGTACCTTCGCGACGAAGTGGCCTGCGATTAAGTGGGCCTGCGACTAAGTGGCCGGCGGCTAAGTGGTCGCGACTAAGTGGCCCGCGGCTAAGTGGGCCGTACCCGATTTAAAAAAACATAATGCCAGAAAACTGGGAAAAAAGATTGTGTGGATAGAGATAAAAAGAAATTTAGAAATTAAGTGTAAATTCAAATATTTAATTTTTTCTACAATTGCAATTGTGATTTTTTGCAATTCCAACTTCAATTTAATTCTAATAATTCTGATTTCGATCTATTTTTTCGTTAATTCTTTAATTTAAATTTATTTTATTAAATATTACCTTTCTTTTACCTCCAAATAACTGCTTTTCTTAATTTCTTTTGGTTTAGTAAGTTTAGAAAAACTTTTTTTACAATTATTACTTGTTCAGACAAAAAAAGTTCTCTAGGAAAAATTGCTTTTATTATCTGCAATATCCAGCTGGGCCTCTTTTTGATTTGTTGTTTTTTCAACACTAAACTTTCAAAAAGAGCAATAAAATTTTAAAAAATTATTTTTCTTTATCGATTCTAACAAAATATTTAATAAAATTTAAATTTTTTTCAGTAATTTTTAGAAAAAAATGTTTTGTGGATGTCTAAATATTAAAAAACGACAAATTTGTTCTGATGACAATTTGTCTTATGGAGATGGAAAAATATCTAATTCTTCTAATCATAAATCAGAATATGTAAATAGACTAGCTCCAAATTTTAAACAAAATAATACAACTCAAAGTTCCAGCCGTGGATTTTTCAGCTTTGTAAGACGCCGAAAGAAGACACGGAAGGGAGGGTCAAAAGAAGAATTGAGAATGTCTAAGGTTTTTTTTTAATATTTTTTGTTTAAATTATTTATAATTTTAAGCCGCTCTCTTCTTCATTGATAAAGGGCAGAAAAACTGGACAGAAAAAAGTATCTTTTTATTTCCAAGAAAATTATGGCAAAAATCAATTTATTGAGGAGAATGCCGTCTCTTGCCGTGTGGACGAACCTGATGATGAATTGGACACTGATGGATACTCTAAATTGGAAGGGGAGGATATGCACTTTCGAGAACGATATGACTACCCAACATTCTTGAGGAATGGAAACGGTGGTGGTGGTACAGATGAGCATCTTTATGCTAGTGCTTCACAAACATATTCTTTTTGGAGTGAGGACCCTTATAGGTATTGAATTTTTAATTTGCAATAAATTACTGACCAAGTTTTTTCAAAATTTGTTTCTCAAAAAATTAAAATTATTTTTGAAAAAATTTTTTATAGCTCAATTAAAAGCGTAATGGGCGATCGGGCATCGGGTGTTAAAGGTGATGAATCAAGCATCTACGAGCCTGGTTATTCAAAAATTCGAAAAATTCCAGTACAACAGAAGACAAAGTCGTTGAATGTGGATGAGCCGACAAGTTCTCATGACCTCTATTCAAAGGTATTTTGATTAGTATTTTTGAAGTATTCCTATCTAAAATTCGGTTTTTTTAGATTATTCACAATCAACGTTCTAGAAAAGATTTTAAACCAAATAATCTTCCATCAACTTCAGTCGAAGCTTCTAATAATAATTTGGACAATTCTCAAAAATTTTCTCTCGATGGTAAATCTTTGCTAGACAATCAACAAGATAGTGCCTCTGGGAGTCTAACAAGTGGAAGCCAGCCTTCCTATCGATATTTGACGGGTATAAAAATTTTTTATTGAAATTTTACTTTTTTGTTTAATTTAAAGTTCGTGAAAGTCCTCGGATTGTTCGAGAACGGATTCGACGCCGAGAAGAGGCTGCAGCTGCTGCAGCACTTCTGTTTGAAAATATGTTATTTTTGAATAATTTTTTACATTATTTTAGTGCTGAAAACAACGAAAATTCTGATAGAAATATTGGGGAACGACGACCTGAACATTATTATTCTGAAATTAATGAATATGAATCTGTGAGTTTTGATTGAGAATTTTTAATTTATTTTTAATTAAGGTTGGGGGTGGAAGTTTATACAACAGGCAAAATTATACGGAACAACTAAACGAAGTTAATGGTCTGTTTTTTTGTGAAAGTTTTTTTAATTTATTTTTTAAGTCATTAGCTTTTCTTTTTTTTCATTTTTAATTGTTTGAGTGTAGATTTTATATTTTGGTTAGCCTAGATGTTTCAATTTTTTGTCTAACAACAAATTTTTTTATATTCCAAACTCAATATCGAATAGGATTCCCTAAAATTTCCACCAGACTCCAAACATTTTTTTCAATTAACTTATTTAGTTTTTCAAAAAATCTCCATTTCTTTATAATTTTAGTAAATATTTAAAATAAATTTCAGGACATTTAAGTACTTCACCTCCAAATCAAAATAATCAATTCAACAAAAGTTTGGGAACATCAGAAATGCTTTGTATAGATTTTGGTTTGAATTCGTCAACAGAACCTCCACATCCTCCAACTTCCCCAATTCCAAAAACACTTCCAACAACTTCTTGCTCATCATCTACGGAACCACCTCAATCACTTATTTCAAAACCATCAATTCGTAGACCTGTTGTTTTGCGAATGGCGCCACCGAAGCCATTGAGTACTTTGACTGAGGAACATTCAAAAAAGGTTTTTATTTTTTTGATAATTAATTTAGAAATTAGATAAATTTGAATTTCAATCAAACGTGTTTTTGACCTTCTAATCATTAGTTTCTTTTCGTAATCATTTTATTGTAGTGGGGAAACATTTAGAATTTTGACACTTGTCTTTTTAGGAATTGGTTCCCAACAATTTTTTAAATCGAATATAGAGCCCGGACTGGAGTGTGTACGAGAATCGAGATCTCGATAGAATCTCGATAACCGAGATTTTTGATCGAGATCTCGCCTCGGTCCGGGCTCTTATTGAATACCAAGCGCCAACTACTAAACTGGATTGGTTTTCGACGCTATTTACATGGTTTTTTATTTCGGCATCATACCAATATTAACATATCTAATAAAAAACTTTTTTATAAGTTGCCATCAAACGGAATTCTTTCTTCAAATAATGAATTTTCTAAACATATTCGTGCCGTTCTTCAACCAATTTGGTCTAATGGTGGATCATTTATCGGTGAAAAGAAACAACAAAAAGGAGGAGAAATTTCCGGTCAATCATCATTAACTACTTCAACAAGAGCTTCTTTAGTTGAAGTAAATACACAAACTGCACCAATTCCTCCATCTCGCATTCCGGTTCCTCTCAATGGAATGTTAACAAAGCAAAACTATAATATTACCCGTAGAACGCCTAGCCCGACTAGAGATGTGTCTGTGCAAACAACGGGAAGTAAAGCAGAACAAAAGGGATTAAAAGCAGTGAAAAAGAATGGTTAGTTGAAAATATAAGTAGAGGAAGGGGAAATTTTTTGGAGGGATTTTAAGTTGGAAAATTTTTATTTTTAAAGATAGACTTTAAAATTAACCAAATTTCAATCATTTTCATTTAAAATATTTAATTTTTAAGTTAAAAAGCTTCCATTGCCTCCCTTACCTGGACAGGTTGGGAAAGATTATGTTAGTCCAATTGGTAAATATAAAAATTAGTTTAATTAAAATTTTGATTTTTTTAAGATCTCGGTAATGAACGTGCTTGGCCATTAAAGACATTAAATCAGACGGATGAAGGTGGATAATTTTTTGTAAAATCTAACTAAAAATAAATATATATTTTACTAAAATTGTGATAAGAAAAACTAGTTTATTTTTTTAAAATATTGTTTATATTGGGTAAATTAGTTATTTAGACAATAGCCTTTTAAGGTTTTTTAGATAGCTGATTTTCACTATTTCTGACAGGGAGAGGGGGGGGGGGGGATTTCATTCTTTACGGTTTCTGAGATAGAAATACAGCTAAAAATACTAGCGGGCAAAAACACACTGCAACCCCTTTTAAACAAAACCTTGTCCTTTAAAAACTTTGTTCGATCTTCTCTATATTTTTTAAATTGTCTTTCAAAAACTATTTTTGTTTGTTTGTACAAGATTTTTTAATTTAAATAAAACAAAAAATAAACATGTAAATTTTTAGCTATGTATTTTTTCGGGCTTGGTAATGGATACGGATAAGTTCAAAGTGCCTGCGGATATCCGTCTGTATTCGCCGTAGATATCCGGATACCAAAATCCATGTCCATTACCAAGTCTGATATTTTTTGTTAGAAAATATGAGAGATTTTATTTTTAATAATTATCAAGTCTCTTTATTTTCACTCCTTTCACACGTTATATTGTCTTCAACAACACAAGAAGTTTCTTTCAATGGAGGTGTTTCTTCTCTATCATCCTTATTTTTGTTTAACTTCTTAAAAATTTTTTTTAATTGAGAAAATTTTAGAGTCTATTTTTACCTCCTTTGCTTCACAATAAAAAAAGGAAGCCCGAATAAATGAAGGGTTTGGTGATTTGTTGGCAGCAGAAAATTTCCTCATCGGTGTCACATTTAAATTAACCTGACTGTTTTTGTTGATATTCTCCGTTTCCTCATCGGTTGATTCAACTTCTGGGATTGTTGTACACTCTTCCAGAACTATTTTGGAAAATTTTTTAGGGCTTTCAGATTTAAATTGGGGCAGTTTCGGCTTTAGGAAATTAATTAGCATTGATTTTCTTAAATGAAAATGGAACCGTCAGGAGTGGGAGAACACTACCCCTATAATAAGGATATGGACTTTCCAAGATGATTCCCAGACTGGTCCCTATTCAAATTTACACAACCAAAAACCCCAACCTGATTTTGATGCTTTTGCACTATCCATAGATCCTAACGTTCTACCAGACAGAGTTGTACCAAGTTTCTTTTCCTCTCTAGGAGATTCCTGAACAGGAACAAAAGGTGTGCTTGGATCATGAACTGAACGATTTGCTGCATCCGCGAATTCTTCGTCTAGATCAGAATCATAAAATGAATCATCGCTTCCTGCTTCTTCTGGTGTGCTACTTGTGCTGGTCATTTTATTTTTTTGTATCTTAATTAAAATATAGGAAATTACAGAAGATTAAAAAATATCAAAATTGTTTAAGAACAAAATCATTTTTGGTCAATTATTTACTTAATTAAAAATATTTTTTCACTATATCCACAAAATTAAAAGAAATTTTTTCAATTAAAAGATTAATTATTTTTCAATATCTTCACTTTCCATTAATTTCTTTTGTTTCCTTTTTAACCTTTCTACCAAAGAATTATTATCCTCCTTATCAGGTAATAAATCATTTGTCGTTGTTTCTATCCGTCTTTTTTGAGAAATTTTGCCGTAAACCTTAAAAAATATTTATAAATCGTTGAGAACATGTAAGAAGTTTTTTTAAATTAATTTAAAATTAATTTTTAAATTTCTTCTAACCTGTCTATTTGCTAAATCCCCTCCTTTATATTGAGAATGTGTTTTATCTATCGCAAATGCACTATCATGAAAGAGAGCTGTAAATCTTTCATCTTTCTTTACTTGATGCCAATTTGCATTATCATCATTTTTCTCATTGCTTCCATCATCTTCCTTAATAAAAAATTTTTTTCTAATTTCAAAAGAAAATTCTTTAAAAAAACCTCATTTTCTCCTTTATTTTGTCTTTTTCTTTCCTTTCTTTGTTCCAATTCTTTTTTCTTTCTTTCTGCTTTAATTTTCTTTTTTCTTTCCAAATAAATTTGAAATTTTGTTTGTTTCTTTTTTCCAACTTTTATTTCTTCATTTTCATCAGAATCTTCATTAGAATCTTCTACAATTCCATCTTTTTTATCATTTAATAACACAAACTTTTCATCAGACAAAAGTTCAGTTTCTCCCTTTTCTTCTTTATTAGAGAATTGCTTAACAGAAAACATATCTCCATTTTCCATTGCTGATTCTCTAGCAGCAGATATAAGTATTTGATAACGATTTTTCTGTGTTTCTTCATCCTCGTCTGAACCAGGGGCAACTAAAGATCTAAAATGGAATTTAAAGTAGGAAATGACTTAAAGGAGAGAAATTTTTTGAGGAATTCAAATTCATAGGAATTCATAATTCATCGTAAAAAAATTAAAAACAAACTCAAAATCTTCCAATTTTGTTTCAGCACCAAAAGCATTCTTCATTTTCATTTTTCTTTCCAAATCTCCTTCCTCCCAGCTAAGTTTTGGATTTGAGCATTGTAATGGATGGGTTTTTACATTCTTTGGTTTAAATCTAGCCAAATTAATTTCTTCTTGAGTTATTCTGTCACGAAGTCTATTTTCCTAAACAATTTCTTTAAAATAAAATTTTCAACTAAGAACCTCAAAGTCCATTTCATCTGGGATAAAACGTAAATCAAAACGAACACCGCTAGATTCATATTCAACGCCATCACAAGCTTCATAAATGGCGATTGCTGTTTCTATAGTATCACAATGACAAACAGCATAATAATAACGAAGACGATCGAGTTCGTAAGCGTGAATTGCTTGGCGAGTTCGCCTGTAAAATTTTTAATTGGCAGTAAAACACTGAAATTTATAACAACCGTTTGTTTTATTTAATTAGTGAGAAAGTCATTGTATAAATTTAAATTTACGGCCCGCTTTTGTTTCTACAAGCCAAAATTTAAGAATAAGGCTATGATTAACCAATAAATCAAGAAATTAAAATAAAGAAAACTTACTCTTCCAAATCGCTTTGATCTTTCCTTTTTGATGGTTGAACGATAATCTTTGGCCCATGTAATTTTTCATATTCTAAACGTTCTGCTCCAAAATCTGACAAATAAACGGAAACTGAATGGATGACACCTGAGGGCGGCTTTAATGATTGAATGACCTTTTCAAAAATTAGAAAATTATTTTCTAAACATAAATAACAAACAATCATTAAGGCCTCTGCACTAATTTTGCTCCAATCCATATTACAAATTGCCAGACGAGTACTTGCCCATTCCACACGTCTTACTCCCTCTTCCAAGTCTGGCCCAGTATTTTCTTCGTCAGAAATCTCAGATTTATCTTCATCATCTTCACTGCTACTAGAATTAACGTCCGGTGCTTCACCTCTAGCTAAATCCAATGAAATCTGAGGCAATTCATCGTCGTCGCTTGACTCGTCATCTTCGTCGTCATCCTTCTCTTCCTGATCGGTTTCTTGCTCAGCGCTAGTCTTTTCCTCCTCATTAATACTTTTTAAATTTCCTTTCTTCCTGAAAACGTAGTTTTAAACAAGATTGAATCCCCCCTTTAAACGAAAAAAGATTACCCATTTTTGCCCTCTTCCACTTCCTCAGTATCTTCATCGTCATATTCCTCTCCTTCCCCATCATCTTCACTTCCATTTTCATCACCTTCCTCGCTCCCTTCACTCATTTCATATATTCTCTTCGCAAAGTTTCCTCCTTGTCCTCTAATTGGTTTTCCTCTTTTATCCACACGAAAGTCCCGATCATCAAAGCGCTTGTCAGTAAGCATGGCCTCAAAACGTTTGTCAATTTTGATTTTATTTTTCTTGATGGGAATTTCATTAAATATTGGATTTTTGGCAAGGTCAAGAAGAAGATCATCTTTGCCTGATAAGGCTTTTTTATTTAATTTTTTGTTTTTGGGCATTCTCTAAAATATTTTTAAAGAATCAAGAAATTAAAAGTTAAAAATATGGAAATGTAATCGACAAGTCAAACAAAAAATTTTGATTAAAATTTAAAAATTTTTTTAACAATTTAAGCAATAACAAAATACAAGACTTATGTATCATTAGCATTCTTCATTCACGAAAGTTCCATTCCTGTAAAAAGCTTGTCTGCCAAATTCTCCGTCTTTTTCACTGAAAAAGTTTTTAATGAAATAAAAGCAAAATTCGAACAAGCCCAATGTGTTTGTATTATATACTTATTTGAGGAGTTTAGTAGTAATGAATGGCTTAGAAATTTTTGAAGGAAATAGGGAAATTCTGAAGGAAATCTCAAAACACTAAATACTCTAAAACTGTGGTAAGAAACCCATAAAAATAAAATGAATACCCATTTTCCTTTGTTGTTTCTTCCTTTTCTTTAACGCTTGCTTCATTACTTTTCCAACTTGTGCATTTCCATCTGTATTTTTCAAAACTTCAGGTGACACAAAAGCATTCTTGTCTTCACAAAATTTATTATTTTTATTCTGATCATCCACTTCCATTTCCCCATCATTCACTTCACTTTCATTAATTGTCACTTCCATATTTCCATCAGAAATTGGTAAAGATGCATCATAAGCAGAGACAGAAACCATTCTTTGGTCAGGCAACGCTAATAAATTATAAAAATATTTTTAATAAGAAATTTTGATTTCAAACTCACAATCTACTAAAACTCGAATATTCTCTTCTAAATTGTCCAAATCAAATTCCTTTACAAATTCTGACACCAATTCAGGTTGAAATTCCGAGACAATTTGCTGTTCTGGAGGTTCAGTGAAATAATGTAATTTTCCACTGTTCCAGTCATTTAAAACCTTAAAATTTTTTATTTTGTTTTTAAAAAAATTTTCAAATCAAAAACCTGTTTTGCAGCTGCATTCAAATCTGGCCTTCCACCTTTCTTCATACGTCCAGAACGTTTTGCAAGTAAAGCCAAAAAACTATCACAATCATCAAATTCAGGTATATTATAATGGAGCATTAACTTAAATTTTATATTTTTAAAATTCAAAAATAAATCTTTAACCATTTTGACAGAACAACGTCGAAGAACAGCTTTAACTGGTGTACATGGATCAGAAAGTGTTTCAACTCTGACAGCATTTTTAAGCGCTAATTCAGCCAAATCAAAACTTTCGCCATTCTTTTTCGACTCCAACACAACACCAGGAGAGTCAATTAAACAGATGTGTTTGTCTAGTTGAATTTCTTGCATTTGCCTAAATTTATGGGAAATTATTCTTAAAACATAACAAATTTAAAAAATAATCTAAAAATTCCCGAACCTTGTCAACCCTGGTGTTGCACCTGTCTGACATGAGCGTTTCCTTTTTAGACTGTTTATCACACTGCTTTTTCCAACATTTGGAAAACCTTAATAGTTGAGTTAATAAAACCTTAATAGTTTCATAAAAATAATTTAATTGTTTGCCTATCACGCCAACACGAATAGAAGTTTTTATATCTTTAACACGGCAATAGTTAGCCAAAAGTTTCATTACCAAATCAGCACCAACACATTTAGAAGAATTTGAAGCTGACAACAAATTTGAATGAGAAAATCGACCCTAAATTTTTTTTCAAAATTATTTTAAAAAATTCAAATAAGAAAAACCAATTTTTGAGTTTGTTCTTGAACTGAAGCTTTAAAAGCAATTGTTGGTAAATTATTTCGGAAATACAAAAGCCATTTCTTTACGTTCTCCTTCGGCACCAAATCAATTTTGTTTAGCAACAAAACAAGGCGTTTGCCTTTATCAATAACGAGCTTTTCAATTTTGGGGCTGCGACTTCCAATGGGATCGCGAGCATCAAGAACCTTTAAATTATAACTAATTTTTAAGGAAGCAAATAATGTTTCTAAAAAAAGATATGAGGTTCCTATCAGAAATCAAAATTGAGTTGGATGAGAAAAAATCATTTTGCAATGAAAGACGGACTTAATCCCTCAACTGTTTTCTTGGTTCCAAAAAGTTATAAACAACCTCGATAAGAATATCAGCATTTTCGATTGTTTTTCGCACTTCGGAAGCGTAAGTTCTCGCTGACTTTCCATCACTTTCAACAATTTCAGGCAATGAGTCCACGAGATAATGATCGTGTGCGAATTCAAAGAGTGCCTAGAAAAGGGAAGAAATAATTTGGAAACCATGAAAATCTTTATAAAATCAACAAACTCTATCATTTTCAGCCTTTTTAACAAATTCTTCCAACGACTTCTTTACTTCCTTATTCATTTGTTTTCCACTCTTTTTTAATTTCAAAAACGCTTTAACTTTAAGTTTCTTTTCTCGTGCCTCATCTTTAATTTGTTCACGTCTTGTTTCTGCTTCTTTTAATAAATCTTCCTTAAATGGACATTTGCCTGGCACTGCAATAGATTTTTCTCCTTTCTTTTTTGATGAGGCTAAAATTCAAAAATAACACATGAAATTTAGTCAAAAATAAACCTTTATCCAATTTTTTGATCTTCTTTGAATGTTCTCTGACTTTGCGTTGAATTTTATACTTCTTTTTGCAAGTCAAACGTTTACTGGGTTTCTCTAAAATTGTTTACGATTCAATTATTTTAAATAGGAAAACTCACTTAAACAATATTTTGCCATTTTTCTAACTATAAATATAAATTTCGACAATAACCAAGAGAAATATTCGGAGCAGGACGAATAGGCGCGGCCGAATAGGCGCGGACGAATAGGCGCCATTTTTTCGGCGCAGCCTATTTTCGGCGTTTAAGGCAAAAACGCATAAACACATCAATTTACGCGGAAAAAAGTTTTTGCCGCTGCGGAGGAAGCCGGGCATGTCGAGCGGAACGACGGCCGCCGCTTCGCTACGGTCGCCGCGAGCGAAGCGAGCACGACCGCAGCGAAGCACGGCCATCGTGTAGCGAAGACCATGCCCGGCCTACCCTCCGTAGCAGCACAAAAACAGTTTTTCCAGCGAAGATTCAGTTGGTCATAAGTTTGTGCATAATTAGTAATCAAGCTGGTGTCGGTATCATTCGACTTTGCTCGTCGAACTCATGCAAATGAGTTATTATTTGTATATTTAAAATTTTTTCCCTAAACGCCGAAAACATGCTGCGCCGAAAAAATGGCGCCTATTCGTCCGCGCCTATTCGGCCGCGCCTATTAGTCGTGTACCCGAAATATTATAAATTCGATCGAAAATAATCTGTCAGATATTAAAACTGAATCATACATGATAAAAAATAAACAAAATAAATTAAATTTTTATCAACAAGAGCAACAAAAATTTTTTCAACATTCCCAAAAATTAACACTGTACGGCAAATCATTGAGGGGCGGCTCGCCTGGCTTCCTTGTTTACATTATTATATGTCGTGACGAGACCACGAACCGATGGACGAACAGCTAATTAAAAAATTATTTGATTGTTAGCAAAGTTTTTGTATAACTATTGCAAAAATTTTAAAATTAACTTTTCCCGAATTCATTCCAGAGCAAATAATCATTAATTCCCCAAGCGGAATTATCTAGCATATTGAAAATATTGTCAAAAAGAGAAGCCAATATATCCACCTTAGTAATATAATCACTCTTCAACTAAAGAAGCAAAAATTGTCAAAAAAACAGAAGAAACAAACTTCATTCGCTCCTTTGTAAATATTCACATTTGGCCACCCTTGAACACCCTAAAATAAAAATTCATAATATATATTAAAAACATTTTTGATAAAAATTACTGAAAAGAAAATTCAAAAAGAAAATTTAAGTTGCCAGAAGATTCTAAAACTTACAGCAAAAAGAGCATTTAATCCCATGAAATCGTCCATTCGGCCTTCAAGTTGTAAATAAATAGCTAAAAATTAAAATATATTTTTAAAATTCTTTTATATCTGCCAAATTCCTAAACAGAAGCTGACTCTAGAGGTGGATCGGTATTGAGTTCAGCTATCAGAAGTTTCTTTTCCTCATCTCCGAAAATCACCGTACCCAATTTTTTTTGTCACGCTGAAATTTCTATTTCTAGGTAAGGTAAATTTTTCAAATCCAAGAATTTGTCAGCGCCGCCAAATTTTGCACGCTACGGCCCTCTCAGTGTCTCACTAAAATACTTTTTACGTCCAGTTTTCTAGACAACGCATAATATGTATAGATGAATGTTACGTATCGACTGCGGTGTGTCCGATACTAACAGAAAGACTAACTAACGGCTAACTAACAAAGGTTTATCACAAGGCAACAATACAATAGAAATGACGAGACTATGCGTTGACTACGTGTTATGTATCGACTGCGGTGTGTCCGATACTAACAGAAAGACTAACTAACGGCTAACTAACAAAGGTTTATCACAAGGCAACAATACAATAGAAATGACGAGACTATGCGTTGACTACGACTAACAATAGGCTGACTGACTGACTCGGTAACTGACTCCCGACTACTAAAAGGCTTCGCCTTTTATACTAAGCACGCCACCCTAACACCTCCCTTCTTTAATTAAGTCGGGACTATGTTTCCGACTTTTTCCAACTAGACTTGGTGGACTTAAAATACTACTAGCCAACACAAACAAAACATTAAAAATACAAAGGGCCAAAATACAAAGTGAGCAACAAAAGGGGGAGATACAATAATTACAAAAACCAAAATTTACAAAACAATATTATCACAAATTTATTTACTTCCTATTTACATCCCATCTATTTCCGATCATCTCCCGTCTTCGTGCTCGCGTGCATTGGCTCATCTGTTGGCTTCCTTTGCTGTTATCTGACTGCGCTATATAATTTATGCCAATTCGAATAGGTTCTTCTCTGTAATACTTCGACTTTGTGTTCTCCACTACTAATCTTTTTGTTGGCCTAATTATTCTTTTACCTAATTCTCTCGGACTTGACATATTTCTTTGTCGCATTTGAATATTCCTTATTGGGCTAACTACATTCCTTATTGGACTAACTTGTGGTGGATTCTGAATAATATTTTGCTCCGAATTTCTCACCCAAGTGTTTACAGACTGTTGTGCTTCGCCTTGATTTAACTTTATTGGACTTACAGTTCTTATCTGATTAATATGTCTAGTGACTATAGCCCTTAATCTTTCAGACTGAATCTTAATTACGACACCTTTTTGGGCTACTATAGTTCCGACTAACCAATCTTTGTTTTTATTTTTGCTATAATTTGCGAACTGGACTTTATCTCCTATTTTGAATTTCCTGACTCGGGCTCCGTGATGTTTATCAAACCATGTCTTCATTTTACTTCGAATGCGCTCCCTTTCAGAATCATTTGCATTTGGTCTTTCTGGGTAGACTAATGCCAATTTTGTTCTTAACTTTCTACCTAAGAATTCTTCTGCAGGTGATTTGCCCATTAATGACTCATGAGGCGAGGCTCTATAATTGAATAAGACTTCTTCAACCCAGTTGGGTTTTCCCCAATTTTTCATCATCATTCTTTTAAAATAATCAACGAATCTCTCGACTTGTCCGTTTGACTGTGGGTGATAAGGTGGACTGAATTTTTGACTTATTCCTTTACTTCTACAATAACTCTTAAATTCATATGATTGGAATGGGCTTCCGTTATCTGAGACTATGGTTTTCGGGAATCCATAACGGGTAAAAGTCCAATCTAAATGCTTTAAAGCATTCTTTGCGCTGGTTGTGGTGTTACCGAATATTTCAGGCCACTTTGAATACGCGTCAATCAGAATTAAATATGTTTTTCCGTCCTTACATGGGCCTGCAAAATCAAGGTGAATTCTCTCCCAAACTTTACTTGGTACTGGCCACGGACTTAACTCAACCTTGACTGGCATTTTTGCTGCTTCTTGGCATGCCTGGCAATTTACTGCCATTGCTTCGATATCTTGACTTATTCCTGGCCAATAAATATATTCTCTTGCCAAATTTTTCATTCTGACTATCCCTGAATGGGTTTCATGTAGTGTCCCTAGAATTTCTTTTCTCAATGACTTCGGAATGACTACTTTGTTTGCAAACATTAAGCAACCTTCAACTATTTGTAGATTTTGTCTTCTCTCTGACCAAAATTTCAATTCAGAATTATCGACTTTCTTTGGCCAGCCCTTACTAATATTCTTCATGACTTCGCTCAGTACTTGGTCTTTTCCTGTTTCGAATTTGACTCGACTACTATCTATCGGAATTTCCTCCAACATAACATGCAAGACCTCTTTAACTGTTTCCTCTACTTGACTAATTTCTTGGGGAGGTCCCGAATCTGTTTCGTTAAATTCTTCGACTATGGCAATTACTTTATCTTCTGTGTCGTTATTTTTCTTTATTAGTCTTGAAAGACTATCTGCCATCCCCATTTTATCTGTACTTACAAACTCAATATTGAAATCGTAATTCGTCAGAATTAACGCCCATCTTTGTAATCTAGAGGCAGTTTGGACTTTTATGCCTTTTTTACTCCCAAATATGGCGACTAACGGTTTATGGTCTGTTCTAAGCCTGAATTTGCGTCCAAATAACATTTTGTGGAATTTTTGGACTGCAAATACTAGTGCAAGACCTTCTTTCTCAATTTGTCCATAATTTTTCTCTGACTGAGTCAATGACTTACTTGCATACTCAATTGCTCTTTCTGATCCGTCTGGGAATTTATGGGCAATCATTGCTCCTACTCCATAATTTGAGGCATCTGCCGTGACTATGATTTCATATTGAGGGTCAAAATGCGTTAGCATAAGCTCCGAACTTAGAATTGACTTTACTCGGTTGAATGCTTCTTCTTGTTTATCTTGCCATTTCCATTCTTTACCCTTTTGGAGTAACTCATCTAATGGTCCTCTTATTTGGTGTAATTCCTTTACAAACTTTGAATAATAATTTATCGAGCCCATAACTGACTTTAGCTCTTTAACATCTGTGGGTCTCGGTAACTTCTGAATTATTGCTTTCTTTTCTGGGTCAGGTTTTATTCCTTCCTCTGAGACTATATGACCCAGGAATTTCAATTCCGACTTGAAGAAATTACATTTCTCTAACTGAATTTTTAGGTTATAATTTTGAATTCTTTCGAATAACTCTAACAATGTCCTTTTATGCTCCTTTTCATTCTTTGAGACTATTATCAAATCGTCTAAATATGCGAATACTCCTTCCAAACCACTAATTAGTTCATCCATTAACTTTTGGAATATCGCTGGCGCTGACTTTACTCCGAATGGTAATCGTTGGACTTCGAATAACCCTCGATGGGTATTAATATTCGTTAGTTTCTTAGATGCCTCATCTAATTCGACTTGAAGATAGGCATCTCGCAAATCCAATTGCGAAAAGACTTTGCTACCGTGAATTTCTGACCAGATTTCTTGCGGAGTTGGCAATGGGTATTTGTTTAACTCTAATGCTTCATTTAAGCCTGTTGAATAGTCAATACAGACTCTGATCTTTCCGTTTTGTTTCCTGACTGCCAGAATAGGAGCAGCCCAATCCGCGAATTCGATTGGTTTAATTGCACCAATATTCAACAATCTATCTATTTCTTCCTCAACTGACTTTTTGACTCCGAGAGGGACTGGTCTTGCCTAATAAAGACTGGTTTTACTCCTTTTTTCAAATGGAGATGTGCTTTTATTTTACTGCAATTGCCTAGCCCTGGTCCGAATACTTGACTAAATTTCGCTTTCAATTCCTCCTCTATACTTTTTTTACTGTCATGGACCATAAATACTTCATTTTCTTTTCCGACTATGTCTGTAGGTTCAGCTTTGTTTAGACTTGTAACTATCGGGAATCCTAATTTATTTTCGAATGCGACTATCCATGGCAGACCAAAGAGATTCATCTTTGCCTTCGTTACATAAACTACCATCTTTTCTTCGACTTCGTTAAGTCTAACTGTGCATTCAAAATTCCCAAGAATTGTAAACTCATGACCTGTATAACTTTTTCCAGAAAATTCGACTTCTGACAAGGCTGGGCTTCCGACTAATTTCCATGTATCTTCTGTGATACAACTAATTTGTGCCCCCGAATCAAGAATAAACTCAACATTCACTCCGTTTAATACAACAACTTTTTTTAGCCAATCGAATTTCTGGACTGTTCCGACTGATAGGATTTCTACTGTTTCTTCCTTTTCGAATTTGGACTTGTACCACTCATGAATTGTCTTTACAAAACTCATTTTGACTTGGTGGTTGACTACTCGATTTTATACGAGTTTAGCTGTTCGACCGCGCCACTGTTATGTATCGACTGCGGTGTGTCCGATACTAACAGAAAGACTAACTAACGGCTAACTAACAAAGGTTTATCACAAGGCAACAATACAATAGAAATGACGAGACTATGCGTTGACTACGACTAACAATAGGCTGACTGACTGACTCGGTAACTGACTCCCGACTACTAAAAGGCTTCGCCTTTTATACTAAGCACGCCACCCTAACACTACGACTAACAATAGGCTGACTGACTGACTCGGTAACTGACTCCCGACTACTAAAAGGCTTCGCCTTTTATACTAAGCACGCCACCCTAACACCTCCCTTCTTTAATTAAGTCGGGACTATGTGCCGACTTTTTCCAACTAGACTTGGTGGACTTACTACTAGCCAACACAAACAAAACATTAAAAATACAAAGGGCCAAAATACAAAGTGAGCAACAAAAGGGGGAGATACAATAATTACAAAAACAAAATTTACAAAACAATATTATCACAATTTTATTTACTACCTATTTACATCCCATCTATTTCCGCTCATCTCCCGTCTTCGTGCTCGCGTGCATTGGCTCATCGCTTGGCTTCACGTTTTCTTCGCTCACCAGTTCGATGTCCACGTCCTGCAAGTCGTCTTCTTTCTGAATGATCCGGATGTTCTTCTTGAAGATCTCTGGAAGCTTTTCTTTATCCTCTGCTCCAAGACTTTCGAACGAGCCGGACTTCTGATCCTCTTTGGACTGACTTTTCATCGTAGAATCATCGAACCACTTCTTCTTTCGAATAAACCACTCCTCGCGACTGACTATGGCTCTCAGCCTTGGGACTTTGACTTTATATCCAACTTCGAATTTACTCACAATAGTCCCAGGCAACCATACTTTCTTGCCATTTTTATCTCTGTTCATGACTACGACTTGTGTGTCTACTTTGAATCGACTCGAACTTCCCGAATAATTTGACTTTCCCTTTAAGAATCCTGACTTCGTCGAGCCTTGAGTAACACGACTACTCTTTCTAATATTCTCCTTCAACTTTGGGACTTCTACTGTCAGAATATGTGGGACTGAAGAATCAACTTCTACTTGATTTACTTCTGGACTATCGACTCGCTTAAACCTTTTCTTTGGTTTCCTGCAATTTCGACTAATATGTCCGACTATTCCACAATTATAACACTGACGTGATTCAACTTGGCGTTCTTTTTGCTTTGACTTCATTCTCGCTCGTTTCGACTGTCTGCTCCGACTATGTTCGATCCGACTAACAGCATTTACTTCAACAAACTCTTTAGGTCCACTCTTGACCTTTGACTGACTATCGAACATTTTCGCTTCCGACTTATTACTCAAATAGTTTCTCACTTCTTCCATCAAATCCTTTAACGTGCAGACTTCCGACTTCGCATACTTCTCTACAAATTTCAGACTGATCTGTCGTACGTCCAGCGCCTTTTCTGGAATGCCTGCTATAAAGACTAGAATCTTGCATTCCTCGACTGTCAAATCCATATTCGCTTTCTCGCATTCCGAATTGACTAGAGTCCCGAAATCTAGAATTTTCTCTACTGATGGGCATCTCATTTTCATGACTTCGAATCGCTTGACTAATTTCGATCTTGGGTCACTGAATTCCTTTTTCAGTACCCCGACTAGACTTTCGAAGTTCATCTCCTCTAGCCTTTCCGGCAACATCTTTTGCGACATTTTCGCATATTCGACTCGGCCCAACTTTTCGACTAGTAATCGGACTCTGACTTCCTCTGCTAAAGACTGCGCGTCTACCTCAAAGTAGGACTTGTTCTTAGCGTACCATGACTCAAATGTGACCCCCTTTTCAATGTCGGCTTGGAACTCTGTAATCAGCAACTTTAACTTACAATACAGGTCCGTTGACTGTTTCTCTTCAGACTCGGTCCCGGCTGATTTTCTTTTCATCACCTTTTCCAGAATTTGGCCGAATTGTTCTGACTGTGCTTTCTGCAGTTGACTGAACATCTCATAGAATTTTCCTTCGTCCATTTGACTGAATTATTTGACTAATCAAACTGACTTTGACTATGGGTCTGCCTGTTCGATTTTTTGACTACTCAATTAAGAGTTTAGCTGTTCGACCGCGCCACTGTTACGTATCGACTGCGGTGTGTCCGATACTAACAGAAAGACTAACTAACGGCTAACTAACAAAGGTTTATCACAAGGCAACAATACAATAGAAATGACGAGACTATGCGTTGACTACGACTAACAATAGGCTGACTGACTGACTCGGTAACTGACTCCCGACTACTAAAAGGCTTCGCCTTTTATACTAAGCACGCCACCCTAACAATGAAGACTACGTTTGTAGCCATGATGAAGAAATGTAAAAATATTTCTGCCTTAATTTAATAAATAAATACAAACTTTTAAAACCAAAAGTAAAAATTGTGAGGTGCTCAGCATAAATATTTCCAGCGCATCCCTTCAAACTGGTAAAGTCATCTTTGATTTGAGTAAAAATATCAATACATTGCGTTCTTTCCTAAAGAAAAGTTTTATTTAATTATTTTATGTAGATCAATTTATTTTACGGTTATAGATTTTTGGGAATAAAATTATTCCCCTATAGTGATAATTTTATTATAATTTAACACTTACAACTCTTAACTTAATTATCCAGATTTTTTGGAATTTAAAAACGAAATGATCAAACAATCTAGAAATTCTAGTGACCGCCCATTTTTCATTAAAAGGAATAAAGTTAATAATTTCTGATGACAATTCTGCTGGCAAAAATGTTTTAATTTTGAGTTTAGTTGGGTAAAGGTTAATAATCGGTATGTCTAGTTTTAGGATCGGGAGATTGTTAGTTTTCGATTTACACATTTCAAATTTATAGACGTGTTTGGAAATTTCAAATGCTTGTGCTTGCAGGCCTTATTTCATATTAGCACCTATTTTTTCCACAGATACGAGTACGAATCTAAGTACGAGCTTCCAAACAGTTTTATTAGAGGTAAATCGGACTGACTATAGGAAAATCGGGACGCTTCAGTGCATTGAAACAAAGGCTATGCTTTCGCTCATTAACGCAATTAAGACTAATATTAATACTCCTAAATAAATAAAGTCCTAAAAATATTAAGAAGGCACCCTTTTTCCCAGGCACCTGTGACACCCTTTTTCCCATTTTTTCATCTGCCTGGGTCCCTTTAGTATAGGCCCACCGAGATTGGAACGCGAAGTATATATCATTCGACTCTGTTCAAATATTTAAGATTTTTTTGCGGGAGACGAAAACTCGCAGAGATATAGGCCCCCGAAAATCGAAAAACCATATGAGGCAGTAAGCACATTTTTGGGGTAAAAAATTCGACAACTGTTAGCTCATTCGAAAGAGATCCTCGAGCTGAGTCGAATGCCACAGAAATCACCGCGATCCAACTTCATAGGGCCGAGTTACTTGCCCCTGAAAATTGAAAATTTTTGGGGTCAAAAAATCGAAAATGAAGCTCGTTCGAAAGGAATCGACGAGCTGATTCGAATGAGCTATCATTTGAATATTCGAATTTTTCACCCCAAAAAGTGCTTACTCCCCACTATGGTTTTCGATTTTCGTGGGCTTATATCTCTGCGAGTGTTCCCGCAAAAAATTCTTGCATATTTGAACTCATCTCGGTGAGACGAATCGTTTGGCATATACTACCAGTCCCGATCTCGGCAGGCCTATACTAAAGTACAGGTCTTTTCGATAATTTTGAGGTTTGCCAACAGGTATTTAAGAGTGCTGAGTTCGAAAATGAATTCAAATTTTATTTATTTCTGAAACCGGATTCGAATTAGACAGGTCGAATTCGGCTTTGAAATTGGAAGTAAAATTTCATAGATAAACTGCACGTCTCTTCGAACTCGTGTCTGGGGTTGGAAATAGATAAAAATTGAAACCATATCCGGACTCAGCACTTAACCACCTACTGGCAAACTTAAAAGATATCGAAAAGCACTTCCACATTTTTTCTAGAGTGATGAGAAAATCGGAAAGGTGTGCATAAACCACACATTTTACCAATGTTTTGTTGGAAATTAAAAAAAATCTCAAGAGTCATAGCCGCAACAAAGTTTGGATCCATTTTTTTGTTTGTAGTAATAAAGGAATAATTTGTCAGAATCTAAAAAGAAAATTCTAATGATATTAAAAAGGCATTAGGGTAATCATGCAGAATCTGGATGACACCTTAAAAATTATTTTTTTGTGAAAATCATTTTGTATAGGTAACCGACAATGCTGATCAAGAATTTGATATCGTTAGAATTGTCAAATAAAATCATTTACAGTAGAAATAATGACTTTTAAGGTGTCATCCAGATTCTGCAGGATTACTGGCATTAGGAAATGATGCCACAAAAACAAAAATGAAGATAAATGTATATAGGTTGGGATGCTAGTATAAAAGAAAAGATTGAAAATTTTTAAAGTAAATCATAATTAGAACTATTTGAATTAAAATCATTTACAAAATAAAATAAATAAAAGCTATATATTAATAAGAATGATTTGTTATCATAAGCAAAAGGGTGCTCATCAAAATAAGCTTTTAGTTGTCTAATGAACTATGAAATGTTATGGACATCAGAAAGGAACATGGGGTATTACTTAAATTTATAACAAGAAATACTGCGTTTTGACACAACGCAGGTATACATCACACAAAATCACATTAAATATAAAGGAACAGAGAAAACTATCACAATTTTGTTTCAAAGAAAACATTTTAAGTTGGCTTTTCGTTTATTGTGCCAAAAAATGTCAATTCAAATTTTGAATAATTTTCAGTGTTCTTCTGACTTTTCTTTAGGACATGTCCAGTGCATTATAACAAGGACTTATCAGAAATATATCTCTTGTGTATGTATAAGAGATAAGGAAAACTTTTGGTCATCCAGAAATATTAGTTCTCCTAAATACTCTCATAGAGAGTGAAGGGTCCACGATTAACATTCTTCCCCTTACTGAACATTTTTAAACTTTTCCGTTGTTGACCCTTTTCTCGCTTCTTAAATGTGAAAAGATAAAAAGAAATGAGAAATAGTGTAAGGTCCCAAAATACCCTTGGAAACTTGAGTCTTGGTAAGATAAATCATTTTTGGATAAAATTCCCAGCGAAAAAATTCCAAAAACTTTAAAAAGCTTAAACATTAAAGTCCAAATTAAAATTTAACGTTCCTTGTTTATCATACTTGTTCCCTTCCTTGATTTCAATCACATTTTTTTTTATATTTCAGAATTTGTTAAAAAATTTCTTCATTCTTTCAGACTTATTTTTAAAAGGACAAATGAATCGTTTAACCAAAATTCAAATTCTAAACAACATAAATGAAAGAGAATTAAAGCTTGGAATATCTGGGGATTTAGGTAAATTTTATTAAACATTTAATTAATTAATTCTTAATTTTAAGGAAAATCTTGGCATCAAAAATATAAAAATTCGGCATGGATTTATATTGGAAATCTTCCTTATGATTTAAACGAAGGGGATATTCTTTCAGTTTTTTCACAGTTTAATTTTATTTTTTTTATTAAAAAAAATTATTCTTTTTTAATTTTTAGATATGGAGAAATTGTTAATGTAAATTTGGTTAGAGACTGGAAAAGTGGGAAAAGTAAAGGATTTTGCTTTGTCTGCTATCAAGATCAACGGTCGACTGTGTTGGCTGTGGACAATTTTAATGGGATTAAATTGCTGGGAAGAGTAATTCAAGTTGACCATATGGAGGAGTATAAAGTGCCGAAATTTAGGGAAAATGTGCCAGAAGAGATACGAAAAATTTGGGAAGAGGGATGTGCTCCAAAACCTATTAATGTGCCGATAGGTATAAATTTATAGAATTTAAAAATAAAAAAAGGTGTGAATGTACTAATTTGCTATCTTAAAATATGACAAAAATAAGCTTTGTTGGGGGGGGGGGGGGGTTCTGAACTTTAGAAGCTTTAAGAATGTCAACAAAAATGTGGGAAACAAATTTTTTAAATTTTATTTATGAATCCAAAATTTGATTTAAATTGTATTAATGACTTGGGTTAGTCGATAGGAAAAATTAAAATAATTTTTTTGGTTGAATAATTTTTCAGATGGTTCCTTAGTTTTTTCCTCCTTAATATAAAACAAAATTTTCATTTATCTTTTTAATTTAAAAGAATATATTTTTGAACACTAAAAAACACAGACAAGATCAAATTGAATTTTCATTTTCTCTTAAATTTTTTGAAAAATTAGAGGGTTACCTATTATTTCCGTTTATATACTAGACTAAAAATTTTCCCCAAAATTTAATTTTAAAATTAATTTTAGAAGAAATTGAAGCTGAAGTAAAACGTGAAAAGAAGGAACACAAAAAGAAACTGAAAAAAATGGATGAATTAATTAAATTAAGTAAAGAAGATATCAGTAAAGAATTGAAGAAAGCAAGAAAATTGCAAAAGAAGGAAGCTAAAGAATTGAAAAAAATGATGGAAAGGGAAAAAAGAAGACGTGAGCCAACACCTGATGAGGAACGTGGACATGCTGATGATGAAGGGAGATGGGATTTGCATAAAAAGAATTTGGAAATTGAACAGGATATGCTTGATGTTTGTTTATTTTTATTTATTTTTTTGAGGGGATTTTGTATGGTTGGGGGGGGGGGAGGGGGGGTTCTAATTAAAAAATTTTTTTGAAAAAAATTAAAAAAAATTTCCCTCATTTTTTGGAGGAATTTTTAGGGGAGAATTATTATTACTAGGGGAATGTTTTAAAATAAATTATTCAATAAAATAAATAAATTGGAAAACCCTAGGCTCAGAGTCTCCCCTTTTTTATTTTATTACTATAGATTTATTGGAACCCTTTTTTTCTTTAGAACAGAAGAATAAGGAAAGATATAACCTATTTTTCGATGTCTCCAAAAGTTTCAGTTTAATCACTTCGTTAAAATTAAATTTAATTTTAAATTTGGTTGGTCAAAGGGTGGGGAAAGTTCACTAAATAATACTCTCCAATTTAATACACACCTAATTATAAGATAAATTTTTTTAGCTTCTAGTGAGATAAATTTTAAATTACTTATTTTCTTTCTCAAAAAAATTTTTAAACAATCTTTTTCAGGATTCCAAATTCTACGGTCAAAACGATCATTTCAACTTTGGCAAAAAAAGAAAAGAGGACAAAGAACAACCAAAATACAATATTCGTCCAGACTTCGACAAAGCAGATTGGCGTGATATTGAAATATTTAAACATGCAAGAGAATATGAACGTGCAACAAAAGGGGAAAAAGAAGTACATTGGAAGGCAGAAGAACATTATGTTCCAAATCGTATTTTACCCAAAAAATAAATTTTAATTAAAAATTTTTTTAAATTAATTTTGATTTGTATAGAATTTAAATATATGTATTTGGATAAAATTTTAAATTTAAGAAATTATTTTAAATACTAGGTTAAAACATAAAAGATGTTTGTGGATACCTTTTTAAGAAAAATCTGACCCATTTCTGATGCACTACTGCCCATCCACAGTCTCGACTTCCGCATCTTCGGTCAAGTGCCTGTCCCGTAAAATTTTTTTAGAAAAATGTTTACGTTTGTGGCCCTGTTACTCCACGATCTACGATAACATTTCATTATCATTTGTTTTAGTAATGGGATGTGTAACTGCTCCTGAGTATTCTTACCCACGCTTATTTATTAACGCACAAAAATTTTATGGGGTTTTCAATTTCTAAAATTTTAGTATTATTATGAAGCTAAGACTTAAGGCTACAAAATCAAATAAAAATAGTTATCACTCAAAAAACAAATGATAACAGCGAGCTTTTTTATGACTCAACCTAGTATAAGACAGGATATTCGGACAAATTACAATAAATTCGAAGCCTGTAAATTTGGAATTTTTTAGCCTAATACTATAGATATCCTAATTGAAAATTAAAGTTATTCCATCTATAAAATAAAAGCTCATTTGTTAAAATTGGTTATTGAAAAGTTTTGAATTTTTCTTTTTCCAATTACTCTTTCGCAATATTATTTAATGCTAAACGTTTTTTTGGAAAATTTGTTAAATTTTTTATGTCGAATATATACATAATAATTAGGGCTGGGAAAAACATGCAAGTCTTGTATGCTGATATGCTATGATTTTCCCAGCCCTAATAATTTCCCAGCCCAAACTCTACCTATAAACCGACTATTCATCTCTTCTGACTAAAGAACAAAATGTGGGGCATAAAATGACCACTAACAAGGAACCATACCGAACTACCACCAAAAATTTTCAAATAAAAATTATACCATCATGTAGAGCATGGAAAAAAACCTTATACCTATTTTTTCTTTTTTGGCCCTACCCCCCAAATCGGAAAGTTATAGGGCTTCAAAGTTTTCGACTTTTGGAGCGGTTGAGTCGCCCTCATGAAGAGAGATTTTTCTTTTGTTAAGGAGAAAAATAAGACTCCCATCCTCCTTTTTTCCTTTCCTTTTCTTTTCCACTATTAGTTAAAGAAAGAGAAAAAGAGGAGAGAAAAGAAAAGGAAAAGAGGCATCTCTGCCATCTCCTCTTTCCTTTTTAATTGACATTAGCTGCAAGGCAGAGATGCCTCTTTTCCTTTTCTTTTCTCTCCTCTTTTTCTCTTTCTCTAACTAATATTAAAAAGGAAAAGGAAAGGAAAAATGGAGAAAAGGAGTCTCATTTTTCCCTTTAGGAAGGAAAATAATAAGAAAAGTGAGGGCGACTCAACCGTTCCAAAAGTCGAAAACTTTGAAGCCCTATAACTTTCCGATTTGGGGGGTAGGGCCAAAAAAGAAAAAATAGGTATAAGGTTTTTTTCCATGCTCTACATGATGGTATAATTTTTATTTGAAAATTTTTGGTGGTAGTTCGGTATGGTTCCTTGTAAGCAGCAAGACCCCCCTCATTGCAGCAAAGACCCCAAAACCATTCGTGTTTATTGACTTATTTTACTTATATTTTCCCATATAAATAACGTTGGTCATTCATTTGACAATCTCATAATTATTTTCATTTTAGTTTTTATTAAACTTTATTTTTTAGAAAATAAATTTTATTCATAATTTAAATAAATATGAAGACAATTAAGTTAAAATTTGATTGGACAATTGAAGGTCTTAAAAAGCTTCACAAAAATCTCTCAAATACTTCTTATCGACCAATTCAATTAACAAGTATAATTTCACAAATTTTAATAAAAGATTTGACAAATTTTCAGGCGAATCATTTTCCAGTCCAGACCTTTCTGAAGTGTCATGGGAATTACGTGTTGAACTTAAAAGAGGAGAAGATAATATTAATGTTTGGCTTCGTCAATTGGGGCCAAATAATTTAAAGGGTTTTGGAAATACAAAATATAAAATTTATTCGGATAGTTATGCGAGTTCTGACTCTATAGTAGATATTTCTGAATCTACACACAGATTTGAAGATCGAGAAAAGTTGGGTTTTAGAAGTGTTAATTTAAACAAATTAATTAGTAATGGTAAGTATTAGTGATGTTCGAGTTAAAAAAGTCGAGACCGAGAATCGACCCCGAGACCAAACCGAGAGTCGAGACGCGTTGTACGTTTAAAGTTCAAAAAATTTCCGTCATTAGGGGTGTAAATCAAGTCTCGTTTTCCGAGACCAAAACACCGAGAGCGAGAGCTCAGTAAACCCGAGAAATGTCTCGACTCGAGAGTCGAGACCGTGACTCTCGAACATCACTATTAAGTATGTAGATAAAGAGCTGCACGAAAATGGAATTTTGCTTTCAATTGAATGGAAACGAGGAAAGAAACAAATAACATTTTTACTAAACGAAAAAAATCTAAATTTTCACGAAATAAACGAAAATTTTCGCGCAGCTTTAATGAGAGATAGGGAATAGAAAAATAATGTTTCTTTAGTTCCAGGTAGTTTATACCTCTATTGTGAAGTTGAAATTAATTGTTATGACTCGATTGATAATTTTAAGAAGAATTATCAGAATATTTTTGAGAAGGGAATATTTAGTGATTGTGTTATTAAGGTATTTTTTGAATAAATATGTGAGAAGAATAATTAATTTATTTTGAAGGTTAGAGATGAGGTTATTAAAGCTCATCGTTGTATTCTGGCACAAAATAGTCAAGTATTCCAAAGAATGTTTGAGGAGAATGACGTGCTGGACATACCACAAAATGTATGTATATACATATTAAACTAATATTAATTATTAGGGGATAATTGGTTGAGTGAGTAGAAAAATACAACTCAAAATAAAAGATAAATTCATGCTTGTATTAAAACGCCTACGCATTGGAGTAGATTTATTAAGATAGGAAGTAAAGGGCATCGAATTTGATATGAACTAAAGCTTAAAAAACTAAGGGATTAAGACAAAAACCTTTTGGCTCCTTTTTCTTTAAATTTCAACTTCAGTTATAAATTGTATGTATCAATATAATATTTTTATTGATATACACAAAAATAAAAATTATTTAAAAAAAATTTTAGACAGAGATTGCAATTTCTGATGCTTCTCCTGAATCTGTTCGCGTTATGTTGGAATTTTTCTATACTGGAGAAATTAAAAGTTGAATAAAAAAATAATAATTTTTTAAAGTTTATTATTTAATTTTAAGCCATATCGGAAAGTAATGTTGATGATCTTTTTGCTATTGCACATAAATATAAAGTGGAACCGTTAAAATATGAATGTGAACATTTTTTGTCTTCAAAGATTAGCAAGGATTGGATTGGTTTTTAAATAATCTTTATTTTTATTTAAAAAAAAATAAAAACTTTTTTCGTTTAAATTATATAAAATTAAAAGTTTTTTAAGACTTTAGTTCTCTAAACTTTTTAAAATCTATATAAATTACAAGTTCAATCTGCTCTTAGTTACTTAAAATTTAAATTTTGGTTAAGTATACTTAAAATGTAAATTTAGAAAGACTTGGGTTATAAAGACATCCAAGGAGGCCATTATTTTTTTAACCATTTTGTTATATTTGTTAGGAAGATTTTTGTTTCAAGAAAAAGCGTTAAAATCGTTAGTTTAAATTTTCTGTCGGTTATCGGGAATTAGTCTTGTTTCTAATTGAATGGCCGACATCCTATTTTTCAATCCCACAAAAAAAGCTTCATTCAATTGAAGAGGCCATTTAATATAGTAATAAAAAATTAAATTTAAGCAAAACCAAAAATCGGACCGTCGGGAATGCCTGTGGTTGGACATCCACCTTTCCATCCTTGCAATCCTAATCCGCCAGATTTTGGTATAAACTAATTTTTAATTTAAAATATTTTTTTTTAAATTTTAGATGGGAAAAATATTTTAAAATATTGCAAATTTATTTGTTTGTATAAAGCTGAAATTTTGGAGAAAGTAAAGAGAAATATATACTTAATTTTATTTAAAATTTTAATTTCAAGGCTTGTACAAATTATATTCGAGTAATTAAAAATTGGTTTTTGAAAAGTAAAGAATGGGAAGATGTTAAAAATAAATATCCAGAATTGGCTATGAAATTTTTGGAAATTGGATATTTGGAAATTGGGAATAATACAAATAAATATTTATATAATCAACTTTTGATCTAATTTTAAGATACTTTTGACGAATCTATTTATTTGTTTTACTTGACTTTTATGATTCTTTTATCAAAATAAATGTTAAACATTTTTGGAAAAAATTCACTTGATAACAGTAACTCACACTTATGCTTTCCGTGAAAAACTACGTTAAAGACTTGCCCGTTCTTTTATCCAATTACCTTTAGACAATAGGGACAGATTAAAAATAGTGGTTGGATGATTATTTTTGAGATTATCTATCTCAAATACTCAGAAATAGCAGAATATTGGGTTAGCTTGGTCTTGAGGCTATTCCGAACAAATATTCTTTTATTTTTCTTACTTGCAGAATCTGCGTAATTCTTTTTAGATATAACCCGCAGATGCGGGTTATATTGCCCGAATAATAACCATAGCTCGGTGTTACCCTTAACTTCATTTTTGCATAAGAGTTCTGGGTTAACCTGCCCGCAGCTGAGGGTTGGTTAACCCCTACCTCATTTTTTGCATACCGCCCCTGCAAATGAGGTCATTACAGCAAAAAATAAAGCCAAAGCCATTCTTGTTCATTAACATTTTTTATTCATATTTTCTTATACATATACTACATACTTAAAATGTGAATAGACAATGGTCATTTTTTGACCACCTCATATTTACTAACCATTTTTTACAAGAAACTTCTTAATTTAGAAAAATAAGTTTTTATCATAATTTACCTAAATTTAGATGAAGCCAATTAATTTTAAATTTGATTGGACTATTGAAGGTCTAAAAAAGCTTCACGAGAATCTCTCTAATAACACTAGACCAATTCAATTAACAAGTAATTTCACAAATTTTAATAAAGGATTGGACAAAATTTTCAGGCCAATCATTTTCCAGTCCAGACTTCCCAGCAGTGGCATGGGAGTTACGTGTTGAACTTACTAAAGGAAGAAATAATATTAATGTCTGGCTTCGTCAATTAGGGCCAAATAATTTAAAGGGTTATGGAAATACAAAATATAAAATTTATGCAAATAATTATGATTCTGTAGTAGATATTGCTGAGTTAAGGGCAATTATTTATTTTAAAAATATTTTTATATTTTTTAAAGATCTACACACAGATTTGAAGATCAAGAAAAGTTGGGCTGGAGAAGTATTTCTTTAAACAAATTAGTTAGTAATTGTAAGTATATAAAGAGTTAATAGAAAAACAAAAAATTTTTGTAGCTCTAGGTAATTTAAACCTTTATTGTGAAGTTGAAATTAATTGTTATGATTCGGTTGATAATTTTAAGAAAAATTACCAAAATATTTTTGAGAATGGAATATTTAGTGATTGTGTTATTAAGGTATTTTTTTGAATAAAAATGGAAAATAATTAATTTTTGAAGGTTAGAGATGAGGTTATTAAAGCTCATCGTTGTATTTTGGCAGAAAATAAGTAGTGAAGTATTCCAAAAAATGTTTGAGGAGAATGACATGCTAGATATATCACAAAATGTATATTTTAAATCTAATAATGATTGGAGAGGGATACTTATTTGAATAAGAGAATTTTAAACTAAATAGGCATTGGATTACGCATTGTTTAGGTACTCCAATGCTTAGTTATTGGAGTAAAATATTTTAATGGGGAACAAATAATGAGAGTAGATCACAGCTAGAATGTTAACTATTTTATTATTATTATTATTTATTTATTAGTCTGTCAAAAGGATTTCAAGAAAGATTGATGGATTTAAGCCTATTAAGCTAAAATTTATCTAATCTCGTGCCCAAAACGAGGATATACCCAATTTTTGTATCCTTTATTTCTTTTTAATTTCGATTTAAATTCTATGTATCAATATAATGTTTTAATGATATACCAGAAGATTAAAAATTATTTCTCAAAATAATTTAGACGGAGATTACAATTTCTGATGCTTCTCCTGATTCTGTTAGAGATATGTTGGAATTTTTCTATACTGGAGAAATTAAAAGTTAAATCAAAAAATAATCTTAAAATTGTTTAATTTTAAGCCATATCGGAAAGTAATGTTGATGATCTTTTTGCTATGGCACATAAATATAAAGTGGAACCGTTGAAATATGAATGCGAACATTTTTTATCTTCAAAGATTAGCGGAGATTGGATTGGTTTTTAAATAATTTTATTTTAAAAAATAAATATTATTGTTTAAATTATGTAAAATCAAAAGTTTTTCTCAAATTTTAACACTCCAAATATTTTTTGAAATTTAAAATATAAGTTAAATCTATGTGCCCACGTGATTTAAAAAATTGAAATTTTGTTATGTATACTCAGACTAGGGATATATTTTTTTGTTCAGAAAGACTCGTTAAAAATAGGCTCTTGTTAAAGATTCGACTCGTTATTCAGAAAAGACATTGTTAAACCATTATTTTTAACCGCTTCATTTTATTTACTGGGGGAGATTTGTTTCAAGAAGGGACGTTAAAATCTTTATATCTTTATAACCATTTTGCCCGCATCGGGTATTAGGAATTAGTCTTGTTTGTATATCAATAAAAAATTAAATTTAAGCAAAACCAAAAATCGGACCGTGCCTGTGGTTGGACATCCACCTTTCCATCCTTGCAATCCTAATCCGCCAGATTTTGGTACAACCCATTTCTCTAATTTAAAATATTTTTTTTTAAATTTTAGATGGGAAAAATATTTTAAAATATTGCAAATTTATTTGTTTGTATAAAGCTGAAATTTTGGAGAAAGTAAAGAGAAATATATACTTAATTTTATTTAAAATTTTAATTTCAAGGCTTGTACAAATTATATTCGAGTAATTAAAAATTGGTTTTTGAAAAGTAAAGAATGGGAAGATGTTAAAAATAAATATCCAGAATTGGCTATGAAATTTTTGGAAATTGGATATTTGGAAATTGGGAATAATACAAATAAATATTTAAATTATCCAATGTATTGATAAATACATACTATTATTTTCCAAATATGGATGATTGGATAAAATGATGACTGTTAATTTAATTTTATGATTTTTTAGTTCAACTCTTATATTTTTTCATTATTGCCTTTTTTATTTTTCCTACCCACAGAACCCGTGTAATTCTATTTAGATGAAGACTATTACAACAAAATTTGATTGGACTGTTTACAATCTTAAAAAGATTCGCGAGGCTATATCTAACAGCAGTAATCTGCATTTGACAAGTAATTTTTCTTGTTTTGAGTATTTGTTTAAAATTTTGCAGGTGATCTATTTTCCTGTTCTGAGTTTCCTACTTTGGGATGGGAGTTACATCTATTCCTAGGAGGCGAAGCTACTGTTTGGCTTCGACAAATAGGGCCAGATAATATAAAAAATACTCTTGTGAATACGAAATATAAAATTTATGCAGAGCAATATTCCACAAGGACTGTTATCGCTAAGTTTTAATGATTTTTCGAGAATTTTTCATTTGTAATTCAGATCCACATACAAGTTTGAGAATAATGATAAGATGGGATTTTCTATTATTTCGTTGGATAGTTTTTTAAATCATAAAGGTAAAATGCAATGGCCAGAGTACAGCAAATCAACGTTTTTTTAAATAAAAAATGTCATTCATGCTCGTCGAGCCGAGTGGCATCAAAATTAGTCCGCGGAAACAACTGCGGCATATTGGGCTCAAAATAATCAAAACCCATAGGTGGAGTAAGCCGAATTTGGGTAAAAAATTCGAATATACATACAAATGGTAGCTCAATCGAAAGAGCTCCAAAAGCTGATTCGATTAACACCAAAATCATCTCGATTCGATGATTTTGAACAATGTTGTACCAACCAAATCTTCTATGGAAAAACTTTTGATACTTTTCCGTTATCACTGAGAACTTTTTTCCTTATTTTTGCAGAGAAAACAGTAGCATTTATTTTTATTGAGCATTAATGACAAAGAAATTTTGTTGTCATTCAGATTAGCTCGGCGAGCTCATTCGAATGAGCTATAAATTGTTTACATCTAAATTTAGAGAACGTTGATAAAGTGTACCAAGCAATATGCTAACCCTAAAAGATGTTATTTTTCTAGGCACTTTATTTCTTCATTGTGAAGTCGAATTTGACTGTTACAATTTAACTCTTGATTTGCAAGAGAATTATCTTAACATGTTTGAAAATGAAACATTTACTGATTTTGTTATTAAGGTTTGGGATTAGATCTTTTGTAAAATACTAAGTAAGTTTATTTTATAGGTTGACGATGAAATTATAAAAACACACCGTTGTGTTTTAGCACAAAATAGTGTGGTATTCCGAAGAATGTTTGATCAAAATTTAATGACTGAAGCACAAAAGGTCTATAAACTTAAATCTGAAAACGAATAGGATGAGTGGCTCTTTTTCGTAGAATAATATTCACAAAAAAATTTTAGGGAGAGGTCATACTGATACTTCTCCTGAATGTGTTCTTGCAATGTTGGAATTTTTCTATACTGGAAAAATTAAGGATGGTTTTTATTAAAAATATTTTCTAAATTTACTCTCTCATTTTAAGATATAATGGAAAGTAATGTTGAAGATATTTTTGCTATTGCACATAAATATGAAGTGGAAGGCTTCTAAAATAGGTATGGGTTTAATTACGTAAATTTAAACCAATTAATTTTTAATTGCTCTATCAAACATATAAATCTATATAAATCCCTAACAACCCCCTGCCATATGTAAGCGCATGGAATAGTCTTTGTGGCTGATTTAATTACATCAAAAAATTTTTTTTAACAATAAAAGTCGACATTTAAGAAAGTTTAAATTTTAAGATTCTTCAATAAAGTCTTTACAAGTGTATTATTTCAATATACCATATTTCCTGAAATAGTACCCCCCTGAATTAGCACTCCCCCTTAAATAATACTCCCGAGGAGGGTTGAAAAATAGTACTTCCAGGAGTACTGTTATAGAAAATACGGTATTTTATTTCCTTTTAGACAGCGGCAACATTGTAAAATACTGCAATATAATTAGCTTATATGGTGCTCCAGTACTGGAGGAGGTATAAATTTAGATTTTTATTCACGTTAATCGTTTTTATTTTTAAAGCGTGTAAAGGCTATTTTCGATTCAATAAAAGCTTAAAAATAGTTAACAAGAAATGGGAAGGTGTTATGGGAACGTGTTTACAATTTTTGTTGATAAATTTGTATTTTTTGGATTTTTTGTTTTTAAGTTATACTTATGTATATATTTTTCGTAATAAATTTAGACAAAACCTGATTTTTTGGAAGTCATAATTTATTTTTGTTTTTTAATTTATTTTTTTCCCTGATTTTTTGGAAGTCATTAAAAATTTAGGCTGTATATGAAAAAATTTAGGCTGTATATGAAAGGAATGCTGCACTCATAATTTTTCCTACTCCCCATAATGGTCAATTTCTCTCTATATTTAATTTATGCCGTAGGGAAAATACACGCGAAAAGGTGTGGTGTGTGCTCCGATGTGTGTGCTTGTTTTGTCTGTCCGAGTTCGGCAGACAAAACACTGACGAACTAGGAAGGACACAGACAGACAAAATACGGTCAGACAAAAGACGGACGAACTCGGACGGACACAGACAGACAAAAAACGGTCAGACAAAAGACGAACGAACTCGGACGGACACAGACAGACAAAAGACGGACGAACTCGGACAACACAGACAGACAAAAGACGGACGAACTCGGACGGACACAGACAGACAAAATACGTATATAGTTCATATATATATAGTTCGTCCGTCTTTTGTCTGTCTGTGTCCGTCCGAGTTCGTCCGTCTTTTGTCTGTCTGTGTCCGTCCGAGTTCGTCCGTCTTTTGTCTGTCTGTGTCCGTCCGAGTTCGTTCGTCTTTTGTCTGACCGTATTTTGTCTGTCTGTGTCCTTCCTAGTTCGTCAGTGTTTTGTCTGCCGAACTCGGACAGACAAAACAAGCACACACATCGGAGCACACACCACACCTTTTCGCGTGTATTTTCCCTACGGCATAAAAATAACAGAGAGAATTATATAGGAAAAATTGACCATTATGGGGAGTAGGAAAAATTATGAGTGCAGCATTCCTTTCATATACAGCCAAAATTTAAATCTCTTATAGAAATAATTCAATTTATTAGACAAAGTGTAGTTTACGACACCTTTATTTGGTTGAGTGATTTTGAGTCAATGTAATTCGACCCTCCTTAACTCCAATAGAAAATTTGGCTCTGTCTGAATTTTAACCACAAATATTAGAATTATAACTTTAAAAAATCAAAAAAATTTTTTGGAATTTTTTTTTCGAAAATATTTTTTGAAATTTTTAAATTCAATAGTTTAAATTGGTAAGGGTGAGTTCTCCTTTCTTTAGTTCCTAGTGCAAAGAAAGCCCTTCTGGTGAAAAAGCACATGTCATTAATCTTTCGGCAATTTTGAACTTTACAAGCCCTATATTTTCCTCCCGCAACTTTTTTCATTAAGATGTAGAGAATGGTCAGACTTCTTTCTTCATCAACTCCACTATATTTGCCTCTGGAATATTCAAATAAAAGACATGAATAAAGTAAAGATTAACTTCTTCTAATAATTTCCTTCCAGTGTTACCAAATTAGAAATTTACATCTGGATGAATATTCTTATTTATACATTCTATTTCAGTTATTTAAATGGCAATAAGTACCTGGTTCTGAATTTTAGAATTAATGGCTCGGTGTTATGTGTTTTACTTTAATTCTGTGTGAGTGGGCTTCCTATTCCCAAAAAACTTTAGGGGAATAGCAAATTCTAGGATATTGGTACACCCACGCAACGTTGGCCTAGGTCCCAATTGCTTAAGCTGGGGACTCACGACATAGACTGCCCATTTTAGGAAGTCTAAACATTCTCTAAATCTTAATGAAAAAATTGGTGAGAAAAAAAGGGTCTTTTTCACCATATTTCCTTTGAAAGGCTTTCTTGCTTGATGGAAAATTTTGACCTATTGAATTTAAAAAATTTAAAAAATTTTGAAAATAAATTTTCAAAAACTAAATTTTCAAAGCAAAGCGAAAACAACAGCGAAAATTACCACATTTTTCCAAATAAAGCCCAATCCTCAATTAGAGCAGGATTCTAACTTTGATGATAAATTTAAAGGCAAGAATTCTACCACTGCACCACTGATGAACACGTTCATAGACAAAAAGAAATTGTTTATATGTGTTTGTTAAATGTTTTTCCCATCTATTCAAATTATTCCCTCAAAATATCTTTTAAACTTTTCTTTCCCTTTTAAAACATTCCCCCCAAAACATTATTTGAATTAATTCTTTATATTTTCTTATTGACTCATTTCACTCTCATTTATCTTTTTTACGTACAAAGCTTTGACTTTTACGAACAAAACTTGACTTCATAAGCCTTAATCATTTATTTAGATGAAAATTCTTGCATTAAAATTTGATTGGCGTATTTACGATCTTAAAAATATTCGGAAGGTTCTATCTGCTGGCAGCTCTCTGCACTTTACAAGTAATTTTGCTTGATTTTATTTATTCACTTTAAATTCTTCAGGTGAACGATTTTCCAGTCCTGAATTTCCGAGTGTTGCTTGGGAGTTACATCTTGAGTTAAAACAAGATTCAAGTGATCTTTCTGTTTGGCTTCGCCAAATAGGGCCAGATAATATAAATGCTTCTGTGAATACAAAATATAAAATTTATGCATTTAAGAATTCTACATGCATAAATATTACAAAGTTTGAATTACTATTTCTCTAAAAGTTTTTCTATTTTCACTTTAGATCCACATACAAGTTTGAGAATCAGGATAAGATTGGTTATACTAATATTTCGTTCAACAGTGTTGTTCAAGTAGATGGTAAAAAACTAAATTGCTAACAATAAGCCTTAAAAATTGTATTTTAGGGCGTTTATATATTCATTGTGAAGTCGAATTTGAATGTTATAATTTAACTGTTGATTTGCAAGATGCTTATCATAAAATGTTGCAGAATGAAACATTTACTGATTTTGTTATTAAGGTTTAGGATTAAATATAAATTTACCTAAATTTATTTTCCAGGTTGACGATAAAATTATAAAAACACACCGTATTGTTTTAGCACAAAATAGTCAAAAATTGATGGCCGAAGCACAAAAGGTTAACAATTTATGAATAAAAAACGAGTAAGACGGGTTCTATTTAGTTTTGATCATAACTCGACAGAAATGTCTGATTGTTATGATTTTGGTATACTTTAAAATGTCGATGAAGTGGAATTTAGAACCCATTCACTTCATTAGGTTTCCAAAAAAAGCAATAAATATTGTCAACATTAATATTTAAATCTTTTTAGGATGAGGTCATAATTTCTGATACTTCTCCTGAATGTGTTCGTGCAATGTTGGAATTTTTTTATACTGGCAAAATTGATGATGGTTTCTATTAAAAATATTTTTTAAATTTATTCTTTAATTTTAAGCCTTAATGGAAAGTCATGTTGAAGGTATTTTCGCTCTTGCACATAAGTACGATTTGGAAAAGCTGAAATATGTATGTGAGCGTTTTTGGTCTTCTAAAATAGGTATGGATTTAATTATAAATTGTAGAGAAGTCCAAGACTTGGTCTTGAGCAGTAATGCTCAAGACTGGCCTTCCACTTTTTAAAATTTTCCCAAAGAAGGGTTTTCTCAAATGAAAAAAATCTCAAAAGAGGAATCTTTTTGGTTTGTTGGCATTCCAAATTCTCAATTTGGAAGGGCAAAAAATGGGACCAAAAAATTGACTTGAGTGTTGTTGATTTCTGGTTTTGAATCTTTGGGTCAAGTCTTGGGGTTTAGTGTACTTTGCAGTCTTGGATATCTCTAGTAGATTGGGTACTTACCCTTATTATTTAAAAATATTTTATCTAGATAGCGACAACATTGTAAAATACTCTGCTTTAATTAACAGATTAAAGGCTAACAAATTAGAAGCTCCAATGCTTGAAAAAGTTTATATTTAAATTTTCATTTCGTTAATCGTTTTTCCTTTTACAGCGTGTAAAGGCTGGTTTTGATTCAAATACTTAACAAAAATACGGAATTGAATTTTTACAAATTGCCTTTAAATTTTATTTTTTGTTGACAATATAAAAATATTTTTTTATTTATCTATCAAAAAATCAGACTATTATTAATACTTTTATCTATCAAAAAATATTAAAGGAAGGGCGGAATTATATATGTATTTCTTTCCTTACCTCCTTGATCTGACTTTGAATGGTCAATTTCCCTTAGTCAATTTCCCCTCTGGTCCGGTAGCTCTGGTCCGGAAAAATTACTAATTTAATTCCACATAAATCGTAAATTACGATAAATTACGATTTTTTATTCTATTATTTTTAAATTTTTCTTCAAATTTACCAGAAATAGAAATTAATTTGGGAATAAATTTACAAAATTGCTATATTTTCTTCTTGGGCCAGTTCCTATACGTTTGCACTTTTTTGTTATGGTCTGATTTTATTATTAAATTTATATGTATGTTCCATAGTTTTTGAAATATATGGAGGCGCTAAAGAAATCAGAGATCTGGCTACTGGCCTAAAAAATTTTCAACATTTTCTCCAACGTCCTGAAAGTTTTCCGTGCCTTAAGCACGTTAGATTTTCAAAATTTCAAGATTCGGTTTGAAATCGTCAATCCTAGACATCGGGACTTGGATGGATTAAGGGTTTTCTGAGGGATTGAAATTGATTTTGATTTTAGGGTATTTGTCTTGGTCTCGAGTCTTTGAAAATTGTCGGTCTCGAACGCCTCTAATATCCATGGATGTGGAGTGATTAGGTATGGATGAGATTAAAAGGATTAAGTTTCTCGTAATATAACATATTTCCCCATTATATGGCCACGTCTAAAAGACCCCAAACTATTGAAAATGCATATTTTTCTCTTTGGACGAAGTTATGGTCATACGAAGTATTGTCTGGACGAGGTTTTGGTAATTCGGAGTTTTGTCGGTCGAAGAATTGTCTGGACTAAATTTTGTCATTCGAAGTTCAGCCCCTCACCCGTTTATATAATATAATGCTGAAATTTCAAAGAAAGTAAAAAGAATGTAATTTTATTGAAAAATATCTTTTTTAGTAGTAAGTAGGGTTGTGCCAAACCGTTTAGCTAAACGGTAAACGGTAAAAAAAATAAAACGGTATTTTTGCTAAAATTAAACGAAACGATAATCGGGTCCCAGATAAACGGCATAAACGGTAAACGGTCCCTCTAAACGGCGTTTAATTCGTTTAATTTTTTCTTAAATTTAGTGGCTTAAAACGTGAATCTTTGCCTTCTGACCGATATCCCAACTCAATTCTCCTATTATTTATATTCAAATCCTCCTTATTTCCAAAACCACTGATATTAATTACCAGGGGTGATATCGGGTCTCTCTATCTTACCCTCTAAATTCATTGCTATGATGAATTTATTATTGAATATAATTTTTATAAAGAGCGATGATCATAATTAATGATTTTTCATCGATTTTTGTGAATTATGGATTGATTTTAAAAAATTTTAAAAATAAACGGTAAACGGTCGTTTAAACGGGTTTTTAAAAATAAACGAAACGGTATACGGGTCTCAGATAAACGGTATACGGTTTTTTCAAAATTAAACGGTTTGGCACAACCCTAGTAGTAAGGTTGGCGAATCCGGAAAATCTCTTTTTTAAAACCAATTTAAAATTTGGTTTTTGAAAAATAAAATATGGGAAGATGTTAAAAATAGAATTATCGCTATAGAATTTTTGGAAGTTGTATATTTGGAAATTGGAAAGAATAAAAATAATAATCCAAAAAAAAAGATAATTTATGACTTTTAAACTAATTTTATGATTTTAAAAAATTTTAAATCTAATTTAATTTTTTGTTCATTATACTTAACTCCTCTTTTTAGCATAAATAAAAGTTTAAACATTTTTTAAAAAAATTTTACTTGGTAATCTTATTTAAATGTCTCTTCCCATTTATTCAAATTATTCCCTCAAAATATATTTTAAATGTCTCTTTGATAGAACATTTCCCCAAAACATTATTTGAATTAATTCTTTATATTTTCCTATCAACAATTTTCATAACTCATAGATCAGTCTTCTTATATTTAATCCTTCTTTACTTTCCGCCCTCTATTACTTAATATATAAATAGTATTGGTATTCCTGATTTGAGGTTCTATTTTGAGATTTTTATGGTAAAACCTTCTTTGAGAGCCTAGACTCCGATTCTTCCGATATATACATATGTCACCTCAAAGATATTAGGCTTAGATTATGTTACTAGCACAGAACCTAACCACCTATGGTTTTTCGATTTTCAAGGGGCTTTATGTCGGCCCATTAGTTGAGACCGAGGGCTAATTTCGGTGAAAATCGACTCAGCTCACCGAGCTCTTTCAATTGACGTATAAATCGTCCATATCTGGGTCTGGACCCTCAAAGCAACCCTTTCCATTTTATTATAAATAAATTTTTGAGATTTTTTAAATTTTGAATTGTTATAAAGGTTTAATTACAAGTAGATTTAATGGTTTGAAATGATTCTTTTTCGAGATCAGCGTTCTTAAGTACCCTTAATACAAAATATCAAAAGATTGGATTAGAATCATTAGAGCTTTCCGAAACAATAACTTTTTTGTCATCTTCTTACCCGAAATTCCTTTTAATTACTTATTTAGATGGAAACTCGTGCATTTAAATTTGACTGGCCTATTTACTATCTTAAAAATATTCGAGACTCTTTATCATTCAGCAGTAATCTGCATTTGACAAGTAATTTTTCATGTTCTTTGTGAATATCTTTTTTAAATCTAGGTGAACGATTTTCCAGTTATGAATTTCCTACTTTCGGATGGGAGTTACATCTGACCCTAGGATGTACTGATGCTATTTGGCTTTGCCAAATAGGGCCGGATAATACAAATACTCTTGTGAATACGAAATATAAAATTTATGCGGAGCAATTTCCAACACGTACACTGATCGCCAAGTTTTAATTATTTATCTCTCTAATTTTTAATTTGTATTTTAGATCCACATACAAGTTTGAGAAGCAGAATAAGCTGGGATACTCTACTATTTCATTAGATAGTTTAACTAAAAATGGTAAAAAGCGATATGCTAAACCTTAAAAGAGATGTATTATTTTTCCAGATTCTTTAATTTTTCATTGTGAAGTCGAATTTGACTGTTACAATTTAACTCTCGATTTGCAAAAGAATTATCGTAAAATGTTAGAAAATGAAACATTTACTGATTTTGTCATTAAGGTTGGGATTAGATGAAAGTTTACCTAAATTTATTTAACAGGTTGGAGATGAAATTATAAAAACACATCGCTGTGTTTTAGCACAAAATAGTGCAGTGTTCCAAAGAATGTTTGATCAAAATTTAATGGTTGAAGCACAAAAGGTTTACAATTTATAATTCTTTGTTTATATCTCGCCACCCACTTCTATTTGAGTCCTAGATTAATTGTTATTTTTAGCTGTCAATCATTCAACCCTTCACACATTATAAGTAAACGGTAAGTTAAAAGTAGCACAATTAGAAAGGTATTTTTCCCTCGGTTTTCCGATCTCCAAAGAAAAGGCAAAAGCTCATTGGAAATGATATTGATCATAATTCATTTTCTTTGAATAAAGTTTAAAATTTCTTTATCTTAACTAAAAGATAACATTCATGATCGCCTCCTTTCTAGTATTGCTCCTTCTAACTTACCATTTACTTACGATATGTACATATGTGAGGGGAAGGGTTCCGTGACTTTTGCGCCGAGAACATTTGCGCCGCGACTTATGCGCCGCGACTTTTGCGCCGCGACTTTTGCGCCGCGACTTATGCGCCGAGCGACTTTTGCGCCGGGGGACTTATGCGCCGCGACTTTTGCGCCGGGCGACTTTTGCGCCGGGGGACTTATGCGCCGCGACTTTTGCGCCGGGCGACTTTTGCGCCGGACGACTTTTCCGCCGCCACTATCATTAATAACTATGAAAAACTACAGCCGGACCTCACTATAGAAGATGTAGGATAGTTGGAGATCTTAGGATATCAAGATCCGGATCCTATATCCGACCTAAAATTTTCGGCTATCCGGCCTTTTTCATATCCGGATATCTGGACCCTACAACCCTACACTATAGTGCACCTCTTCTGGATACCTGAATAGAGGTAGCAGACCAAATATCTGTTTCCGAAAAAGTCAAGCTCTTTGAAGATGACCCTTCTAGGGGGTCGGTTTATTTTTCAACCTTCCATCTAGGGAGTGTACTTCACGAAATATTGTACTTCCTTAAATTCCTTCAGCTCCTGGATACCATTTTTTAAGGAGTAAACTATAATTAGGTCCGACTGTAGATATTATTTTTTTAAATTATTGCGGCGCAAATGTCGCGGCGCATAAGTCGCCCGGCGCAAAAGTCGCGGCGCACAAGTCGCCCGGCGCATAAGTCGCGGCGCACAAGTCGCGGCGCAAAAGTCGCCCGGCGCATAAGTCGCGGCGCAAAAGTCGCGGCGCAAATGTTCTCGGCGCAAAAGTCGTGATACCAGGGGAAGAATAATTAGACAGTAAAAAATGAGAATTAAAGGGTGGGGTTATGAAAAAGGAAGGTTCTCAATTTGTGGATAAAAACGAGTAGGATGATGTACATGTGCAGAAATCATTAAATAAAAAATGATTGAAATAAAATCATTAAATATGAATCATTTGAATTATTGAACAAATAAAATGGTCGAAAGTTATTGAGAATGAAAAATTAATAAATGAAAAAAAGGGATAGCATCTAGCCGTAAATGCAGTTTAGGTAACTCGCTGTTAAAGTCGATCAAAATGATTTTTTTACATATTTTATCAGTTTGTCGAGCGGATAAAATTCACAAATAAATTTTAGGGTGAGTTAATAATTTCTGATGCTTCTCCTGAATCTGTTCGTGCAATGTTGGAATTTTTCTATACTGGAGAAATTAAAAGTTAAATCAAAATATGTATATCTTTAAATTTATTTTTAAAATTTTAAGCCTTATGGGAAAGTCATGTTGAAGGTATTTTTGCTATTGCACATAAATATCAAGTGGAGAAATTGAAATACATATGTGAGCGTTTTATGGCTTCTAAACTAGGTATAGATTTAATTACGTAAATTTGAACCAATTTTTCATTATAATTTCTCTAGTACAGTATCGCACGAATATATTTTGTTCTTTAAATTTCTATTTAAAGAATTTTATTCGGTGGTTTTAATTTCTCTAGTACAGTAGCAACTCCTAGAGGAAAGAATGCAAAAAAGTGAAGAAAAGTCAGCATTCTATTTGCGGACTAGGGCCTATTTCACCAAACGATTTTTACATTCCACTGTCGACAGAGAAATGCCAATACAAAATAACCACTATTATAACACAGCTTAAAAGCGCTGTCATAATTTTTCCTCATTTTATCAATTTTATTCGGGTGAACACTCACTGCCCGACATTGAGTCTAACCATCGTTGGAGCTAATTTGTATTGACATTTTTACTCAACAGTGACAGTAAAAGTCGTTTGACGGAATAGACCACTGGTAGGACTAGACATTTGCCAGACTAAGATTTTTCAATAAAGACCTTATTTGAGTGTTATTATTTTAATATTTTAATATCTTTTAGATAGCACCAACATTCTAAAATGCTGTAACATAATTAGCTTATATGGTGCTCCAACACTTGAAAAAGTATAAATTTAAATTTTTATTCACGTTAATTTTTTTTCTTTTAAAGCGTGTAAAGGCTATTTTCGAGTGAATAAAAGCTTACAAACAATTAATAAGAGACGGAAAGGGTTATAAGAACATGTTTACAATTTTTGTTGATAAAATAAAAAAAATAACTTGCCTATTTTTTAATCCTTTATTTTTGATTTATTAAATATGTAAATCTTATTAGAATATTTCATTTTTAAAAATTTTTTCTATAATATTTTCAAAATAAGTCAATCTTGCTAATTTCTCCACAAAGATTAAGAATTTAAGAATAATTTTTATTTAATTTGGCGTTGTATTTTGACTATATTTTCCTTTGCGAAGGAGGCCACAAAAGGACATTGTTATAACATTTAAGAGTTGTTCTGATTTTTACAGAAATCGGTAAAAGTGAAAGGTTTTGACTCCGGATTAACTTCCGGTAAAAGTTAGTTTTGTTTCCCCCTTTTTTCTCATTTTTTCATCTCCCCTTTTCATATCCCTCAAGCTACGGAGGGTAGGCCGGACATGGCCTTTACAAGTTTTTGCCAATTAACAATAAAAGTAGCCCGATCTTTTAACTCGTTTTTGCCCGTTCCGGTCTTTTAGTGCACTGGTCTTTTGCACAGACACGTTCTCTTTTTTCTCTCCTGCCTCCCAACCTTCATCTCTTTTGTTGGCTCCTATACAAAACACCGAATTCTTAAGATATGGAATCTTAAAATCTCGAGACGGTCGTCGCTCCAATCGACATGCGTATTTTTTCTAAATTTTTTCCGTACCCTATTCCGTACCGTAATACCGATGCGGAATACCGATGCGGAATACCGATAAATGTTCTGAGCGGTCACGATTCTGTTTATCTACCTTTATGGGTAACCAGCAGAGGTCGATCGGAGTCAGTGGTCTCGAACTTTTACCTCAGGTACACTACACTATATGTATCCCTTTCTTCTTTCGCCGAATTTTTGCCTCAAAAACAGTTTCCCATCGAAGATTCAGTTGGTCATAAATTTGTTATAGATCATTGAATCAAGCTGATTTTGGTACCTTTCGACTCAGCTCGACGAGTTCTAAAGATATAAGTTTCTCCATAAAAGAAAAAAGTGTTTCTCGAACTTTTGGTTCACAAAATAAAGTAATCCCTGCGATTCTTTAATTTTTATCGCTCACATTTTTCGTGTTTTCGAATTCTTTCTTGTATATTTTTTAATCACTATTAGATGAAGATTCTTGCATTAAAATTTGATTGGTGTATTTACGATCTTAAAAATATTCGGAAGGTTCTATCTGATAGCAGCTCACTGCACCTCACAAGTAATTTTGCTTGTTTTTATTTATTCACTTTAAATTCTTCAGGTGAACGATTTTCCAGTCCTGAATTTCCGAGTGTTGCTTGGGAGTTACATCTTGAGTTGAAACGGGATTCTAGTGATATTTCTGTTTGGCTTCGCCAAATAGGGCCAGATAATATAGATGCTTTTGTGAATACCAAATATAGAATTTATGCAGGAAAAATATATATGCACCATTTTAAGTACATTGATATCGCCAAGTTTGGATTATTTTTTAGAATTTTTTTATTTGTATTTTAGATCCACATGCATGTTTGAGAATCAGAATAAGATGGGATATTCTACTATTTCATTGGATAGCGTACAATTTGGTGGTAAAAAAGAAAATTGCTAACAATAAATGAGCCTTAATAATTATATTTTTAGGACTTTTACGACTCCATTTACAAGTGGAATTTGATTGTTACAGTTTAACTGTTGATTTAAAAAAGACCCATCGAGATATGTTGGAGGATAAGATATTTACTGATTTTGTCATTAAGGTTGGGATTAGATGAAAGTTTACCTAAATTTATTTAACAGGTTGGAGATGAAATTATAAAAGCACATCGCTGTGTTTTAGCACAAAATAGTGCAGTGTTCCAAAGAATGTTTGATCAAAATTTAATGGCAGAAGCACAGAAGGTATAAACTTAAATATATTCTCACATAAAAAGAGCACATATTCTCTTTTTCGAGAATAATATTCAGAAAAAAATTTTTAGGGTGAGGTCATAATTTCTGATACTTCTCCTGAATGTGTTCGTGCAATGTTGGAATTTTTTTACACTGGAGAAATTAATGCTGGTTTCTATTTGAAATATTTTTTAAATCTATTCTTTTATTTTAAGCCTTAATGGAAAGTCATGTTGAAGGTATTTTCGCTCTTGCACATAAGTACGATTTGGAAAAGCTGAAATATGTATGTGAGCGTTTTATGGCTTCTAAAATAGGTATGGATTTAATTATAAATTGTACTTTATTTACTTAGGCATTTAATAATTAAGGTCGATGTTAGAAAGAATTTAACCTTTAGTGTTTAAAAATATTATTTTAGATAGCAGCAACATTGTAAAATACTGTAATATAATTAGCTTATATGGTGCTTCAACTCTTGAAAAAGTATAAATTTAAATTTTTATTCACGTTAATCTTTTTTTCTTTCACAGCGTGTAAAGGCTATTCATGAATCAAATATTAGCAAAAATTAATACTGAACGGGAAGATTTGAATGAATTTTTACGCAAATGGCCTTTAAATGTTATTTATTGTTGACAATATAAAAATATTTTTTTTATTTATCTATCAAAAATCGTATAAATTAAGACGCAAAATCAAGATATTCTCTAAAATCCAATTTCGGTCTTTAGTATACTTGATTTGACAAAGTTATGACCGTTTGTTTTTGCCCCTTCCCCAAGGTTTTCGCGGAAAAAAGTTTTTGCCGCTGCGGAGGAAGCCGGGCATGTCGAGCGGAACGACGGCCGCCGCTTCGCTACGGTCGCCGCGAGCGAAGCGAGCACGACCGCAGCGAAGCACGGCCATCGTGTAGCGAAGACCATGCCCGGCCTACCCTCCGTAGCAGCACAAAAACAGTTTTTCCAGCGAAAATTCTGCTGGTCATAACTTTGTCAAAAATCATCTAATCGAGCTGATTTTGGTGTCATTCGACTCAGCTCGATGAGCTCTTTCGAATGAGGTATAATTTGCATTTTCGAATTTTTCACCCCAAAAAAGTGCTTTGTCCCCCCTATGGTTTTTCAATTTTCGGGGGCCTATATCTCAGCCCCTTTATGAGTCCGCACAAAAATTTTTTCACCATTCGACTCAACTCGACGAGCTCTATCGAATGACATATATTTCGGCCAATTTCGGCTCTGTTCGTTTTCCGAAATTATACCCTTTTAAATTTTGTGGAACCCGTAATTTTGTAAAAACTTTAACATATCACAGGTTTTCAAATTAAATAACAAATTCTATTTCATGCCACAAGCATCATTATCCCCACCTTCCTCTCTTCTTCTATACATTTGATGACGCTTATATTGCTCAAAATGATTCTAAATTAATTTTTCTATTTTTTAAAAATAAATTTTTTCTTGCCTCCCATTCAGGCATATAATCATTTTCCCATCTATCCATTTGTTGTTTCCATTTAATAAAAGATTCTCCCAAATCAGCTAGGGAAATTTTTGTATTTTTTAATTTTATTTATTAAGGTTTTTTGGTTCCCATTTTCCTGTTCGGATAATTAAAGGGGATAACTTCCTTTAAATTCAATTTGTTTTCAAATTCCTAAATTCTGTAAATTTCTCATCTCTCTGCGAGGATATAGGAATAAACTGATTTTTTAAAATAAAAGTCTACTGTGTTGTTCTCCCTCCCCCACAGAATTGACTCAAATAATTATTGCAAAATGGGATTATAAAATACACTAGTAAACTATATAGGTCCACCCCAGAAGACCTACACCCTAAAGACCTTTTGACCTGCAGATCAAAATATTGTAGGTCTTCTGGGTCAGAAGGTCTTCTGACTGAGTATAGGTCTTTAGGGTGTAGGTCTTCTGGATTCACCCCAACTACTTACACAGCTTTTTTTATTAAATAATTTTTTTAAAAATTTACCAGAAATAGAAATTAATTTTGGAATAAATTTCCAAAAATTGCAATGTTTTCTTCTTGGTCCAGTTCCTATTCGTTTAGCACCTTTTTGTATATAATCTGATTCTATTGTTAAATTTATATATTCCATAGTTTTTGAATTATATGGAGGCCAATCAGAAATATAAGAATTGTCTGGATTGCGGTTTGGGTCGCCTGTTCGTGCAAAATTTGCCCAAAAACGCATAAAACGAGAACCTTTAAAAATTAAATAGGTAAATAGGTTAGAGTTGGGTTGACTTTGAAATTGACTTGAAAAAATCTTGGGAAATTTTTGGATATCCTAATCCGATATCAGAACCGAATTTTCGAATATCCGGACATTTTCTGATCGAATGCACAGATCCTCCAACTCTAATTTAAATTATATTCAAATTCCACATACTCAATTCTTGTTCTTCTTTTGTATATTTAAATTGTTTCCGATTATAAGGTTCTCCGAAAATAAAATTAATTTCATAACCGTGAAGAACACCTAAAATATTTTACATATATTTTTAGTCTTTAAAATTTTTACCCATCCATTCAGGCCATGTTTGTTGAGATGCGCGATGGGAAAACCTTTAAAATTATTTTTTTTTTCAAATTTAAAATAGATTACATATAATAATAAGTATCTGCTCCATGTTCACTATGTGCCAAAGCAAATTCACTTAAAAATATTGTTTTTTAATTAAAAAAAAAGTCTGTTTTTATTGTTTAATTAATCTATATGAAATTAACTATTTATTTTTAATTTAAGAAAAGTCATACATAATTACTTAAACTTTTTATAAAATTTTGCTAATCGTTAAACAATTTTTTAAATTAATTTTAAAAAGTTAGAAATACTGCTTCATTAAATCAAAAATATATACTAAATTACCTAATTAAAAATTTCTTATAATATTTAATTTTTAAAGAAAAAAATTTCTTTTCAGAATTTACATTGAAAAATAAACTTACTTAACATTACAAGTAAACAAAAAATCTCCAAGCATTTTATCAAGACTGAAAAAATTTTTTAAATAAATTTTTTTACTTTCAATTTACCTATCTACCCAATGTCCTGATTCTATAGGTAAACCTTCAGGTTCATAATAATTTAAAATTGATTGTAATGCAAGGGATGATTTTAATATCTTTTTTAAATTAATATTTAATTTAAATTTAATTACTTGTCTTGGAAGTAAACTAGAAACACTTTTAATCCAAACATCTCTACTTTTTATAAAGTCCCTTAAAAATAAAAATTTTAAATTATTTTTAATTTTTCAAACTTTTTCTCAAAAAATTCTGCAGGAGGAAATACATCCTGTTAAGGAAAATAAAAATATATTTATTTAAATTTATAATTAACGATAAGGGTGTAGATTTATAAAACGAAAATTATAGATAACTTTATAGATTTTAAAAATCTAATTTGAATTAGGGTTGGCCACACCTGATTACTAACCGGTACCCCGGTTTTCGGCTTTGAGTTTTAGTCAAATTACAGATTTTATTTTTTAGGAGGGGGTTGGGTGGGGATTTTTTTAAAAATCACTCATTTTCATAAATCTCATAAAAACGGTTAATTTTTGGTAAAAAATTTCCATAACTTTGGCCCTGTCAAATTCTAATCTGAACCTTTCAAAAAATTCAAAAATAATTTTGGTCTAGTGATCAGAAAAATATTGAAAAATTTTCGGAAATATCAATTTGTCCATAACCTCCGAAATATTTTATTCAGAAATTCTAATTTTATTTACAAATAGTATAGCCAATACTATTTAAATTATATTTCCTAAATTTCAAGGCTCCAAGTCACTAAAATGTGCCATTTCTTGCGCCGTAACACCCCAAAGTTAATTAAATTTAATTAAACTTTACCGCTAATTGATAGACAATAAAATAAATTGCCTTAAAAATAAAAAATTTTTCTAAAATTTCTTTTTAATTTTCTACCTCATCAAAATTACTTCCAGCCAATAATTGGGTTTTCTTAAAATTTCCTCGTTTTAAAGAAGTTTCTATATTTTCTACAAGAAATTCACCATCAATGACAGGCACCCAAGGAAAGTCTGCAAATTCCATTACTGGACTCCATTCTGAGTCTCTTTAAATTAAAATTAAATTTTTTTAAATTATTTTAAAAGTAATTTTGCTGATAAATTTAAAAATAAATCAGAAATAAATCAAAAATATTTCTTTATTAAAAGCATAATTTATTTAAAAACTACCTAAGTTTATCAGCAGATGCCTCATGTAAACATCTCAAAACTTCATCCATATTCCATTGGTCTGGGGCTAAATGAGACATATTTCCATTCCCGCATTTCATATATTCTTTAAATAAATTTAAATAATTTTTAAAATTTAAAAATAAAGAAAAGAACTGAAAATTTAGAGAAAATTTTTTCGAAAATTTGAAGGTAAAAAAATTTCCAACCATATAAAATAACAGCTCTGTGCAATGCTACCTTAATAACTTTAATTTATTCTTAATAAAAAAATTTTTTTTTCAAAAATAATTTTGTTTAAATGCTCGCCACCTGCTTATTTTCTACTGCCCATGGGGCAGTAGCTGCTCCACTTTGTAAAATTGACCGAGTAAAATAAGGTTGAGAAAGAGGAGATAACATATGCCTTTAAATTATTTGTTTTAAGAAAAAGAATAAAAAACAAAAAATAAAAAACATCGAAACAGAAGCTCCCCCAGCACTTTCACCAAATAAAGTAATTAAGGAAGGATCACCTCCAAATACTATAATATACATAAGGCATTTTATAGAAATAATTTAATTTTTATTCATTAAAATTTAAGTTAAACCTCTAATTTTAAAAATCGCCGTATTTTTTCCCCGATTTTTACCCTCTCTTTCATTTTTGTTGGATGCCGTTTTTGCAGCCCTTTTTTGCCTCTTTGCCCTTCACTCAACTATTTTTTATTAAATAAAAAAGTCTGTAATATAGAGGTTTTACGTTAAATAGAGGTTTAACTATATGTATATCTTTAAAAACCTTGTATATTTTTATATACCCATTTTAAAGCAAGTAGTTGATCCCATAAACCCATATTGCCGGGAGCTTCTTCTCTACCCAAATAGAGAAAACCAAATACAGTAACACGGTAATTTACAGTTACAATAATTACATCTTCTTCTCTAGAAAATAATTAAAATATAAAATAATTTTTATCTTTTCTCCCCAAAAAAGTGTGATAATATAGAGATCCCGAAACTAAACTCAACATATATAATTCCCCTGTTCAAATCCCTCAGTTATCCCAATTAAATGACTTGATATGATAGAAAAATCCCATAAAAATTAAAAATCCAATCTAACCCCGCAAATATTTTCCCATCATAAACATCAAGAGAAGCCGTCCCACTCCAAAATCCACCTCCATAAATCCAAAAAAGAACAGGCAAATGTTTTTCTCTATCAATTTCACCGGGAACATAAATATTTAAATAAAGGCAATCCTCTAAAATTAAATTCAAAATTCATAGAAGCTTTTTTCTAAATTAACCAGAACAAGGAGTATTAGAATTCCACATTGTAGCCCCATAAAAATCACCAAAATAGGTATCTGGAGATTGAACACAAGAGTCACGGAAAGCTTGGAAAAATTAATAAATTTTTTAGATTAGTTTTCGCTGAAGTGAAAGCCCATCAACGCCAAATTTTAGAAATTTATAGAAAAAAATATTATATCTAACTAAAAACCCAATATCTTAGCCTCCATCTCAGAGTAGAGAAATTTAAGAGAACTTTATAGGAATATTTGGATCCCGTCCTCAACGGCCTGAAACATTCCACGTGATTTAAATTAGAGAGCGAACCAATCGAGTTTTAATGACCGTTACCTAGATCATGACCGATGAAAGGACTAAGAAAGGCACCGACCCTACCAGAATTTAGTGTATATTCCATCCTAAATTTCTACGAATTATTTGGAAGTTAAAAATTAATTTAAAAATTTTTATTTACTAGTAGCATTCCATTGTTCTCTCCAAGGACGTTTTGGAATAGGCCGTCGAAATCGAAGTTTTCCTATTTAAGTTGAATTTCTTTTACTTTTAAGAGAATTATTTAAAAATTAACCAATGGGGGGTTCAGCAAAAGGAACACCCAAAAATTGAGAAATATATTTTCCTGTAGCTGCTTGTACAAATGACCCAAATATTGGGGAACCATCAGATAAATTTACATAAACAGCTGCTGACACCACATACTAAAAAAATTTTTGAATTTTCTTATAAAAATTATAAACCACATTAATTTATATTAAATTAGATTTAATTTACTTTCCAACTCTATTAAAGAGAATATCAATTTAAAAAAAACACCTGTGAAAGAAAAACAAAAGGGAAATAAAGAAGATGTCGCAAAGACAAACAAAACCCATTATTTGTTTTTAAACTTTTTATTCTTTTTCTGTCCTCTATTGAATAATCCATCATTTTTTTAAATTTGTTGAAAAAAAAACAATAATAAATTGCAACAAAACTTTAAAAAATTAATGAAAAGAAGATTATTTAGAGTAAAAATTTAAGGAAAAGTAATTGAAAAATTCATCACTTTTTTAGTATTTTCTAATAAAAAAATAAAAACAAAGATATCCAATAAAATATTAACGGATATATCGAGGTTAATTGGAAAGTTTGCGCCCGTTTTCCAAGAATCTGTTTCAGCCTATTTTTGGAAGGGAAACGTTTGGTTTCATGTAGAGTTCGAAATTCGGAAATCGAAATTTCGCCGCAGCTCTGGTTGGGACATAAATAAATCGGGCCAATCCTAGTTTCATAGCCAATGGAAAATAGGTACATGGTTCACTAAAAAAATTAGATTATTTTTTGATAATTTTAAAGAAATGTTCATTGAGTTTGCAATAATTTGTTTCAATATCAATAAGATTTTAAAATTTCTAATTAATTAATTTTCTTCAATGTATCAGGAAAAATATTTTATAAAAACTAAGTAAAAAGGGGGAAATATTAAAAACATAAGGTGATTAATTTTTTATATACTATTTGCTTCTTTTTTTAATCAGATGATATGTATCAAATAGATAAAACAATTAGATAATAAATTAAATAATTTCTTTTAATTTACGTCAATATTTTTTAAATAAATTAAATTAAAAAATAATTAAAAATCAATTTTTAATAAATAAAATAAAATAAAAAGTGAGCAAATAAAAATTAAATTTAATTATTTAAAAGTATTTTTTGATAAGAAAAAATGAAAAATTAATCCAAAATATAAACAATGGGTTTAAAATTATTAAAAAAAGGTTAATTAGTGAAAGAGAGGATTAAAAGAAAGTCAGTAATTTTCTGCAACGTTCAACTAACTTACGGAGCTTATTTTTCGATAATGTAAAAAAACTAAAAATATTTTCAAAAATTTCTAATTTTGATCAAATAAATTTTCATACAAACTTAGAGACGAATATCTAATTTATATTTTTGGCAATAACAAAGATAGATTACCTATATTAAATATATATTTATATTTCCAACAAAAAAAATCAGAAAGAAATTGTAAAAAACTTTAATAATATATTTTAGTAGACAGATGGAGAAGATGGAAAAATAAAATCTTTTTTAAAAAAATAATAAAGAGATTTTCCTCTTTAGTTATTAACGTCATCAAGAAAAGAAGATCTAGTAAAAGGTGATGCTGGAAGAAAATCTTATCCATACAACAGCTGTTCATGCCCTCAATAATTTCTTTTGCTTAAAATAAATATTTCTTTGTTGGATTGGGGGAGCTTAAAAAGGGTTGAAATAATTTTTAAAAATATTTAAATATAAATAAACACAAAATTATCTGGTACTTAACTGTTATCTTTATTGTAATTTTTGATAATATACTACATATTTTAACCCTTAAATAAAATCTAAATGTCCTAAAGAAATACAAATATTTATATTACAATATTGAGTTGCCATTTTCGAGTCCTTTTTGGGCCAAATATCCTATGCCCGACTCTATCTTTCAGTCCATTTTGGCAACCCTAATTAAAATAATTGTCCAAATTCAGAAAAATCTTTTGGTTTAAGAATATTTCTCATAAACTTTTCATTTTTAAATAATAATCCACTATATTTTTACAGTTTTTTTTTCATATATTTTTTTAGAAATTTGTTAGAAAAACTTTAAATCATTACACATTTACATTCAAAACTTTAAAAAAAGGTATATGCGAGAAGGATGCTTTTTTGAAAATTTTTAGAAAAACATTGTCTCAAAAAATATTTTATTTTTTTATCACAAACGTTTAATTTTTCGATTCTTTTTAACCAAAATATTTTTCTTTTTCCTTCTTCTAATTATTTTATTTGTTTTCTCAATTTTCTTTTCATCTTCATTAATTACTTCCTTTCCTTCTTCCATAATTTCTTCTTCCTTCTCTTCTTCTTCCCTTCCAACTTCCTTTTCATTTTCTTCTTTTTGTTCTTCCTTTCCACCAAAAATCATTTGTAAAAAGTCCTTTTCTCCGCTTAATTGCTTTGATTTCTCCAATTTATTTTCATTAATAACTTTCTTCTGATGATGTTGCATTAAATAACGTTTCCAAAGCCCCGATTTCTTTAAAACACGCTCTTCCAATTTTTTAAGTCTTTCACCTTTTTCTACCTAAATATAAATATTTTTTAATTAATTTAGAATATTAAAAAAATTTATTATAAAAATTAAATCAGTTGACAAAAATAATAGGCTAATTGTGAGTTTGGATTCGAACCATGGAATAGGTAGGATAAAAAAGGCTAAAACATGTTCACACCCAACATAAACATATTTTTTAATCATTTCCCCTTAAATCCCTTAAAATTAAAATGCCTAAAAATTACTTGTTGCGAAAAATGTTCTGCTTTGCGTTTTTCAAAAGATATTTCTGTTCTCAAACGTTGTTGTTCCACACGTTTTTCATAAGATAATTGTTCCATTAAATGTTCCCATTTGAAACTTTAAAGAAATTTTTTTGAAACAAAAAATTAAAATTATTCTTTACCTGTGCAAGTATTTCATAGTCCAAACACTGTCATAGGCAGCACTTCGTTTTCTTCCTCCAACTTGATTTCCATTTAACATTTGGGCAACTTCCTTTAATTTTAAAATATTTTTTAAACTTGGAATTGTTTTAAAAATTTAATAAAAAAACCTTTGCACATTTTTTGCTTTTAAATTCCACCCATCCTTCTGTGTAGCGTTTTCGTTTATGTGGTCCACGCTTTTCAGCTTAAATTATAAAAAATCAGATTTTAAATTATCGAGGCTATAAATCTTTGGGAGATTACAAGAATGTAAAGAATTGAAGGAATTCAACTCGAGACCATTAGAAAGAGAATGTTAAGAAAAAACAAAAATTCTTATACTGTCAACACCCAAAGTTTAGAAAATTTTTTTTGGATTAGCTAACCAAACGAATAAATTAAATCCAAGTATAAAGATTAACTTTAGAAAAAACCTTGTAAGTAAACCCTTCCCAATTCTCCAAATCTAGACATAATTTCTCTCAAGTGTTTAACTGTAAACATTGGAGGTACTGATTGAATATAGATAACACCAGGCATTTTAATTAATTCAAAATTGAATTGACTTAAAAAAAATTTAAAAAAGTTAGTGATCTAAAAGTTTAAAATAAAATTGTAAAAGAAACAAGTAATTAAAAAAAACTCTTTTAAACCATATTTATTTTTATTAAAAAAAATACAACAAAAAAAGATTAAAATTTAAGAGTATTTAAATAAGTTAAATATCAGCTTTTGAGTAGAAGGGCTTCACCGTTAAAGAAAAATTGAAGGTATAGGCAAATAAATGCAAAAAATTAACAAAAAATTCCAAAACAAATTAAAGTTCATCTTTTACAATTCCTTTAGTTTCTGCATCTTTTGATATTTGTTTTTGAGGAAGTGGGACTTTTGTTAGAGTATCCACATCTAAATTTTAAAAATAGATTAGATTATTCCAAAGAAAAGAGGTAAAAATGATCCACCCAGCTATTGTATAGAGAATAATAAAAAGGTACAAGTATGTGTTAATTTTATACAAGTTTATTATTTTGTTCGGTATTTTCATCGGTATTACGGTACGGAACAAAATTCCGATCTCGAGTTATAAAAAAATCGATGACACTATAACCTACTTATAAACGGTAAGTTGGGACGTACACAATGTGAATGAGAAAAATGGAATCTGGATTTCAGAAAAAATAAACCACAAAAATTCCAAATAAAAAAATGACAAAAATTTCAAATAAAAATAAAAACAAACAATCTTCACTAATTAAATTGTCAATTACAAGACCAACAAAATCCTTTTCTGGAGATTGAAAATACCATCCAATATGTGTATTACAAGCAGAACAGACACAAGGCCTCCAAGACATTCCTTCAAACCTTAAAAAATTTCTTGAATAAAATTAATCAAAAATTTATTAAAAAAACCAAGTTTCCGCAGTTTGTGCCTTTCCAGAGAATTTTAAATCTGCCCCATTTGCAAAAATTAAATTGTAAGTTTCAGCTAAATATTAAAAAAAAATCTAAAAAGATAAAATAAATAAACTCACGGACGCTGTTTTTAAAGGTCTAAAATTTTTTAAAAATTTTATTAGAAAAATAAAAGGAAATTAATTTTTGAAAGGTTTTGAGTAAGGTAGTTCCAAGACGATGGGGGAGAATCAACGGAAAAGTTTTTCGAGGAGGCAGGCCAGGGGGAGGGGGGGGGGGGGGGAATTTTCAAGAAATGTCTCAAATTCCCCTCCCCTTCGGGGAGGGAAACAACCCTATTTTTGAGGAGAAAATTTGCCCTTAAAAACAAGGCCTTGCCCGGCTTAAAAAAATCTATTAAAAGGCCAAGAAATCAATAAACTATTAAAAACCCTCCTTACTTGAACTATCGTTTCAACCCCCAAAACAGTCAAATTCCAATTATCATAAGCTGTAGGGCTTTTAACATTAATTAATGCAGAAGCTGTTGTTACCTAAATAGGTAAATATTTTTATTTGAAAAAAATTCTTTTAAAAATAACCGAATGCCCACAATAACGACATAAAAGATCGGCAGAAGTTAGCGACCCTAAAAAATTATTTTTGAAAATCTTTTTAATAAATTCAAAAATAACCTGTTAAAATATTGATAAATATTAAAAGAAAAATCCACAAACTGGAAAGATTATTTAAATTCATTTGGCCTGTAAAATTTAATTAAAATATCCAAAAGATCACCAACAAATTTTTCGCAAAGACATTTCGCCAATTAACAACAGAATGCCAATTTTAAGCAAAAACCTGGAATTTGATTTAACTGATAAATTTAAAATCTTTCAGCCTAAAAAATCGAAAAATTACTTTCGACAAAGAATAATCCTTTAAATAATATCATCCTTTAATCTTTTAATCATCTCTTATATTTTTTAATCAATTATTTGACTGAAGACCTGCATTTCATTCAAGGCAAGGTTTAGATATCAGACAGAAATTTTTATAAAAGTTATACACTTGCTCTCAAAAGAATATAATAAAATTATATAATTAAACGTCAATTATAATCTATAACTTAAAAGCAAATATTGGAGTTTTATATCATTTCGTTCATTAACACAAGTAATATTGGCAACCTTTCTTTGTTTAAAAATAATTTTTAATTTAAAATCAAAAATATAACAAAAAAAAATATAAAAATTTCTATTATTTTTTACTTAATTTTACCAAATATTTTTAGTAGTACATTTAAATTCTCAACTTGTTTTAAATCAAATTTTTGTGAAATATAATCCTATAAAAATTTTTTTTATTTTTAATTCACTTCTGTGCGCAATTTTCATTTCTCTCTTTAACTTTTTTTTATTTAAAAACCTTTGCCATAAAACTTTATTTCAGAATTTAAAAAATTTTTTTTAATGTTTAAAAATGAATTTTTGTTTTTATTTTTGAATTATTAAATATATTTTATTTTTATATAAATTTTTGTATAAATACTAAGGATGTTTCCCATCCTTGTCCCCGCCGCCAAAGTTCGGAAAATTTGACTTTTTAATCCTTCAGTGATCCTTCAATGATTTAATCCTTCATGATATCTCATTATTCTAATAGTTTTGTTGATTTGAAATACAGTTGAATCTAAACTGTATTTCACTCAAATAAGTATTAAATAGTTTTTATTTGTTTGGTTTACTTGAAGGAGCGGCTATTAATTGTGATTAGTTTTATCGAGATTGAATGTACTTTTTGAGATTCGAAAGTACATCCAACTCTTGTAATATACTACTAAAACAAACGATAAAAGATTTTTAAATTATAATTAGGAGGTATTGCATATAGATATTGTTTTAAATTAACAGACTTGGGACTATAAATCCAAATAAAAATATTCGTAAAAACCTCCCCACTTTTATCATTTTTTGTTTATTCTTTAAGATTAAAATTTAAAATTCTTTTTGTTTTTTTTGTAAAATTTATTTGTATTTAGCAAAATATATAACTTAACTTTTTTTTTTGTTTTTTTTCTATGTTACTTGCTTTTACTTGAAAATTCTCTCAAAACATTCTTTGTTTGTTTATGCTTCTCTCTCTTAATTTTTCTATTAGAGACTTTTACATAAAAAATAAAAATATGTATAATGCTATTAAAATAAATTGGTATAAACTTATTACAAAACACAGAAAAAAAACTTTAAATTCGGAAACTAATCATTTACTCATTTGGAACCTTTAACATGAATTTATTATGAAGAAAAAACTTTTTTTGCAAAAATTGAGAAAATTTTAATTATAGTCTGGGATCAAATAGAGAAGATAAAAAATTTAATAATGTCAAATATCTAAATTGTACATACACTCTTGGGAATAAAAAAATGGACTCAGAATTGAGGGTACGTAGTAGGAGTGGCGTTAGTCTCGTATCTCGTGTTTCGTATTTTGTGGGACAAGCATCACCCTGGTACGTAGAATTAGAGATATTGCTTAGGCATCTCCCCCACCCAGTACACATACAATCGAGACCTATATTAGTGGAATTTTAAAAAAAACAATTTTAAAATTTCCTTTTTTATTTAAAATAATATTTAATAATTATTATTATTATAAGCAATTATTATTATTATTATTAAAGCTTTTATATTTATTTATGTATTTGTTGTTGTCCCAATCCTCAATATTTTTTCTGCTTAAAAAACCTGTTTTTTTCTTTTTGCTCATTCACCAAACTTTGAGCAATAAGAAATTACTTACAATTATTTATTTTAAGTTTTTGATATTTTTTCTTTCTCTCTTTTAGGATCAACAAGTCGAAAAACATAAAATATTATTTAAATTTCATTTTTAAAAATTTAAATAAATCCTCACAAAAATAAAGAAAAATTAGGCAATTTTTTGATAAAAAATTCAAGTATTTCATTCATTATATGTTTTTTAGTTAACTCGGAAGAGCATTATTTTTCTTTAAATTTTCAAAAAATATATATTGCCTAATCACTAGGGTTGTGGTTTTCGACTCGGGCCGATCGAGTCATTTCTATCGGGCCGGCCCGACCGAATCTTTTTCGGGCCAAAATTTCCGACTCGATCCTTCGGACCGGGCCGGGCCATCCAACCCTACTAATCACCATTTTTAAAACAATTCAAAATAATTTCATTCAAATATAAATATAATATTTTTCAATGACTAACATTTTTAACTGAAAAAAATTATTATTTAAAAATCTTCTTCTTTTTATTCCCCCCCCCCCCTCCCCCTTCCCTTCAAAAAATCAAAAAAAAAAGAATAAAAACATAATTGACGTGTATTATTCAATTTTAATACAGGCTTTTGAACAACAAATATTTTTAAATAAATTTCTTTTGATTAAAAAAAAGATGGAAAGAATAAATAAAAATTAATTTTTTTCTTTCTTTCTTTCAATGCGCAATTAAATTATAAAAATGTTTAATCCTTCCTCAACTAATTCAACAACAGAAAGAAGAAGAGCGCATTTTAAAAATAATTTAATTGATGAATTGTATGAAGATGAACAAAATGAAAAAGATTATTATAGAGGAGAAAGCATTAATTGCAAAGTTTTTTTTAATTTTTAAAAGAAAATTAAAGAAAAAATTGATAGGATGAAAGAATTTAAGGGTTACTCTTCCACTTAAAGTTAAAGCCAGAAACGTTTTTCCTCTACTATTTCCTCTATCTAGCAATAAAATATTAATTCTCCGTTATAAAAAAATTCTTTTTGTTCCTCCATGTTTCCAATGCCGAAAGAATCCCACAATCCCCTTTTAGAAAATTCAAAAAGAAAAATAAAATAACAATCAAAAGATAATTTCAAAACCTTTCAAAATCCTTTTAAAATTCCAGCTCCAAGCATTAAATATTCTCCATGCAATATTTGGAGCTGTTGGACTTGGCCTTGCTGGCACCCAATTCCAAACAAAAATTGGAATTGATAATTATAGACAAATTGATTTACGGATGGCTAGTGCTTTGCTTTACACAATTACTGGAACTAGTTAATTTTGAAAAAAAATATTATCTAATTATAATTTAAAGTTGGGTTTTATTGTGTTAATCGTTCACATGGAAGTATTGTAATTAAATGTTTATATTGTTTGACTGCTTTGTTTGCTTTGGGTACAGCTATATTTTATGGATTTACGACTTATAAGGTTTGGGGAAAATAATTGGAATAAAATCAGAATTTAGAAAATCAGAATCTCAGAATCAGAATATAGAAATTAGAATTAAGAAACCAGAATTTATATATCGGAATTACCGTATTTTCTCGATTAATCCCCCTCCCTCGAATAATTCACCCTTTCGATTATTCTCCACCCCCAAATACCCTACTGCACGTTAAAATGCCAAAACTCGAATAATTCTACTTCCTTGATTAATTCCGCATGCCAAGGAAGGGTTGAAAAAATAATTCCCCAGTGGAATTAATCGAGAAAAAACGGTACGCTTAAAGTATAACCTATTCTCACATTATTAAAGTTAATTCACCTAAGTAAACAATTAAATGGAAGATTTGAACAATTTACTTCAATTATCCAATTTACAACATCTACAAATACAAACTTTGTTCCAAAAATTGTAAAAGCTTTAAATTTAATTTTTAAATATTTTTTTCAAGTTAATTTCAATTTCAATGTCAATACTTTCCTTTCTTGTATTTTTGTTGGCACTTTTTTCATTGGCACTTTTGGATAATTTAGTAGCTATAGAAAATATTTGGTATACAGCATGGCCAGATGACAGAATTAAAGCTAAATTTAATCAAACATTACTTTTTGGGGCTTCTTTTGGAAAATTGGTGAAATTAAAATATTTGTGATTAATTAAATGTTTATTTAAAGTTAACAGCAATTGCTTGTTTAGGAATGGCTGCTTTTGTGGAATTTGAACACACACAAATAGCTTTACGTCAAGACTATTTCCGTCTAGTTTTGGACCAATTAAGTTCTTTATTTGGTATTGGAAGTGCTTTTGTGGATTTATATGCAATTTACAATAAGACACACAAAACTTTAAATTTAAAGGTTTGGGGGGAATTTTTGAAGAATTTTTTGTGTTAGGCCAGCAAAGTTTCCTACTTTTTCCTTGAAAAAATAAAAAAGATCAAACTGTAATGGGGTGGTACCTCGGTTAATAACCATGTATCAGAATTCATAGGATAAAGTCCCACCCAATCTTTTAATGTTTTCTGGGTGATTTGGGTCGTTTTACTTTTTTGTATTTGAAATTCTCTAATTAGAAGGGCGTCCCCTTTGGATAAAAAATAATAAAATCACTCTCGATTAAAATATATATTTGAGGGAGTCCCTTAAAAAGAGTTTTTAATTTAAGAAAAACAATTTTTAATTGTCATTTTAAAAGGTTAGCATTGGACTTTCATTAATAGTTGCAATATGGAGCCTCAAATCAGTAGACAATAATTCCTTTCCTTTTTACAAAGAAGATATAAATTCATATAGAATAGCTTTTAGTGCTTCTCGTTAGTTTATTAAATTTAAAAATTAATTTCAAAAAAAATTCTTTCAAAGAATCTTCATTTTCTTCAATAACTTCCCCTCAATATACAATAGTTATAGTCCATGGAATATTAATTATTTTAATGTCTATATTGTCCTTACTTTGTGCTTGTACTTGTATTTTAGCTTCTTCTTGTTTGCGTGAGTCTGTGACAAAGAAAGGAGGAAATGATTTTGATTTGGATATTACAAGGAAAACTAGGTGAATAAAAAACAATAAATTAATTGGAAAATAAATAAAGAGATAAGTAAAATATACTGCGAAAACTTGGTTTAAAAAATCAAGAATCAAGTCCAAATCCCCTAAAAAAGTTTATTCCGAGCACACATCGATCCTGAAACCCCCTGCGATGTTTTCCCTAATCACTTAAACGTGCTCTTCTGACTTAGCTTCACTCTCCTTTAATATGTAGATCTTAAAACCCCCGCCTAATCAAGCTGGATCTCCTCTCTTTTCCTTACAAAATAAGAATAATAGAGAACACAAAAACCCCACAAAATATTACCAGAACAAACTTTAAAAAATGATAATTTAATTTTAATAAAAAGAATTCTTGCCTTTCTCTACTCTATATGGACATTATCGCTTTTGTGTTTATTAGGAATAGGCCTAGCAGAATTATCCTGGACAGGAGATTATATTGGAGGTGATCTTCTATGGATAGCCGTTCTTTTGTTTTGTACAGGATTGTTAAATACAAATTATAGACAAAGGTTTTGTTTCTTCTAAATTTTCTTCAAAATTTTATTTTTCTTTTCAGAAATTCAATAATTATCAAGTTTGTGTTAAATTCTCTTTCCCTTTCTGTCTGCGCCGAAAAGGCAATTTTAAGTTGCTGGCTAACATTTCAATCTTTTACCCACCAAGATTATGCAAATGAAAGAGTTTTTGATAAAAGAAGTAGATATGGACAATCAATTCTTTTTGGAATCCAAACAATTATTTTATTTTTTGCTTTAATTACTTCAATTTATGGAGTTTTTGTGTTTGGAAATTTATTGGGGAAACAAAAGAAAAATGAAAGAAAATATGGGGGTAAACATAAATAAATTCTTTGTTATGTTTAATTAAAGTAAAATGGGACCCCGGAGGCTCTGGGACAGGTATTTATGTCAGGGTAAGGGAGTTTAAAAATGTTTCAGGGTGGGGTTCGGGTCGGGGATGTAACTCTAGTTTAAAACTGGATTAACTCTAAAATGGAAAGGAAAATAATTCTAAAAAACGAAAAATTATCTAATTAAGGAAGGTTTTATCACATAAACTCCCAAAAAAGATTATCATTTTAAACAATTTATTTTACCAGTTTTACATTTTTGTTGTTCACTAAGTGCACTTTTCTATGCTTTTACAATTATTGGAAGTGAAGTATTTTTTGAAGTAGATAAATGGTATTGGGGGGAAGCTGTTTTAGAACAAAGCCAATATTATCGGTTAGGTAATGGATTGTTGGGGTTGGCTGTTTTTGTTATTCAGGTATTTTTTTGAATCTGTTTTTTGGGAATTTTGGTGATTAGATTTTAGTTTTCTCAAAAATGGAAAAAATCTTGGTAATCATGTGTTTTAAGATTTCCTTATCAAGTTCCACTTTTCATTTGCATAAAAATTTTATTTGTTTTAGTGACAATGAGTAGGCCTAAGCATGTGTCCATACAATTTATGCGTAGGTCTGAGTTTAGATTAAATAATAGGAATTTATTTTGGAATCTAATAGACGTTCATATGAAACTTGACTTTTAAGAAAAATAAAAAAATTTAGGAATAATGTATTTTAAAAATCGTTCTTCAGCCCTTCATCATAAAATATAAAATTTAAAAAAAAATATTTTTTAATTTTAGATTATTTGTTTAAAAAATTCTCAATTTTTATTGTCTGCAATATTATTACAAATTATTTTGTCTTCTTTAGCACTTTTTACTCTCAATTCAACAATTACAAATACTTATTTTTTAGTAATTTTTAATTCAAAAAATTATTTAAATTTTTTTAGCAAATTCTTTTTAATGCCCGCGCTTCAATTGGATTTAATAATAAACAAAAAATTATTTTAATTATTGCTTTATGCTTTGCTGGACTTTCAGCAATTGCTTGTTCTTTACAAATTATTTTTGGGACTATTTGTATTTTACGGTAAATTGGGAATTTCTTTAAAGGAAATTTTGGGAAAGACTATAATGTGTAATGACTATAAGAAGGGAATCTGCCGTCCTCATTCCCGAAAGAAACCCCAGACATTTTTTGGATCGGTAATATATGTTTTTCGGTAATATCCCTAGTATGTAGTGGGCATACCCCAATCCTAGGAAATAGTAAAAGACTAGATGGGATTAAAACCTAAAGCTATACAAAAAAAGATTATTTTTATCCACTCAAGCACAATTTATTTTGTTCAGAAAATCTGGACATTTTTCTGTAAAATTTTTATCAGACTTGTTGCCTTACAAAAAATTCTTATTTTTTTAAGTTCGAGAAATACAAAAAATGCCCCAAACTTTCTAAAATACTCACTTTTTTCCATTTAATCTAAATAATTCCCTCCCCTAAATTTAAAAGTTGTTCTTATCTTCTTCACCATGGCAAGCCTAGAAGAAATTCACAACTTCCATCATTAATTAGTTATTGTACTACAAGCCCTATTGACGATAATACTTTTAATAGAGCAATTCCTGGTTCTTCTTTTATTAGCCCTCCTAGTCCAGAATTACATGTTTGTTTGTTTGTTTGTTGAAAAGAAAATCATTTTTTTTAAATCTAGCAATTTTCAATACGTCCAATAGAAGAACAAACACTTTATTGGTCTGCTGATGAGAATCCGGTAAATCAGAAAATATTAAAATAAATTTTATTATTTTCTAGTACATTTATAAATCAACAAAAAGAATTTTTGGAGAACCTATTTTTAATGGTTTGCCCTACAATATTGACAATTCTCAAGAAAATGAAGGAATTAATAATGCTAATTTACGTCCTTCACATCGAAGACAAGAAGATAAATTTTCTAGAGGATTGGCACGATTTTATTCTAACACAAACATTACTGATGCTACAAGAAGTATAACTACTACTAGACCTTCAACTTCAATTTCCCCTATTTCGGAAAGATAAAGAAATAATTTTTTTTGATTTTTATTTGAATAGACTGCCTTTTTTGATTATTTGTTTTTAAATAAAACTTTACATAATAGTATTTCTAAATAAGCCTGACTGTTTTTTATGTAAATACACTGCCAGAAAATTGCGCTTTTTCTACAAAAATTAAATTGTAAATTCCAACTAGAAATTTAAGTTAAACCTTTCAAAACAAGAGATTATTTTTAGAAAACAATTTTTTAATGAAACTAAAATAATCTAAAAAATATTTTTTAAAAATATGACAAAAGTAGTTCCTCCCCACGTTGCGAGGGACTACTGACAAAAATATTAGAATTTATTTGCTCTGAAAAATTAAGACAGAAAATGCTTAACAAAACATTTCACCATTTAAAAAAAAATGAAAATTTAATTAACGATACAACAAATGTAAAAGAAAAATATAAAAAAATGTCTGTAGAGATACTTTAACTTTAAAAATAATCAAAAACAAAATTTGTCTATATAAATTAAATTAACAACAAATTCCATCAGTTAAACGTCTAATTCTTCGCTGATTTTTCTTGTCAATATTTTCTTCTTCTTCTGATGCTAAATTACGAACTTCTTGATCTCTTTGAATCCTTTTTAAAAAAGAATAATATTTTTAAATTAAAAAACAAAATTGAATTATAAGGAAAAGTTAACAGAACTCAAACCGGAATCTTTAAATTATTTAAAGAAATTTCGGCTGCTTTGGCACTTGAAAATCCAAAAATTTGGCTTTTAATGTTATTAAATGTTTAAGTGAGAATAATAAATTAATATCTTTACTCAAAAATGTTAAGTGAGAAGTTAATTATGAATGGGATATTTAAAAAATTAGCCAAAAACGGTTTTAATTAAAAAACCCGAGGGTCAGCCAAAACTCGGAGACCGACAATGAAAATTCAAAAAAGTATTACTAAACCGTTTTCTCTCAAAAAAAAACTTTTTAAAATCTCAAAATTTTATAAAAAACAAACATTGGAATTAAATAAAGACTATGTCTTTCATTACTAACAATACTCATAAGTAAAGAATTAAGTGCAGTATCTATTCCATCACCATTTTTAACGCTAATTTTAAATCTTAAAAAAATTTTTTGAGAAAAAAATCTTCTCAAAATTACCCAGAAGCAAATCTCCCTTTCTTTACTTGCCCTTGTAATTGTTGTGTTGTTAAAGTATTTTCTAAATCTGATTTATTTGCTAATAAAATAGCTGGAATTGGTTGTCCATTGTCTAATAAAAGTTTTGAATCCAGATCTTTTTTCCATCGAAGAGCCTTTTTTAATTTGAAAATAGTGAGATTTTTTTAAATTTTATGAAGTCAGCAAAGTTTAATGTTGTATGGATATTAAAAAGGCTATTGAATGTCAATCCTTATAAAGAAATTAAAAAAGGGAAATTGTGAAGATAGGGTAATCCGTGAATGTCTAGCAAATTTAGATTGGAGGGATTCAAAATAATGAATGATTACAGAGGATATCAGTGGCGGTGAGATTCAGAGTGTAGGTTTCCAGCAGAGGTGAGTCGGAATAGTCCGAGCTGTCGAAAATCGGAAGAGCCTGAATCGGAACTGACTCAAAAGTCGGCACTCGGAAATCAAATTTTTTTCAGAAATAGGAAATCGGCGGAAGGAAAAAACGCCGGATGAGTACCTCTGATGAGTAGTCAATAAGAAAGGTGAGGAAGCATACAATATTGGTGAAGGCTTAAATGTAAAAACACTAATTATATCGCCCTTCTTAAACGCAACTTGAAAAAATATTAGAACCCCTTAATAACACAATAATTTATTAGAATTTATTTATATATACAAGCACAATACATATGTAGCAATACAATACAGTAAAATACAATTATAGCGAAAACGAATGTCGAAATATTTATACAATCATGAGGAAAATCAATAGGGTGAAATATCTCAATTTTTATCTTTCACATCCCTCATTCCCAGTCATATGGATGCTCAGGGATCCTGTTCTCGGTGAGATATGCGCGCAGCATCTTCATTATCCAGCTGTAGTCTGGACGACCGTAGAAACGCATCTCATCTATGTGCCTCAGGATAGTGATGAATTCATCAGGGCAACCAGCGACGAGGGCACGCACAGCATCAGTTCGCACCTTCAGTTGATTGTTCGGGAGTCGAGCTTCTTTGAACTGACCAATCTGCAAAATCAATTAATTAGTAGTTATGTAAGAATTTCTCAAAAATTCGTACCGCATCCATGTCGCCGACACCGCTCCAAGGAAGTTTGCCGGCATAGATTTCGACCATCATGTAGAACCTAGTAGAGAAAAAGTTAAGATTTGCAGGAAAGAAACTCGTCTATCAGTGGCTTACCAGGATTCCATGTCATCCTTACGTGCGTATTCTCTTTTGATGTGTGCTGATGTAGCCGCATAACGTGGAGTCCCTCGGAAACGTGCAGACTCCCTTGGACGCATCAACGACCCATCTGAGTGCATGAACTTTCTCGCGATCCCAAAATCAAGCACGTAGATTATCTGCTGTTCTCCCTCTTCCTTCCGTCCGGTAGTCGTGTTTGCCGGCTTGATATCCCGGTGGAGATATCCAATGCCATGAAGAGCCCGTAGCGCGTTGACCATCTGAATTGAGACGCCGATCGCTGTACCAGGAGAGAAGCGTCGACCAGGCCGAGCTTTGACGAGTTTGTCCAATCCTGGGCCAACCAGCGACATCCTAAAAGAAAAAGGTAAGTTACTGTTTAAGAAGTAATTTAATAATTTACTGCTCCCTAAAAAATCCAAAATTCTTACACGATATAGTTGAAGGACACCTTTCCAGCTGGTCCAATGGTCTGACTGTCCCTGCCGATGTCGAAGCACTTAGTGAAGTGACGGTCGTCCTTTATGCGGTGCAGTTCTTGAAGAACATGGGCCTCCATTGCTAGTAGCGGCATTGACGCATCGACTGGCTCAGTTTTGAGAGCTCCTTCCCTCAAGCCGAATTTGCAGTGGTAGACAGCTCCGAAAGCACCGGCACCAAGCTTTTTGATGATTGTCCATTTCTCAGCAACTTTCATCCCTGGCGATAACTCGACAAGCTGCGGCGGCATTCCTGAAGAATCTGTTGAGAGCTCCGGAAATGAGATAAGCGCAGGAAGGTATACAGATGACTAAAAAGCAAAAAAGTAATTGATGAAGATGAACGACCAAAAAAACTAAAAAACTAAACTGTACCTTGGAAGAGAACGTCTTGACGAACAAAGCCAAGTGTGCCAAGAGCCAAGCAGGTTAGAGACAGCGCCAATGCAAGCAGCGTGAGGTGTGGTTGTGAACAGCAAAAATGTGTTGGCTTTTATAATCGAGATACTACTATAGCCTTACTACTACTATAGCCTTACTTCTTTTTGATTCCCTAGCCTTAATCTCGATTATAAAAGCCAACACATTTTTGCTGTTCACAACCACACCTCACGCTGCTTGCATTGGCGCTGTCTCTAACCTGCTTGGCTCTTGGCACACTTGGCTTTGTTCGTCAAGACGTTCTCTTCCAAGGTACAGTTTAGTTTTTTAGTTTTTTTGGTCGTTCATCTTCATCAATTACTTTTTTGCTTTTTAGTCATCTGTATACCTTCCTGCGCTTATCTCATTTCCGGAGCTCTCAACAGATTCTTCAGGAATGCCGCCGCAGCTTGTCGAGTTATCGCCAGGGATGAAAGTTGCTGAGAAATGGACAATCATCAAAAAGCTTGGTGCCGGTGCTTTCGGAGCTGTCTACCACTGCAAATTCGGCTTGAGGGAAGGAGCTCTCAAAACTGAGCCAGTCGATGCGTCAATGCCGCTACTAGCAATGGAGGCCCATGTTCTTCAAGAACTGCACCGCATAAAGGACGACCGTCACTTCACTAAGTGCTTCGACATCGGCAGGGACAGTCAGACCATTGGACCAGCTGGAAAGGTGTCCTTCAACTATATCGTGTAAGAATTTTGGATTTTTTAGGGAGCAGTAAATTATTAAATTACTTCTTAAACAGTAACTTACCTTTTTCTTTTAGGATGTCGCTGGTTGGCCCAGGATTGGACAAACTCGTCAAAGCTCGGCCTGGTCGACGCTTCTCTCCTGGTACAGCGATCGGCGTCTCAATTCAGATGGTCAACGCGCTACGGGCTCTTCATGGCATTGGATATCTCCACCGGGATATCAAGCCGGCAAACACGACTACCGGACGGAAGGAAGAGGGAGAACAGCAGATAATCTACGTGCTTGATTTTGGGATCGCGAGAAAGTTCATGCACTCAGATGGGTCGTTGATGCGTCCAAGGGAGTCTGCACGTTTCCGAGGGACTCCACGTTATGCGGCTACATCAGCACACATCAAAAGAGAATACGCACGTAAGGATGACATGGAATCCTGGTAAGCCACTGATAGACGAGTTTCTTTCCTGCAAATCTTAACTTTTTCTCTACTAGGTTCTACATGATGGTCGAAATCTATGCCGGCAAACTTCCTTGGAGCGGTGTCGGCGACATGGATGCGGTACGAATTTTTGAGAAATTCTTACATAACTACTAATTAATTGATTTTGCAGATTGGTCAGTTCAAAGAAGCTCGACTCCCGAACAATCAACTGAAGGTGCGAACTGATGCTGTGCGTGCCCTCGTCGCTGGTTGCCCTGATGAATTCATCACTATCCTGAGGCACATAGATGAGATGCGTTTCTACGGTCGTCCAGACTACAGCTGGATAATGAAGATGCTGCGCGCATATCTCACCGAGAACAGGATCCCTGAGCATCCATATGACTGGGAATGAGGGATGTGAAAGATAAAAATTGAGATATTTCACCCTATTGATTTTCCTCATGATTGTATAAATATTTCGACATTCGTTTTCGCTATAATTGTATTTTACTGTATTGTATTGCTACATATGTATTGTGCTTGTATATATAAATAAATTCTAATAAATTATTGTGTTATTAAGGGGTTCTAATATTTTTTCAAGTTGCGTTTAAGAAGGGCGATATAATTAGTGTTTTTACACTTAAGCCTGTCACCGATTTGGAAGGCCGAGAGGCCAAATCCCTCAATATCTCTTTTAATCCCTTCAAATTTGACTTTTGAGTTGCAAAAAGAACTTTTTCCGGCCTACCTCTGGTTTCCAGGGGAGGGTATGCAAAATAAACAAGCGGACTTTTTAATAGAAAATTAAAAATTTACCCCAGAGAATGTTTCATCTTTTCGTTTACTACTGCAGTCATAGACCTAAAAAATTAGAAAATATTAGAATTAATCTAGAATATTAAAATTCTAAATTTTAAATTGAAAAAATTTCGTTTGTCATTTCTAAGTTTAATGAGACATCTCTCATTTTTAAAGTTTAAAAATTCAAAAAAATTTTAATTGTTAAAAATACTTTTTTAAAAATTAAAAGAATTTTTATTTTTCTTACAATAAATGCTCCATGTGAATCTCTGTAATAGACACGAGTCATATTGGCAAACCTTTCCTGACCTAAAAATAAATTTTTGATAATAAATTTCTTCTATTATTTCTTGAATCACTCTAAAGTAAAAATACAGAAACTGACAAAAAAAACTTTGAAAAATAAAATTTGAATTATTTCAATTTCAAATACTACAAAACAAAACTTCGTATCCTCCCCCCCCCTTTTTTTTCACTCCATAAAGAGGAAAAATGATCCTTGTTAAAATATGTGGCTGCTCTATGGCATTAAGTACCCAGCTCTGTTTTTAGAACCAATGGTTCGGTATTGTGTGGGTGTACCAGAACTCTAGATGAGTAGTTTCTTTATTCCCATAGAGCTGGTCCACACACCCATCGCTGACATTAGTTCTAAAAAACAGAGCTGGGTACTTATAGTCATAGAACAAAGTAGGTAACAGTTTAAGACTGGCCATTTCTGCACTTTTTTGAGCAAAAAAAGGGGGTACGAAGTTCAATTTTACCAATAAAAATACACATATATGCTCTAAATTTAAATTCATATTTTTAATTTGAATATTTTTTAAAATTCCAATTAAAAAAGAATACTTACCAGAAATATCCCAAAATTGAAGCCGAATCAAAGTATCTTCATATTGAATAAGTTTTGTAGCAAAATCAACGCCAATTGTCGGTTTATATAAAGATGGAAATGAGTCGTGAATATATCTTTGAATTAATGAAGTTTTGCCTGTTCCCATATCCCCAATTACAAGAACTTTATATAAACATTCACGTTGTTGTTGAGTAGAGGAGGAAGTTAACTTAAATTATTTTTTAGTATCTTTTTTTGTGAAAAGGAAGGCTAAACTGTTAGAATTTAAAAATTCATAAATTTTAAAATCTGTTAACATCAAAAATTTTAACAGCAAAATGTTTTCATGTTAGTGAATGTGAATTTTATTTTTAAATTGCTGTTTTTCTAATTATTTTATTTATGATTAAATTGATTACTCACAGATTGAATTGATGCCATATTTTAATTAATCGAATAAGAAAATGCTTTAAAAAATAACCTTAAAAATTAATTTTTAATGTTGTAGGAAGAGAATATATTTAAGAATTAATTTAATTTATTAACTAAAATAAAAGAGAATTTTATGAGAAAATGAAAAATGATAAGAAGGAATTACCTTCTATTAAAAAATTTGGAGAAGAAAAAAATATACACAGAATATAATGTACATACACATGTAAATTCAAAAAAAAACATTGATTTTCGGCACAAATAATTTTTGTAATTTGTTTGGCGCTATTTTTTTCTATAATTAAATAGTTTGTATTTTTTTAAATCATAAAGCAAAAATATAATTTTAATATAAAATATGTTTTTTTCAAAAATAATTACAGAAATTTATACTAGAAGCGTCTTTGTTCTAACTAGAGACCGGACCGAGACGAAATCTTGGTTACCGAGATCGAAAATTTTTCGAGGTCTCATCTCGATTCCCAGTCTGGGCTCTAGTTCTAACCCATTCAGGGAAATATGTATGTAAGTTTTAACCTAAAATCCCACAACTATGACATCTAAATATTTAATTATCCAGAGATTTTTGAATAAAGAATAAACCCAAACCAGAAAAAATTGGTCCTAAATTTTAGGTAATTAAACTCCTATTTGGACAGTAGATTTGTTAGCAAGGATGTGCCTGTTTCGCTTCTATTATTTCTCGTCTCCCCATATTTTGCTTCTTCAAATCTTGCTTTTTAAAATTTGTTTTAGCACACTTATTGTTTTTAAATTTTATTTTTTTTTCTATCATTAATTAATTAATTACTTCCAAATTTAAAATTAAAAAATTAAATACCGTCAAATTCTTCGATTTTTTTAATGTTTTTATTTAAACATAAATTACATTTTTTTCTTTTTTTTCGTTTTTCAACCATTTAATCACAAAATGACAGCACACAAACAAATAATATTTTTATTTTATTTTTCTTCATTTAATGATCTTTTTTCTGTTTACTCTTAAACAAATAAAAAGCAGAATTTATTTTATTTTTTTTATCAATTTTACGTTGTCCTAAAAATACGATTGAAAAAATCAGAATTAATTATTTTATTTAAAAAATTCTGAAATTTATTTTTTAATTAAATTTCCCAAATGAGATTCTGTTTTATTTAGGCGCAGAAGACGTGAAGCTCGCGCATTTATAAAAATAACCAAACAAAAAAGACTAGAAAAATAAAATTACCTATATTTAACTCTATAAATTATTTTAAAAAATTTTTTGATTTTTAGATTAAAAAAAATGGCAAAACTAATGTTACTTTTTTGTCTTTTTTGTTTATAATTGAGTAAATTCCGGACTGAAAAATCTGAAAATTGTGGAGGGGGGATATTTAAATAATATTTAGGGAGAATTCATAATTAATCGTTGTTATTTTTAGAAGAAATTTTTGTTAAATTATTTTATCAAATGGAAAGAGGGCTACCTCAGGGATGGATAATTTTGGATTTTAAAAAGCGGAAGGCGGAAGAAAATCCATCCCTGGTCTACCTTTTATTCATGCTTTACCTATTTCTTCACCATTCATTGGAGCAATTTTCTTTTCATTCGTCAATTAATTCCCTTAGGACGTTGAGGTAATTAACAAATTCCCAATAATTTCCATAAATTAATCTTTTTATCATTTTTCTCTAAATAAATGAATTTTTTTGGTATTTTTTAGTTTAAATAAATATTTACCCAAAAAATCATTTCTTCTTTTTCTATTTTTAATTAACTAATTAATAATTTTTTTCTTTATTTAATCATGTGGTGGACTCATTTTTAGTATTTTATTTTTTTCAAGTGTTTTCCCTCTTTTTCTTTTTTATAATTTATTGAATTGGCCAACTGCTTTTAAATAAATCCAAAAAAAATTGTGTATAAAAATAATTTTTTCTTGTTGTTCTTTGCTCTAAATATATTTATTTATTTTTATAATTAAAAGTCAAAAAGTAAATAATTAATTAAATATGTAGTTATTTAATTATTTTGGTCAGAGAATTGACCAGACGCGCAAACACAGTCATTATTGTTCTTATTTATTTATTAGATTAAATTGTTTTGTTAAATTTTTAAATTAAAACCCCGAATATTTTAAAAAGAATTTATTTTTGTTAAAGTTTTTTTAAAGAAAAACAGTTTCCCCTTAAATATTTAGGGGAATATCAGGGGGTTTTAGGGGGATCAAGAGGGAAACAAAACAATCCCTTTTCGAATTACTCCAACTTCTCCCCCTTCTTGTTTTCTGTAAAAAATTAAAAGTATTTGAATGGGCTCCTATACAATTCATCTACTCCTTAACTCATCTATTCCTTAACTCATCTACACGGCCAAAAAGACTCAACTCATCTACTCCTTAACTCATCTATTCCTTAACTCATCTACACGGCCAAAAAAGCGCAACTCATCTAATCCTTAACTCATCTATTCCTTAACTCATCTACACGGCCAAAAAAGCGCAACTCATCTAATCCATAAAATATCTCATCTAATCCATAAAATATCTCATCTAATCCTTAAAATATCGAGTCCTTACTACGGGAATGTTGATAAACTCGGAGAAGTTGATAATCTCGGAGCCTAAAAAACCTGTTTAGATAATTTTTTTTCTAATTTAGCATTTTTTATAAATGGATGTACGGGCAACACTAGCCTAGTGCATTCAATTCAAGTTATGCACACACTAAATGAAGCAGAATACGATGATAATCGACAACTTTTGCATGTTCTCACTCTCCTTGGCTTACAAATGAGTGGGTATATTGAGGGACTGCGAGTCGCTACACGTCAACAGGAAGAACGTGATACCGAAGATGGAATGGATAGTGCAACTTTGGAAAGTCTCTCAAGTCTTTTTGGCCGTGTAGACTCAACCGGCCATGGACTCAACTGACCCGATATTTTAAGGATTAGATGAGTTGCGCTTTTTTGGCCGTGTAGATGAGTTAAGGAATAGATGAGTTAAGGAGTAGATGAGTTGAGTCTTTTTGGCCGTGTAGATGAGTTAAGGAATAGATGAGTTAAGGAGTAGATGAGTTGAGTCTTTTTGGCCGTGTAGATGAGTTAAGGAATTTAAGCCGTTTAGATGAGTTGAGTCTTTTTGGCCGTGTAGATGAGTTAAGGAATAGATGAGTTAAGGGGACACGTTTGAATGTGCCTAGTTTTTAAGTGTGATGTCCATTCAGTGAATTGTCCTTTCTAAAACTTTATTATTAACAAATCTATATAGGTAAATATTCTTAAAATAAGAGTAACTTAAATTTAATTTTGACATGAGCTCGAAACATCTATTCTTTTCCAAAACCCCAAAAACAGATTAGTGCAAAAAACATTTTTTTTAATTTTACAACTAAAAAATCTCATTTAATTTCTAAAAGTTTTGATTTTTAAAAGTATTTCTGTTTAAATAAAAATAATATTTTCACACGTTTTTCTCCTTTTATTTAATTCGTAAATAAAATGTTTAAAAAAAGAATTTGTTAGTTTTAATTAAAAATTTTATACAATTTTTATTAAAAAAAATTTTGTCTAGAAACCCTTAAAAATAAATAAAAATTAGCTTTATTATTTAAATCAAACACATTTATTTACAAATTTATTTTCAAAAACTTTTCATTTCCCTTTCAATTATTAATGGAAAAAAATAATTTATTTTTGCACCTTTTAAAAATTAAAAAAACTTTTTCTTTTTAAAATAAATCTAAAAATAATATTTTTATTTTATTTATGCATTAATGATTAATAAAATAAAATAAAAGTTTCTTGTTTTCTATGACAATTTACGTAAAAACACATTTAGGTATTTGGAAGTGCCTAGTAGTTATTCGGTAAATTGTCCATTCTGTGAATTGTCTGTTTTAGTCTTTACATTATTTTCGGATAAAAAAAGTCCAAGAAAAATTGACTTGTAGTACTTCTCCACATTTTTTTGTTGTCTCTGTCCCATTCCCGGCCACGTGAATAAAGAATAAACATAGAAAAATAACAAAAAGACTATAATATTTTTTTGAAAAAAAGAGACTACTGACTGACTGACTGGCTATATTTATATCCCATTCAATGGAATTACTAGAAATTTTTCCCCAAAAATTTTTTTCATTGCCAAATTTCTATCATGGCTGGCCATTTTTCTCTTTTTCTTCTTTTAAATGCGCTTCTTTTTATTTTTACTAGAAAGAAGATATTTTTGTGTGTATTTTTTTAATATTTTCTGAGACTTGAAAAATTGACTTTTATATAAGTATTTATGTATGTATTATTTTCCTTTTATCTAAATCAAATTTTAAATAACCGAGAAAATTTTAAATTCCATATTTTTATGTTGCCGAAACATTAAAATAATTGTTTAGATTAGAATATATCATTCCCCCTTTTTTAAGTGATAATGTTGACACAATAATCTGCGCGCTGTTTATTTAAAAAGTATCACATTAACTGTGAAATTTTGCACATATTTCTAAAAAAATTTGCCTCCTCCTTTCCAATTTATTAGTATAATTTTAATATAAAAAAACTTGCATTTGAGAATATCATTTGCAAATTATTAGGTACAAGATTGAAAATTTTTCGAGAAGATCAAAACCGCACTCTTAACTGAGACTCGAGACCAAGACCAGGATATTACCCCTTCGTTGGGTCTCTTGCCCCCCCCCCTTCCTTGTTAAAGGCTCGTTCTCTTTTTGATTATTGGATAATCTAATTTATTTTATTACTTGCTCTTCAGCGCTACAAACGATAATTTTGAATATTTTAGGTGTCCAAGAATCCAAAATTTCACCTTTTAGCGCCTCATGTAGGAGGATTTTAGGGGATATTTTTACTTTATTTTCGGACTAATTTAGGCAAAACATAAACTTAAGGGGACAAAAATCAACGCAAATAACGCAAAAAGCTTTGCGCCCACCCTTGACTCTTGTTGCATGCATCTTCCTATTCAATAACTAGTAAAATGCCAGTGCCGCCTAAAAATTCCTCAATAGCAGCAAAAAAGGAAAAAAATTGAGGGAAATGCACAGACAAGAATTTATACTCTTTTTATGAACAATAAAAAGACTGGCAAAAAAAAGCGGAAATGAAATGCTTTCTATTAGTCCATCCATTGCGCCACTTGACAATATAGAAAAGTATAAATCAATTCTTTTCCTGTATTTTTACTTTTATATCGTCATTAGATCATCACTTCACGCTTATTTAACAATCCATCAACTGAAAAAAATTTTAAATACAGTCGGGACCTCACTTTATAGTGTTTACACTTTTGTAAATACTTCAATTTTAGTTGATATTTTTTATTTATTTGGTTGGCCAATATTTGGAGCTGCCTAAGCATTCTATATTATACCTCCAATAGTGTTTACACCAGGCTTGGTAATGGATACGGATAGAGATAAGTTCAAAATGCCTGCAGATGGATATCCGTCTGTATCCGCCGTAAATATCCGGATACAGATACCAAAATCCATGTCCATTACCAAGTCTAGTTTACACCCGATTTTTTTACACCCACACCTTAAAGTGAAATGAACAGATTTTTTACTCGGATTTTACTCTGTGTCAGATAAGACCCTCCTTCAATTTAACACCTTTTTTTCAATAATTTTATTTAAATATAAACAAACATATTTTTATTTTTGTCAACTTTTCCCAACCTTTTACATATTTTCATTTTATTGTTACATTTCTATTTTTCTTCGGTTAATTTCCGTGACTAGACAAAACAGCTTTTCTCGTTTAATTAATTATGTAAAAGCAAAGCTTTATTTTTGGAATGAAAAGTGTAATGTAGATAAGAAATTTTTCTTTTATTTTTACACGCATTTAAAATAAAAAATTTTCTCATTTGAATTGTTTTTTTTATTTTTTATTGCCAAAACGTTTAGTAATTCCAGTCATTTTATTTCCAGCCTCAAATTTGAATTACTTGAATTAAACATTTTTTGGCGAAATGTTTTTTAATAATTTTTCAAAATACCAACACTAAAACGTCAAAAAATCTTTTTTATCCAAATGTGGATTTAGAAAATCCTGTAGAGGATTTTGTGGGATCTTGCGCCCGCTAATAACTTATATCTCTAAAATTTGCAACATACATATTAGCCCACAAAATTTGAATTTTAAAATTTGAATTAAATTTTTCTTTTCAATGTTTTTATTTTTTTATTTTTCACTTGAAATGTTTTGCTTTACTTCCCACTTATTGTTAGTAGTAATATACATACTAATTTTATGTAAATCCATCCATTGTCCCAGTAATATCATTCTTTTTTTATTCAATTTAGAATTTATTTTTTTTTATTTAAATTGATTTTCTAAATTTTTTATTTTAGCCTTTATACCTAAATTACATTTTAATTTTTTTAATTTAAGGAGCACAATTCTAATTCTTTATTTATCAATTTTTTATTAACTCATATCATCAACACCATTTTATTAAACAAAAAATAATTTTGTTAGCAACTAAAAATGTTGATATAAACAAGAATTTCTTCAAAAAAATTTTCTTTAAAATTCTTCACAAATCAAATTAACAAAAATTTCATTTTTGCAATTTTCTTCAAAAAATGCCTTCTTTTATTTGCATGCCTTTTTTCGCCTGCAATCGTCAAATTGATTTAATTGATCGACGACAATGTAATCTTCAATCAATTCCTGGCGATCTTGAACGTTATGCACGTTCACTTGAGGAACTTCTTTTGGATATGGTTTGTTTATATTTTGATTTTTAAAATTAATTTTTTTATTTTAAGAATCACATAAATTCCCTCCCAAAATCACTTTTTCGGCTTCATAAGCTTCAACGGCTTGGTTTGAGTGACAACGACATTCATCGTTTACCTCCCGAAGTTTCTGGCCTTCAAAATTTAGTTGAGCTTAATTTGAGCAGAAATGGTTAGTTTTCTTTTGGATTTAATAATTTTTTTAACTCTGATTTTTTGGGTATTTTTGGCAGTTTGTTTCCCTCACTGATTAGTCGATAAATCTTTCCCTTTCAAATCATTCTAAAATTACATCCTTAAAATTAATTTTACTTCAGATATATCCGATCTCCCAGAAGAATTAAGGATCTGCCAAAATCTTCAAGTCCTCGACATTTCTTCTAACCCTATTGCTCGACTTCCCGATTCAATTACTCTCTGTACTTCACTTGCACAACTCTCCTTAAACGACATTTCTTTAACTAAACTCCCTCAAGATATCGGAAAGTTGGTGTCATTGAAATCGTTGGAAGTTAGAGAAAACCATTTGCGAGCTTTACCTGTCTCAATTTCTGAATTGAAGCAATTGCAGAGGCTGGATTTGGGGCAGAATGAGTTGGATGAATTGGTTTGTTTTTAGATTATTTTCTTTATGACCAATTTTCTGATAATTAAGAGATTAATAAAATATTGTATTTGGCCCGAAAATTTGTTAAGTTTTCTGATTTTCCTAAATTCCATACTGATTAGGTCTATTATTTTTCGTGAAATCAAAATAAATTCTTTTTCAACTTTTTAAAATTCTTCGGTAGATACTTGGTCTTTTAAGGAATTTTTTAACTAAATCTAACAAAAATTGATTTTGTCAATGTTAATCATTTTCTATATTAATTTTTATTAAGCCTAATGAAATTGGCTTTTTACGTTCATTACAAGAATTATACATTGATGAAAATAGTTTGGAGAAATTGCCTGATTCAATTCTTCACTGTACTCGTTTAGAACAATTAGATTTAACATCAAATAGACTCTTTCAATTACCTGAAGATATTGGTGATCTTTCAAATTTGGTTGATTTAACTGCTTCACATAATTGTATTAGAGAATTGCCGAGTTCTATAGGTTCTTTCTTAATTAAAGGATTTTTAATTAAAATTACTAGGTCGTCTAAAACGCTTATTTATTCTCAAAATGGACGATAATATGATTGGCTCTGTTACTCCAGCTATTGGTGGATGTATTAAATTAAGTGAGATTTATCTGCAACAGAACCCTATAACTGTATTCTTTCAATTTTTTAATTAAAATTTTATTTAAAAAATTTTTTAGGAGCTTCCAAGCTCTATTGGAAATCTAAAATATTTACAAACTTTAAATTTGGATCGTTGTCAATTACGCCAATTACCTTCTTTAATAGGCGAATGTCAATCGTTAAATGTACTTCAAGTGAGAAATAACCAATTAGAAGAATTACCCATGGAAATTGGAAAATTGGCAAAATTAAAGGTTTTTGATGTTTGTAACAATATGCTTACACATTTGCCTTACACAGTTTGTTTTTTATTTAAAAAGCTTGGTAGTGATTTTGGCAATTGGGAATTTTTATTGATTCCAATTGTTGCCTAAACTCCTTTGAAATAATTCTCTTGCCCCTACAACACTTAATTTTAATCACTCTGACTCAAACTTCGTTAAAAAGCTTTTGATATTTTTAAATGATTACAACTTATGTATTAGTTTTTAAAATTAATTTCCTTTTAGATAAATGTTCTCCGTGAATTACAAGCACTTTGGTTATCTGAAAATCAATCTCAAGCACTTGTTCGCCTTCAACAAGAAACTGACTCGAGAAGTGGAATAAAAATATTGACTTGTTATTTGTTGCCACAAGTGGATTCTCAAAATAGTATTTTTTATAAATAGTTATTTTTAAATATTTAAAAATAAATATTTTAGAATCTGGCAATAATTCGCAACCACCAAATTCAAATAAATCAGGCGGATTTGTTGGTGGCCCAAAGGTTCATTTTGGTGTAGATGAAGCGGAGAGGGAGGAAGTTAGTGCCGATAAAGCTCAGAATTTTGAAAGGAAGAACACTCCCCATCCAAAACCAAGTACCTCTACAGGTTCTAGTACTTCAAAACATCACAAAAAGCAGCATGTTGATGGCCATATTGCTGCTAAAGTTGAAGAGGTTAATTTTTAAAAATAATATTTAAATTACTTCTTAACTTTGTAGCATCCAAAATCGATTGTTCTTAGTGGTAGCGTTAAGAAAATAAGTCAGGAACATAGTTCTGTACATGCTGCTGTGCCTAGTTGTTCTACCTCCACTGTCGCTGAACAAAAGAACACTCTTCCAAGATCAGCACTTAAATACCCGTCACGTATGCAATCGTTTACTGAAACTCAACAGCAACAACAACCTATTATTGAGTTGCAAAAATCACCAAAACAGGTTTTTAATTTTTAAAATTGTGCCAAAAATTATTTCTTAATTTAAAGCAGGCACAAAAACAACAAAAAGCTGTAATTTTCAACAATGGAAAAACAACTGCAAAAGAAGAATCATCTTCAAATGAGTGCAGACTTAAACGTGTCAATACTCCACACTATAAAAGTCAACGTGCTGCGGCAGCAGCTGCAGCGGCGGCTGAAAGCGGTGATAACTCACAAAATCAATCAAATCGTCGACAGTTGCCAAAAACTCCGGCAAATGCTGTTGGAGATCCAGTTCCTCCTGTTACAACTGGAATCGACCAAAATGACGGTATGCGCATTCAGGTATAGTCGTCGTTCTTTGTTTTTGTCCATTTTGCAGTTAAAATATTATGTTGCCTCTTTTTTTAAAGCTTTTTTAGGGAAATATAAATTGGTAAAATATTTTTGTATTTTGGATTAATTTACCTTTAATTATTTAACATTTTCTCCTTTTGTTTTTTAAATTTTATATTCTTTGTTCTTTTTTAGTTTTTTTGCTTTATTTGTTTTTTAAAAAAAATTTTTCATCTAATTTCCTAAATTCTTTACTAAATTATTTTTAAATTTTCAGTCAGCGCAAGGAGGTAGCATCAGAGAGGGAAATATGCTAGAAAGAAAACGGGTCGTTGTACGGCGTGGAGATGGAAGTGGTGGCGGTTTGGGACTTTCAATTGCTGGCGGTATTGAATCTACACCTTTTATTGTTAGTTTAATTTTTTGATTTCTAATATCTTTACGAAAATTGTTAGAAACTGCAGGGACCGTTAAATTTCACAAGAAATAAACGAAAGAAATTTAGAAGGGATTTTCTTCTTCTTGTCCTTAATAAGTGTTGGTTAAGTGGTATAAAGTAGTAAAGTGTGACAATGTGAAGAAATGGGGCAAGAGCATTGGGCTCTGATAATTTTGTGAATCGATAAAATCCCGTACTGATTGTTACACTTTTTTTCATTCTAATTTTTAATCTTTTTATTTTTAAAGGAGAATGATTCTGGAATTTTCATATCAAAACTTGTATCAGGCGGGGCAGCTGAACGTGTTGGATTGCGACCGGGTGATAAAGTACTGGAGATTAATGGAACTTCTATGATAGGAAAACGACATCAAAGTGCTGTTGATTGTATCCAACAATCAGTTGGTGAATTGGAGTTGGTTATAGAAAGACGGAGAAGTGGAACAATTCAAAGTGGTTAGATAAAAATTATTAAAAATATTCAGCATTTAAAAATACAAATCTGTATCCAGGTCCTTCAACAAGCGTTCCGTCTTTACATCAACAAAGTAATTTATCAAGTAATAAATCAACGACAGCTTCAACTTCTAAAATTTCTAACACTCCAGCTTCGTCTCAAAATCAAAATTCCAGCTTTTCAACCCCCGCCACAACGAAACTCCTTGCACAACCCAAATCACCTTCACATCTTTCACAATCATCCTTTCCAATTTTAAATTCATTTGCTACAACCCCAACAGTTACAGCGCCTTCACATTTTACCTCGGCTAATACTGCTAACACTTCATTTTCTTCTCTTCCAGTTGCGCAAAATGAATATATTAATATAACTTCTAAAACAACTACAAATAAAAATTCCCCTTCTAATTTAATTATAATTGATGGCTCTATAGAAGATATTGTACTTGTTAGAGATAGTACAGCTAATTCTCTTGGATTATCAATTGTCGGTGGCGTTGATCATTGTTCTCATCCTTTTGGTTCTTCTTTAAAGCCTGGTGTTTTCATTTCAAAAATAACGCAGCGTTCTCCAGCTGCAATTTGTGGAAATTTACGAATTGGTGATCGTATTTTGAAAGTTAATGATGCTGATATTTCGCGTGCAAAACATAATGAGGCTGTTGAGGTTTTTATTGGCTCCAATTTATGAGTCAATTATTTTTATTTAAAGATCCTCAAGTCAACTGGTTGTTCAATCCGTCTAACTGTTTGTCACGAACCCCAGCCAAAAGGATTGCGCTCTGTAATTATTCAACGGCAATTACACGAGCCGCTTGGCTTGAGCATTTGTGGAGGAATTGGCGGTACGCCTGTAAATCCTGAAGATTCTACGGATGAAGGAATATTCATTGAGCGAGTTGAAAACATGGGGCCTGCAGCAGTAAGCAATGGTGGACTTTGCGTTGGTCTACGCATTTTGGAGGTAAATAGAAAGTTTTATTTTTATATTTTATATTCCGATCTCTTAGAATTCCCTTTTCTCTTCTCTTTTACATTTTAAATGAGTCATAAAAATTGCAGCTTATTGATTCTTTAAAATTCAGGTTAATGATGATTCATTGCTTGGCTGTACAAAAGAGGAAGCCGCTCAAATATTTCGACGCTCCGCCCCAGGCGCTGTTCGCTTACTTATTTGCGATGGTTTATCTCCTCCATCTGTCAATTCCGCCCTTCGTCCACAAATATCCTCCATTACTGTTGCAACTTCTCCTACATCTTTAAATGCGCCTACTTTAAATGACTTAGGATTACCTCTTTCAAATCATTCACAAAACAATTTAACAGAAATTGAAAAAGAAAATAAAATTGCTTCAGAGATGTTATCTTCTTCAACTCTAATTGAATATTCTCCAAGAAAAGAACCAGAAATTATTCAAAATAATTATGTTAACAGTGAAAATATGCAACAAAAACAACAAAATGTTGTTTTAAATTAAATTTGTTATTTAATTTTATTTTTCTTTTTAGTTATCAAATCAAGCCAGTCAACAACAACAACCGGCTAAAATTATTTTAACATCTAATTCTACAAACTTCTCAATCTTGCCGCCTTCACCAGCAAAAATTTTAACGCCAGTTAAGGATTTTCCCACTCATTCTGTTTTTGATCCAAGTCAACAAACAACTAATTCGGTACCTAATAACTACTAGTTATCAGATTATAATTGTTTTCTTTTTTAGGTAGATAAATCAAAAATTAACACAAACACTTCAAACATGATAGTCACAAATTCAATTGAACAGAATAATCCAAAGCAAGCATCCGACCCGTCATTCAGCTCCAAGCTGAAGTTATTCGAGCATCTGCAATCGGCCAATTCTGTTTCAACAAATAATAATATATCTAATAGGCCACAACGCCTACCTGGAATTCCACCAAAAAAGCCATTAATTAGTGCTCAGGAAATGGAAAGACTTCGGGAAGTCGGTGGTTCTAATGATAAAAGAATCAGCGCTTTGAATGATTTTTCTCCACAAGAAGAGCATTTAAATTCAACAGTTGAACAACTTGACTCTTTTCTTTTGGATGGGTATAATTTTTGTTAAATTATTTTCTATGCTTTGTTTATTTAGCCGCTCTGACCAACAACCTTCAATAATTCGCACAAAGAAAGCTGAAATCAGAGCTGAAAAGGATCGAATTGCTTCATCCCCTTTCATAGCAAATGGCACTAACGAGCAACCAACTGACACCCCTTTGTCTAGAGATAGCCCTTCTTTTAGTCAGAAGGCAGCGGAAATTGAGAAACGTGAGTTTTATTTGTGAGAACTTTTGGATTTATTATTCAAAAATCTTCCTTTTTAGGCAGAGAATGGAGACAAGCCAGACTTCAAAGTATGGATGTTGAATCTAAACGTACAGGGGATTTGGTAAAAATAATTGCTAATGCCACAACGACAGAAACTACCAGATAAATTTAAATTATTTTAAAAATAGAGTTCGCAACAAAAAATTTTTTACAAGATATTTTATTTAATTTTTGAAAATTATGCGAACTTTTTCATTCCTAAACTTTTGTAAGTTATTCTGTGCAATTTATTTTTGTTGCACCTAATTTTCTTGTTTTTTAATATGCTTTTGTTTTGTTATATTTTGTTCATTTTTGGGATTTTTTTTGTTAATTATAAAAATAATTATAACACTTTAAAGTCATTCGAAAATTTTATTAAAAATATTTTTGAGAAAATCAAATTTTTCTAAAACAGTTATCTTGGAAATTTCGAATGATATTTAAAACGTTTTCATGCTCTTTATTTTTGGTTCACTTTTTACGTCCAAGACCCATTGCCCCTGGTGCTTCCCTTCTGACCACAAAATTTTATCCTCTCAAACCCTACAAATTTTGCGCAACTTACATATTATTTTAATATCTTTTTATTATTCCAATTTTTAAATGTTTTCAAATAAATATTGTATAAAATTGAATATGCAAAAGACTAACTAAATAATTTTTAATCGAGAATGGGATAGTTTTTGTTTGTCTTGCTTATCTATTAAAATAGCCTGAAATTTTTGAAATTATACCCATGCTTATTAAAAGGGGAATTAGCATTTATTATTTTCTAGTAATAAATTAGCAACTATGTACTTGTCTAAATAATTCCAAAAATATTGTGTCTCCACTGCTGCCTAGCGCAGTTTTGCTGACTCACCTAGGCCTGGAAAACAAGGTCATTTCTTTCAACATTCGTCTATCGTCGGAGAGGGAAAGGTGTAATCTATTTGCTAATATATTTATTCATAAAATTCCCGTCATCGATTTTTGTCGAGATTGGTTGAGTGTTTGTTTACCCATCCAAATGGGACATTCTCCCCTCTTTTCTCCAAAAAAATTTTTATCGGGAATGTGTACAACTTCGGTGTTTTTTGATGTTTTTTTTGTAAATACTGGACATTTTTCTCATTCCATAAAAATTAATCGGAACTCACCCATGCGTGCCGCTCCCCTTACACCTCTAATTATTTGAAGTACCTATAGCAACCCAGAATGGAACATACTGCGCAGTAAGCCTTTGCTTTTGCAGCTTTTGGTTGCGCATTGATTATTTACGACTGTGGTCAATTTAGGTGTGCATAAATTTACTCTTTTATACAAAAACAAATGAAAATACATATTTCATCTCGCGCACTATTTTTAATAAATTTACTGAAAAAGTTCTGGGAAATTTTTTGAATAAATGCCAAAATTAAAGAAAATATTTATAAACGGTCATTTCGGTGTTGTCGGTTGAGTGTCAAGCTTATTCCTTGACTTTTTGTAAAAATCAACTGATCATATATTGCGGTAATATTGAACCGGACAGACCCCCTTTTTTTCCCCAATTTAGGGAGGAAAATGGGAAATAAAATATCAAAAATAATCCTTGTTGTTTGATAGTAGGCAAAAATTAGAAAGGGGAATTTGGATGGAAGGAAGGAAAAAGTCTGACCATTTTGCAAAAATATAGGGGGAAAATTGGGGAGGAAAAAAGGGGGTCTGTCCGGTCCAGTATTACCGATATTGATTTCATCCGAATTTTCTGATTACAAAAAAGACAAGCAACACAAATTCGTTTTTTTCTCGTAAAATTAAATTCTGTTAAAAATGTTTTTTCTATTTTTAATTTTCAGGTCACTGCCTAAATAAATAAATTTACGATTGTTATTTTTATTATCTTAATTGTCTTTGAAAAAGTGCAATTTAAATTCTAAATGAAATTCTTTTGTATTCCTTCTTCACTTTTTGCATGTAAAAATGGGGTTGTGGAACAATCAGATTTTAGCCAACTTAAATTGGAAAGTGTACCTAAAGAAATTATAAAAAGCAGAAAATATATTGAGGAATTGTTGCTTAATGTTAATTCTATTGAGGAACTTCCACCGGTAAATTTAAAAAATTTTTTAATTTATTTTGGGTATTATATGGGATTGGGATTCGCTTCCGGATTGACGAGATTTTCTTTAAAACTCCAAATCTTCTTTTTTTACTTCAACACCCCACCCCCCTTCTTCTCCTCCTCCCCCCAACTTTCATATATTTATATTTGACGTTTCAATTTCTAATTTCCCTACTGGATAAAATATTCACAGGGCTCGAGATGCTCCTACTAATCTACCTCCATTAAATCATACTTTTTCCTATAAAAGTTTCTCCCATTATTTTATATCACAATTTCCTTTAAAAATTAATTTTCAGGATTTATTTCGTTGCACAAAAATACGCAAGCTTGATGTTAGCGAAAATAAAATTAAAGTAATACCTACAGAAATTGGAATGTTATTTTCTTTGGAGGAATTAAATTTAAGTAAAAATGGTATAAAAAAATTTCTAATTTAAAAATATTAATTTAATTTTTTTGTAGAAATTGTTGAAATTCCAGAAGAAATTGGTTGTTGTCAAAATCTTGTTTGTTTGGATATTAGTACAAATATTTTAACTGGGTATTTTTTTTATTTTTTTTCTTTAATTTATTTCCATCTCCGAAAATATTTTTAATATTTGGGTTATTTTTTTAAATTTTTTTTGTTTTGTTACGTAATAAAAAATAAAATAATAAATCTTTTGGATAATTCGGGAATTCAAAAAATATTTTTTTTAAATTTTAAATGAAGAATAACCTCTAAATCATCTTTTTTTGGTTATTCAATTCTATTTTTTACTTCTATTTTACCCGAAGGACCACCAACGATAAGAAAAAGATTTTAAACAATTCTCGGCGATAGATTCATTTTAAATACAGTAGTTTAATTTTTAATTTAATTTTTGTTTTTTTAAGTTTTCCAAAATCATTTGTGGATTTAACCAACTTAGCAAGTCTTAATTTATCAAATAATTCACTTACACATTTGCCGGCTGATATTGATCATCTTGTTAATTTACAGGTTTTTTAATATTATCTTTTATTTTGGATAGAATGGATTTCTTTTCTTTTTGCCTAATAATTTTTCTGAATAACTTTTTCGAAGGCTTTAGTTAGAGAATTTTTTATTTAAAAATCTTTCCTTGACAAATTTTTGAATTTTTCATTTAAATTCAATTTTATATAAAAAATGAAATTTAACGAAAAAGCAGGAAAAATTAATTAAACGAATTTAGTGGTGACAAAAGGATTTCTAAAATAAAATCCTACCTGCCTGAACACTTGATTTTTACTTTTAATCAATTTTTTTAAGTTTTTGGATATTGCCCAATGTGAATTGCGTGCTTTGCCCCCCTCAATTGTTCGTCTACGTCTTTTAAAAGTTTTGGATCTTTGTGACAATTATTTGACAGATCTTCCCTCAGAAATGGGAGGTTTAGTTAGTTTGGAAATGTTGGATCTTCATTGCAATATGGTCAGTCATTTACCTGAAAGTCTTTTAAATTGTGGAGCTTTGCGGTCTCTTGATATGAGTGGAAATCAATTAAATGAGTTACCGGCAAATATTGGGGATTTGAAAAATTTGATGGAATTGACTATTTGCGAAAATCAAATTAGACAATTGCCGAGTTCTATTGGTTTTTTTTTTAATTTTTTTCAAACCAAATTTCTTTTTAAAGGCCAACTAAAACGTCTCGAATCACTTAAATGTGCAAAAAATTGTTTATCAGAATTAACTCCCTCAATTTGCTCTTGTGTTCAATTAACAGATTTAATTCTTTGCGAGAATAGACTAAACGTTTGTTTTTAATTTTTGCAAGTTTTTAAAAAAAATTATTTTAAAGGAATTACCAGCAAGTATTGGAAATCTTTCTAAAGTAAGTTTAAATAATTTAAATATTTCTCTGTTCTTTTCCTATTTTTTTATTTATGAATTTATCCTTGTTATGTTAAAGATTTATGTATTTCTGATTTAGGGATGCCATAAGTTTTCCTTGATTTTAAAAATTAATAAAGTAATTTAAAAATTAATTTTAAAAATTTTAAGCTCCGTTTTTTGGATGTTAATGTAAACAATTTACGTTCTATTCCCTCAACAATTGGTGGGTGCTCATCTTTAACAATTCTTTCACTTCGTCATAATCAAATAAATGATTTGCCTTTTGAAATTGGAAGATTAAATGTTTGTTTAATTTTTAAATAATTATTTTTAATTTAAAATATTTTTTTAGAATTTACAAGTTCTCGATTTGATTGACAATAATTTGAAATATTTGCCTTATACATTAACGTATTTTTTAAATATTTTGAAGAAAAAAATATTCTGGTACTTTTATAGGGTTCTTTACAAGGCTAAAACGCTAAATGCTTTGTGGCTTTCATTTAATCAACCATCATTACCCAAATTGAGTACTATAAATGCTCCAATTACGAATGTTAAGGTTTGTTTATTTTTCAAGTTTTTCTTAAACTGGTTTTAATTAATCCGTAATTTTATGTAAAATAATTGTGAAATAGTGTAGAAATTATAATACTAGTTTGTATATTTTTTCGTGTTGGGGTCGAACATCTGGGCCCGTATCATATGGACACTGAAAAATCACCCAGATCATTTAAGCCAAACCTTTTTATTGCTTGTCATGACCCTTGCCTTATGATACCACCCAAAAATCACAATTTCTTGCGTTAAATTTCTGGCGGATAGAATCACATTGATTTAGAATCTAGACGCGATAGTAATTTCTTGACTTTTAAAGGTGCTCACTTGTTATTTACTTCCTCAACAAGAACAACTACAGAAACAATCTTCACAACTCAAAGCCTCTTCTTGTGTTGGAGGTGCTCGTGTATGTTTTGCTGGTGATCGGGCAGAAGAATTTGAAGAAGATAAAGTTCCGATTGGGAAATTTGAACGTTATGATACTCCACACCCAAAACCTTTTGCTCCAAAAAATAGAAATAGAAATTCTACTGAACTTTCTGCAGGTGTTACTCTTCCTTTAAGCTCTTCTAGAAGTGAAAAATCTGAGGTTTATTTTTTCTTTTCAATTTCTAGGCAGTCTTTTAATTTTAAAGGCCCAGAACATTTCTGGAAATAAATCTAATGATCAATCAGTTATCGAGGAAAGTCGTCCACTTCGTTCTGTTCTCAAAAGACGACCCCAATCTGTTCTTTCATTAATTTCTACTTCTGAATTATTGCCTGCATTATTGGGAGCAAATAATAATTCAACAGAAAATGGAGAAACACCAGGGATGAAAATTAAAAAATCTGTTCGGAAAAATATTCAATTGAAGAGAGGAGATGCAGGATTTCAATGGACAATTGTGGGAGGATCTGATTCTCTTCCTTACAATGTTTATATTTTTAAATAAAACTAAAATTTTTTGACTTCATTTTCATTTTTTGTAGGGTAAAAACGGTCTTTTCATTTCTCAACTTGTTCCTGGTGGTGTAGCTGAAAAGGCTGGATTCCGAATTGATGACCAAATACTTGCTGTAAATGGCGACGACATTCGAGGACTTAGTCATTTTGATGTTGTGAAATTTATTAAAAATGCTGGAAATGTTTTGGAATTTTTGGTGGAAAGAGATCAAATTATTGATGATCAAATGGTTTAAAAATTATTTTTTCTTTAGATATTTTTACTTTTAAGCAACGTTCTACTTCTTGTCTTGCAACACAACAAGTTTTTTCTGCTAATTCAAACCCTAATGAACGTCACTCTTTTTGCATTATTCGTGATGGGAATGGTTGTGTCCCTTTCACTGTTTCTGGTAATGGGAGATGGCCACAAGACCCATTCTCTATTTCGGCAATAAAAACAAGTATTGAAAGTCCACTTTTGCCAGGTGATAGAATTATTTCAATTGATGGAACAAATGTCAAATTTGGCGCTAGATTGGACCAAGTTCTTATTTTTCTTTTACAAGATTTCATTTAATTTTTAGGTCCGAACTCTTTTGACTGGATTGCCAGGAACAAATGTAACAGTTGGTATTGAGAGAGGCAATTATTTACCTGACACTATCCAAAATGCTAATCTACAAGTTACTCCATTAACTTGCAGTACAGCTTTTAGTGAATTGAGTCTTTCACGTTCTTTGCCATCTTTATGTGTTGTAACTAATGAATTGGCTAATAATCAACAACAGCAAAAGAAACCAATAATTAATGGTTTTTTTTTAGAAATATTGCCATGCGATAGAATTTTTTAAATTAATTTTAATTAATAATTTTAATAATTTTTAATGAAAAACTTTAAAATTTTTTCTGAATACATATTTTTAAAAAATATATAGGTGTTTCATCTGTCCCTCCTCAAAATAAAAATATTTCTCAACTTCAACAACAACACCATTTCAATCGCCATTCAAGTCTTCGATCCAATCCAACAACAGCATTTTCTGCAACTAGACCACCTCTTCCACTTCCTCGTCATCATCGTTCACTGAGCAATTTAGCAGAAATTGAAGGAGGAAATAAAATTACTCCCGAAATGTTGCGTTCTTCAACACCAATAGAATATCCACCTGGGGAAGAACCAAAGATATTTATACAAAATAATTTTGTTAATAATAACAATGAAAATAAACAACAAACGGTTATTTTTTAAAGATTATTCTTTTTAAAATTATTTTTTAAAGTTATCCAACCAAATAAAATCTAATCATGTTGTCAACCCACAACAATCAAAGCCAACCAATTTTTCAAGTATTTTGCCTCCTTCACCAGCAAAAATTTTATCTTCCCCTACAAATAATCGAAATACTTCTTTTTCTCCAACACAAAAAGCAACGAATTATATAAACAATAATGGATTTTCTACAAAACCTTCAAAAATGGAAAAACCTTTGGCTACTTCAACGCCTATTCCACCACAAGAAATTGTTTCAAATTTATCACACAAGTCTTCACATATCCCAAAACCTATGACAAATAGCATTCCTCCAGTAATTGATGTTGGAAATAGTAAAATTCCTCCCCCAATTGCACCGAAACCTAAGGTTGGTTAAAATTTTAATTTAAAAGGAAAAATTTTTGTTTAATTAAAACTGAGTTATTTTCTAAAGCTTTTTCTTATTTAACCGCCGTTCAACTCTTAAAAAATATAATTTTTTAAGGTAACACATGATCCATCAATAAATTCAACAAAATCAACAAATATTGCTTCAATTGAACAGAATAATTCAAAGCAGTCGTCCGGGCCGTCATTCAGTTCCAAGCTGAAGCTATTCGAGCATTTGCAGACGACCAATAATTCTGTTTCAACAAATGTTGGAAATGTTACAACAATTCCACAACGTCCTTCAGGAATTCCGTTAAAGAGACCTTTAGTTAATCCTCAAGAAATGGAAAGACTTCGAGAAACATCTTTTGGGTCTCTAAATAATAAAAAAGTTTTGGGAAATGATTTTTCTTTACAAGAAGAGGATGAAGAAGAAGAACATTTAAATTCTGTTGAACAACTCGACTCTTTACTTAATGATAGGTAAATTGAGAGGGAATTTTTGAAAATTTTTTTTGTAATTTTCTAGTCGATCTGACCAGCCTTCAATAATTCGAACAAAGAAGGCTGAAATAAGAGCCGAAAGGGATAGAATTGCTTCATCTCCATTATTAGCAAATGGAACTACTGATCAGCAACGAAGTGATACCCCTCAATCTAGAGCAAGTTCTTCACTTAGCCAAAGAGCTGCTGAAATTGAAAAACGTGAAATTTGAAATAAAATTTCTTCTAAAAAATCTTCCTTTCCTTTTTAGGGAGAGAATGGAGACAAGCCAGACTTCAAAGCATGGATGTTGAATCGAGACGTACGGGGGATTTGGTAAAAATAATTGCTAATGCCACAACGACAGAAGCATCAGCTTCAACATAAAAAATATATAAATTGTTAAATATATATTTTAAATTTGCAAATATTTTTTAATTTAAAAATAGGAGGATTTGAGGGTTCTAAATGTGAAAAAAAAATGTTTGCAAATTACCCTAAATAAAAACTCATTCCAAAAATATTTTCTTTTAATTGTACCCATCTTTTTGTGCAATTTTCCTATATTTTTTTGTAATATTGCACAGTTAATAGTATATCCTTATAATTTTATGTTAATTGCCAAATAATATGTATTTTATTTTAAATAATTATTTATTTTCGCGCATGTTTTTACTAAAAATATAAATATGTAACGATGGTATATTTGCTTTTTAAAAGTAGAATCAATTTTATTTAAAAGGGGCAAACAACTCAATATTTTCGATGGTATTTTTGGGTCCATTTTCTGAAAAACTTTTGAAGTTATTTAAAATCTTATTAAAATTTTTAACTGATTTTTACATAAAAACAATTTAAACAGCATTATTTTAATAATATTTGAGAAAAATTCTACTTTTCATTACTACAAATTACTTTGAGTTGTTATATGAATCATTATTTTCACTTAATTTTAAAAAGTTAAATCAAGTTATCCTCTCCTTCACTTTCCATTGTCCGTACTTGAGGATTTTCCATAAACTTCTTGATTTTATAACAGAGTTAACTTTTCTATTCACTTACACACTCTTTTAGTCTTTAAAAATTTATTGTTAGCACCTTTAATTTTAATTGACATATCCACCACGTACACATTTATGGCAATAAAAATAAACCTATTAAATAACCATAATTTAAAAATATGTACAACATTTTTACCAAAATTTCCACACAATTCCAATAATATCTATTATTTCTGTTATTTATCATCGTTTAAAGAATAAAATCTTTAATTTCTTTGTTTGCAATAATCCTAAGCTTTAGAAGGGATGAGGAAAAAAACTTGGGCCCGTTTTTCGTTTGTTTTTCGAGCTGACAAAAAAAAGATCCCCTTATAAATTACTCGAAAAACTACAAAAATATTTTATATATTTATTATCATAAATTAATAAGTGCATTTAAAATAAATAAAGCGCGTATTATAATAATTGAAAAGGAATTTTATTTTTAAAAATTAAAATCTTTCTTCAAAATTTAAATAAAATGTCAAATAATATTGCACAAAGATTTAATTTGAGGACTTTTTGCTTCTCCAAATTTACACCAAGTTGCAAAATGTTCACAATTCCATGTCCAAAGGCGATATTCTCTTTTTCCTAGCTGTATAGAAATTAAAAATATTTTAAATTTTTTCTAAGTATGTTAAATTAAAAATAATTTTGTAATCCCTAAAATATTCCTAGAAACGAAAATGTCGGTAATTGATGTAAATATTTATGTGATACAATGGATCATTCAACAAAATGGATAGGCGATGAAAATTTTATTTTTGAATTATTATTTTTAACCGAAACGAGCTTGTGACAAAGCGGATGCTTGGTAGTCAAGGGCAGTGCTTCGAAGCTCGTACCAAAATTCGTACTCGTACCTCGTACTCGTACCTGGTACGAAGTACGAGTACGAGCGAAAAAATGGGGCAGGTACGAGGTACGAGTACGCGGCCAAAAATAGTGAAAAGTACGAGGTACGAGGCCTAAGTACGAGCTGCCCCTTTAAGTTTTAAATATAAAAATATAAGGGTGAAGAGGTGGATAGAACAAAAACAGTATTTAAATTACCCTTAGCAAAAATAATATTAGCTTATACAATTATTAATTTTGTAATTTCTAATGTTATTCATACTAGTAATTAAATATTTTAAATTAATTTTTTTTCAATTTCCCACCTCTTTCCTCGCTCTTTTAACCACTTCATTACCACTAAATTTAGCTTTTCCCAATGTCCCTTCCATATTATCAATCCACCATTTAAAATTATTTGCTGAATTACGGAAATCCTCTACCGTCCAAATAACTATTCCCCCACCCGTTTTTATATTAAAAGGCATTTTTGCATCAGTAATCCAATTTTGTTCACTGCCTTCTATTTCCCCATTAGAATTCCTTGTACAATAAGCACAAAAATTATGAATAATTGTGTGTTCACCAATTCCATCTGTTTCACCTACATAAACACCGCGATGCTTAAAATTGATATTTTTAGGTAAAAAAGAGAAAGGTATTAAAATTGGGGTTTTTAAGTTTAAAATTTGGAATTATTTAAGCAAACTTACAATAACATTCTTAAAGCCAGCAGTCATTTCACATGCAACGAGGTCTCCAACTTGTAACTTGTCGACATCTAAAAAAATTTTTAATCAGTTAAAATACAAAAGAAAATTAAAAATTAAATTTTCAATACTTACCCATTGTTCCAATAAATTTTTGCCTTAAAAACTGCAAAATATAAAAAATGAGAATAATTATTTAACAAAAATCAATTTATTTTTTCTCTGCTGAGAAGAATAAATATAAAATGTTTTTAGGCATTCAAAAGATGAAAGAGGAGAACACAGAGTTTACGCGGCCGTACTCAAAGAGGGAAAATTTATGTGAGACTGAAACAGCCATTTACTTTTGTGTCCTGCAGCAAGAGCCAGAAATTCTGAAAACCCGAAGGAACTAGAAAGAACGGGAGGAACTGGGACCGGGAAGATTGGGTTTTTAGGTTTCACTTTTTTCCAGTAAAAAATGACGGAAAATTTTTATTTTTTGCATAAATGCCAAAATCTAAAAAATTGTTTCAGTTACGTTTCAATTCCCGAACACATTTATCTTCTATGTAAGCTCGTTTCCTGTTGTGCATTTTATTAGGAACGGGAATGGGACTCGACCTGGACTTGACCCCATATCAGACTCCAATCACAACCACATTTAAATTTAAAGCAAAATACAGTAATCTAAACATAACGCCAAAACGATGACAGAAGATTCTCGACTGCAGTATTTAAGCTTCTAACTTTCATTCATTTAATCATTTTTTGTTCGCTTTCTGAATTAATTTACCTAATTGCATTAGTTTTTCCTATACTTTTTGTTGTTTATTGCATATTGTTTAACGTTTCTATAGAGTATTTTTAATTTTAGATTTCCTCAATTTATCCTTTTATTTTTCTCAACATAAAGTAAAGTATTTGTAAAATGTCGACCACTACCGCTGATAAGAAGGAGAAGCGTAAGAAGCGCAAACTTGTAATTTGAACATTTACAAACTTTAATCATTTTCTCTTTTTAAGAAGGCAATTGCTGAACCTGCAAAGGACTTCCGAATCAAGGATCAACATGGGCTTTGTTCAATGTTTCTTATCACCGTCGAGAAGGGAAAAATGGCCTATCGCTATGATGTTGACGTTCAAAACGTAACCAAACAGAAGAACTTGTCGAAGGGAGCGGACGAGTATGTTTATATTTTAAACTTGGGATTGTCTTGTGTGGGGGTTTTCTTCTGTTGGTTTAGTAGCGTTTATCCCGTTTCTTAGCGTTTATCCCCCAGATTTTATCAATCCCTCACAAATCTATTTTTTCAGTGGTCAACGAGCGCTTCATCGCAACATTTGCTACGAGTTGTTGACTGTGGCGTATGGGAAAACTAACGCTTTTGGGATGCCTGTTGGAAGTGAGATTGTCTACAACTGCAAGAGCTTGATGTACACTTCTGCTCCAATCAACATGGCAGAGGTTTTTTAGCGTTTATCATTTTTTGTAATTTCAAATTTTTAGCCTAAAATTCTCATTTCCAATGACGATGTTAATGAGTATGTCCGAACTTATATGGGTGTCGCCGATTTTTCTGTTTCTGTTACTCCAAATGCACAATGTCCAGTACTTGATCTCTCGGATATGGAGCAGTACAAATCGCGCAAGTCTATGTTTGATGAGGACAGAACTCTTCGCACTTTTCTTGAGATGGCGCTTACACAATTTTCCATTAATAAGTTAGTTTTAGTTTTGACTATTTTTTAATTTAAATTTTGCCAGTAATCAATATGCACCCGTTGGTGTCGGGAAGCTTTACGAAATTACACCCGAGAATCAAGTTAACGTTGGAAATGGAATTGTTATGCGTTCTGGTGTCGCTAAGGGTGTACGTATTGTTCACAATTATGGAGATCCTGCGCCTGCTCTTGTGCTTGATAGTTTGTTTATTTTTAAATCATGTTTTTAACTGTTCAATTTTTAGCAAAAGTCTCACCATTTTATGAAGCACAGGACTTGATTGCAACAATTATGGCTATAACAAATGGACGTCAACCACAAATGAATGATTGGCCAAGAATCCGCGCAATTTTGGGAGATGTTCGTGTTGAGGTTGCTTATGCTCGCCACCGTACTTTTGCTCTTGGGCGTTTCATGGACAGGCCCATGTCTGAGACCATGTTTATTTTCTGTATTATATTAAATTTTTCCCAATTTTTCTTAGGTGTTCCTATCAAGGAAAGAAGCTTCCAATGCATATTTATTTTCAACGTCGTTATGGAATTACTTTAGAATTCCCTCATTTTCCTGCTGTTATGCCGAATACTCCAGTTCCAAAAGGACGTCAAACTGAGCTTTTTCCCGTTGAACAATTGATAATAATGGAAGATCAGCGTCTGCCAATGGAAAAGCTAGACAAAAATTTAACTTCAAGGCTTTTATCTGTTTGTTAAATTTTTAATATAAATTTAAATTTGACTCTATTTAGGCCAATTCTATTCTTCCACAAGAACGTTTTGACAAAATTATACGACATGCTAATGAAATGGGCGTTTTTGACCAAACTAATGCTGTACTCCGTGCTTTTGGCATTTCTGTTGATGTTACCTCAAATAGAATTGTGATTGGTGTTCGATCAAGTCCTCGAATTCGATATGCAAATAATCAAATTGTGACACCGTCTCCTGATCAGGTAAAATTTTTGTAAGAAATTTTGTTTATTTTTATAGGCTGATTGGCGTAAAGCAAGTGGCCAACATCAATATTATGAAACTCATGAAATTTGCAACTGGATTGTTTTGTGTGATGCTCGTAGCTCGGTCTTGGTTGGTAAATTTGTTGATACTTTGGTCGCTGCTGCTCGAAAGAAGGGCATGATCCTTTCCAACAGGCCTCCAATAATGCCATTTACTCCAAGCAACCGTGGTTGGCCAGACATGTTTGAACGTTGTGTGAACCGTAATATTGAATTTATCATGTTTGCCCCTTTTCAATTTTGAGAAATTAGCATTCTTCTTTCAGGTTGATTGATAATAAGACCGAGGATACTCACGGATTGCTCAAATATTATGAAGCTTATTACAAAATTGTCACGCAACATATTACACTGGAACGTGCAAAGGATGTTGTTACTCATGGAAAAGCACAAACATTGGAGAACATTATTCACAAGGTGAACTGCAAGAACTTTGGACTCAACTACGTTCCGCTTTTTGAACGATCTGCCGAGCGCTTTTCCTTTGACAAGGGAAAAATTTTGGTGGTTGGTTATGATGTTTCCCATCCACCTGCTGCGACACATCAAGAGAGACGTATGATGCAGATTAAAGGATTAACTTGTGAATCTTTTGATCCTTCTGTTGTAGGGGTATGTTTCTGTAGTGGTTGTACATTTTTATTTATTTTTTTTAGATTTGTGCTAATATGGCAAAGAATCCTCATAACTTTGTTGGTGACTATTTTTATCAAGAATCGCGTAGAGAGTCTGTTGATATTGGGCAATTGGCTGAAAGAGTTACTTGGATTTTGACAACACTTGAACATAATCGTCCTGAACATGCTCGTCCTAAGTATATTATGGTTCTTCGTGATGGTGTTTCTGAGGGCCAATATAAAATGGTTTGTTTACTTTATAATAATTTTGGTTTAAAATGGATTTTAATTTTTTAACATAAAATGGAATATTTTTTTTCTTTTAAATTTTCTATTAATTTTTAAAATTTAGGCCGTGGAGGAAGAATTGGAAGCCTTCAAGATTGGGTGTCTACATTATGATGAAAATTATAAGCCAAAGTTTATGTTTGTTGTCGGCACAAAGCGTCATTTCAAAAAATTCTTTATGGTTCATGAAGATAAAATTGTGAATCTTATTCCAGGCTCTGTCATTAATGAGAAGATTGTGCGCCCTGAATTGCCAGAATTCTTTATGCAATCGCATTTTCCGATTAAAGTAACAGTTGATTTTTTTTATCAAAATTAAAATAATTTTCAGGGAACTGGTAAACCTGTTGAGTATAGTGTTCTTCTTGATGAAATTGGAATGACTCAAGATGAACTTCAGGGTTTTTTGAACGGACTTTGCTACTCTCATCAAATTGTAAATTCGGCTATTTCTCTTCCTGAACCGATTTATCAAGCTGACGAATTGGCTAAGCGTGGAAGGAACAATTTTATGGCTATGAAGTAAATTTTTTGAAATTTGTATTTTACCGATTATTTTTTAAAGGCGCTTCTTTCCTGAAATGATTCCACGCCAACGCTCTGGATTGGTTTTGATGAAGCAACTGACTGAATTGATTTCATATAAAGACAGTATTCTATGTTGCACTCGACTTACCGCTTAATCTTGTCTTTTGATATTTTTGTGAGTTTTTATCTCATATGCCTATTGTTTGTTAAAAATCGAGTTTTGATGTTTGTGAGATATAGAGAATTTTTATAAAGAAATACCTTTGAGGTTTATTATCTATTTAAGTTAGGAGTGTGTCGCCTCAAGCAAGTTTTTCTAATGAAAATCAAAAAGAGATGGTCGAGCTAAATTATTAAAATTGAATCCTAAATTTTTTAACGGAAAAATTCTAGTCTCCTTCGATGTTTATTAATAATTTCCTAATTCTTTTTCATAATCTTCTCCTTAATTATCTTAAAATTTGAATTTTTTAAAAGTTATTAAATAAACCTAAAATATCACAATTTAATTGAAACTTTTGGTGGAACAGTAGACGATAGGGGAAACAACAAAAAAACTAAATCATCTACATCTTTACATTTAAAAAGTATCCAAGCAGAAGTTGATGTGGTCGCAGGCATGTTCGATTCGGTACTCTCCGCATCTGTTATCGACAACTCCTTTGAGAATTCACCATGTTTAATATCTTTGATTAAGTCTTCAGCACAAGTTTGAGATGCGTGAGCAGTAAAATTTTTCCATTAAGAAATTTAAGATTCAATTTTAATAATTCAGCTCGACCCTCTTTTTTATGATTATTTTTCTATAATTTTTTACCTAAAAACGACTACATTTTATCGTTATGAAAACTTGGTTTTATTTATGTAGCTGTGTTCAAAAATAGCTCGAATGCCCAAATAGAATTATTTCTTTAAATCATTTCTCATAAAAGTTTCTTTATATGTAATTTATAAAGAAAGAATTATTTTTCTATAATTTTTTGCTATAAAATGTGTTTTTTTCCTAGCGTTAATGAGAAGAACATTTTTGAGATTTTTTTTTTAAATATTTTTTGCGATTTCTTCCGACAACAAGTTGTTAGATAAAGGAGGAGTGGTTTTCTTTGACTTTCGGCACAAAATTTAAATATCCTTTCCATTCTATTTTTCTAATAAAATTTTTTTGGCTGTCAACGAATGTCTTTGTTTTTTTTTAAATAAAATATTTTTTATTAAAAAATATTATTCTTTTCCCTTGTTTTGTGCCGACTTTTTAAAGTAAAATTTAAGGGAAAGTAAAAATAGCAGCGCTTTTTTACGCTTGAGAGCAACGATCAGAAAGTTTAGTTGGTAATATTTTTCACTTTTTTTCGACGTTTTTTTTCTTTAAATAAGAAAATATATTTATAATTTAAATTATGAACCATTAAAATTTTTTCTTAAATTTTTACGCTTTTATTTTTAAATCTTTAGTCTTTTTTGGTCTTTTCACTTAGCTTTTTCTTTTTTTGTGCCATCTTTCATTCATTTTTCTTTTAAAATAAAAAACATTTCTTCAATCGTGCCATGGACCTTCCCACCATCAAAAAAGGGAAAAATAAGCAACTCAAACACGCGTTCTTCTTTTCTTTATTTTTCCGTTTCCTTTCACCAAATGGCACAAATTCACGCTTTTATATTTAAAAGTTTATTTATATATCTGTGCCAGCCAAATAATTATTAAATAAAATAATATTTCTAAGCTTTTTTGACCGAGAAATATAACGAGGAATAGTAAACGAACATAACAAAAATTTCGTAAAAACTAAAAAAATATTTTGAATTAAAGACAAGTGTGGCCGCCCATATGAAGCGTGCGACAAAACACATTTTTATGTAAGTACAAAAAAAAAAGTGAGAAGACGCCGGTGTATTTTTCATATTATTCGATAATGAGCAACTCGATTTAAGATACAGTTTCTCTCAACACCAAAGCTTTGGTCCGACTGTCATTTTTATTTTTTTCAACACCAAAGTTGAACTCCGACTGTCATTTTTTATAATTTTATTCCAAGCACTACCTAAATAAATTAAAAATTATTAAAATATTTTTTTACTCCTTTAATACAAATGTGGACACCACGGCTGATTTTCAACAAAAAAAAGTTATTTTCTTTTCCAATTTCTTCAGTTTTTTTCTTTTGCGCTTCTCGGACGATGGCCGCGAATATATATATTTTTATTTTATTTGCTCTCGGCCTTTCTTTTTTTCAATTTTTTTTCTTTTATATTTACTTATGTAAACGTTGGTTATTCTATTTTTATCAACGCGAATTGAAAGAAAATAAGAAAGAGAGAACCTTTTTTAGGACGCCGCGCGATCTGTCCTGATTTTTTTTGCGTTTTTTTTCCTTTTCTATTTAAACTTTTTAAAAGTAAAAGTATATATTTATTTATTTTATATTTATTTTTGGCCAAGAGATAAAACAAAAAAATTGTTTGACTACTGACCGGTCCTCAAAAAAGCTGCTTTTTTTATTCACTTTTACTCTGAAGACGCGCGTTGTGGAAAGGCGTGTCACTCACACCCGAAAAAATTTTTTTTTGAGATGAAAACTACTGTTTTTTTAGTCTTTAAAATTTATTTTAATTTTCTTTTAAAAAATTTTTATTTTTTAACTTATTTAACTTATTTTTTAATTTGTTTTTTAACACAAATTTTTTTAAAGATTAATTGACTTGAAAAAATATCTTGACCCATCCTTCTGATTTATGCAGGAATTTTATATTATATAATTTGTGATTAGAGTTTTAGCCCTAAAACTCGATCTGGATCCATGTAAAATTTAAAACACCCTGATTTGGGGCCTTGAAATTTGAAAAGCCTAACTTTAATATTTTATAGAAAGGCGCAGTTCTCAGAATCCAAAAAACCTTTTTCGCCTTAATTTGAACTTAAGTATTTTTTAAAAATCAAACCTTGTAACTTTTTTATCTTTACTTAAATTAAGATATTCGGATCCAACACAATTTTAAAATTTAAAATATAAAATGTTGACATAAAATTTATTGTTTAAATCTGACTTTATAAAATCTGCACTTTCTTCTACACAATTTTTTCTCAATTTTTCTTTTACTTTGTCCTATTCCTCAAATTATTTCTTTCTACTTTTCCATTAAAAAAAGCTTCAAGACTTTTCAAAAAAAAATCTAAAAATAGTTATATTTATTTATTCTTTTTCCAATTCTTGACCCATTCATTTCTCTTTCATTTTCTTTACTTTTTTGTTTACTTTACCTAACTGTAAATAGCGTGCGCAGCAACAAAAAGTCGGTCGGACATTCATTTTTAAAAGAGAAAAACTTTGGAAGTTCTTTTTATTTTTTACGGACGAAGGGAAGGATTATCTCCTCCCTCTTTTTTGGCCATTACTTTTAAAAAATCTTTTCATTTTCACTTTTTGTAGAAAACAATTTTGGATGAGAGTTTTTAAAAGGTTAATAATTAATAAATTAGTAAATACATATTTCATTGTATTTTCTGTCAGAAAAAATATAATCATTTAAATTTATCTCACAAGCAGTTCACTCATTATTCGAATGAATTGAGTTAAATGTTTGTATGTATGTATCTCTATTTTGTAAAAAAATTACAAGAATATTTTTTTGATTTTTTTTAAATTTGGAATTGTAAAATAAAATATTTAAAGGGTTTTTAACAAATTAATTCTACATAATATTTCAATTTTTAAGTTAATTAATTTATTCTTTTACCTTTTTAAAAGCGAAAACAATTAAAACAAAATTAAAACTAATTAAATAAGAAATTAATTAATTTTTGATAATATTCCAACTCAAAATTCTAATTTTTATTAAATACTTTTTTTTTGTTAATTTTTATTTTTCTTTAGCAACACAATTTATTGACACAATTTTTGAAAAAAAAATTATATTTTTTTAAAAATTATTAAAAGACACATTATTATGTAATTTTTACGTTTTATTGCGTGTTATTTTTATTATTTAATTCTTATTTTTTAAATAATTTTTTTAAAAAATATTCTCTTTTATTTAAAACCTTTTCTTAAACAATTATTTCGTCCATAAATTTAAAATTGCGAAAATAAAGGGAAGATGCTCTCTAGCTTTTATTTATTTATTATCCATTTGTGGGCACTTACTTCTCCCCCCCCCCCTTTCTTTTCCCCTCTTTTTTATTTTGTCACAATTGCGTGATCTTTTAAACTGTCAGCCGTCAAAACTAAAAATAAAAATATAAATTATATATTTATTTATTTTTACTTTTAAATTTTTACTAAAAAATTTTAGAAAATGTCAAAATTTTTGTGTTTATTTCAAAGAGTCACGCAAATAAATTATTTTTCCTTTTAAAAAATTATTTTTTCTTTTCAACACGCAAAAATTACGTTTATTAGTACATAAAAAAGAAGAGATTTATGGGGAGTAAAGAGAAAAGAAGAAACTTTGACTTTTTTATTTAAAAATTATAAAATTTTTTGATTGCTTTTTATAAGTTTTATCCTTAATAAGCATGTAAAGGAAAAATAATTTTTTCTGATCTTGCTGTGGCTATTTTTGATGTTTTTGTTATTTCTGATTTGCTTCGTTCGAGAAGAGTTCAAGTCTATTTCTGTTTTTAGTTCTCAGGACAAATTGTCTTCTTTGTATCTAACAATAATCTCATTTATAGGTAAATAACAGAGGTGCCGAAACAGATTTTAAAAAGTGAAAGGCGAAAGTCCAAAAAGGCGGAATTTAGGCGAAAGACGAAACGGCACGTCCCTAGTAAATAACCTTTCTTTCCTTTATTTTTGTTTACAACTTTCTAATCCCGCAGTTCCAAATAATTTTGAAATTCTTTTTTAAAAATTACTATAACTCCTCAAGACTAAAAAATAAAAAAATTCGTACAATCTTCAAAACAAAAAGTTTTTATTTATTTAACTGGACATTCATTATTTTAGTTTTCTTGTTTTAACCGAACTCAAAAACAATCTCCAAACATTTGTTGTCCATTTCTTCTTCCTTTTCTGTCTTCAAAATTAAGTAACGAACACACACATTGGGGAGAAGGAAAGTGTTAAAACGCTTGGAATGGTTGTCCGAGAAAAAATTGATTATAAAAAAAGATGGCTAGTTTTTAGAGCCTTTCTTTCTCTCTCTCTTTGGCCAATGGCTAGCTTAGCTAGTTTAAAAAGAGAGAAGAGGATATATGCTTATAAATAAAAAGTAGCCAAATGCCTTTTTCCTCCTCCTCTTCTTTTTTGCCTGATTTCCCCCCTCCATATATTTTACTCGGCACTACCACCGACTTGTTTTGGTTTTAAAAGAATGGCGTCGACCGTTGAATGGCGGACGTCGGGGACGAAAAAAAAGAAAGGGGGGTTTAAGTCTAGATGCTTCTTTTAGTATATCCGCCCCTTCCCTCCACCCGCTGTTCGCTTTCTTTTCGAACCTTTTCATCCCCAATTACAACCGGCAGCCGGCCGTTGCCTATACTTTGCCGACCATTCGAAGATTTTCTTCTCATCTGTCCATTTCTTTCTTTCCTTTTTTCACTCATTCAATGTGGCGGCTATTTCATGGCCGTCCAGCGTCTCTCCGTGTTAGTGCCCGCCTAATACTTTTGTTTTGTTGTCCATTTTTAGAAAGCTTTTTATATTTTTAGAATTTTTTATAGACACTTGTTTTGACAAATTTTGAATTACTTACATATTTATTTACATGCTTAAGCTTCTCAATTTTTTACTTGAGAGAAAATTTAGTAAATCATTCTAATTTTGTATCAAACTTCCTTGGTCTCCGCCTACCTCTTTACGTGACTTGGAGAGTTTCCCTTCACTTTCTAGTGTTCTGTATTCTTCCATGTTTTTCTTAATCAAGTCTGTCATTCTTACAGTAATTGAAACAAACAATCTGTGATTTTCTCAATTTCAAAAATCTCTCCAATTTTAGGAAAACCTGTAGTTTTTTTCCGTAGACTTTGACCTATTTTAACTTTAAAGGAGACAAAAAGAAGATTGAATAGCTGTCCATCGAGAAATTCCGAACTCGTATACACACTACTTTCTCCCCAACGGCCATCTCATTTTGTGTCCCCAACCCCCTCCACTCGTTCCCCAAACGCCTTTTGCGTCCATTTTTCTTTTCCTTAACCCATTCAATTTTCTTGTATATGTACCATTTCCTCATTCGTCACTTCTTTATTTTCGTCTCTCAATGTGCCTTAAAACATCGGTCGACCGCCGTGTATTTTTAGTAGCGAATATATATTTGTCTGGTCTGCCTTCGGGGCTGCGTGTATGTATGACAGAGTGGACATTAAGGCTATATTTGAGTGGGCAATGGGGCGCGTCCTCTTTTTCCCTCTCGGCGCTGAAGCGTATTTGGCCCTCTATATGTGGGCCGAAGGGTCTAGGCCCTTCACAGCCGTACTAAAGCGTTAGCCATCCAAATGAAAAGCCTTAGAGGGTGGAAGGCCTTTAAACCTTTCTCAATACACAACTGTCCACTACCTTTTAGTCATCCAAGTCATTTAGCTAGTAACCCCTTCCATTTTTTGTCTTATTTTTTCATTGCTCTTTCTATTCGCCCCCAATGGGTACGTCAACCACGCCACGCTAATATTTTTTTCTTATCCAAAACGCGTCAACATAGTCGTCACTAACCGTCCCCTTTTTTTATTTTTTTGCGTCGCTTTCCTTCCTCATCTCCCGTTCAAACGGTGCCCTTCCTCTCCTTAGCACGCCTTTACTCTTTTTCAGTTCACAACCAACACATGTGTTCGTTTATTATTTCACAACTTTTTATTTTTGCTAAAAAGCTGTTTTAGACAGGGGGAAGAACGTTTAACGTAGAAAAAATCAGAACATTTTTTAGGGTCAGTTTTTGAGGTTGCGAATGAATGGCTGCTTATTCTTCCCTTCTTTTTTTCCTTTCTTACGTGTTTATATCTACGTGTGTGTACATTTTGGTAATTTGAAATTGAGAAATCGAGGAACACATCTCTCTCCTCTCTTTTTTTAAATTTCTAAAATATGTATTAGCTTAAAATTAGTATTTAGTTTGTCCCTCAATATTATTTTTTGTACAATTCTGTATAAATTTCACGTTGTACAAATATTTGAATAAATATTAGCAGCTTTTGTTGATGTTTAGAATCCAACTCATAATATTTAAAAAATTTTTCGATTATTTTAGCTTAATTTAACTGCTAACTATATTCATATTTTATTTTTTTAAATCGTCGTGCAAGCAGAAATTTCAAATTTTTCTTTCATTTTGTCTCAAATACATATTCTTTTCGTTTAAATTTCCAATTTATTTTTGTATAATTAATTAATTTAAGAAATAAAGTTTTTATGGATTGTTTGGACAGTATCAATTCAGAAAAACAAGTAGTAAATGCTTCTAATTTATTTCAATTTTCGTCAGATAAAATCCCGAATGAAGAATTAAAATCAGAAGAATTTATGGAATTTAATGAACAAAATAATCAACAAAATATTGAAGGAATAAATGAATTTAGTAGTGGAAATTTAAATTTTGAGGAACAAATTAATTTAAAAAATGAAAATTGTTTAGAAGATGAGGTGGATTTAAAAAAAATATTTTCTATTAACGGTAAATGCCCGGTCTAACTGTTCGCAAAGAGAATCCGCTCATTTTATTCCTTTACTCCAACTGAACATTTACCTCTTTTAACTAAACAAGATTCCTTTAAGATAATACAGTTGGGCAGTATATGGGGGAGCTGCCTAATAGGTTGGCGAATCCGGGTATCTAAAGGTTGATCGTTCGGATCTTGTTTAATGATAATAATTTGCTCGAATTCCTTGACAAAATCTTCCCTGAACATCCCCGTACTTTATCTACGCTGAAAATGAGAATTTTTACTTTTTGGCTTTCCTAAAATAAGTTTCCTAAAATAAGTCTTATAAGATACGATTGGGGGAGCTGCCTATTGTCGTCGAGATATCTCGAAAAATCTCTATCTCGATAATTGAGATTTTCATTCGATCGGGTCTCTGTTGTAACTGTATAAACTCAAATAAAACTTAAATATTAACTTTTTCCTCCAATAAAGCAATTTGTTTCTATAGAAAAACTAGAAACAAATTGCTAGTAAAAACTACTGTATTTGCTCTGTTCTAAAAATTATTTGAGAATTATTTTTATTGTTTTATCAAAGCTAATATTTTTTAGGAATTAAATGGAGTAGATAATTATCACAACAATAATTTAATTTTTCAACAACAAAATGAAAGTCAACACCCTCAACAACAACAAATCCAAACACCAACAAGGCCTTCATCTTCTTCAAATTATTGCAAAAAAGAAGAATGTTCAGGGGATGAATTGCCTCCAAATGAAGAATTAATTGGGGCTCCTGTACACGAAATACGTTGTGGACTTTTAATTGGGAAATTACATATGATTAGATTTACATGTCCGGGAATTCATAGAAAATGTGTGGAATTTGAGGGTGTGTTTATTTAAAAATCTATTAATATTTACTAATTGGGCTTTGCCCTCTACATACCAAAATTTCCAAAGATCTTCTTGGGCTTTCGACCGATAAGATATATTCGACCCTACCAAAAAATTCCTCCATAAATCCTTCGGTCTTCTAAAAATTTTCTGTCTTAAAAACCTCAATTTTTTATATAATTTTTAAGGTAAATTAATTAGTCCAAGACAATTTACAATTAAAGCAGAAAAGGATAAACAAAAAGATTGGAAAGGAAGTATTCGTTTAGGAAAGCATAATTTAAGGTAATTTTAAAAAATATTTAAAAAAATATTCTTTATTTTTTTAGAACTTTAATGGAAATGAAAACTTTGGATTTTTATGAACACGAAATTAATTGTAGTTTAAAATGTCAAAGTCGAAATTATATAAAAAATAGAAAAGCAGAAGGGAATGGAAATAGTGAAATGAATATAAATTCTGATAATAATTCTGAAAGATTTAGTGAAATGTGTGAAATTAATGAGTGAGTTGGAAATTTATTTAGATTTATTTACTCAAATAATATATGTATTTATATTGGAGGTTGTTAAAATGAATAGATGTATAAAAAAAAATGTATATAGTATAGTTCACCGGAGGTAAAAGTTTGGGACGTGATATATGTCATTCGATTCGTCTCGGCGAGCTGAGTCGAACTCCAATTTTCGAAAAAAAACTCCAACTCCATCTCCCAATTTCAGGAAATGATTCTGGACCGAGTTATAGATTGAAAAATAGAAAAACCATAGGGGGGATTTTGGGGTGAAAAATTCGAATATGCAAGTAATAGCTCATTCGAAAGAGCTCTCTAGCTGAGTCGATTGACACTAAAGTTAGCTTGATTGAACAAGTTTGAGTCTAGATATAGGGCTCGAAATGGTCATTTACCATTGGTGGAATTTTAGAGTCAAAAATTCGAAAATTTATTTTTTTAAATACAAAAGCAAGAAAAACTATTTAATATTCTATTGTATTCTTATCGTTGGGCTACTCCCCAAATGCCCACTCCCCAATTGTCCGCTCACTCCCCATTTATCTACTCCCCAACTGTCCACTCCCCAAGTGTCCACTCCCCAAATCTCCGGGAGCCCGTATTTAGTAGAAAAAGGTTGAGCTCTGGGGACGATTTTTCTCTCATTTCTCCTTTAACTTAATACTCTAGTACTCCATTTTTAATTCGGTTTCGCCATGTTGGGGGCTTTTAGAGTCTGAAATTTTTATTTGAAAAATATTTTAATTTAATTTCTTTTTAGTATTAAATCAATCCCTTCGTCAGCCTGTTCCTCAGCTACTTCTACTCGAAAAAGCTCTTCAGTATTGGAAGAATTTGCTTGTCAAACAGTTCCCCCAATATATTCAGACCATCACAATCACCACCACCACCAAAACAACAATAATCACCAAAATTTTGATTATTTAAATGAAATTGAAGAAGAAGAGGGGGAAATGTTGACATCTCAAAATAATTCAAAAACTTTTTATTCTTCCCCTTCTTCATCTACTCCTTCAACAACAACAACAACAAATACTTTCCTCCCTTCAACATCCTCAATTCCTTTAAATTCTCCAAATATTCTTCCCCCGTCTGATTTAATTAATTTTAAAAAAGGAGGAGAGTCTGCTAGTCTTTTAAATAATAATACTTTAAATACATTACTTCAATTACAACAACACCAAAATAATAATAATAGTCCTCTTAAACAATTATTACTTTTACCAAAGAATTTATCTCAAAATAATGGAATTGCTTTAAATGGGTAAAAATAAATAGATTTTTTGTTTTGGATATTTTTTTTAGAAAATTAAATTTTATTTTAAAATTATTCCTTTTTCTTTATATTTTACTCACATGGATTCAATCAAAATTTAAGGCTCCTAAAAAGAAATTTTTAGAATAAAATATTACTTCATTTTAATTAGTAAAGGATAACTTATTATGATTAGCTCCTATTTTGGGGGTTGTTTAACAATAAATATAAGGTTGGAAAAGTCTCCTCCCAGCTTAACAGATGATGGAATAGTTGGGCGGTTAACAACTTTTAATCGGAGAGCTTTGAGGGATCAAGTCCCTTTCAATCTTTTGCTATTTTCTGGGAAAGGTTCGGCCATCTACCTCAAAAAGCAATATAATTCTTGTTTTTCAAATACACCTTTCAAATTTTCAAATTTCTAAATTATTTTTTATTAAGCAATGGAGGTCATATAGAAAATACTATCAAAACACCAAATATTGCAAAACCTTCTTCATCTTCAACAACTTCACTACCTTCCACTCATTTACCTCCTCCTCTAGAAAATTCTAACAATAATTTAACACAAGAGGCAGCTATAGCTTTATTACTTCAATCAGTCCAAACTTCTATAATTTTAGAACAACAACAAAAAGCGGCTAATTTAAATCAAAATAATAATCCAAATAATTTATTATTAGCACAATTAGTATCTACATTAAATGGGGGAGGAGGGGGAACAACAACAGCAACAACACTTCATCACAATCAACAACAACCACATTCTTCATTACTCTCAAATAAAAATTTAATTAATGGTATTTGAACATAAATATATTTTTAAATTTAGAATTTCTATAGAGTAAACCCTGAATTTGATAGGGTTTTTAAACCAGGATTGTCTGTTCTTGGAAAATCTTCAGATATCCGAAACCGAACCGAAAAAATCGGTTCTTCGATTCGGGTCAGTCAGAACCGGCAACCCTGCTTTAAATTATTTATCCATTAGCCGTGTCTGCCGAAATTTTGGTTTTTTGGAACTGGGACTAGAAAGTTTAACTTTTAAAAAGCCTTGATTTTTCTCTTGATCTTTACAACATTGACTAGATTATTGACTTTTAGTCAAGAAAATCAAGCAACTTTTAAAATGCCTGGATAATTTCCTTGGATCCTGATCAAGGCCTATCTTTAATAATAGAAAAACTACGCTTTATAGAGAAAGATATTTTTTTAAATTGATGAAACAAATAAAGGACAAAGGAATCTTCATAATTTAACTTTCCCCAATTTATAAATTCAAGACAATTTTATTTTTTATTTTTTAAAGGTAATGGAATTGAAAAACTTTTAGCAGCTGCAGCATTATCTCAACAATTACAACAACAACAACGAACTCCATTAAAACATAACGAGCAACCAACAGCTGTTACAAATATTTCAAATATTCGGAAAAGTATGGAAGAAAGTATGTAAATTAATTAAAAAAATATTTTTTTGAAAAAAATTAATTTTCTTGTGTTTAATTAAATAAAATATAGTATATTAACTAAAAAATATTCAAATAATTATTTTTAATTATCAAGTAATTAATTAATTTATTTAGATGCCAGTATGTTTTGGTCACAAATGCGTAATATGGGTTTACTTGAGGATATGCTAAAAACTTTAAGTGACACATTAGAACGTTTAAAACAAATTTATTTGACTGGGGGAAATGCTGTTAGTGAAGAATTTGGTAAAAGAAAAAGTTTTAATTTAAAGGGGTTCCTTTAAACTTTTAATCTTCAAAATATCTTATTCGTTATTTAAAATTGAAAGAGGGACTGGGCCGTTTTGGCGCGGGGCCGTTTTGGCGCGAGCTTATAAGATAGCGAGTTCGTTATCAGAAATGATAAAATTTTGCAATAATAACTCTCGTACCTTTATCTAGGTTCTCCAAAGATTTCAGAATTTTTGATCAAGAATTTCGGAAATTGTGGCCAAAAATGTTGATTTTCTGCAAAATGCCTAATTTTTCAAGGTCTATCGACTATAACTTCGGAAATATTGGATGAAAAATTCTGAAATTTCTGGAGGAGGTAGTCAAGGATGTTATAGAAATTTGAGAAAAATTTTATAAATTTAGGTCTCGACTAAGTGTTACTTTTCTGTTCTCGCGCCAAAACGGCCCGGCGCCAAAACGACCCCAACCCTTATTTAAAATTGAAAGATTTATATCTAAATTATATTTTATATTTATATTTCACTAAGATTAAACTACCGTATATGCTCTGTTAATTACCCTCTCTCAAATAATTACCCCGCTCTATTAATTACTCCCTCCAGCGAGAGATCGAAACAATAATTACCCCTCTTAAAAACAGTTATAATTAGCCTGTTTAAAAAACGCTCAAATAATTACCCCGCTCTATTAATTACTCCCTCCAGCGAGAGATTGAAACAATAATTACCCAGGGTAATTATTAGAGCATATACGGTATTTAAAATTTGAAAAAATGAGTTTTTGGATCGAGTCTAGTGTCTCTAAGTTTAAAAAAAATTATTTTTACTTTTATTTTAGCAGCCCAGCGTTTATCAGGCGTTGCTATAGCTCTAGATTTGTGTTCACTTTTTGGTGAAAAAATTCATTCTCGTTATATACAAGCAACTTTAGAGTCAACAATAATTAGCAAAGAATTATTAGGTAGAATTCTTTTAAAAATTTTCAAAAAAATTTTTTTTAAGAATTACAACGTAAACAAGACGAACAAAAAAGAAAATTAGAAAATGCAAAAAGAAAGTCCCAAGTTTTTGACCAAATTTTAAAAAATGGAAATGGGACAGCAACAACATTAAATAAAAATATTCTTAATTCAACTTCTCTTCGTGGCACAAATCACTCTTCTACAAATGAAAATGGGACACCAGAAATTAAAAAAATTCACTTGAATATTTAAAAAAATAAAAATTATTTTGTGCAAAAAATATTTTTTTTAATTCTTTGTTCGAATCTCAAAAGACATTAAATTATTTATTTTTAAAAACTCTTCTTCTAATATTCCCTGCAATACTTTCATTCTTTTTGTTTAAATTTATTTTTAAAATTGGCATTAAAACAGGGGGGATCTTTGTTTTTAAATGATATTTTTCTTCTATTTATTCAAATATTTGTATATATTTTTGGCCCATTCAAAATTGGAAAGTCCAACTAATTTTCAAAATTACTAACCAAAATTTAATTTATTTGTAAGAACAATTCATCTTTATATTCTTAATGAAAGTTTAGCAGTATTATTTTTGAAGATGAAGGGAATTTTAGAAAATTAATTTTATTTGATTTATTTCCTAATTAATTTTAGGAAATTAAATTCCTTATTGAAGGGAATTTTAATTTTTCGGTTTATACAAAAAATCCCAATAGTAACTTGAACAAAAAAATTTTTTTCAAAATTCTTTTTTTAAATCCACACATTTTATTGGAATAATGCTGTTATCTTAGTTACCACTTATTGCCCATTCCCTTGGACATTAAAGGAAATATGTATATACAGCTGCTATACATACATACATATATGTACATAAATATCTTTATTTTCTGATTTATTTAATTATTAAAAGCTTTAATTCTCTCTCTCTCTCTATTCATTGTCTCTCACCAAAAGAAAATTAATTTTCAGAATTTTGAAAAACACAAGAAAATACAAAAATTTATTTCAGAAAAATAATCAGAATTTGTGTTTTTAGCTACATAAAAAATAAAAATACAAAACCAGAGCAAAACACAAAATTCATTTTTAAAATAATTTCAGAAAATCAGAATTATTTAATTAAAAAAGTAAAACCAGAATATTCCCTTTTTCTTTGCATTTTTCCTTTTCTACACTAAAAATAAATTAAAAATTAAAATCTCTGCAATAAAATTACTAGCTTTCTTCTCTCTTTTTAATTTACTATAAATATTTATTTATTTTTGTTCCAATTATTATTTTTTTATTTATTTTTAATATTTATTTTTTTGTATTTATTATTTTGAATTTTAGTGCCGTATTGTGTCTGTGCTTTTTTTTTGTTTATAATTAATTTATCGATAAATTAAAATTGATTTTTGTTTATTTGGTTGAATATTATTAATAAAGTTTTTAAATTAAATAAATTCCTAAAAAATTAGAGTATATTAAATTTCCTGAAAAAGAAAAGGGAAGATAAAATACATATGGAAAATAAAATTTAATTTATTTGTAGCCCTTAGGAAAGGAATGGGGTTTTTGTAAAATTGTGAAGAAATGAGAGAGGGAAATGTAGGGATTTCGGAGATAAGGATTTCTTCGCTCTGATAAGAAATGAATATTTTTTTGAGAATTACTAATAAATTATTAACAAATATCAAAAATCACAACGTCTTTAATTGGAAAATAAGAGAAAATTTTCTCAAATGCCCAATAAGTAATTTTGTACAAATAAATGTAAAGAAAATCTCAAAGAAAAAGTTCGATTTTAAATTAAAAGTAAAAAAAATTTTTTTTTAATCTTTCTGTTAATCATTTATTTATTTATTTTACACGAATTTAAATTTTAAATTTGTTATTAAAATTTAATTAGAAGAAAAGGATTGTGAGTTAGAAAAACTTGTTTTTTTCCTTTATTCGATCGATTTAACAAAAGAATAAAAAGGTTGCACAATTTCTTGTTTTATTTATTTCACATAATAATTAAATAAAAGAATATACCTAAGTAAATCCATTCTTCTTCTTATAATCGCATTTTATTTTATTCCCTTTTTGTCTAATTTACTTGTTTTGTAATCCAATCGTTTTTTTGGAGGCTTGGTTATGGCCATTTTTAAAAATCATAGAAATTTATTTTCAAGGAGTTCCCTCTACCCGCTTTTCATAAAAAAATTTTTTGTGAGGAAGAAAAATTTGTACATTTAAATAAAAATTATTTTTGCGTTTTTCTCTATTTTTCTTTCACAATTTTTCCCCTCATTACTTCAAATCTAATTAAGAGAAAATATTCTCACGAGAAAATATTCTAAATTTCATATTCCCAATTCACTACCCCAGCATTTGTCACTAATTCAATCCTCACCTCCTCTTAATTAGATATCGAGTCCTCTCTTTATATAAAAATATACCTTACCAATCTCTCCTTTCACATCTTCTCCCCTTTTCAAATGTTGAACCATTTTTCAATTTTAATTTATACCCAATTAATTTATTTTTATGACTCATGTATTAATCATGTTCTGCGCTTTTTCTTTTTAAATATTTTTTATTAAATAAAAAAAATTCAAAATTATTCATTAAGCAATCGAAAAAATTAATAAAATATTAAAATTTTATTAAAAATAAAAGTACATTTTTATGAAATTAAAAGTCTGTCTAAATTACCTATTAATTATTATTTACCTCCACATCCTTCAAAGAATTCCTTAATTATTTGCAAATAAAATTAGACTTCGATTTAGATCTCTGCAGTTTTAAATTTATTTCAATAACCCTACAGTACTTATCCAGAAGTTTTTTTTATTGTCGGAAGAAGGAAAACCTTTTAATAATTTTTTAAAAATATCAGCAGATTAGCCCAGTAAAGTATAACAACAACCCTCAAGAGAGTTGTCATTTTGGGGTAGTGGGATATTTTTAATTTATTGGGGGAGTGAATGGGAAGAGTTCGATATTGTTTAATGGAGAATAATTTTTCTTTTAAATTTTGCTTTTAAATTTTGTTAGTCTTATTTAAAAATAATTAAAAATTGATAGAATTTTTATTAATTTACATTTTTTTTAAATTATAGTGTTATTCATCCTTTTCCCTATTTTTGAGCTAAAAACAAGCGTGAGAGTCTGTTTAAGTCCTCATTTTAACGTTGTATAATTTTATATATTTTTTGTTTTCTATAATAAAAAAAGCGTTCCTACGCAACTCTCTCCCTCCTTTTTCAAAAATTCCCTCTCAAATACCACGATGTTTTGCTGGCCATTTCTCGTGGCGTTTTGTGGAGTGCTGGCTGGCTGCTCTCACAAAAGAGACAACCAAAAAAGGAATAGAAAAGAAAATCTTTTTTCTTTTTTTTGAGAAAATAGCGGCAGCAAACAAAACGCCGTCGGGGGTGAAATTTAAAGCTTTCCATAAATATTGACCGAAAAAATATATATAAAGTAATTCACATATAAAATTGAAAAAGAATGTTGGGTGGATTTAGAGAGTTTTTTTTGTGTCATCTTTTGAAAGTTTTGAGAGACAAAAAGTTTAAAAATTGTATTTTTAAAAATTAAAAAAAAATTTTTTAGCTCAAGTTTAAAATAAAGAGCGGAACGGGATTGGACCCGTTTCCCGGCTTCTTTGAAGATGCCTGGATGAAACCGGGATCGGGAATTCCCGGTTTTCCCGTTCCAGGTCCCGGCCGGTTAATTTTCATTTCCCTTTCCTGGTCTTTTCAAAATTCTGCTCTCTAGTTTAAAACCTTACAAATTTATTAGAGTAAGTAGAATTTCCATAAAAGTTTAATATCCTTTAGAGATTTCTTCTTTTAAAAAGATTACTGTAAGCTATTTATAAGGCTGAGACCAAATGTCTCTTTTTTCAAAGTCGGCAAAACGTCCTGTTCTTTTGAAATTTTGAATTTTTAAAAAAATTTTCAAATTTTGTTTTTTTGGATTAATTTTTACTTTATTTTATTTTTATCTCAGATTTAGCCATATCCATATTATTTTTTTTTATTTGGCACAATTAAACATTTAATGTCACTTTTCCCTCTTTAATTTTACTCGCTAACTAAATAAAGGTTTGTATTTCCTCTTCAGAATTTTTTTTCTAAATTTATTTTTCACTTCTTTTTTGAACGAAGATTTTTTTATTTTTTTGAAGAGCTAATTGTATAAAGAGGGAATTTTTTGAGTGAATACTTTTTTTTATTTTTTATTTTATTTCTTAAGGGAAAAGGCGTCCCCTTTTGTGTGTGTACTTTTTTGTGCCAATTTTTCCAATATAAAAAAGAAAAAAAACGGAAATGCCAGCTTCTCTCTTTTTGTTATAAGGAAAGGGGGCAAAAATCAATTTTATTTTTTATATATTTTCCAATATTTTTTGACAGATTGATACAATTCTTTTTCTTCTTCACAAAGACTTCTTTGCTTTAAACAACAAATTAATTAAAAAAAATATATTTTGACTACAAAAATTTTAAACAACAAAAATGGCTTGGGTCAATCAAGGAATGCAAGCGTTGATTCCGTTAATTAATAGAATTCAGGTTTTTTTGGTTTTCTAAAATTATAATCTAGAGGGATTAAAAAACTGTTAAAAAAATTTTTTTAATGCCTAGGCCTTCTTTCAATTTTATTTTCCCTTAATTTCTACATAATGGCAGACTTCCTTTCTCGATTTCAGTCTATTTCCCTCTTTACAAAGATACTGAACTTTTCAATAAAAATATATTTAATTTAAAAACATTTTTTTCAGGATGCTTTCTCTCAACTCGGTACTACACTTAATTTTGACTTACCCCAGATAGCAGTTGTTGGAGGGCAGAGTGCTGGAAAATCTTCTGTTTTAGAAAATTTTGTTGGAAAGTTGGTTACTTGTTTTTTAATTTAAAATTAATTTTTAAATTTTTTAGAGATTTTTTGCCTCGTGGTAGTGGAATAGTGACTAGAAGACCTTTAATTTTACAATTAATTAATGACCCTAGAGCTGGTAAATAATTTTTTGTTGAAATTTTGTTAAAATTTTTATTAGAATATGCTGAATTTCTTCACAAAAAAGGACATAAATTTGTTGATTTTGATTTGGTGCGTAAAGAAATTGAAGATGAAACTGACCGTGTTACTGGTGCGAATAAAGGAATTTCACAAATTCCAATTAATTTGCGTGTCTTCAGTCCGCATGGTTTTTTTTAAATTTTTTTTGGTACTTTTCCGTTATGACGTAACCCCCTAAATTAATGTTCAAAATGTCATATATAGGGTAGAAAAAGGTGCTGAGTAGAACGGTACCACTCTTTTTTGACGGAGATGCATGTGTACCGAGATATAGGGCTCGAAATGGTCAAAAACCACTGGGCGGAGTAAGCTCAATTTTGGGGTGAAAAATTCGATTTTGCAAATGATAGTTCATTCGAAAGCGCTCCTCGAGCTGAGTCGAATGACATCAGAATCAACGCGATTTAACAAGTTGGACAAAGTTATGATCGTTTGTTTTAGCTCCTTACCTATGACACTGTGGCTTTTGACCATTTCGAGCCCTATGGCTTTTGACCATTTCGAGCCCTATGGCTTTTGACCATTTCGAGCCCTATATCTCGGTCCACAGGCATCTACTTGATAAAAGAGTGGTACCATTCGACTCAGCACCTTTTTCTACCCTATATATGACATTTTGAACATTAATTTAGGGGGTTACGTCATAACGGAAAAGTATTTTTTTTTGATTAAATGACTCCTAAAATTTTCCCAATTAAATTTTTATTTCTTCTAAAAATGAAGGAAATATAAAAACTAATTATTTTTAGTTCTTAATTTGACACTGATTGACTTACCTGGACTTACAAAAGTACCTGTCGGCGACCAGCCAGTTGATATTGAACATCAAATTCGAGACATGATATTAACATATATAACTAGAGAGACTTGCCTTATTTTGGCTGTAACTCCAGCAAATAGCGATTTGGCAACTTCTGATGCTTTAAAACTTGCTAGGGAAGTTGACCCGCAAGGATTGAGAACAATTGGAGTTTTGACTAAATTGGATTTGATGGACGAGGGAACGGATTCTAGAGATATTCTTGAAAATAGGCTCTTTCCGTTACGAAGAGGTTAATTTTTAATTTAAAAATTTTGGTTGGATTTTTTTGAAAATTAATTTAGGTAGTCCTCAAAATTTTTTTTGGTGTATTATGAATTTGAATCCGGAACTCTTTTTCAATTTTTTAATTAAAAATATTCAAGCAGAAACTTTTGACCTTTCAAAAAATTAATTTTTTAAGGCTATGTGGGAGTAATTAATCGAAGTCAAAAAGATATTGTTGGTCGAAAAGATATTCGTGCAGCTTTAGATGCTGAACGGAAGTTTTTCTTATCTCATGCTTCTTACCGACATATGGCTGAACGAATGGGAACCCCATTTCTACAAAAAACGCTCAATCAACAGTTAACTAATCATATAAAAGATACTTTGCCAACACTAAGAGATAGTCTTCAGAAAAAGTTGTATTCAATGGAAAAAGAAGTACAAGAATATAAACAATTTCAATTTAATGACCCTTCGAGAAAGACTAAGGCTTTGATGCAGTTTTGTTTATTTTTCTATTTTTTCCCAAATTATTCCCCTTAGGGCAAAAGGATCTCTAAATTTTTAAATTGGAATTTTGCTTGAAGATTGGGACTTTTTTTAATTTTTGGATTTTTATTTTTGTCCTTTTTCTAATTCAAAATTCCATCCCATTTATTTTATTCTATAACTAATTTTGTAGAATGGTGCAACAATTCACTGCTGATATGGAGCGTTCAATTGAAGGTTCTTCTGCGCGCTTAGTTAGTACAAACGAACTTTCTGGTGGTGCACGTATCAATCGTCTTTTCCATGAGCGTTTTCCTTTCGAAATTGTTAAAATGACAATTGATGAGAAAGAAATGAGACGAGAAATACAATTTGCTATTAGAAATATTCATGGGATTCGGTCTGATTTTCTTTTAATTTTTAAGAAAATGTGGGATGATACCTATTTCAAAAATAGGGGATTCCAAAGTGGGAGCTCCATTACTCTCTAACATCTTTGTGGCAAATTGACGAATAATTAAAATTTTCTTTTTAAGTGTTGGTCTATTTACACCTGATATGGCCTTTGAAGCAATTGTGAAAAAGCAAATTGAACGTCTAAAAGAACCTTCACTTAAATGCGTTGATTTAGTCGTTAATGAATTAGCTAGTGTTGTTAGAGGTTGTGCAGAATATGTGAACCGTTATCCTCGGTTGCGGGATTGTGTTGAACAAATTGTTACAAATTATATGAGACAACAAGAAGCTTTTGCTAAACAACAGATTGCAATGATAGTTGATTATGAGTTGGCCTATATGTTGGTTTTTATTAATTAAATTGAGCTAAAGAAAAGTATTTCTATCTATCCTCTTAATAAATCCCTTTTAATTGATCCCGTAACTTATGCTTTACGTTTCTTTCATTTCTAAAGGAATACCAACCATGAGGACTTTATTGGATTTTCAAATGCTGAAGCTAAAGCCTCTTCAACTAGCACAAAAAAGAATTTAGGCAATCAAGTAATTAGGAAAGGATGGCTTTCTGTACACAATATTAGTTTTGTTCGGGGTTCTCGAGAATGTTGGTTTGTGTTAACTTCTGAAAGTCTTTCTTGGTTTAAAGATGACGAGGTTTTTTTTTTAATTTTTTAAAAAATATTTATTAAATTATTTTTAGGAAAAAGAAAAGAAATATATGTTGCCTTTGGATGGAATTAAATTGAAGGATTTGGAGGCTGGCTTTATGTCTCGACAACACAAATTTGCGTTGTTTTACCCCGACGGAAAGTATGTTTTTTAAACAGTTTTTTTGTTTTTTACTATTTAAATTGCTAGCAAAAAAAATATTTTTTTTGCAATTTTAGTGCGTGAGTGACTTTTAAAAAAATTAATATTTGCAAAATGGCTCTTCTAATACATATTTGATTGGATTTTTTGAGTTTTTTAAATCCATTTTGCCGCTTGGGAAATGCAAATAAAATCTATTTCTCTAACAATTATCATAATAGGCTTACTAAAAATATAACAATTATTTTTATTTTTTCTATTTTTGCTTTTTGCAGGAGGTGAGAACGGGCAAAATTACTTACAAATTAATTTTTTCACAACAATTAACCGTATGTATAGATTTTTTGATGTCCAAAAGTTGTTCCTTATTTGTACTTTATGTTAATTTGCACTAACTTTTAACGTTTTTTGTTTGTGTCTTTTGGTTTGATAAGTATCTGTAATTTTGTAAGAATCGACCAACTTTTTGCTTCAAATTATTTTTAAATTGAGAACTGACTAGTTTTTTCTTGTCAGTATTTGTTGGTTTCTTCCAAATTATTCTTTATTATCCCCCTAAATTTAAATGCTAATGCCAAATCAAACCCTCTTTGTTTATCCTGATTAACCTTACCAATTTCTTTTTGCACAGTTTCTTTGTTTGCCTTTTTGCTTTCCTCTTTTTAATTTTATTATTCAATTAAATTCGTTTTTTCTTTAGGAACATCTACAAAGACTACAAAGAATTGGAATTGAGTGCTAAAAACTTGGATGATGTTGAAGCTTGGAAAGCATCGTTTTTGAGAGCCGGTGTTTATCCAGAGAAGGATCATCAACCAGTTAGTGACGAAGTTTGTTGTTTTTAAATTTAATTTGGATTTGGGCTAGAAGGTCATTTAGATATTTGACTTATTTTTTGGGGTTTTTGGGTTAATTAGATATTTTTAACACATTTCCTTTTAATAGATTTTAATTTTTTCGGATCCCTTACAGATGAATAAATAAATTAATAAAAATAAATATTTTCTCGTTTAAGCAAGAGGTCAGCTCTCCTTTAAAACATTTTAACTTTGTAAATTGTCAAAGGTTTTTTGAATTTATGTTTTGTCCTTTGTTCTTGTTCTTTCTATATTTCCATACTTTTAGTTAAATTTCTTTAAATAAAAGTTTTTAGAATGGTGAATCTGTAGAATCTGCCAGCAGTATGGACCCAGCATTGGAACGCCAAGTAGAAACAATTCGTAATTTGGTTGACTCTTATATGCGAATTATTACGAAAACAATTCGTAATGATTTTTATTTTTTAAAATTTAATTCTGAAAATATTTTTGAAGGTGATTTGGTGCCGAAAGCAATAATGCATCTTATAGTGAATAGAGTAAATTATTTAATTTTATTTTTTTAAATTAAAAATTCTTTGTAGATGTCAGATTTTTTGCGTGATGAATTACTTGCTGGGCTTTACCAACATGGAGGGGACACGGTTATTTTTTGAGTGATCAATTAATAACTAAAAAATATTTTTAGGATCAATTAATGGAGGAATCTCCCATAGAAGCACAAAAACGTGAAGAAATTCTTCGAATGTATCACTCTTGTAAAGAAGCACTTCGAATCATTAATGATGTTAATATGACTACAATGTCTACTGATATGCCACCACCCGTTATGAATGATTGGCGGTTTGTTGTTTTTGTGGAAAGAGTTTTTAAAAAATACAATTTTAGGAACAATTCTTCTCCAGTCCCCCGCCCAGCACCTGCACCGCCAGGAAATCAAATCCCAGCTAATCGACCGGCTCCAATGCCTCCAATGGGTGTAGCTCGACCGATGGGTGTTGTTGGAGGACCGGGTGTTGTTGGGGGTCCACCAATGCCTATCCAAAATCGACCACTCCCTGGACCTCCTGGACAAGCTCCAATGCCTCCTATGTAAGTTTTTCTTTTTTTTATTCAATTTTTTTAATTTGAGAGGAAAAATCTAAAAATAATTTTAAAGGCGGCCCAGTCACAGTGGTCCCCATCTTTGAAAGAGAGGTAGGGGACTTGTGAGTGCTGTCCTTTTTTGTGTTTTTTTTTAAATTTTTTATCGTTAGTGGTTGGTTTGAGTGTTTTAGAAAATCATAAAAAAATAAATTGCTTTCGTAAAAATATTCGAACAAAATTTAAATTTTCCTTTTTTTTCCAGACATGCAAATAACATGGATAGACCACGCATTCCAGAACGACCTCAAATCCCAAGTCGACCTTTTTAGTTTTTAAAATATTTGGTTAGACATACTCACGGGTGTTGAGGGCATTATTTTATTTAAAAATATGATCGACAACAAGGATTAAAAAAAATGTAATTTTTATTGTACAAGCAATTGAATTCTCTCATTATTTTAATTATTTATTTTAAAGAGTGACATTAAAAAATAAATTTTGCAATTTTTTGACATTTAGATTTATCAGAAAAATTTTTTCAAAATTTTAGATATCTTTTTTTCACTCTTTAAATAATAGATATTTAAATATAAATAATATTTTGTATGTGAAAGAAATATATCCCAGCAATTTTTCTTGTCACATACCTTTTTATGTTTAATTCTTTTCCAGCCATTCTACCTTATTTTTCAACAAATGTCGCATACATTATTTTAGAAATTTGTTAAAAATCATGAGATTTTGAAGGAATTGGGTTAAAAATAGGGATGGATTTTTAAATGGAATTTTTGAAGAAAAAAAGATTCGTAAATTTTGGGCACTGATTTTGTTAATTTTGTAAATATAAAATTAAATAAATTCCAATCTTACATTTAAAATACAAATTTTTAGTTAAATTATTTCGACTTGAATCCAAAAAATATTCCATTTTGTTTTAAATATTTTTTAAAAACTTAAAACATTCTACATAAAATTTCTTTTATTCTCAAACATCTCTTTAAATTTTTGTTCTCCAAAATTTGTTTTTTTGTAAATTGGGCTAGGAAAAGAGACCAAAAAACATTTTATTGAAAATATATTTTTTTATTAAACATTTAAAAATATTTGTATTTTGTTTTATGTATTTTTTTCTAGCAATAAATAAATTTAAAAAGAATTTTCTGATTTCTGAAATAATTCTGGAATGTTTAAAAAAAATAATTCTGCTTTTTCTTTTTTCTTCTTTTCTATTAAAATCCGCATTCATGATATACACTTACAAATTCAGTAAGCGCATATTTCTCAATTGCCTTAGCAAGTGATTCGTCTGCATTAAATAAATTGAAACGCATTTGTGTTGCCAATTTGCATTTATTTAATTCATCAATTGTTTTGTTGCCTTTAAAAAATATTTTTGACAAATTTAAAGAATTTATTTACTTTTGCCATTTTGTTCATCATCCTTTGCAGCTTTTCCACCCGGAACTGTTAAAGATTGGAAAATCCCTAGTTGAAGAGCTGGATCTTGATATTTGGAAAGTTTGCAGAGTAATGGGGCTCCTGTATCATCCTAAAAATTTAATTTTTATTTATATTCTATGTGGATGTACGGGTAGGTGGAAAAAGGCTAGGAGGTATTTAAGATGGTTCTCCTTCCGTGAAGAATTTATCTCTCTTCGAGGAAAACTTCCCGAAAATAGGGAAACCCCCCCCCCCCCCCCCCATAAAATATAAACTTACATAACAAGCAGTAAATCCGCTATAGACATCACTTCTATATTGATTCAAACCATCGTCTTTTGGTGGTTTTTCTAATTTATCGAGGTAAATACGAAGAAGACGATTCTCGTTCAAAAAATCTTCGGCTAAAATTAAAATTTTAGAGATATTTGTAACAATTTTTTTGCCTTTCTCTGTTGTAGTAAATCCAACAAAAAAACATACAGCTCCCTCTCCACTATTTAAGTCAGCTTGACTTACTTCGAGTCGAGGACCGGATGTCAGTAAAGGACGAAAATTAAGACGAGCAACCCATTTGGGGGCTGGGCTTGGTGGGCAAAGCTTTGGAAATTTTTAAAAATTATTTTTTGGTTTTAATTAACTTCAGTAATGTTTTGCGGGGCAATTCGTAACAAAGCCCAACCATTTTGTTCATTTCTCTCTAATAGTTTGCCAGTTGAACGAAGTTCTTTGTCAGATGGTTTTGAAACAAAAACCACAAATTCATTCAAACTATAGTATAAAAAATATTTTATAGTAAAAAAGGGAAGTTTTCCTCTTTTAAATATTCGGGTTGGAGTATTTTCAAGACAGAGAGGCACATGGAATGGCCCTCCATTTTTACCTTTCCTTAGTTGAACGATCAACAACACAATCACCACTTGTTAAAACTAATGAAGCTGACTATAAAATAAATTTTAAAAAATATTTTGAATGTTTAATTTACAATTAAAGAGCCAGTACAACTTTTTGTAGGCGCATTAGGTCCTTCTCTAGCAAGAACCTAAGTATATTTTTTATATTTAATTTTACATTTAAATTCCTCAACCTTTACAACAAATCCATTCCTTAAAAATAAATTCTAAAAGATATATTCTAAATTTTTAATTAACCTATTCCAGTCAATCTCTTCCCCCGCTAAAATTCCATTTACAAAATTTAAAAATTGGAAATAGAAAAACAAAAATATAAAGAATATTTTTGGCTGGAGAATATCAAAAAACATTTTTCGGTTAAGATATCCTAAAAATTTAAAATTATTATTTTTAAATTAGAAGGAAATTTAAAGAATCCTAATGGAGTTTTGTCTATAGAAAAAATTAAAATAAAGGGTGATTGAAGGATTTAACTAGAAGATAAAAAAGTTTAAAAAGTATGTATTTCCCACCCCTTTCTACAACTTTTACGTTGTAAAATTCCTTTTAAAATATTTACAAAACATTATTACATTCACATAATAATAAAGAAAATAATCTGACAGAATAATGTGTAGACACAAGATCGAAACCATAAATATTTTAACATGCATAATTTTGACTTCTCTCCGGCTTTGCTTCATCTAACAAAAATTTTAAAGTTCACTCTGTCAAATGAAGCAAGCTTATTCGAACTAGAGATAGGACCGAGAGGAGATTTCATTCAAAGGTTATCAATTTTTTCAGAATCTTATCAACTTTAAAATTGTCAGAGGTGGCAAGAAACAAAATTTTTATGTTCTTAAATAAACAGCCTAGAAAACTAATTTTTGTAATAAATTATTGTTTTCAATCTTGTCTTTATATTCACAATTTCCTAATTAAAACAAATTTCTATTTTTTTTTCTCTTTTTAAAATTCATTTTCTCTCATCCTGTTGCCGCTACTTTTCGACCAAAAATTCGTTCCTCTGTTTGAATATTCGAAGGGTCAAATAATTTTGGTGGTCGTTTGTAAAGTGTAGGACTTCGAAGAGGTAATGCAACTTTCGGCATTTCATCATATGCCAAATCAACAGATCTTTAAAAGAAAAAAAATTATTTTTTAAATAGAAAAAATATTTCCAAACCCAGAATATGAACGTATACGACAAAAATATGCAGCCATATCCTCAAAAAGGTGTGGCTTAATTCCTAAATCAGCAAATCCAAGTGTCTTACCGCCAGTTAATACATCACTTGTTGCTTCCTTTAAAAAATGAAAGAGAGAGCTGTTGTCATAAAAAGGTTAAACAATTTTATAGTCCTTAATCCTTGTTATCCCACCTTTTTTCATAATTTATTTAGAAAAATAAAAAGAAAAGAGTTTTAAATTGCGTTCTTATAACAGTAAGAAAAATTTTTTAAAATAATTTTTTCCAATTTTTAGAAATTCAAAAAAAATTTTTACCACAAAATCAAGCCATTCCCAATCAATATAAGAACCTCCACCTCTATACACTTTTGTATTAATCCAACAAAGTGCTGACCAAAGAAGGAACCAAGGGTCTGGGCGTGAAAAACGTCTATATTTATACATAACTTCCTCAAAGCAGCCAGCCTTTTTATAAATATAATCAGCCTAAAAAATTAAAAATTATACAGAATTATTTATTAATTTTTGTTACAATTTCACAAAATTCATAACAATGTGGACCAACAAATTCAAAATCCTTTCCAGCAAAAGAAGGGTCATTTACTATTCGAGAAATTCCAAGTCCAAAATCATTTACCTAAAATTTTAAATTTAAAAAATAAAAATTATTTCAAAGATGGTGAAAAAATCAGATATCCTTCAAAAAACAAAAAAAAAGAACCAAGGGTTGAAAAAATTAATCCTATAAATAAAAACTTTTCTCAAAAACAATAATTTTTTAACTTCCCCACAAATCAAGACTGTAAAAAAATTAATTTTTTACTAATCACCTTAACCTTTATTTAAAATTAATTATTAAATTATTTAAAAAAACAACAAACATAAACAGGCATTTTGTAAATTCCACGTCCTCCTTTATAAATATAAACCCATCCAAGTACTGGACATCGACGCAAATGAGTAGTCATAAATTGAAGAAAATAGTCACATTCTCCGTAAAGGACTGAAGGACGAACAATTGTAGCATTTGGAAATTCATCACGAACAGCCAATTCTCCTAAACCTTTAGTGCGAAGAAATTGCCCCTAAAAAATTAATTTGTAAAATTTAAAGACATTTTTGGTTAAAAAATTAAAGAGAATGACTAAATGAAATTGAAGAGGAATTGAAAATATTATTTCTAAACCTTCCAATTTTTAATTTTACGAGAGCTAGACTTCATAGTTTAGACAGGATTATTTTCCCAAAACTACAAAAAATTCTAATTTAAAACATTCACATTTTTAAGATATTTAGATTCATGCTCAGGATCTGCTCCCATAGCACTGACATGCACTAAACGTTCAACACCCATTTCACGAGAAATTCTAGCAATTTTACGAGGCACTTCTACATTACTATCGTGCATTGTGAAATTACTGAAAAAGAAAAATTTTTAAACAAATTTTAAAAACAAATACGGTGTGTTAATATAAGCACCAATTAAATTAACAACAACATTGCTGTATTTAACTGCTTTTCGAATGCTATCTTCATCAGTTGGTTGAAAGGGAAAGAAAAGAATTTGTCCAAGTTCACAAGAAACCTTTAATTCTTTAACAAAGAAAGCATCACAACGATAAGGAATTATAATTTGATTTCCTTGTTTGGCTAAACGATTAATAACACTGAGACCAGTAAAACCAGAAGCGCCAAATACTGAAAAATTTCTTATACTTTTAAAAATAAAAAAAAAACCTGAAACAACATTTCCAGTAAAACTATTACGGCCACCAGTCCCTCTACGAAATTGTGCTGAATTTAAAGAACTAATTACTGGCTCCGGAATATTGTCAAGAGAATATTTTTCATCGTTAGAAGTTGTTGTTGAAGCATTTCTAACTGAAGATGCCAAAATCTGTATATTACCGGAGAATGGAAAGCGAGACTTTATTGCAAAATTCATTATTTTATCCTAAATATTAAAAACATAACTTTAAAATTTAGAATAAAAATAGTAAAAGAAAAATACCTAGTTAAAAATATCATTAAAACCAATAAAAATAATTAATGAAAATAAATCATTTTAAAGATTTTTAAAAAGAGAAAAAATTTATTGAAAGATAAATTAAAACATTTAAATATCATCAAGGTCTTGGTTTTTCAGGTAGAGCCATCTTGGTTTTTCAAATTTATCTGGGTGCCACTTAAATAAAACGAATTAAAAATTTTTAAAGTAGAAATTTTAAACAAACTTGTACGAACACATCACGACCACTAGCAAACAGAACCTAAAGTAAAATTTTTAAAATAAAAGTTCAAAGATGTAATCAAAAAAATTAATCCATTTTACAATATATACAACTAACTGTAAAGTAGATTTTCTGTTTGTTGCGTGCTGCTTTCTTCATGCTACGGCGATCTGGTTCTGGCTGTCCATAGCGTATACACACCAGTCTTTTATCATTGAATCGTGCTTCTTCCTCTGCTTCACGTATTAACACAGCCACACTAATTTGAAATTTTCTAAGTGGATGATCAAAAGGTGGTTCTAAGACCCACTCGTTGTTTTGCCGTGTAACAGTTTCGATTGGTCTTATATAAATATATAGGTTACGCAAAAACCCAGAATGCAACTAAAATTAATTGTGAATTTTTTAAATAGTAAAAATCTCACAGAAATAACAGGAGATCCATCGTAATAAAATTGAAGGATTTGGAGGCTGGCTTTATGTCTCGACAACACAAATTTGCATTGTTTTACCCAGACTAAAAGTATGCTTTTAAATTTTGAAAAAGTTTTGTTTTTAAATTTAATAGCAAATTTTTTTAATTTTACTTCGCAATAGGAAGTCTGGGGTCCTCTATCGAATGGTATCAAGAAAATAATTCGCGGTAAAATTCGCGAAACAATGGTCCCCTGTGAGACCAGTAAAACCAGAAGCGCCAAGTAATAAAAATTTTTTTAGGATATTTTTTAAAAATTAAAAACCTGAAACTACATTGCCCGTAAAACTATTACGTCCTCCAGTCCCTCTACGAAATTGTGCTGAATTTGGAATATTCTCAAGAGAATATTTTTTATCGTTGGAAGTTGTTGTTGAAGAGTTTCTAACTGAAGATGTTAAAATCTGTATATTACTGGAGAGTGGAAAAAAGCGAGACTTTATTGCAATATTCATTATTTTATCCTAAATATTAAAAAAAGAAAAAAATCTTTTCTTTCTACAATTAAAGATAGAAGACAGTAAAACAAAAATACCTAGTTAAAAATATGTATCATTAAAACAATTAAAAATAATTAATGAAAATAAATCATTTTAAAGATTTTTAAAAAGGGAAAAATTTACTCAAAGATAAATTAAAACATTTAATAATATCACTAAAAAAATTTTTTTAAAGGTTATTATTTCCATTCTGGTTCTCAGGTGGATTTGGGTGCCACTGAAATAAAATTTATTAAAAATTTTTGAAGTAGAAATTTTAAACAAACTTGTACGAACAAATCACGACCACTAGCAAACAAAACCTAAAGTTAAACTTTTTAAGTAGATTTTCAAAAAAGTAATCAAAAAATTTCAATGTTTTACAATATATAAAACTAACTGTAAAGTCGATCCTTTGTCCCACGTGTGCAGCTACCTTTGGGCGATGGCGATCCGCTTGTGCTGCCTGTCCTCTGCGTATCCACACCAACCTTTCATTATCGACTCGTGTTCGTTCCTCAGCTTCACACCTCGCGACAGCCTCATCAATTTGAACATTCCTAAGTGGATGATCAAAAGGTGGGTCCAAGATCCACCGGTTGTTTTCCCGTCTGCAAGTATCGGGTGGTCTTTTATATATAAAGAGCTGACGATTTAAACCAGATTGCAACTAAAATCAACTGTGAATTTTTAAAATAGCAAAAACCTTACATAAGTAACAGGAGATCCATCGTAAGCCTCAAGAGCCTCTATTAAACCTCCCAGAGATACTGGACCATGAAACATACGTAGCTCATCATCTCCTTTAACTGAAGAATCCGCGGAATTTGTTGGCAATTCAGGATGACCTTCTTCCATTTCAGAATTTAGAATAGGTATATTTTTTTATCTAAATGATTTTAAAAATAGAAAAATGTTATTAAGAGATCGCAAATTCAGATCATCACGTTTCTATACTCTAATAAAAAATTAGTAAACTAATTTGCAATCCCCAGAATAAAAAAAGTTGTTCGATATCATAGCCAAACCCTACTTCACGCAAATAAAAAATATTTTACCCAAGTAATATTTAGTTAATCGACAAGACAATTTAAAATTTGAAGAGAAAAAATATCAAATTGGTAACTCGTTAAAAATTTTTCGATTGACAAACTTTGTTTTATCTATTACCTTTTAGGTAGAAAATTCATCGGGAATTTTAAAAAATTAACTGGTTTTTCCTGTTTTGATTTACTTTCTATATTATCGAATAATCATAATTCCTGTCAGCTGCAGAAAAGGGTGAATTTTTATTAAATTTTTATAGTCTTTTAATCCTTTACAAGAATTTACTATCTACTATCGCAATCTGTACTCTATTCACCTTAGATTATAGTTGAAGATTGTTACTTTCTTCCATATTAAATACAAAATTCTTCCTTAAAGTCAAAAATCGGAAATTAAATTTTTTCTTATTTTGTTTTTATTTTTAAATTTAAAAAATCTTTATTTTTTCACGTTTTTGCACCTTCTTAAAAACCACATTTATAGCCACATTATTTCTTTCTTACGCTCAGCACAGCAAATTATTTTAGACGCCCCGCTGAGCAATTCTGAACTACTACCAGAAAAATACTGACTGCAAAAACACAATAAAAATTTTCCGTAGAAAAGGACAAAAACAAACATGGGTGAGAATACAAATAACATTAACAGCGATAAAGCTATGTCAACAAGCAATTATAACTTTGAAGATGTATTTTATTTTTTGAAATATTTTGTTTGTAACTTTTTTTATTCAGGCAAGACTTCAAGCTTCAATAAGATGGCTAATTACTCGTATTTATAATGATCAAAATCAATTGCCAGATTCTCTTTCTGAACCTTTTAGATTAAATAGCGAGGTATGCTTTTTATGAAAATTTCCATTTTTTAATTAAATTTAGGATCGAATTGAATTAACGCAACCAGTCATTTTTTGTTTAACTAATGGATCTTTTTATGGTCAAGCAGCGGCGAAGATATTTCATGATCCTTCTTTTTTGAATGTTTGTTTTGCTTTTCTCTTTTTAATTTATATTTTATGTTAGGGGGGTCTTGGTCTTCTTTTCCATGCTTTGATGCAAGCAGGAATTGATGTTAAGGACAAGGATGGGCGATCTGTCACGGTAGAATTACTTAGAAGTCAATCACCATTCAACACGGTAAGTGCTTTAATTTGCTATTGTCTTTTAAATATTTTATTTTTAAGAATTCTCATTTTGTATTTATTGACTCTTTGATGGTAGCTCATCTTCGATCAATTATCTCAATCGATAGAGTAGTTCAAGCAATATCGTATGTTTCTATTAATTAAAATTTTAAATTTATTGATTAGAAATTATGCTGTAATTGAGAAAAGAGAAGAACCATTAGATTGTGTTGATGCTTTGCTTTTTTGGATAAACAAGGTTTGGGTTAAATTTTTGTTTAAAAATTCGATTAATCTAAAGGTTTGTCTTATCGTTCGTGATGATGTTGAACGTAACTGTGTCGCTTTAACCAATGGAAGAAGTGAAAGTGACGAACCTTCTATTAATGACACAACAATTCCTGAAATGGAAGATCTTTATGAAGACCTTTGTGATGGAACTTGTATCTGCACATTAGTATCTTTCTATCGACCTAATGAATTGCCTTTGAAAGGTTTTTTGAGTTACTAATAAATTTTAAATAAAATATTTTTATAGAAGTTTGCTTCAAAGATCCAATGAGTGTAAATGATTGCAAGTTTAATTTGGAATTGTTGAGGTTTCTTTTTTTAATTTTTATATATTAAATAAAAAATATCTGTTAGAAATTTCTGTGCAACAAATTTGCCTTGGAATCCTTTTCATTTTCGAATTGATGATATTCTGTTTTTACATGAGTCATTGCAGCCGAATGTGAATGCCTTTCTAGCAGATTTGTTTATGTTTTTTGAAGGTCAACAAGTAGTGGATTCTGGTAGTTTTATATTTTATTTTTCTTTAAACAAATTTTTAAAGAGATTGTGCCAGTCCAACAAACTGTTCAACGCAATTTTCTTCGAACACAGCCACTTCCTGATCAACAAGTAGACGCAGGAATGATGGAAAAGATACAAAGTGCTCGGGACTTAAACAATGACAAAAGAAGAGATAGAGCCTTCTCTGCTGCAACGGATGATGTGTTCTTTCCTGGTACTGGTTCATTACCAAGAACAAGAAATATGTCTATTGCTTCGCCACGTCAAACAAGGCTGGAGCAGAATTTTCCTTTTCAGGTATGTCTCGTATGTTTTTGTATTGATACGGAAATTAAAACTTAATAAAATTGTTCAAAATAAATAATGTTTTATTTTCAGTCCTCTACGGGCGGAAGTTCTACCCTACATCGTTTTCCCGTCTCAAATCAAGATAGGGGTTTTAGTCTTCAGTTGGAACCCTGGCGAAATCAATTGCCCGGATATCAACAACAGAATTTTGGTCAATTTCAAGGATTTCAGAGAGCTGTGAGTTTTTTTTTGATAATTTGAAAATGATTCAGTCAACTGAATTTTCAAATTTTTACAATTTCTAGAATACACCAAATCGTCCTTCAAAAGATGAAGACCAAACTCCTCGTCCAAAAAGTGTTTTAATGCAATCACAACCACAATTTAATTTAGGCAGTCATAATGCATTGGTTGATCAATTATCAGTTATTTTTTGTTTTTTGATAGTTTTAGCTCATTTTCTTTTTTCAGAATCAATTCAACAACAATTTAAAATTTTCCTCTCCTCCTGGACAACGGCAACAATTTCCTTTACAATTTTCACAACAACCTCCAAGACAACAAGCAAATGTTTTTGGTATTTTATTAATTAAAATAAACGTTTTACGACAAGTTTAAATTATTAGGTGTGAATGCATTTCCGACTTTTCAAAGTACTCCACAACAAAATTTTCTCAATAAACAATTTGCTTCTTTACAACAACAAGATATATCCCCTATTGGACCTCCTCCACCAGATTCAATTGTTTATTCAGATTATTCTTTTGCTGAACAACCAAATACTTCAATGCTTCAGCAAAATATTCAAGGGCAACAAATGCCGCAAACAATGCAGCATATGCAAGGGACTGTTAATCCACAGCTTTTTTCTGAACAACAGGTTTGTTCTGGAAAATTTTTGTATAGAACAGTTCAAGAATCGTTCATAATTTTTTGAAATAATTATTTTAATTCCTGTTATATATTTTTAAATTATTTAGCAGTTGTTCCAGCAACAACATTTCCCTTCTGCTTGCCCACAGTCAAATTATATTTCTTCAACAAATTCTAGCAATTTATATTCAACGCCAATGCAAACCTTTAACTCTGGATATTGTGGACAGCAACAACAACCTTCGGTTTATTATACGCCAACATCTTATAATCAAAACCAAAATATTGAATATATGGGTGGAGGAGGACAATTACAACAATCTTTATCTCAACCTTCTCATTTACATTTGCTGCATCAACAAAATCAAATGCCACAATTGTCTCATTCCATTCATAGTCAATTTGGCCAAAAACCATCTTTTCAATATCAAAATCAACAAGTTCGTTGAAATAAAAAATATTTATAATTTTATCTTTTGCTTAATAGAATCAGCCTTATAATAATCAAATAATGCCACAACAGCAATACACACCAATTCCCTCATTGCCTTTCAATCATCCTGGAGGTAGCACTGTATTTCCTGTTTCTGTTGATCCATTTTCTCTTACTCATTTGCAAAATTATCAACAACAAATACAACAATGCAACTCAAATCAACAGAAACCAATTGAACAAAATAATATTCCATTTCGATTGCAGAAATCTAATGTATGAAAGATTTTTTTGAATATTAAATTTGAAATGCCCTATTTTTTTTGTAGATACAGGATTCTGATATCGAACCTGACCCAGAAAACGATTTAAGACAAGAACTAGCTAATTGGGGAAAAACATATCGTTTAACAGAAAAGCCACAACGTAAAACGTGGGCCTCTAAAAAAGTTGAAATGCAACAAAGAATTATTGCGAGTAATCCTGTAGCAGCATTAAATGCAGCTTTGCATGGTTCTAGATCGGCAACAGCATTAGCTTCACAAGGAAAAGATCAAAATGGTTGGAAAAGTTAAAAAAATTTTATTTCTTAAATAAATTTAAAGATTCCTCTTCTACCCCTAAAAATGGCAGTAATGGAGGTTCTACATTGAGTAGTGATGAAAGGACTGTGAATCAAAATATAAACATATCTTTGGACGTTTCAGACTCGGATAGTACAGAAATGGTTTAATTTAGAATTTTTTTGAATTTATTTTAAAATTAATTTTTAAGACTCCAGAAATGCTTGCAAAACGTCAAGCGTTGCTTATAAGTCAATTAAAACGAAAGGAAAGAATTGTTGCAAAAAGTGAAGAAAAGGAACTTGCTTCTTTAGAAAAGCGACAATCTGAGATGCAAAAATTAGAATTGGCTGAACAAAGAAGGATAGAAAGGGAGCAAAGACGGTAATTGAATTTTTAGAGGAATTAATTTGCAAAATTTATTTTCAAGTTTAAAATGCCTAGAAGACTATAAACGTAAAAAATTGGAGCAAGAATTAGGTGAACAACCAGGTGGTTCAGCACGAATGTGTAGCTCATCAACAATGTCATTAAATAATCGTGGACAAAGTCAACCTCCGTTTAGACGTCCAAAAAGTCAAACTAATGTAGATAAACGATTTTTTCGATTCCATTAAAAAATTTTTAGCTTAATATAAACCAAACACGTACACTTCAACGACCATTTAGAGCACAAAGTAGCGTTAATAATGGTGGTGATAATGATGAAAATGCAGGGATTTCGGGCTCTCGTAGTAATGTTCCAGCATCTGTTTTGGGAGAACCTTCATTGAAATTATATGCCCGACAACAACCAAAATCAAATCGAACTCTTATACTTAATGCATTGCAATATAGTATTTTCCCTGGTCATGTATCTAATGAAAGTAGACAAAAGGTAGAAAAATGGAGAAAGTTTCGTTAGTTTTTTAATTTCTTTTAAAGGTACAAAATGCCATAGCTTCAAGTGACTCTAAACACTTTCTTATTCTATTTCGTGACCATAGACTACAATATCGAGGTTTATATACATGGGATCAATTTTCCGAAGCTGTTCACAAAATTGGTAAAATTCGAAAAAAATTATTTTTTAATTAAAATGTTCACTTTTTTCAGAGGGTTCGGGTCCAAAAGTTTGCCGAGAGCCAATGATGACAATTATGTATAAATATGGTAAAAATTATATTTTTTAAATAAAATTTATTTTAAAAATTAATTAAAGATTCGGGTGCAAAATCTTTTGGAAAGATTCCAACAAAACATCTTTCCGCAACAATTGACGGGTTTGTGATTGCTGAACAATATTGGTGAGATTAATTTTACTAAATATTTTGAAAGCAAAAACGTTTAATATTTTTCAGGCAACGACCAAAAATTCCTTTTAGCGGAAGATGAATATCATCAAAAAATATTTTGCTTATCTACTTCTATATTTTTTACTTTTGAAAAATCGCCTTATTAAAGCCACCCTTAATTTTGTTGGATTTCACTGCTAAAAATGTTTACTTGCTATATATTATGTTTGGAACACCGGTGCTCAAAATACTGAATTGATGATGCTATGTGGCCGTTTGTAATTATAAAAATATCCGTCCTTTATAAACTACATATATTTACAAATGATATTATTTCTAATTTAAAGAATGGGAATTTTTGATAAATAAGCTATTGGCTTTTGAAGTTTACGATTATATTGGCATAAATTTCTCAACTCGAAAAGAAAACATGCATTTTGCACAGCTCAAACATGAACAAGTCGGGAAAAATACAAAAAATAAAATGACTGCCATTGTAATCCAGGTTTTGGTATGGAAAAGGCTTTCATTAGATGTTCCCATTCTTATCCGCCCAACTTGTTTTCTTATCTCTCTAATTCTTTTTTTTTTGTAGCTAATTGTAAGAATTCTTTCAAAATATTTTTTGATTATTTTAATCTTTTACTCACTTAAAATGTTAGATTTTCGAATTGTGATTTGTATAGGATCGAAGATATTGTTTTGTGTTTTTGGTGATGGCCGTGTTTCTAATTTTTCGATTTTTTGACTTTGTGCTTTTTTCGATAATCTCGGGCATTTCGCTTTCTGCCTATTATTATATTATTGCTTATATAGGAAATAAATTTAATCTGAAAATGTTCGTATTGAATCTTGTAAGGATTGAAATTATTTAATTAGGTTATTCATCAGCTTACTCATTAATAAAAAGTTAAAGATGCTTGATATGCTAACCCCGTAATGTTGACGTTTCTTTATTGTGAGAACATGCTGACGTTGCTTAGTTACAAACAGGCGCTAACTAGGACAGGTTAAAATAATGCTGACGAACAATGTACTGAAAAGCTCATTTTAATAACATTGTTTCGTCGATTAAAGAACTTCGAATTAAGTCAAGCCAGTCAATGTCCGCACCACCTCAATATAACGGGTACCCACAATATCCTCCACAATACCCACCTCCACCACACCCAAACTACCCACAACAACCGGAATATGCTGGTTATAATCCAGGAATGCAGCAGCCACAACTACAATATGCGCCCCAATCTTACAATGGATACCCGCCACCACAGCCTCAAGTAATGTAAGTAGACTCGATTTTAAATTTTACATTAAAAATAACATTATTTCGACAGTGTAGTTGAGAGAGACCGGCACAGTGTTGCAGCCCCAGGAGGAGGAAGTTGTTGTTTATGGGCGATGTTGGCTTGTTGTTGCGCTTGTTGCCTCGCGGGCTGCTGCGATTAATTAAAATATCGAAACATTTTTCTAATTAAATGTTCATCAAAATATTGTATATAAATAAATATACATAAATGGTAACATTTATTAAATTTAGTAAAAATCTGGGCAAGAAAAATTTGTTTTTTTTTTTCAAAATTTTAATTTTAAAGGAAGAATACAAGGAAATACAAGACAAATAAAAATAATAAAATTTTATATGATTCACACTTTAAATTTTACCAATATAATGAGCAAATTTGTCATTTACTGTTTACAACCTTTTTCACCGGTTAAGCCACATAATTGTATAAACTTGCATCTTCCTTATCTCTACTCAAGTAGTCACGCTCTGAAAAATTGAAAAGTTATTTTTAAGGTACTTTGATTTAGAAAAAGTATTCTAAAAATGTGAACTTTTTCGGATCTGTCCTTCCAAACATAAATTTTGATGAGAAAGGCAGGTTTCTCTAATGTCCCATACTCCCCTCCCCCCATAAAATATCCATTTGATTAAAAATAAGTTTAAATTCTCTCCTACCAATTAAAGACTCTATTCTTTTCTTTAAATCAGTTGCTTTAACAGAAAAACGTAGCTGACTTAAAGTTTCAGTAATTAATTGTGTATGTGACAATCTTTGTCTTGTTTTCATAATTCTTACAACGGCAGCATCTATTTGGTAAAGGCGATCTTGGAATATTTGTTCTTCTGTTTGTTGATGTTCTTGTTCCTTTAAAATTAATTTTTTTTAATTTTTTTAGAAAATTTAGAAAAAAACCGTTTCTCTCATTTGAACTTGTGAAATTCTAATACGATAAAGTCTGTCATTAAATTCTTCATTAAGAACAAAATTATCATCAGAATTTATATCTTTTCCTTTTGGTTGTTTAATTAATACTCTAAACTTTCCACAAGCAAGTGATTGTAAAGTACGTTTTAATTCAATATCTTCTAAAAAAATTTTTAAATAAAATTTAATATCTATTTTTATAATTATACCAATTTTTGTATTTTCTGAAATTTCTTTAAAATTCCATTTTAATTTTTCATTAAACATTAAAAGAACCATTGATTGAAAAAGAGAGACTTCCAATTCTTTTGTTACCTTAGAAATTGTTATTAAATAAAAATAAATTATATTAAGCGATCCAAAAATTAAATAGAAGGAGAGTTTTTTGTATACTAGCTTTTTAAAAAGGCTAGGTGGCCTGCATCTTTTGGGGGTGGCCTGCATCATCATCGTTACCCCCTCAATTCCTCGTACATATAATTTTTTAAGAAATTTATTCAGCTTAAGTGCGGGATCCTTTTGCAAATTTTCAATAAAGAATGAGAAACATCAATATAGGTATAAATGTCAAATATTTACCTACTTATGTTAGAAAGAAATTCAATTTGATATTAGTTTAGTTTTATAAACTCTTATTAATCAAGTAATTTTATTATAATTTTATAAGTAATTTTATTTAAAAAACCTTAGGCTTAAAATTTGCTTTTAAAACTCCACTAGCTAGCGAATATTGCCATCGAAGTTTCCTTCCGTTATGTTTTGATGTATAAAATTTAGCACAAATTTGTTGTAATTCTGCTAATTGAGGTGGAATATTAACTTCTTGTAAAGGATACGTAGGCCAATTCCCCATTGTTAAAATAGCTACATTTACTTCTAATTTTGAGAAACGTTTTTCTTTATCCGAAGCTTCCAAATACTTTAAATTTAGAAAGAAAATTGAAAATAATTAAAGAAAAAACCTGTTTAAATGTAGCACAAAAATCTTTAGATAATTCCATATCTTTAAACATTCCTTCTAATTTTTGAGTTAAACCAGCACCGCATTCTGTAAATGGAAATGTTTTTAAGTTTATTAAAAAGTACAAAAATAATAAAAATCTTTGTTCACCGCTTTTCCAATTTCCTAATCGCAAAACTTTTCGTTCTTAATGGCAAATAAGGACTCATTTCAATGATATTCACCCAATACAAAAATACGGGAACCCCAGTAATTAAATAAAAATATAACCAGTTCTCAATTTTGAAAGCATTGCCTTTTCAGCATCAACAGAAGCACTTCTTCCCAGCAAAAGTCGTTTAGCCAAATCTTTCTTGTAAAAAGCTTCAAAGACATCTTTGCCTTGAACAAAACGAAATATTACAATTACTTTATCCATCACACTATCCAACTCTTCTTCTGTACATTCTTTATTTCCTGTACGTAATTTGAGGTCCATAAATTTGGCTAAAATTTCAAAAATAAAAAATGTTTTTCGATTAAAAAACCTGTCAATTCTGCAATTTTATTTGGCCTAGAATTAATAAAAAAGTCAAAAGAATCTTTCAAAGCATTAAGAAATCTTTCATTAGAACAAAAACATTTTATAATTATTTGATCTAATTTTGCCTTTAAATCCATTAATTCTTGAACTAAAGTTTTGTCTCTTTCAGCATCCATAACCATTGCCCGACCAACTTTCTTTAAAAAATACAAAATTGTTTTCGCATTTTTTAATATAAAAAACCTTTATATGCTCAGAAAAGGCATTCTTTAAAGCAATTTGGCCGTCTTTAACACGTGATAGAAGTTGATATAAAAGTGCCAAATCGTCTAACCTTTGTTCAGAAATTAATTGATATGGACCTTAAATAAATTTTTAAAAAGGATGGGATTTTGTTTGTGATTCTTCAATCGAAAAATTTTTTTCTCAAAATCCAAAATTAAACCTTTGGAAATTATAGAATCCAAATAATCAGCAATAAAACATTTTTCCACAATTCCAATTAATTTTTTAGATGTTGAATATTCCAAATAAAGTTGAATTCGTTCTTCTTCCTCCATTAATCTTCTCTGTGCAAATTGTAAATAATTGCTAATCTAAAAAGAAAAAATATTTTTTTGTAAAATTATTTTAAAACAAACATTTAATTCTTGAATTTGTAAACTACTCTCTTCTCGATAAAAATGTTCTGTTGCTTTGAGAAATTCTCTTTCAAAAGAACGGTCATAAATTTGTAAATTCATAAACATTCTCAAAAGTGATTTTAATAAATGTCTGTCTACCTTTAAAAAAATTTTTTTAATTCTAAAATAAAAAATAAATTTAAAATACCTGAATTCCCCTTCTATCCCTTTCAATTAATTGTAAAATTCCATTCACTGCTCTAGAACAATTTCCTGAATGTTCAATTACTCTTTGCCGAAAAGCCTCATGGCCAGTATCCCTAAAAATAAATTTTAAAAATGTTTAAATCAAATTATTAACCAAATTGAAACGCCAGAGGTACTTTGTTGCATACGATAAGTCCGGTCAAGGTAGAGAAATACACTCCTTGTCAATGACTTAAAAAATGAAGTGATTTTAAAAAATATTTAAAAAATTTTTTAAGGAAAAGGAAAAATTTGAAAAAGCCAGAAGTTAAAATACAAAAAATTCTCTACCATTACAATAGTCTTAAAGACAGAAAAGGGTATTTTTACAAATAAAAAAATTTTTCACAAAATTCTGAACCAAGGAAAATTACGATAGTCTTAAAACAGGAAAAAAGGGATAAATCAGATATAAAAAAATTTTCTCAAATTTCTGCACCAAGGAAAATTCAAAAAAATGTCTAAAAATCAAAATAAGGTTCATAAACTAAATACCAATTGCTGGCAGAAATTATCCCATAAACGATTCAGCATTTCCAAAAAAGTTTCAAAAGAAGAATTTTGGCTCTTTTCAACAAGTTGAGCACATTCATTGTCAGAAAAGTTGTGAATAAGAATCTGAAGACGAGAAAAAATTTCCTGAGCATAATTCATTTGGCACAAATTTTCAACAATCTTTTAATAAAAAGAAAATTTTTAAAGAAAATATTTTTAAAATTACATTGTAAAGTTCAACACAAGTAACATTGGCACTTTCCCTTTTTTGAATTTTAATAACAGAATCTTCTAAAATTGACCAATTTGCATCAAAATTTAAAACATTTGGGTCGTTTCTTTCTAAAAGAAAATAAATTTAAGAAAAAAATTTTTTTAGAAGAAAATTTACGCTGAAATTTTCTAATAACAATTTTCTTTGTTGGTCCATTTAATGAAGTCGAATGGAGAGGTTGTTTATAAATTCCATTTGTTGACTTATTCTGAAAGGTTAAAATTAGCGTTTAAATTAATTAAAAGGTCTCACTTTCCATAATGGCATTCAAGTAAAGAAAGGAATTTTTGAATTGGGACATTCACTCACTCAGCATTAAAAAAACAAAAAAAATCTGACTAAAGGATAAGAAAAAATAGCTTTTCGATAAATCCAAAATAAGGGAATAATCCTTTCTTCTAAAGTTTTGGTATTTATCAATCCCTCATATTTTATTTAAATATAACTGCTATCTCAAAATATAAATTTTAAAATAAAAAACATACAGAATATTTAATTCCATCATTCAATGCAGAATGCCCAGCAATTTCATTAATATTTGAACTTAAAAGTCCATTTGGGTTTTCACCCATACCATGTTTATCGTCCATTTTCAAAGCTGAGGCAAAACGTGGAGAAAAATCCAAATAATTACTTCTTTTATGTTCAGGCTAGAAAAGAAACAAAATAGAAAAAAATTAATTAAAAACAAACTTCTTGAATATTGGAGGTTTTTGAATGTCGTTTTCTGTTGATACTCGAATTATCTGTCAATAAGTCGTTATCAATTAAATTAACTTCTTTGGACATCAACTAAATCTTCAAAAGAAATAGAAATATTAAAAGATAAATGAACAAAAAAGGAAAAAAATCGAAGGGAAATGAATTTTAAAATAAGAATTTTGCCCAAATCTTCAAAATCCATGCTGCCAGCTGAGCGGCAGCGACGCTAGAAATCATTTACAGGAAATCTCCAGTCGGGTTCAGTTGAGTAAGTCTAACGAGACTCTAATATTCATGTTGCTTCTTAGCACGACACATTGTCGCGAGCATTTTGTCGCATCCGTTTTGTTGCTCGTTAGTTCTTGAATCAAACGATATTTTGTTGAAATGACGTTTTGATCTAACGATATTTTGTGCCGGGTCCATTATCAATTATTTTACAAGGGACACGCCCAAAACTGCGCGAGCCAAAACTGCGCGACCGAAACTGCGCGACCTAAACTGCGCAGGCCAAAACTGCGCAAGCCCAAAACTGCGCAGGCCAAAACTGCGCAAAGCCAACTATTTAGTAGAATTCGATACTGGGTCAGTTCGACACCCAAACCAGAACAAAATCAGAACATAGCCAAAAGCAGAACAAAATTATAACCAGAACAGACCCAGAATCAGAAAAATCAGAATAAAGCCAAATCAGAACAACAGAACCAGAACAACATCAGAATCAGAACAAACCCTGAATCATAATAAAATCAGAATAAGAACACAATCAGAACATGACCAGAATCAACAAAACCAGAACAGGACCAGAATCAGAACAAAACCAGAACAAGACCGGAATCAGAAAAAAACATAATAAAACCAGAATCAGAACAAAATCACCCTTTGCGCAGTTTTGGCCTGCGCAGTTTTGGGCTTGCGCAGTTTTGGCCTGCGTAGTTTCGGTCGCGCAGTTTCGGTCGCGCAGTTTTGGCTCGCGCAGTTTTGGGCTGTACCCATTTTACAAAGGCTTTATTTTCTGTTTATTGTTAACCCACATTTTAGCCCCTAATTATATTATAAAGTTAACATTTTTTTAATTATATTATTTCTTAAACAATCTAATAAATATATAATTAATCATTCTCTCTTTATTTTTATGATTCATCCTTCTTCCATGTTTTTTTTTAATTTTAAAAGTTTACTATTTTTTAGGCAGCAACTTTTAAATGCATTTTTAACAATTACATATAATTTTAACAATTTATTTTACAAAATAAATAAATGACAACCCCTCAAAACCAAAAACGAGAAATTATTTTTAAGGGACAGTTACAACAAAAAGTTGTTAGAAAATGTGGAATTCTGTTGAGAAGAAAGGTAAATTTTTTTTTGCTTATAAATTTTAAAAGTAATTTTAAATGTTTTTAAGCAAACAAAAATTTATAAAAATCTTTAAAAACTTAAAATATTTCGAAAATGGGTCGAAAGAGTATTTGCCAAAAAATCTCGATAAGATTGGACGTTGTGATAATTTGAGAGTTAAAATCTCTAACAATAACTCTCCCATTTTTAAGTTAGTTCGCAAAGATTATTTTTTGTTTCCGATTTTCTATGCCTTCTTTCTTTCGGCCAAGCTTAAAAAATACTCTAGTATACTATTTTGTTAAATTTTGATTAAACCATAAATATTTTTAAAATTTAATTTTTAATTATTTTCTTTTTTTAGAAGACAATTTACGAGGACGAATTATGGGTAGTTCTTTGTGTTCATGAGGGAGGAATATGTGGAATTCCACATTTGGAGTGGTATTCAGACCTTAAAAACATTTGTGAACATAATCCTATAAAAGTCCAAGGTTTTTCTTTAAAGTTATTTTTAAAGATCTTTAATTTAATTCTTAGACTTATTAGATTGCCAATATGTAAATGTATCGATTGGTGAAGAAAGAACATTTGTTATTGGATTTTCTGACAAAAACCGGCCTATATTAGAATTACATTGCCCTACAATGTTTGGATCTTCTATCTAATAAATTGGGAACTGGGGGATGGTGGTTTACAGAATTTATTCCCAAGAGAGAATTTTAATGGGATCGGGACTCGAATTTATATTCTTTTTATTTCATTTTAGATGATAACTGTCTACTTTCCATATTTTTATATTAATCGAGAATTTTAATTATTCTCACTAATCCTTCAAAAATGAGCTATTTCCAGAATTAACTTTTTCCTTTTAATTCTCCGTATGCAATAACTAAAAATTCATTTAAATTTTTTTTTGTAATTTAAGAGAAGAACGCAGACAATGGGTTATTAAAATAACAGAAACCTTGAGTCGTTTAAATTGTCTTTTACCATTAGAAGATGATATTAATAATCAACAGTTAAATGGTGGAGGTAATGTGCCTCGTAAAGAGAATTTATATATTGCAATGAATGAAATGGAAGAAGAAAATAAACAACCAAAGAATGAAAATATAATTAATAGAATTATTACAAATAATTCTTCTAATCGACTACCTTTGGTAAATAAATTTTTTATTGAATTTAAAGAGGTACAAATATTAGGTAATCCAAAGAAATTTTTTGAGAATTAATTTTTGGATGAAATGGCTGGATTCTGTTTAATGGGTTTTATAATTTTTTAAAATTCTTTTAAAAGAATTTTCGGACCAATCTTGTCTTTTTTATGCTATTAAAGTGTAAAAAATTGTAAGAATTCCGACCTCAATGTACAATTTTTATATCACAAATTAACTTTTCAGGACCCAGAAAAATTATTTTTGAGAGAGGGAGGGATTAATTTTCCAAAAAAAACGTTTTTTCTCCCGCAACAAATAAAATTTATTTATTATTCCATTAAAAAAAATTTCTTTCCAGCAAATTGCTTCAACATCAAATTTTCACAAATATTCATTAAATACACCAATTCCATTTAATTCTTCACCTCCATCAAATAATTTATTTATTTCAACCCCACAATGGCAAAGTGCAAGTCTTCGTCGTAATTTACCTGCAAATCAAAGAAATAATTTTTTTAATTCCTTACAACGACAACAATCACACCCTATTAATAATTCTTTTGTTAAACACAATTTAATCAAGTATATATTAATTTTAATCATTTGTAAATTAAAATTTAGAAAAGAAAATATTTTTATGGTTTAGAAGGTTAAAAATTTTTAATGAGGAAATTAGAGGTTTATGGGGAGGGAATTCAAAAACCTAACAGAGTCGCTAAAATATTTGAGCATTATTTTAGATTATTTCTTCCAACAATTTTTTAGAGACAATTTTTTCGATACATATTCGATATTTTTCGTTATCTATCAAAAAATACCGATCGACCCCCTCGTCCGACTTCTAATTTTTTAAAATGGCTTTATGTTTTCCTTGAAGAGATTAGGCTTATAGCTGATAAAATTGTTGAGAAGTCATAGCTACGTTTTTTTATATTTTATTTCTGGAACTAATAGGGGCTGATTAATTTGCGTGGGATGACTAAACATTTAATTATTTTTTTTATAAATTTATTTTCTTAGTCCTCAACTTGACATTAGAGAGGAACAAACAATTGATAATGAAGTTGATGATAACCTTTCCCCTCCTCCATTACCTCCACGTCAACATACATTAAAAAGAGATTTGTCAGAACAACAATCAACTTCAATTAATAATTCTCAACAAGCAGCATATAATCCCCCAATATTGCCAAGTTCACCAATTCCTTGTTCTCCACCAAAAACGCCAACGGTAAATTTTAATTTTTATAAAAGATTTGAATCACTATCAGGTAGATATATAAATTAAATTTTGAGAGGTGAAGATATGCTAAATAAGAAAAAATTAGGTCATAAATAGGGATGATTTTTTTGAAGATTTTTTTGAGATGTTCTAATAGTTTAATAGGATTTTTTTATGTTTTTTTACCTTTTTTATATTTTTATGACACGGATTTCTTGTCATTTTCTATTTATATATTTTTCAGAACATTGCTTCATCATCTGAAGAATCAGCTCCTTTTAATCGTTCGCAATATTCTCAATTAAGTCCTACCCATCAATATCAACAATTGTCACGTTTATCGGGGTAATTAATTAATTAAAAGAAATTATTTTTAATTAAAAAAAAATTTTTTTGAAGAGATTTTGGAATTCAAAAAACTAAAAAACTACCAAACGGAAGTAATATTTACAATCAACGTTTATCCCATACTTCTTCCTCAACAATAACAACAACGTCAAATTCTGTTCGGAGCAGTATTGAAGAAGAAAATAATAATAAAAAATTGTATACTAAAAATATTCATCAATATGATGTTTTAGTTCCAAATAAAAGAAAGGAATTGTATCAAACAATTTCTTTTTCTGAAAATATTTTTCAACAAAATTTGACACAAACTAAACGTGTACATCTTTCTTTGGGTATTTTAGCTGATAATGTTATTTTTGTTGATTGGAAAGGAAAAGTTTTGTGAGTTTTTTTTGAAAATTAATTTTTTGTTGAGAAAAACCAATTTAAATTTATTTTATGGATTTATTTTTTTCCTCATAATATTTGTTGTTTTGTTTTAAGTTTTGGTGTTCCCCATCTACCCCTATTATTTTTGCATATTTGTTTATGTAATTTAGTCTGGTAGGAGATGGCGAGGATTAATTTTCTATTAATTTTTATTAGATAATAAATATTCTTCCCTAACCTGGCCTTTCGTAAAATTTTCCTGGTTGTGTGGCATATACGGTAATTGTTATTTTTATACCACCCTCTTTAACTTGAGTTCTTCTACTAACTTTCAATATTAAAATTTTTTTAAAGAATGGCTGGATGGAAACCAATAGCAGACAAATCTTTACAAAATATTTTACATTTTGGAGATGAATTATGTCAAGTTGCTGGTATTACAATTTATAGTGTTAAACAATTACCAGAAATATATACAAATTCTACACCTGGAATTCCTGTAAAATTATTTTTAAAAATTTATTTAAAATATTTTCTTTTTTTTAAAAGATTGAATTGGTTGTTAAACCTAGTTTTAATGCACAAATTTACACGTTAAAGAAGGAAAGTGAAAATGCTAAGGATTTGGGTATTATCTTACATAAAAAGAAAAATAAGGTGTTTTAAATTATTTTTTTAGTAAAAAAATAATTTTTGGAAATCTTTTTTGAGTTATCTACTTAGAATTTAATTTTTAATTTAATTTTGAAATTTAATTTTCGATCGTGTTATTAAAAGTAATTTACTTTTTGTTTAACAAAACTAAAACTTTGGATTTGAAAAAATTTGATCGGGCTTGAATTGGGAAGGCTTCTCTTTCCTATTCTTCGGGAAAGGATATTAACTTTTTTTCTCTACTTTATAAAATAAAATTAAAAATTTTTTAAATTTATTTTTAGATTTCTTCAATAATAAAAGGTTCACCAGCTTATTTAGCTTCTATACCAGATTCTCTCCCTTCTTATTTTTATATTCCCGAACCAACAAATAGTCAAAATACTAAACAAATTGAAGAGAGAACAGTCCCAGCAATAATTACTGAATTAAATGGAATTCCTTTAAGTTTATATTCTAAAAATGAACAATTTTTTAAAAGAATAGATTTATTACAGAAAGGAACAGAAATTAATTTAACTTTACTTCCAACTGATTTTTGTGATTTAATTTTAAGACAACTTAGAGCTCAATGTAAAGATTATCAGAAATTTATGCATGATTCTTAAATAGTTTTTTTACTTCAAGAAATTCTTGTCTGAAAATTAGGGTTAAATTAAATATATGTATTAATGAAAGGAAATTAGGAGAGAAACCTTTTTTATTGACTATCCTCAGGTATTTCTTTACCTTAAGGCGAGCTTTTTGGGACGGGAATTGGGACCCTATATCTGTCTTTCTAGGTCCGGAGCGAATCTTTCTTGAAACACTCAATTAATTGAGCTTGGGGTTTAATATAGTTGGTTGGTAAGGAATCCCCGTATACAGTTGTAGATGAACTACAAAAACTACAAGGAGAACCTTTATTGACTTATCGAAGGATTTAACCCTAATTTAAAATTTATTTATGTGAAAATATTTTTTAAATTTAGTTGTATATTTTTTGCCTCACAATTTTAAAGCATTTTTTTATTTTCATTATCTCATTAAATCCTATATTATGATTCTGTTGCCTATATACGAACGAAAAAATTAAATTTATTTTTATGTGCCTTATAGAAAATATTATTGTAATTATTTTACATTTTTTTTATTATTTTAAAGTAAAAGAACGAATAAATGAGAAGATACTTGAATAAATTAAAAATTAGAAAAATATTATTACAATTAGGAGTATTTCGAAAATAAAACAAATAAAATACAATTGATTTAGGTTAAAAAATTTTGGGATTTAAGGGCAAAAAGTTGGCTAGTCCCTGCCAAACAGGTCTTTATTACTAGGCTTGAAGAAAAAATTCTGACTATGAGGGCTTCGAGTTCCTCAATTTCGAATTGAATAACCCTTTGTTGCTTGGACATAAATCTGGTATTTTTTAACTTGGAATATCTCTAGCTATATATTAACAAGGGTCAACTGTATCTTGAAATAAATATAAGAGAATTAAAAAAAATACAAAAAAAACATTTATTTATTGTCACTTTAAAATCACCTAATTTTATTCTTTTTTATATATTGTCTACAACAAATTTCTTTACAATTTTTAAAAGTCTCAAATTTATTTAGAGTCCCACCACAACCGCTATACCTATAACTAACACAAGTATCAGTCATTGGATTATAGCCATAACGAATTTGGTTTTCAGTACAATGACCTGGGTCTCTTGATTGAAGGCAAAAATAAGATGGATCCTATAAATAATGTTTTAATATTTTTGTTTTAAAATTGTTTCATCCCCTTTATCCCCCTTAATATAAATAACCACGTACATAATAACTTAATTAATATTATACTTTTTATTATCGTAATGGATCAGAATTATCTTTGAAATTTTGAAAAACATTTATTGTCTGGCCTAAATTCTTAATTAACCAAAAGAAATGGGATGAATTTTCCCCCCAAAAGGGGGAACCTTTTACTTAAAGGTTGAAATTCGAGACCTAAATCCATTCAAAATATTCTGAAAAGGAATAGTTCTCAAATAAAAAAGATTTTTCCCTTCAAATAAATATGTCCCAAGTTCCCCCCAAATTACCTCACAACAAATCCCAATTTCCCCTTCAGTATTTAAATGACACAAAAATCCTTCTCCACAGTCTGTATTAACTGAAGAATTTAATCCACACTGTTTAGGTTCTAAAGTTCTTCCATTACTTTCTAATTTAGGTTCCCCATGTGGACAAAGCTTTTTATCTAAATAAAAATAAATTTTTTTTTAATTTAAAATATATTTTTTTTACTTTTTTTATTCTCAATACAAGATTTTTCGCATTGTTTTTTTGAAAGAAAATTATTTTCATTTCCTCTAATCCCGGCCAGGGGTGGGCGCATTGCGTTTTGCGTTTTGCGTTTTGCGTTATTTGCGTTAAATTTTGGCCTTGCGTTGCGTTTTGCGTTTTGCGTAAATTTGGCCAAAATTAACGCAAAAAAAACGCAAGAAATATACCCAATCTGAGGGCAAAAATTGAAAGAAATCTGGCTCCATGGCCTTCCATACCTTCCAAAATTTTCGCCTGCGGCGCAGAAAATGGAAGAAATCTGGCTTCTAGCCTTCCAAAATTCTCAAAATTTTCGCCTGCGGCGCAGAAAATGGAAGAAATCTGGCTTCTAGCCTTCCAAAATTCTCAAAATTTCTGCCTGCGGCGCTCAAAGTTGTTACGTCCGAAGGTTTAGCCGAGAGACTGGTGTCGACGTGCACAATAATAACAGTTTATCCAAGAGAGAAATGACAATGTAGGCGAAGGGATTGAGGTGGAACAGACGAAGGAGATCAGGGACTAGCCGGGCTAGTATGATCCAATTAGACTGACGCTTACAGTGGCTTTTATAGTAGTGTCACCACTACCCAACACCTTCCCCTTTGAAAGGTTGAGGTTGATTGTTTAGGCATTACAATTTTCAATTTCACAATTTTCAATGCCTCCTCTTTTGACTAGAGGTTTTAATAACTATTTTCAATATAGCTTAAAGCTATCAATACAATCAACAATTTAGCCACAGCGTCTCAGTCTCTACTAATACTCACAACAATAAAAACATGTGGGATGACAATTTTGGGGGCAAAACAAAATTTAAATTACATTACAAGAATTTACAAAATATCACAGTTTGTCATCTTAATCCACATCTTTTTGTTTTTCTTCTTGACTTCTGGTCGTCGACTTCGACAGCGCACACAAAATGTCCAACAGGGCAATCGCACGTCCTTGTTTGATGTTCCTCTTGTTGGTCGCTGTTCCAGAAGTATGTCACGTACACTTTCCATAGTGTTTCGTGACAATTGAATTCTTTTTATTGGAATTTTGAAATTGCAATTTTTTGGACTTACATTCTCTGAACGCCAAATAATTTTTCTTTTCTACAATTTGCAATTTCGAATAATCTTCTTTTCTTTGGAATTTTTTGGACTTACATGCATGTGAACGCCAACAATTTTTTATTCTTTTTCAATTTCCGAATGCTACAATTTTTCAATACTATTTTTCTTCAATAAACTCCTTCAATAGTATTTTACAATTTTTTACAATTCTTCAATGTAGCAATATTTTTCTTCAATTCGGAAATTTGTCGGCTTTTTTGTTTTTGTTTTGTTGTGTGCTTCAGGACTAATAATTTAAGCATTTTAGCTTTCAATTCAGGTATTTCACCTTTCAATTTATGTGTCCATCACGCACTAACAATTCAATTTTTTAATGCCGACAATTTACGACGTCTGTCCACTCACAATTCAATAATCCTTTTCAATAATTGCTTCAAGCAATTTTTTCCACTTCGCCTACTCTCTTTAGCTACTTGTCTCCTCTGTTGCTGTTGTCGCTCGTTGACGCTCCCGTAGACGAACTTGACTGTTGACGAATTCCGTAGTCGACCGCGCCACTGTTACGTCCGAAGGTTTAGCCGAGAGACTGGTGTCGACGTGCACAATAATAACAGTTTATCCAAGAGAGAAATGACAATGTAGGCGAAGGGATTGAGGTGGAACAGACGAAGGAGATCAGGGACTAGCCGGGCTAGTATGATCCAATTAGACTGACGCTTACAGTGGCTTTTATAGTAGTGTCACCACTACCCAACAAAAGTAGAGCTCAGATCTTCCGGTATCCCGCCAAATACCCTGATATCCCCGGTATCAATCTAAATGCACACATTATACTCTACTTGATCCCTTCAAATTCCACGATAAACAGATAATCCCTCACTATTTCTCTAAACCCCTTTGATCCAGGGTGACCCTTTCCAAAACACTAAAATAGGGAAAGGCATCTCAAAAATAAAGAAAAATTTATCCATCCTCCCACTAAATCCTCATATATCCTTCATAATTCCCTTCTATCCCCGATATTACTCAAATCATCATCCATCCAAACACTTTTATATACCACAAAAGAAAGTAAGACTGCTACACTTAGTGACACTTCAATTTTTAATTGGAAAATGGCTAATACATAGTTGATAAAAAAATTTTTCCCATTTTTACGCTCTTGCGTTTTGCGTTTTGCGTTTTGCGTTATTTGCGTTGATTTTTGGCCTTGCGTTGCGTTTTGCGTTTTGCGTTTTTGGAAATTGTCTCTTGCGCCCATCCCTGATCCCGGCATAATCAAATACTTCACAATTACCAGTTGCAACATTAAAATGCCAACGAACTTGCCATTGCCCAATATTTACTCCTCTATTTAATGGGAGAAGGCAACGATCATCACCTTTGGGGGAAATTTTATTAAAATGTTTTTACTAATCAAATAATTATATATGCGGCTGGCACTAGGTAGATATTTTTAAAAATAAATTTCGGCGGAATTATAGGGGAGGGGAAAAGAAAAAAATAGAAATATGTAGGGGAGAAATTTAAAACTTGAAGAACAAGGATTGAGAACAAAAAGAGAAGAAATTTTCAAAAATTAAAATAATTATTTTAAAAAAGAATTAAAGGAAAATAAAATTCATTTTATTAATTTTCATTCCCTAGAGGTTTGGCTGAGACAAGATATTAAAATTCAATTTTGAGATATTGATCTTGTAACCCCTCAGATTTGGGTTCTATTGTGGATTGTTTTGTGGACAGTTTTTTCAAACATTTTTAATTCAAAAAATAATTACCAGATTTAAGACAACAACCACTTTCCTCAATAGAATTTCCAATATGGCAATAATGGGTATTAGGGCAATTATTCTCAAATTCATCATCATCCTTCTCTTCATCATTTTCTCCTTCCTTTTCTTCTTTTCCACATTTTATTAAATTTCCATCAAAAGAATTAATTAAAGGCTCTCCTCGCAAACAAAAATTCCTTTTTTTAGAAAATAAAATTTTTGGTAACCATTTTCCATTAATTTGCCCCTGTTGTTGTAAAATATCATCAGGTATTAAAATATTTGTATTATCTTCACATATTTGTTGGCAATGTTCACGTGAAAGAAAATTATTTCTATTTCCTTTTAGACCTTTTTTTAATTTAAAAATTATTTTTTGAAATATTTTTTGTTTAATAGTAGTCATGTGATATGCCCCCTTTAATATTTATAAACTTTTGAGACATAAAAATTTGTTGAGAAATTAGGGAAAATAAGGAATTATTAGGGTGACTCAAAGTTAAGTTAAACAACAAATAATGTCTCTTATAATGAAATTATTTAGAGGGGTTTCTATAAAAATTTATTTTTAAAGTACCTGTATACCAAAACCGACGGCATTTGCGAACTGAAGAATCAAAATACCAACGGTCAAGTCTTTCCGTCCCATTACCCAATTCCAATTTTAAATCACAAACATTATTGTTACTACCTTTAAAATAAAGAGAATCTTAATTAATAATTTAGTTACAAATATAGTAAGTTACAAATATAGGTATTGGTAATATTTAAGAACAGAAATAATTTTTTTATTTCCAATTAATTCAAACTTTTCACAAATTTAAAGACTTGAGTGTTGAAAACATTCCAAATCAGAAGAATTTTCAGAAAAGGAAAAACAAGATAAATTTCAGTTCAGGCGAATTAATGGGGGAATTATAAAAATATTTTTTACCAGACATAGTAGGTGTATGTGGACAACAATTTGTGGTGTCTGGAGAAGACCCAACATGACACCAATAACCACTAGGACATCCAGAAGATATTAAAGAAGCATCGGATAAACTAAAATCAATCAATTCACTATTGCCACAAACTAAGGGTTGGTTGTTATTATATTCATCTATAGGCAGAGGATGGCCGTGAGAACAAGGATTTGGATGGATAAATGCTTTGAAAAGTAATATAATTTAAATATTTTTGTAAAAATAGGAATTTTATTTTTAATAAATCTTATTTCAATTTTACATAAACCTCCACGTAAACTCGCAATTTAAGATATATTTTTAATTTGGTTAGCCAATGGACTGCCTAAACAATATTTTAGATAAACTTCCAGGGGCCCAATTTCAAAATTGGACAACAAAGATTTTAAAAAATCAAAATTGGCCAAGATTACATCATTTTTTTAATCAAAAAAATGCCCCCAATTCCTTTCTAATTAATTTTAAATTTACAAATAATTACCAGAACAAACATATTCACAATCATTTTCAAACAAAAAATTATTAGCATTTCCCAAAGCTCCACGATAAATAAATGGACGACAACGACGTTTTATTGAATCAAAATAAAAACGTTCAAGTTTTGAATTTCCTTCACCTTCAGAAAATGGTTGAATACACGGCTCCCCATCTTTTTTTTTAAATTAAAAATTTAAATTAAAAAATAATATATAAAAAATATTAGAGGCCCCAAAAGAAGTAAAAAATTAAAAGAAAATCCTCACAGAATATTTTTTCGTAAAATAAAGAGGAAATAATTTTTAGACAAATTTCAAAATAATTTGTTTATTTTTAAAAAGAAAAAAAAGATTATTACAAAATAATTATAAAGAAATTTTGCACTTTAAAAGTTTATAAGAGTATTGGACATGTATATAAAAATAAATGAAAAATTAAATGTGAATTTATTTTTAATTTAAAAAATGAATATTTATTTAATTTTAATATTTTTATTGGTAATTTATTTAACAAAAGAGAATGAAATTGGTAATTAATTAATTAATTTTTTAAAAAAATATTAAATATTAAAGAGTTGTTTGGAGTTACCCAAATGATTACCCCTCCTCACAGGGATGTCACGGGCCGAGAAAAAAGTTGGGCCGGGATTGGGTAACCCATGCTCCCTACGACTTTTTCAGACTCAAAAATATCTAAAAATTAGATTAGACTAGGGTTGTCGGTTTAAATTCCTCGAATATCCGAAACCGAACAGAAAAATCCTCGGTTCTTCGGTTCGGTCCAGAACCGACAACCCTAAATTAGACTGTACATACAATTTTTTTCAGAAGAAGAAGAAAATGAAATAATTATTAAAAATTTTAATCAAGGTTTTTTTTTAAATATTTTAATTTAAAAAAGAGTAAATACTTTTAATTTAAGCTCGACAAACAAATAAAGATAATTTCGAACTTTTAAAAATATTCCATAAAAGATTTATAAAAAAATTAATAAAATTTTGTGAACAATTTAAAACAAATAAAGAAGAGGAAATTGAAGAAATAAAAAAAGAATTTTGTAAAAAAGTACAAATGTTTAATAATGCAAAAGAAAATATTTTGAAAGAATTAAATGAAAATAATGGGGAAAATAAAAATAATTATTTTATTAATTTTGATGATTTTTGGAAAATTCCTCATAAAATAAAAATGACATTTAATCAAGACCACCCAATTTGTAAAAAATTTATTTTAAAAGAAAAGTTGTCGGAAATTAAAAGTAAAATTGGAAAAATAATTTATAATCTAGAAAATAAAAGGAATGAAAATTTAATAGAAATGAATAAATTGTTAAAGGTAAAATAAATAAAAAACTTTTTTTTGTTTTGACAAAATGTCAAAACAATTTATAATAAATGGTCTTATTAAAATTAGATTTAATAGAATATGTGGAAAAAGTTTTGAGATTGAGGAGAAACCTCTAATTGTGAATGAACGACATAAAAAAGTGTGTAGCTCTAGATAATGAAGGTCTCTGGTTTTGGAATTGAAACCAGGGTGACCTTTTCTAAACCACCAAAAGGGGGCATTGAAGGGGGAAAAAGGCGGCGAAAAAGTCAAAAAGGGGGCAAATGCCCCCTAAAGGTGGTAATAGGGTCACCCTGATTCCAACATTTGAAAAAATTTAGGAAAGGAACCGTAAAACAGATTTTTTAAATCAAACAGAGGATTTTTGTGAATATTTTAATTTTTATAGAAAAGTTTTTGAAAGAAAAGAAATTTAAAGTTCCAAAAATTGTTTTTTCTTTTATTTTTAGGAAAATGCTGATAAAATAACATCTTTATTTAAAAAATATAAAATGTCAAAACAAATAACAAATAAATATTGTAATAATTATTTAAATCAAAATATTCTCGAAATAATTAATAAAAGATGCAAAAAAGATTTATTAAAAATAATATTAGAATTAGCTTGTGAATGTTCAACTATAGCAACACAAATGTGTTATTTTGGGGCTCCAATTAATTGTTTATTTTTTAAGACATCTTTAACATTATTTTATATTGAATTACTAATTTATTCTACAAAAATTCCCCAACTTTCTTTAATTACTGAAAAATGGCCAATTTTGTTTTTCGATGAAAATAAATTAGAAGAAAGTGATCTGTATAATATTTAAAAGGGGAATGAAGAAAATAAAGAGAAAAAATAAATAATTAATATTATTTTCTAAATTTATTTTGTAATGATTAATACCAAAAAATAAAATTATTTTAATAATTTAACTAATTTTATTTAATTAATTTGAGGCCGCACCTTTGGAGAAGGGTTGGTGGATCATGAAAAGTCCACGGTACTCGTATCCGAAATTTCCGGATATCCCGACTCTTTTCGGATCCGAATCTACTAACTCTACTTCGGAGTAGAGTTAGTAGTTATTTTATTTATTTAGTTAGTAGTTTATTTTATTTTAGAATAATTATTTTTGAATGAAATACTTGAAGTAGTTATTTTTAAATAAATTATAAATTTTTAAAATTAGGTAAATACTATTTTCTATTGAAAAGTGTTTTTATATTGAAATAAAAATAACCAAAATTTTTCAAAAAAAAACTTACTTTTAGGGCAACATTTTTGTGATAAATATTTAATATCACTAATATGACAAAAATGAGTATCTGGACATCTTTGCTCTGGTGAACATTCAAAAGGTAATAAATTATTCGGATTTAATAAAGGTTTATTTCCGTTACTACAAGGATTTTCTATTAAATTAATTTCTTTAATTATTAATTGTTGCTGTTTTGTTGTTGGTGGTGGTGTTGTTGAAGGAGGAATTATTTTTATTTTTCTAATTCCTTTTGTTTTTAATGTTGTAGTTGTCATTGTTTTTGTTGTTGTAAGCAATGGGGTTGTTATTGTTGTTAAAGTCTTTTCTTTTTCTTCTTCTTTAGAATTATCTGGACAAGCATTCATACAATCATCATAATCAACATAATTATTCTTTTAAATAAAAAAATAATTTTTTCTGTCAAAAGAATTATTTTCTATTACCCGATTTCCCCCAATTCCTCGATAAATAAATTTTTGACAATTTCCTTCTTTAAAATTATAATACCAACGAGAAAGAAGAGCATTTCCAAAACCCTCAGCAAGTGATTGATTACAAGCTTTACCTACTAAAATTCGAAATAAATTTGTACTTTAAAATTTTTATATAATAGAGACTGTGCTCTGGACTTAGATCTTGATGTTTTCTGAATCCAATCAAAGTTTAAAAAAATTTATTGAGAAAAATTTACAAAATTTAATTTATTTGAGACACCAAAGAGAAAGGGGTCTTTTAGATAGTTAAAGGAAAGATCTCTCCTTAGAAAGGGCATTTAACCTGGACTCCAGAAAAATCCTGACGGATCGGCTTGTGCCTTGCTATTTGATTATTAAATGAAGAATAATCAAATAAATACCTCCACTACTACAACAAACAGTAGTTTCAATATTTGCCCCAATATGACACCAATAATTAGGCGGACATTGCCCACTTTTTGTAGAATTACAACGTTGTGGTTTTCCTTCTTTATTTAATAATATTTGCCCATTTTCTGAACAAGGATTTAAAGAGATTGGACAATCAGATTTACAACGAGCTTCGCATTCCGTTTTTGTTAGAAAATTGTTTTGATTTCCTTTCATTCCTTTAAAGAAAAATAACATTTATTGTTTAAAGGAAATTGGCTTCTCCCAAAGTTAACACAAAGATTCCCATCTTTCCTGGCTTCCCAGAGTCAGTTAAACACACCTCTATATTGAAAAGGACGGCATTCACGCATACAAGGATCCTCTAAATTAACAGCATACCAACGAGTTAAGTTTTCTATTCCTTGTCCCAAATCTAAGGGAAGTTTGCAAATATCAACAACAGCTAGAATTTTTAATCTAAAAAAGTATTTTTAAATTAAAAACCAGCAGGACAGCAAGCAGTTGTTTCTATTTTAGACCCAATATGGCACCATTCTCCACGACCACAACTTTGTCCACCCGTTCCAGTACATTCCTTTCTTTCACCCAAATCGTAATGCATTGGACAGGGATTGGGTAATTCTTTAATTTTTAATTAGAAAATAAATTAAAAATTAATTTTCTAACTTTCACAAATAGCTTTACATTCGTCAATAGTTAAAAAACTATTTTCATTTCCTTTAATTCCTTTATAAACAAATTCTGTGCATTTTCTTGTTAAAGTATTGAAATAAAAACGTTTAAGATTCGCAATTCCTTCACCAATACGTAAAGCCAAATTACAACGATTTGAAGCTTGAAAATTTAAAGAAAAATATAAAGTTGGGATGGGAAGGAGACAAAAATCAACAGAAATCCGGAGTTTCTTTCCCTGATAATACGTTTTTGTTCATAGCAAGTTATTCGGTCCCGAGGGTTCCATTGTATACAAGATCCACTGTATATTATTCCGAATGCATATTAATTAATCTCAACAAATCAACAATATAGAGACCCATTTTAAATGGCCGTCTATATAGTGGACTAATAGGGAAAAAACTAAATAATATAGAGAATCTTCAAAAGACATAGTAAAGATATATACTATTACAAAAGACATATATTACTCCTGTCTTTTAACAAAAAATCCCCGAATAAAATAAAATTCTCTGTTTTTTTTCTTTTACCTGCAGTTGAAAGTTCACAACAAACATTTAAATTAGCTAATTCCCCCAAATGACAAAAATATCCAGCAGGACAGCGAGAATCTGACGTTCCACAAAGAAATTGTTTACCAGCTAAATCACGTGCTGGCCACCCATTTGAACAAGGATTTCTTGTTGCCGAAGCTAAATAATCATCTAAAATATATTTATTTTTAATTTTTAAATAAATTAAATTATTTTTTAACTATTTTCACAAGTTTCAGAACAACTCATTGCTGTACCAAAATTATTGGCATTTCCATGCATTCCTCGATATAGAAAACGTTTACATTTGTGTGCTCTGAAAGGAAAAATATTTTCTTTAATTTATTTTTAAATTAAATCAACAAACACTATATTTTCTTCCTCAATTACTCATTTCCGCTTAAGCCCAATCTTTTACTATTCAGGCATAGTCATCTTTTTAAAGTTACCTCATTTTAAACTCCCTCTGGTCTTAATAATAAATTATACAGGGATAGCAATTAGACAGCCTTTGTTGATTATTAAAAGTTTGAACGGAGAGAAGAAAGAACGGAACAGAAAAGATTCTCTCTGGTCCTAATAATTAAAAAATTCACCCAGCATCAAAATACCAACGAGGAATTAATTCATCCCCCGTTCCACCTGCACGGGGTAGTTGACAACGAGATTCTTAAATTAAAAATAAATGCTAAAAGCAAATTATTATTTTCTTTTACTTGAATGTTCATTATATGGACAGCAAGTTGTTGTCTCATAAGAGGCACCTTTAAATAAAATCTAAATAAATTTTTAAAAGAAAATTAGTACCTGTATGACACCAATAATTATTTGGACAACCACCATTTGGTTTAACAACAAAATTACAGGTCATAGGGTTATGCAAACCATTAATTAATGGTTGTCCTTCAGGACAAGGATTTGGACGTTGAAAAGAGGATACAACATCTAAAAATTAAAAAAAGGTTTTGAAGCTTTTAGAGGTTTTCAATTTACCTCCAGGAACGTTTTGTGTATAGGGAGGGGGTGTGGGTAATTCTGAAACAACAGAACTTGTAGTAATTGAATTTGTTGTTGTTTGTAATGTTGTTGAATGGAATATTAGACGAATTAAAGCACTTTGAATGTTTGCAGATTGTATTGGTTGAATTGTATTGTTAAGTTGAATAACAATAGGTGAAGGTTCTGGAGGTATTGTTGTTGTTGTAGGAGGTGGAGACGGAGAGGAAGTATTTGGTTGTTGCGGGCGATTTGAAGAGACTTAAGAATAATTTTAGATTATCGTTCTAATACATACTAGCTCCCTCTCCTCCCCACCCAGAAAACATGGAAAATATGGGTTCCCTTTTTTACATAAAATCTTCTTTAAAGGAATATTTTTTTAGAATATCGTTCTAATACTAGCTAGCTAGCTCGCTCTCCTTCTCAGAAAACATTGAAAACTAGGGTCCCCTTTTTACATAAAATCCTCTTTAAAGGAATATTCAAAATACAATGATATTATTTAATGAAAGCTCCTTTCCATTCTAATCTCTAGTCCAATGAGAGAATTAGATAATAATCTGGCTGTCAAGATTTAAAATAAACTTTTACTTGCTCCATTCCATCTATAAGTTGTCCAACGATAAGGCTGGCATCTGCTTATACAAGGATAAGAAAGCCTTTGCTGATTATTAGAAGTTTGTGGATAAGGAAAAACTAGTGGATGATTACCAAATGTTAAATAAACTGTTGGCTGTTGTTGCTAAAAATATTTATTTTTCTTTCAAAAAACATTCCCTAAATATTCCCCCGTTTTACCGCATATAAAAATGGATTTGACAAATTATTTTGATAATTATTAAAATAATGTTGATGTTGGTGACACAAACAATTAGAAAATAAATTAATTAAAAACAAGTAAAATAATTTAAAAATAAATTTGTTAAAGTTGAGAAACATTTTTGAGAAAATGCAAAATAAAACTAAAATTGAATAATAACCAAAATTTTATATTTAGTATTGAGTTAAAAAAATAAATAAATGAAAAGCTTAAAAAATGAAGTAAAGCAACGGAAAAAAAAGTTAAGGAAGAATAAACATTTTTAAATCCGGTCATTGCGAATAATGACGAGAAAAGTGTTTGTAGCTTAAAAAGAAAGGTCACGACGTAAAGAACGGAGAGAAAATATCCTCCCCTTTACCCCAGAAAAGTTCTTTTGGCCACTCCTCGTAGTCAATATTTTTTCGGACATTGCCAATAAGAGATCAACTAACAAAAACGATTTTTGTTTATTTTTGTTTTTCAAGTGTCCATCATCTGAATATATAGTTAATACAACAAAATCCGCTTATTTAGAATATTCCCTCACTTATTTTTTTCTTTCCCTATTATATATAGTTCACAAATATAAGGCAATTCAATTTTACAAATAATTTAAATGTACTAGCATATTTCAAGTTTTTAAAAGAAATCCTTTCTCTTAATATTCTTTTCCTTTTCTATACAAAATGTTTGGGTGGTCCCCTTGATTTCTAAAAAGAAATTAATAAATTTAAATAATTTATTTTTTAAAACAATAAATGCAAATAATCATAGAATTAAAAATATTTAAGGTCTAATCTTCTCAAACCGAAATTGTGATTTCTGATTTTTGTTAAAACTCAAAAATTGTTGCCAAACATACTCGAATTCTTTAACAGCAAAATCATAAAATTGTCTTTCCATTTTGTATATGGAATTTTGTTTAAATTTATTTTCAACTTCTAGAGACGGCAAAATCTTTTTTGTAGTATGTCGAAGATGCTTTCTTTTTTCTATTTTTAAATTAAAAAACATTTTTCTTTAAATTAAATTATACCATTAAGAGAATAAAAATGTTCACTAGCATTTTTAAAATATTCAGGAAGTAAAAACTCCAAAAGTTTGATCATTTGTTCCATTCTGTCAGTTGTTCCAACAAGAAGATAATTATTAAGTAAATTATATTTTGCTTTATTAAATGCTTGCTGATTTCCTGGGTCACTAAAAAAAGAAAAATAAATTAAGAGAAAAAATGTGGATTCAAATTAGGGAATTAATAAAACCCTAAAATAATATTCTATCAATAAAAATAGAATTAATAAAATCACGAAGTAAGAGCAAAGGAAATGGACATCGGTTGCTAATAAACAACAAAGTTTGCAACAGCCGATGGGTGGTGGATGGCCGAACGGATTAGGCCGCAGTTTAGAGAGAAGTGGCCCTAGATCGAAGGACAGCAGTTCAACCCAGTTTTTAACAAAATCACACAATTTTCTGCTAAAAATATTTTTCTTACGTGCAAAAATGTGCTATTCCACAGAAAAAAGGAATTTGTAACCAAACAGAAGATGGGTCACATTCTTTACTTTTATTTAAAAAACATTCGTCAAAGGTCTAAAAATAAATTTGCAAATTCTAATTTTAAGAATAAACAAACTTCGTTATTCCCAGCTTTACTTCTTTTTAGACCAACACGAAAATTATCTCCATGACGCAGAAAATAAAAATAAGAAACTAAACGTTCAAAAGGTTCACGCAATAAATTAATCCAAATTGGAGGAGGAAAGCCAAGACTGAAAATTTTTATAAGATTATTGTGAAGGGAAGACTTGAGCAACAAAAATTTGGGAAAAACTTAAGCAATTCACGCAATGAAAAAAATAAATTAAGACTCATTTGCATTCGACACTATGCAAGATCTAACGGTTAATTCTCACGAAATATTTTTCAGCAAGAATTATCACCAATATTTTCTAAAAATTATTTAAAAACCTTTGAAAATCAACAAAAGAAAAATGTCCATGAAGAAATAATGGTTGAATATCCATCCATTCTGTTATATTTTTAGCCAACAAAAATTGATCTATTTTACTCATTTGCATTCGACTTTTGGTCAAATTAAGATGGGCAACGTGAAATCCATTTCTTAGACATAAATCATAAGCTATAGCATTTGTAAATGTTGTAGAGGCTGTTTTTGGAATCTTTTAAAAGAAAAGGGTTTCTTTCCAAAAAAATTTATTTTTAATCACTTACTCGATTATAAATAACAATTTTTCTTCTTTGAGATTGTTGTTGTGGGGTAAATATTGTGCTACATATTTTTGAGAAATTTGAAGAATTATTCCAGTAAATAATGAAAACAATTAGTAAAACAAATATTGATAAAAGTGTAAAACATTTTTTTGTTTTTGATAGTTTCATTCATTTATTTACAAATTGGATGGTTAATTTTTGAACTAAATTTAACTTTTAATAATAATATTTTGAGTCCTGACAGTAAGAAATTCCTCAATAAAAAATAAAATAGTTCTATCGAACTTCTATATATCAAAAGTCCTTCCAAATCAAATTTTCTTTTTTATTGCAAAATCTATAAACACAAATTTAAAAATGGCAGATTTAAAGAACAGACACAAACAAAGATGGAAATTTTTAAGTATTAAAAAGGAGGTTAAAATTAAATAATACAACGAGGATTATGCCCAAAAAATCAAGCAAAATAATCACTATAGTTTAAAATATTCATAAAGGGCTACCCTGTAAAAAGAACTTTAATTAAAAGAATGCATTCTCATTAAAATTTTGAAATCTTCTTTTAAACAAAAGGTTAAATTTTACATTTATTTAGGCCTTAAAAAAGAGATAAAATGAACAACATTTTGAAAGGAATAAAAAGAAAGAAAAAGGATTGCATTCGTTTAAAAAAAATTCAACAAAAACATGAAAATTATTGAGCCTTATACTCTTTAAAATTTAAATACTAAGAATTCGTTTAAGTTTTTCATTAACTGCCTCAAGAAAATCCATTGTGTACAAATAAGTCCCTTCTTTCGCTCCTTTAAGCCCATGAATGCAAATAGCCAAATCTTTTGTCATTTTTCCTTCTTCAATTGTAAGAACACAAGCCTGTTCCAATGAACGAGCAAAATTAATCAAAGCATCATTTTTGTCAAGTTTTCCGCGATGCTCTAATCCACGAGTCCAAGCAAAAATAGAAGCAACGGGATTTGTTGAAGTTGGATTCCCCTTAAAACAAATTTATAATTGCTTAAAAGAAAAATTCAATTAGAAATCAGTTAACGAAAACAGCTTTTTTGAAAGACTTATTTAACGACAAAGAGGTTAGCAATGAGACGGTACCAGAAATTTGGACAAAATGTCTTTTCGGAACTTAATGCTAAAGAGTTTTGGATTTCCTTAGAATGTAGCAAATCTAACAACAAGCATGTTACAGAAAAATCACAAACTTAAAAATTACCTTTTGATGCTCTCTAAAATGACGAGTAACAGTTCCATGAGCTGCTTCCGCCTCAATTGTTTTCCCATCTGGACACATCAAAACAGATGTCATCAATCCAAGAGATCCATAACCTTGTGCAACAACATCACTTTGAACATCGCCGTCATAATTTTTGCAAGCCCAAACAAATCCTCCTTCACCTTTCAAAACTTGAGCAACCATATCATCAATTAAACGATGTTCATAATAAACACCCAAAGCATCAAACTTTGCTTTATATTCCCTATAAATTAACAGAAAATAGTTTTTATAATTAAGAGCTTAAAAACCTCTCAAAAATTTCTGCAAAAATATCCTTAAAACGTCCATCATATCGCTTAAGAATTGTATTCTTTGTGCTCAAAAATAGAGGAAATTTTTTGATCAGAGCATATTGGAAGCAAGAATGGGCAAAACCACGGATTGATTCGTCTGTATTATACCTAAAAAATTTAAATAAAAATTTAAAAATTATGTTAATTTTTTCTAGAGAATTTTCTCAAAAATAAATGAAAACATAAGAACGATTTAAAAAAACCGGTTTAATCTTTGCTAGAATAACCTCCGTATAAAATAATTTTAACAAAACTTACATTCCAAGAACAACTCCACCAGAATCGGCAAAATCAAAAACTGGAACTTTTTCAACTTTTCCATCGGAATGTCGAATATTTATTTCAAATTTGGATCCTTTTGGAACGACAATATCTGTAGCTTTGTATTGATCTCCAAATGCATGTCTTCCAATAACAATTTCCTTACGCCAACCAGGGACAATACGAGGAACGTTTTTACAAAGAATTGGCTCACGAAATACTTAAAATTGTTTTGATATCTTCAAAAAATCTTTTCAAAGATTTATTTTCAAACCTGTTCCACCCAAGATATTTCTAATTGTTCCATTAGGGCTAGGCCACATCTTTTTAAGATTAAATTCCTTTACCCTTCAAAATTATATTTTAAATTGAATTTAAAAAAAATCCTAAAAAACCTGGCTTCATCAGCCGTAATTGTTGCACATTTAATTCCAACACTAAACTTTTTAATTGCCTCTGCAGCATCAAAAGTGACTTGATCATTAGTTGCATCTCTATTTTCGATGCTCAAATCATAATATTTGATATCGAGATCCAAATAGGGAAGAATTAACTAAAATTAGAAAAAAAATTGAAAATGAAAGAGTTTGACTCTTATTTCTGACAAAAATCGGTACTCCTGCAGTTCAAGAGGGCCGCCTTTCTATGACTATAATTTTGGCAAAAAATTTCAATTAAACCACATTATATTGTGAAAAATAAATGTTAGTTAAGGAGTAAAGAAAATTAAATTTTGATTGATAGAAAAGAATATAATACACTGGTCTCATAATGGTCAGAGAACTGCGGCCCCATTAAACGGCAGGAGTACCCAAAATCCATTAGGATCAACAGAATTTAAAAACAAAAAAAAGATATATACTTTGTCCTTTATTCCAGCCCAGATAATTCTTGTCATTTCATCTCCATCCAGATCCACAACTGGATTTTCAACTTTAATTTTTTGCATAGCAGAAACTGATAAAGAAAATGAACGTTTAAATATTTTAGGTGTTGTCTGAAATAATTGACGATTTATTGGTTTTGTTGTTGAATGAAAGAATGAATCAAATATAAGCAATGTTGGTGTAAGTTTATTGGCGGCGCGAAAATGAGAAGAAACGAGAGTAATAACCATTGTATACACAAAGAGAAGAGAAAATTATTTTATATTTTTAGACGAGATTTTATCAGTTTTAAAAGTTTTAAATGCAAAATTGTACAAACTATTTCCTTTTTCAATGACAAATTTTAAATGTCACACGTAGAGATTGTTGGGCAGTTAAAGTAAAAAATGAGAAAAAAAAGAATGAGAACTTGTAATCTATAAATTAAAAAGAAATTTTAAGATTAATTAATCGTTTTAAAAATCTACATAAATTGTAATCAAAGAAAACACTGATTTATCAGACCTAAAAAACTTCAAACAAAATTGGGCCAAAGGGAAATTTTAAAGGATAAACGAAAAAAAAATCTCCGAATATAAAAAGACATTTTGCCAACAAATCCAAAATTTATTTATAATGCCAATAAATGCAAAAACTAAAAATTTAAAAGAAAGATAAGAGGAAAGCTATTAAGATTAGTGTGCGGGACGGGACAGGATCCCGTACGGGATTTTACGGGATCCCGTCCCGAAGAAATTTTTGAAAAAAATCCCGTTACGGGATCCCGAGAATTTTTTCTCAATTTACGGGATTTTTAATATTGTTGTAAATTGCTCCTCTGTCCTTACAAAATTCGAAAAATTTTCGCCTGCAGCGCTGAAAAGGAAGAAAACTGGCTGTTTGAGCTCCAAAATTCGAAAAACTTTCGCCTGCGGTGCTAAGAGAGGATTTTTTGGCATTGCTTTATAAAACTCAAAAATTATCGCTCACTTCGTTAACAAATATCGTAGTAGAGATAGAGGTCTGGCGGAATCTTAGACCAAATCCTTCGACGCAGATATCGAGGGATTTAGGTGGACTAAGAGTGAAATCAGGGTATGTGGGTTGATTATAGGAAATATAGGGGAATGTGGGCGTGATATCGAGAGATCAAGAGGGATTAAAAGAGATATAGGTAAATTTGGAGAGGTTTAGGAGTTCAAAGGTAATACTGAAAATAAATTCCCTTAATCTGCCGGTATCACTCCAACTTTCCTTTATCTAATGATCCCCTTAATCCTCCTAATCCGGCTTATCCTCTAAATCTCCTTAAATCCACCGATATCACTCAAAATCCTCTTATAACCCAGATATCACCACAAATATCCCTAATATCCTTTTAAATCCCTTAATCCCTTCAAACCCTCTGATCTCCCCGATATCTATTAAGTAACAATTTTTTATGTGAAAATCCCGAAATCCCGCTAAATTTTAGAACGGGATTACGGGATTTACGGGATTAATCCCGCGGGATCCTGTCCCGTAAAAAATTTTGAAAAAAATCCCGTTACGGGATCCCGTGAATGCGATTTTGCCGCACACTAATTAAGATTACAAGGAAGATACGAGGATGAAGAGGATAAGCGATGAGTAGTTAAAAGAAAAAAATTAATAGGAAAATTTCCAGATTTTCACTTATAGGCTAAATGTCCATATTTAAATAATCTAGTAATTTTCTGCTACAAAACCTTCAAAAAATTTAAAAAATTCCGTTTACATTTAAATTAAATAAGAAAAATAAATGAACATAAATTCAGACTGAAATACTTAAAAAAATATTTAAACTTATAAAGACTAAAAACTAAACCATCACAAATTAATTGGAATTCGTCTGGGAAAATTAGTGGAAAACAAAAAAATAAGGAGGGCAAGTAACAAATGACATTTGTTGATAGAAGAATGCGAGAAAAAGGATATTTGAGAAGGTAATTTAAAATGACTAGTTGATTAGACTAATAAACATCAATTTGAAAAATAAGTCATGAGCTCATGAATTATTTTTAAAAAATAAGGGGACAAATGTTTTTTAAAAATATTAAGGAAAAGAATGATTAAAAAAGTATTCAAAATAATTACTGCAGGGATTTTGCCGACAGAAAAACAAAATTCCCGATTTCGGGATCTCGACCCAAAAATCGTCGGGAATTTCCGATTTCCCGGAATCGGGACGGCAGGATTTCTGCTAAGTAGTAAATTATGTAGTCATTAATGCATGAAAAATAATTTTTGATATACTATGTGTTTAACATGAAATTAGAGAAAATATTAATTACTTACATAATTCCCAATCTTTGTAAATTACAATCTATTAGATTAATAAATATTTAGATTTAATCTAAATATTTATTTTGCCGACAGAAAAACAAAATTTGAGAGGGTTATTATTGCTTATTACAATAATAATTATTACAATAATAACAATAATATTATTATTGTTATTATTATTAGAAAAAATGATTGTCATATAAAAATTATTTACATATTAATAAATATTTAGATTTAATCTAAATATTTATTAAAATTCGAAATTTATAAATAATTAATTTATCAGTAATTTTGCATCGGATGATTTTAAGTTTTTCAAGAAAAATTTCTAATAGACAACTTAAATAAAATAAAAATTATTTTTACTAAATTAAACAATCTTTAATGAATAAAAAATAATTTTTAATAATTTTTTTGAACACAAAGTATTATAACAAAGATTAAACATGAACAATTACCAAAAAGATAAGAAAAGAATGTACATATACATAAGTATGATTGACATATTTTAATTTGTCAATTTTTTGCCAACAACTCAAAGTTTATTTTTTGAATAAATTTCCCATAAAATTCTTTAATTTATAAAATATAAGTTTTCTTTAATTTTTAGTAGATTTAATTAATGGGAATGAAGAAATAAATTAGTCAAAAAATATTTTAGTAATTTTCGCAGCCCCTTCAACTTTGATTACAAAAGTTCTTTCAGGGACTTTTAATACCAATACAGTTAGACGAGGGATTTCAGAAAGGCTCCTAATTCAAAAAGGCCTCATATAATTTTTCAGAAGGACACTAGCGAGGACTGTGGTAATTTTGATGAGTATCTCAAATTTGTGGAGTTTAATCTCGGAGACTAAAGTACCTATATAATATTTAACATTATCAGATTAATTCTATACATTATTTTATTACAAAAATTAATTTTTTATACAATTTATTTAAAAAAAATTTTCAATAAATGAAATAGGAAAAGAAAAGTAATTTCTACAATATAATTCAATCATCACATAATTATCAAAATTTAGAGCAATAATAACCCTCTTCCTGGCATATCCCCCGGTCGAAAAAGAATTGTAAGACGAATTTGTTCAGCACCTCTAACTGGCAATTCAACACGACGATAGGCTTTCAACATTTCAACAACTGAATTAAAACGAGGTCCTTCCCCAAGTACCCAACGGTCGCAGCGATATTCTAATTTGATGTGCAATACACCTGTTAAATTAATTTTTAATTAAAAATTAAATTAAAATAGGCCCATGTAGTTTTTGTAAATGACCATTTTACTGGTGGAGATTGAAAAAAATGCTAAATCGTTTCGAAAAGTCAGTCTAAATTCTATATTTATCAGTAGTCAAAAAATATTTAAAATTTATTTAATTTACCTTCATTTGCTTTAAGTGACAATGCTAAACTTCTGTCCGGTCTTCTTCTAAGCAAATGAGAACCTAAAGGCATGGCACCAAGTAATAATTCAGCCTCTGCCCTTTCCATATTTTCGTGTACTAAATTGTTGTTTAACTTTTCTTTTTCACCAAATGAATTTTCTTGGCAAAATGTGAGAACCTTTTGAAATAAATTATAAATCTTAAATCTTGATTTTATTTAAATGAAAGTGGAAGAATAACTGGATATACTTTAGCCGGTTCGAAATATATACCATTCGATTCGTCTCGCCGAGCTGAGTCGAATGGTACCAATCCCAGGGTGCGGAAACTCCTGTGGACCGAGATATATGTCCTCGAAAATAGAAAAACCATAGGGGAGAGTAAGCTCAATTTTGGAGTAAAAAATCGATTTTTTGAATGATAGCTCATTCGAAAGAGCTCCGCGAGCTGAGTCGAATGACACCAAAATGGATGATTGGATGATGATTCTGAACAGAATTATGATAAACTGGATGATTCTGAACAGAATTATGATAAACTGAATCTTCGCTGGAAAAACTTTTTGTGCTGCTATGGAGGGTAGGCCGGGCATGGTCTTCGCTACACGGCTGCCTGTATCTCGGCCCACAGGAGTTTCCGCACCCTGGGAGTGGTACCATTCGACTCAGCTCGGCGAGACGAATCGAATGGTATATATTTCGAATCGGTTTCGAACCGGCCACCGGCTAAAGTACAGCCGAATAACTTAATTTTAAAGAAAAAAACCAAAAAATCGAAGCATTCATTTCTAGTAAAAACCTGACCGGGAAGAGATCTCTAGCAAAAGCCTCGGTAATCAGAATCGATATTTTTCGAGATATCCCAGTCCGGGATATCTCAAAAAATCCCAGAACGGTTTCTAATATTTAGGAATACCCTAATAAATTTTTAATGAAATTTGATTGAGTAAGGAAATATGAAGGAGTATTAAACAATAACTAAAAAAATCAAAGTAAAACCCTAAAAATACTTTACCTCATTTTTATTTTTTGATGTTAAATTTACAAGAGGATATTTACGTGAAGGAGCGGATCTTTGTTTTATATTTGGTGATAATTGCTTTTGATTTTTAATAATAATAATATTATTTTTATTTTCTTCTTTTGTTTCTCTTTGTAAATTAGAACTGAAAAAAAATTAAAAAAATACTACAAAACAAATTAGAATAACTATGTATTATTTATATTAAATAGAATATTTTTATTTTAAAAAATACCAACTTTAAACTTTTAATTCTTTCGTTTATTAGTTTTTGTTGTTGTTTATCTCCAAATTTTACCAAATTTTGATTATTTAAATTAATTGGTGAATGAGGAAAAAAGTTTGTTTTCAAAGGGGATAATGGTGGGTTTGAGGGGGATTTAGAAGGTATATTAATATTGTTATTATTTTGTTGTTGTTTTAAATTATTTTTGTGAGCAGGTAGAGGTGGAGGGGAAGGAGATTCTTTGTTGTTTTTAATTTTTAATTCGAGATTTTTATTTGGTTGAAGATTCGAATTTATTTGCTGTTAATGATAAAAAAATTTTACAATATTTTTTCTAATAAGCCCCTTTCCAATGATTCCAAACTGATAGAAATTTGTCCGTTAAATGAATTTCCAAATCACCAAAATAGAGAACGGCCCCTCAAAAATGGTGAAAATCCTCTATAAATCGGGTTAAACGGCCACCCTGCTCTCTAATAGAAGCCTATATCCAACAGAAACACTTTTCTCTAAGAAAACTTTGTTAAAAATTCAAAATGGATATACTGCTAGATCGCATTATTTTGTTTATTTCTTTGAAAAAATAATTTTTTTAATTCAAATCCTTACCCCGTCATTTTTTATTTTTCCTTTTCTTGTTTTAATATTATCCTCTAAAATTGATTGTTGTTGAATTGGGTGTTTGGAAAGATTTTTCGTTTTTAATTCGTCTATTTTGGAGGAATTAGCTTGAAAACTCAGACGTTTTCCAAGTTCTACTGTTGCTTCACCTTCACATCTTTCCTTTTCATTATTTAAAATTTTTTGATTGTTGTTGTTGGAATTTGGAATATTTACTTTAAAAAATAAAATTAATATAAATATTCCGTTAAAGAGAAAAATATTTTTAAAAATTAAAAGACAAATAATTAAAAATAAATAGACATCAACAAGTGATTTTTTATTTTTGATTTAATAGACCTTCCTCACTACCAGACAATTGTGGTATTTTATTTAATGATAGGAGGACCTGATCTTCCTATTATAAATAAAACAATTAGAAAATCTTGATTCCTTGAATAAAATTATATTCTAATCGTAACCAGTGTTCAATAATTTCAATTTCTAATAACTATGAATTTCCACACTGAGCTTAACAAATAAAAATATTTTTCTCTTTAAAAACTTAATTTTCCTTTATTTTATCAATACCTCCTTCATTATTTTTTTGATTTTTAATTTGTATTTGTTTTTCTAAATGTTTTAATTGTTGTTGTTGTTCCTGACGTTGATTTTCTAAAATTGCTGCTAATGTCCGATTTTTAAATTCCCAAGGAGTATCGTAATGATCAGAATTGGGGGAATTACTTCTTATTTGTTTTAATTGTTGTTTATTTGAAGGGGAAAAATGAGAGGAGGAAGTAGAAGAGGAAGGGGATGAAGAAGAGGAAGATGTTGAAGAAAAATATGGAGTAGCTGGAGTGGAGGCATCAAAAAGTGCCGCCATATTATTCTGAAAATTTTTTGAATGAAAAAAAGATTTTGTTAGGAGCATTTTTAATTAACAAATTGGCCCAAGTCTCAGGTAATAATAAATTTACTATTTTTAGTTGAATATTTGTGGAATTATTATGAAAAAAATATCGAATTTACAGTCAACTTGTAAATATGTATATCCATTTTTCAATTTTTATTTAGGGAAATTAAAAAATTAAAAAAAAGCTTCTTTATTAAACAGTTACCCATCAAATTTGGAAATTTCTATATTAATCTTTATTAAGAAATTTTTTTCTTCGAAAAATTTTTAATTAAAAACAGAAGCATTATTAATATTAAAATGGACAGCAAAATAAAAAGGAAATAAGCAGCCACTTTTATTTTATCCAAATGATTTTCTCGTAAAAAATTTATTTTTTATTTTTTCGTTGCTTGGCACGCTTAATATTTTATTTTATTTTTTATTATTCAAAATATGTACAGATGTGAGGAAGGATTGAATAGACAAGAAAAGAAATTATTTATTCATAATGTTTAAAATATGTAAATATTGAATTGACAATAATGAATTGTTAATTGTTTTTAATAAATAATAATTATTAAGGGAAAAGGAAAGGGGGAAGTATTTCAAATTAAGGTGGGCGGTTCCGGTTATCCGGAACCGAAAAAAGACCGGATAACCGAAATCTTCGGGTCGGTTATCGGTTCCGGATAACCGAAGATTTCCTAGGAACCGCTACCTTATTCTAAATTTATTTATTTATTTATTAATTTACTAAAATTAATTAAAATTTTCGGACAGATTAAAAGAATTTTTTAAATTTTTTTGTACAAAAATATTCTAAAAAATACTATATCAACTAAAAAATGCATGTAACCAGAAAAAAATTTACTAGAATAGTAAAATGGATGTAAAAAGAACAAAGAGGTTTTTGAGTAAATGAGGGGTAAAAAAGTGGAGGAAGAAAAAAAAGAAGATTAGCTTTGTCCCCAAAAATCTTTTTTTACTTGTCCTCTAAATTCTTTTTTTTCTTTTAATAACCACAAAAGATGGAAAGGAAATTACAAAATTTTGTACTAAAATAACGGTCGTCTTTTTTGTGGAAAATTAAATTTAAAAAATGTTTTTTAAAAAATAATTTAGAAAAATTTTTAGCGTTAATAAAAATACTCGGGAATTGTTGAGAAAATTTGTATTGGAGTATTAGCTAATTTTCACAGATTTTTTTAATTTTTAAAAATATTAATTCGTTAGCGTTAATAAAAAAATACCTGGGAATTTTATATTAAATAAAATATATATTTATATTTCAAATGAATAAAAATAAAAAAAATATTAAAAATTAACTAATCAACTATTGGGTAATTATACATAGATGAACTTTATAAGATCTTTAATTTTTTGGGAATCAAAAGATATCTAAAATAGAGCGCCAACTTTATAAAGAATTTTAAACATTTAATAAAAAACATAAAAATTTTCTTTTTATTTTTCCTTCAATTTAAATATACAAACAAGTGAATTTTTGGTAAATTGGAGCAGATGTTCGGACATTTCCTCTTTTACTTAAACTAACAATTTTGGTTTAGGAAGAGAATTTAGTATTAAAAGCCATGAAAATATGCAAAATATTAAGGAGGGGAAACGGAAATATAAGAAAAAATAAATTTAAAAAATTTTTAAATTTTTTAAATAAAAAGTTGATATATTTGAAATTTATATTTTAATAAAATTGAAGAGAAAAGTTTTTCTAAATTTATAATGAAAAAATTAATTAAATTCAACAAAAATATATTCGATCAATTAGAGTTTATTTTGAATTTTTATCGATAAAAATGAATCGGTCTTTATCTCCCAATTAATTTAAAATTAAATTAAAATATAAAAATTCAAAATAAAAATCAATTTAAATAAATTTTGTTAAACATTTAGGGAGCAACTTTGCTTTTCTTTCTTTTTTCTCGTTAGTTAACCCCCCTTTTTATTCAACTTTTAGTTTATTTTGAGGGAAGCATTAAAGTAGTAGACTATGTACATATTCTCTAATGTGTCTCTCTCTTTTTTATGGCCAAAAATTATTTTGGATGGGATGGACTATTGATGAATACTTGCTTTCTAAATATTTTATAGAGGAAGAGAATATTTGGACTAAAAAAATTTGTTTTTAAAATTTTCTAGGCATTTCTCGACAAATCAAAAGTCTTTCCCTTTTTTGGAGTGAATAAAAAGGCGTTATTTTTGCAAAATTAAGGGAGAAAATAAAGCTTCAATTTCAATCCAATTTTATTTTTTTCCTTTTCAATTTCCTCTAGGGAATTTATTTAACTTTTTTGATTTAATTTTTAAATTTTAACAAAATTTATTAGAAAATAATTTTAAATTTCTTTGAATGATAGGAGAAATATTTTGTGATAAATATTGGCTGATAAGCGAGACAAAATTAAAGAGGTTTTGAGATCTTTATTTTCAAAAAAAAGTTATTGAGGATTTTCCAGAACAAAGGCTAGTATTTGTAAAATTATTAGTTAGGGACTTCTAAAATGGTTTTTAAAAATGTTAATCTGTCATTTTTAGAACAAAAAATTTAAAAAAATCAGAAAAGAAACTAACAAATTACAAATTATTTAAATATTTAAATAACTTGAACTTAGTATAAATTTATTTAACTATTTAATGATTTTACTTTTAAATAGTAATTTTATTTTTGCATTAAATGTGTTTTTGGGCTGCGCAATTTATAAAATATTTAGATAATAATATTTTTCTATTTTATATTTTGGAGAAATTAACGATGCAAGTACTAAAAATGAATGAAATAAATGACCAATTGTTGAGTTTCGCTGACACCGTTAAAATATTTTAAATAAAATAATTGACAATAAAAGGGGATTAAATTGTATTTAAATAAATTAAAATATTTTTAAAAGAAAAATGTTGAAATAATGAATAAAAATATATTAAAATAATTTTAAAAAATACAAAAAATAGTAAAGAAATTTCAAAAAAACTAAAAAAATGGAGGATGGTAAAAAAATTGGAGAAGGTTTCTTCTCTTTTTTTTTGTTTTCGGATAATATAATTTAGAAAAATAATTTTTATTTTTTTAGACTCTCTCTCTTAAATAAAAAATCCAAAATAACCTCTAAAAAAGATATCATCTTTTCATATCGCCGCATTCCTTTGTCCGTTGCACTCCAAGAATTTATTTTCTTTTTAACACCCAAAAAGTTGGTTAGTTTCTTCTCTTTACCTCCCTCCCTCCCCTCAACCCCCCCCCCCCTCCGTTCACAACAAAATTATTTTTATTTTCTTTTTTATTCTGTTCATTTTCTTTTGGTTAAACAAAATATTCTTTAGGTAGATAAAATAAATTAAATGACCGGTCATTAATTTTAAGAGATACAATGACGAGGAGAATAATAAATATTTTTGTTAAGATTGTTTAGTCAAATTGAGGAAAATTTTAAAAATAAAATTGAATTTTTAATAGTATCTTTTGAAAATATTTAATTTACACCTATTCATTTGCGATAATTGATTAATGGATATTTAATTTAATAATGGAATTAAATAAAATATTGAAAGATAACATAATAAAATCAGAAAAAATTACAGTTAAGTTTGTTAACCCGACTCGAGATAAAATCTGCCTGAAACCCCCGAACTCGAATAAACATGAAAAAGTCTATTCCATAGACTGCCATTATACCCGAAAATTGATACACAATTATTAAATGAGATGAGGGGTAGCCTTTTGTAATTGGCTATCCTAATTACAAAAAAATACACGGTTCAAAAATACTTTTTCGACTTTTGCCTCACATATGGTAAATTTTCTAAAAATCATAAAAATTAGGGAGACCAAATTAAATATTTAGAGAATCATTATCCATTCATTATTTGGAGAATAAAACCAATTTTTGGCAATCAAGTCAATTTTTGGTCATACCAAACTAGAAAAGAATAATCAAATTTTACCAATATTCTTAATACTAAATTGCTATATTCTAGATTAAAATTTAAAAATTAATCACGGGTTTATAGCAATTTTTGTTTATTTAACTGAATATTTATTTAAATTTAGTAAAATAAAAATTAATTTTTCTTTTTAAAATTTTTAAAATAATTTTTAGTACGCAATTTTTAATAATTTTTATTCAAATTTAAATAAAATAAAATTAATCTGTTTATTCAGGCAATTTATTTTACGTTTTATTGGATATATTAAAGGTAGGGAATTCTGACAAAATTACCAAACACAAAAAAATAATTTTAATCCTAATTATGTTTAAAGTTTGGATTTTTAATTTTTATTTTCTTTTTACTTTTTTTGATTTAACTAAATCCTTCGTGTGTCCCCAATTAAATTCTACCAAAACCCCTAAAAATAATTTGGATGAAATAACTGATAAACTGCCTGGACTTAATTTTAAATTAAATTTTAAGCATTATTCAGGTTTTTTAAAATTAAATATTTAAATAATAATAAACCCTTCTCAATTTTCAAAATAACTTTATTGACTCCCTGAAATCAAAATCTTGCGGACAGAAATTTTTATTAACACTTTTCGGTTCGTGCCGGCAGGATTTCTTAAATAAACCATCAAAATAAATAAAAATAAAAAATAATTTCTACTAAATACATTAAAATTATTAAGGATATTTGCAAGTTTCTGATACCAGATTCTTACACTATGTTCTAGTAACATCAAAAAGTAACCCAGATAAAGCCCCAGTGGTAATTATTTTTTAAATTATTTTCAGTAAAATTAATTTAAAAAAGGTTTTCTGGTTCAACGGCGGTCCTGGAGCCTCCTCTCTTTTGGGATTATTTTTTGAATCGGGCCCTTATTTGGTAAACAATGATGGGAGTAAATTAGTTGAAAACGTCCATTCATGGAATAAATATGCCCATAAAGTTTTTCTTGAAACTCCTGCTGGTACTGGCTTTTCATATGTAACAGACGGAAATTATACAAATAATGATGATCAGGTAATAAGGATCAGATCTTTAGTTATACACTATTTTTTAAAAGATTGTTTTTAGGCTGTGAGAAGCTCATATCCCATTTTATTTCTTAAAATCTTATGTTTACGGTGACTGTTTAAGGACAGCTAAATATCCAACCTCTAATAATAACCAATACTTACTCATCTAAAATTAATCCCTTATAAAATTAACAGAAAATAGGTACATTAATTTTTTGTAGTGTATCATACAAAAGACAATTTAAGGGAAATAAATCCAATATTAAAAAAAAATTAAAAAGAGACATTCTATCTTAAAACTCCCTTAAATAATTTTTATTCTTCAAATTTTTTCTCTGAAATAGACTTCATTTAGAGGAGGTTAATAAAATAATTAAAAAGATAACACAAGAGAACTATAAAGCAATTCAAGTATTTTATGAAAAATTTCCCAATTTACGTTGTAATGGACTATATATTGCTGGCTCATCATTTGCTGGACATTATACTTCAATGCTTGCATCAGCAATTGTTAATAATCAAAAAAATTATCAAATTAATTTAAAAGTAACGAAAACTCTTTTAAAATTAATTTTTAATTTTCCAAAAAGGGTTTATTAATCGGCAATGGATTAGTTAATATAGAGACGTCTAGTGAATCAGCTATATTATATCCGTATTTTCATGGATTTGTGGAGGAAAGGGAAATGAAAAATTTTATTAATAAATGTTGCAATGGCAAACTTGGTAATTAATTAAAATAAAATTTCGAAAATAACTAAGTAAAATAAGCCGATAAATAATAAAAATACATCAAACATTCACAATAATTAAAGAAATTATACTTTGTAAGCGATCTCTTTGGTTAAATTATAAAAAAGATGGGGATGACCCTAAATTCTTACAGGGCTATAATAATGACATTTGTATCTAGTTCGGTGTCAATTTACCCTCTACAATGCGAGGGTGAATCCACAATTATAATAAAAATCTCCACAATTCAATTTTTTAGAAACTTGCAATATAATGGATGTGTACAATGATGATAACAAAACTGATTGTCGGGATACAGTAAATTTCTAAGAATCTTACTTAGAAAAATTTTTTTTTAATTTTCAGATGGATAATTTTGCCAATTCAATTTATAATGCAAATGTTAATGTTTATAATATATACAGTGTTCTTCAACGTTGTGGTATTTAATAAATAAATAAATTTGTTTATCAATTAAATATTTAGATAATAAATTAAAGAAACACAGCACGCCAATTGGAGCGTGCTGGCGAGGGCCTTTCCATTTGGGGTATTTGATAAGACTTAAGTCCGGGATACCTTTCATCTTAATCGGTTAAGCTCTGAGGGTTGATCAGGTCCTCAGGCTTGCCGAGGCATAGTTGTTACCGCTGTGATGTATAAGCGCCTTTATTCAATAGGAAATATAACATTACATTAATGATGGAAATAATATAAGTGTTAGGCCTAACTCTCTCTAATGGGAAGATTGTAAATCGTTATATAATAAATATTAAATGGGCGGATAAATAATATACATTAACTATTACAAATATGTTTACTGGGAAAATAATAATAGCGGAAGTATGAATCAAAGTGCCCTTTAGCCTTTGCAGCTAGACTACACCTTACACCTCAAACCTCAGGGAAGACCGTCCCTGGTCTTAAATTGTGTTTTGACAAAATTTCCAAAATTGCCAAAATTTTCATTTATTTAAAATTTTCTGACTGGCTTTCCACTTTTTATTGGGACTTATCACCTCTTTTCTAGCAGAGGATCATCCTTGATCCTGAAATATATCTTACAGGCTGGTTTTTGCCGAGGCCTCCAGTCTGTCTTTTAATTTCTATTTTCTGAAATATTTTCTTACAAACTGGTTTTTACCGAAGTCCCCAGTTTGTCTTATCTTTAAGGCGTTTCCTCTGCTTTATATCTTTTTTTGGATTGCCAGTCATTTATATTTATTTTTTTGGCAACTTTCAGAAATATTTGACTCAGTAAAATATTTTGCTATTTAAGCTTTAGAGCACTTTGTATTGAGGGCATTTGGACTAGCTAATTAATAAGTGAAAAATGTTACAATAATAAAAAACATTCGGGCATACCTAAGTATATTGAAAAATAACAGTATGTGATTTCTTAAGGGATGATCTGATAAATGTGAGGGTTGGCAGGAATAATATTTGCTATAAATTTATGTATAAGTATTATGGAAAATAAGGATTTTTCCAGTTTTTCCATCGTAATTATACAGATTTAAAGCAGCTATTAAATCCATATCTTAATTTAGTGATAAAATTTGCTAAACACTATAAAGTAACCTTTAAAAATAAAAATATTATCTCCAATGAGATGAATATTTAGTTTTTGAAAGATTATTTTATAATGCCAAAGCAACTTTTATGTCCTATTAGGGGATCATTTAATTAAAAATTTGGTATTTTAGGAAATTGTATAGGTAAAGCTTAAGTCCAGAATAAATACATTTGAAATAAAAAATGTTATAAATTTAAAAGTTCATGAGTTTTTCTGTCTTGCCTAAGCCAAAAGCATCCAAATCTCCAGACCACCTATTTTGATTTGCCACCAAATGTGCCGCATTGACATGAAAAAGAAATATTAGATTTTGTTTTGTGTATTTTTAATTAAACTTAAACCACAACTTTACCCAACAATACCAAAGATTGCGCATGTTCTTTGTGATGTTGGCACTTTTCATTGCAATTTTAGAATTGTCATATTCTAGGAACATACATTGTGTTTGTGTTCAATGATATGTTGTCACCTGGAAAATTAAATGTTAGTATTCATTCATTAATTTTATTAAAATTCTAATTTAGACTTATCATTTTCATTACTGTTTCATACCATAATTGTTACTTTGCACATTTAGATAAGAAATGAGCGATAATTTTCAAAGGTGTTGAGGATTGCCGAAGCTTGAACATTCAAAAGAATTCATTGAAGTTTATCAGTGATTTCCATTCATTTTCAGGTCTTGAATTTGTTCAGACAAATTATTAACCATTTCTTTGATCTCTTCTAACTCATTTTGTAACTTATCAAGGCGATCATCTTCATTGTATTCTTCGACCTCGTATTGATTTTCAGGATAGAATTCTCTACAATCAACTTGTACATGTCCTGCTTGATGACAGTAATTGCAAACTAAATATTTACTTCCTTGTTCAATGGGTTCATGTGAGCATGCATTTCCCGGTGATGGACTTGCCGAAGCATTTGAAGTTCCTTGTATCCAGCTTGGTTCTATTAATTGAATGTTTTCTTCATTACTTTCTACCTTAAAATTTATTTCTAATTCTTGAACATACGTTACGAGCTTGTCAAAGCATTTCCTTCCAATCAATGGTGCAACTAATTGCAAAGACCTTTGGAATTCTGGTCTAACTTTTTCAATCAGACATCTGCATAGTGTTTCTTCTCTTAACTCTTTTGTGACATTAGAAGATGTTGAATTTACAAGCGGAATTAATCTTTTAATAAACTCATTTACAGATTCCCCTTTTCTCTGGTAACAGGCAGCTAATTTCTTATATGCTAGTTCCCGAATATGCGGGCTATCTAGTTTGGTTCTAATACTTATTAAGGCATTTTGCAATGTATTTTTCCCCGAAGGTGCTAGGTTTTCATAAATATTTCGTGCTGTCTTACCAAGGTAAAGTTTTAATATATTTAATTTTTCAACCTCAGTCCAATTAGAACCAAATACCTCCACATAATCCTTAAACCTTGTTGACCATTCATCAAAAGCCGAAGCATCTTCGCCAACAAAGATTTGTAGTTGATTACCACTTGATTCAACTTCAGATAAAATATTTAAATAAGGATTCTTTGTGTTGTTTGCAGACATTTTTGTTTGTAGATGTGTTCTTGCCGAGGCGTGAGCGTATCCCAGTATCCAACTCTTTTGTGGTAGTTCTTTGAAGTCTTGTTTGTAACACGATACAAAGTAGATAGGTTCAAAGACGACAAAAAGATGTGTAGTTATCTGAAAGTCTCAGAAAAATTAGATTATGTTATAGATTTTTATTTTTGAAGATTTGAAACAATTTTGTTTAGTCCTAACTACCTCTACCAATGTTATTGCTTGCCAAAGCAAAGTATAAAAATGCGCAAATACTATACCAAAATTCAGTCTTGCCAAAGCAATTAATAGTGTTGTCCAGTAAAACCAAATATAAAGGTTGAATTTATTGTTTGATGTATACTTGTTTGTGGAAAATTGAGATTTTTTTTAAAGTTATTTAGATAAATCTAGAATAGTATTTAAAAGTAAAAAGTGAAATTTGTAATACCTAGATAATAAATATACAAATATTAATTCGAATATAAAGAAATAGAATTCACTGGAAAAATAATAATTTAATAAAAATAACTTCTACTTTACAATGAATAAATATAATTTAAGAGATGACACATCAAAGCTTTTCTTTTAATTTACAAAAAAAAATTCCCAAGCTGTTTTTTAAGAGAAGAGTTGAAGAGAAAATATAAGCGGATGATAAAAGAGAGGACAAAGTTGATAGAAGTTTAAAAAATGCGGACTTGCCTAGGCAATCTTAAAATTTTCCCTTTATAATTAATGTGTAATAGCTGGGAAGTAATTTTTGCAGGATGAAAAATGAAGGAAATTTATCTACATAGAGTAATTTGTTGTGCGCAATTGACTTTTGCGTTTGTATTGAGAATTTTAAAGACCTATTAAGAATTTAGAAATACCTATTTTTAAGATTTTGTCTTCCCAAAGGAAAAATAAAATTACTTATTAGAAAAAATCCTTAGTGAAAATAAAAGAATTAATCTAAAAAATATACTTAAATCAAAAATGAACTATAAAGACTCCATCAACTCTTCTTAAAAAATTTAGTCATTCTTAATATATTCAGAAAATAATAAAAAAAAATTTCTTTGTAAATTTTAGAATTTCCCAAAAAGTTAGTATTTTAATTTTAAAAAAAAATTTCCAAGTCGAATATTATTACATAAAATTATTGATCCTATTATTTCTAAATACCTTCAGAAAAGACTATAAGTGATTTCCTTGCCTAGGCAGATCAGAATTAGAAAACAATTTTTTGTTGATTTCTTCAAATGTGTTGAATTTGTTGTATTAATTTTGAAGTTTTGCCTGCCATACAGTAAAGTAAATGGGATCATAGCAGTAAGAAGCACAGATAACTGAAATTTCTAAGAATTAGATTAGAATTTAGAATTCTTCAAAAATCCTGAAAAATAGTTTTTTTTTTTTAATTTTAAATACCTCCACTCGCAAAATTTTTCTTGCCAAAGCAACGTGTAAGAGTGCACAGATACCAGAAGCGTAGCTAACTGAAAATCTCGAAAATTTAGATTGTGTTATAAATTATTAATTTTAAAATTTGATAAACTTTTTTAAATTTATACCTCCCCCAAAATTCGTTCTTGCCGCAGCAGAGTATAAGAATTCACATTTTCGTAAAATTAGTTTACCAATTCTAGTTAAATTTTCCTCTCAAAGAAATACAAGTAATGGCATCCTTGCCTAGGCAGTCAGAATTCAAGAAAAAAATTATTTTAATATTGTTTAATTAGCAATGGTTGTTAAAATGCTTGAAGTTATTGATTATTGTGTAGTTTTGTTTGCACCAAAATTTAGTAAATGTCCAAAGTAGATCAGAAGAATGAGCAGGTACCTGAAATCTCGAAAAATTAGACTATTTTAAAATTATTATTTTTGAAAATTTGAAGGAAAGAAAAAAAATTTTTTTTAATTTCTAACTACCTCTACCAAACTTCTGTCTTGTCTAGGCAAAGTGTAAGAATGCACATATATTAGATGTGTAGATCTTCGAAAAAAAAAATTTTTTTTAACTGCTCTACTTTCTGAAAAATGTTGTCTTGCCGAAGCAAAAATATTGTTATCCAAATGGCAGAAATTGAATTTATTATCTGTTGTATATTGATTGTTGCAAATTAAATTCTTGTTTAGAATATTTAATGAAAATAATAAGAAATATTTTAAAAGTTAAAAAAAATAGTCGGAAATACCTAGGTAATAAAATCTAATAAATAGATTCAAAAATATATAAAATTAAACTCGTATTAATTGAGAAAATTATATTTCCAGTAAAACATACTAAAAGTTAGAAAGAATTAATAAAAGGAGATGACACATAAATTTTCTTTTGTGTAAAATATGAAAAAAAATTTCTCAGGCTATTTTTTTAATGAAGAGTAGAAAAGAAAGAGAGCGAAAAATAAAAGATCTAAGTTTGAAGGATGCTGAATTGCCTAGGCAGGAAAGAAAAAATTTTGCACTTCCTTGTGTAATAGCTGAGAAAGCGCTTTTTTGGAAGAAAAAATTAATGTTGATTTTACATAAAACTTTTGGTTGTGCGCCATCGACTTGCGTTTTCCTTTTGGATTTTTAAAGACCTTTACGAATATTCTATAATTTGGTAATTTCAATTTTTCATTCTGGCTTCCCGAAGGAAAAATATATAAAAAAAATCTTATAAAAATAGACCAATCTAAACTTTTTATACTTCGGTAATTAAAATTATATTTATAGTATTTGATCTTCCCGAAGGAATAATTAATTAAAAAGCTTTTCTATTTTAATTATAACAATTTCATTTTTAAGGGAAACAAGGCGCAAAGGATAGGGAAAAGGACAGTGAGAAGGCGCTTTTAATAAGGCTTTTTATTTATTTATTCGGGCTCACTTATATTTCTTTATTTGGGCATCTATAATCTGGGCTTTTTATAATTTCTCTTATCTGGGCTTTCTAAAATTTATTTTGTTATCTGGGCAATCTGAAATTTATCTTCTTAATAATTGGGCTTTCTATAATTAATTTTTTTAATAATTGGGCTTTCAATAATTTATTTTTCTAAATATTAGGGCCTCCATTAACTTTAATGGGATTTACTTAACTTTATTTCATTAAATTATTGGCCCTTTCTTTAATAAGCACATTTAATTTAGCCCAATCTATTTTTTTAGCCCATAATTAGCCCTTTAACTTATATAGCGCTTCTATTTATTTTTGCCTTTTATTTTATTTAGCCCTTATATTTGATTTAGCCCATTATTTACTTTTAACCTCCGGAGGACATTCTTACTTGCCGAAGCAACCGCGCGGGGAGTTAGCCTATCGCATTCCACCCAGCTCTTAATCTTACCGGCCGCCCAGGCCAATGGAAAGTCGCAAAATGCGAACCATCCGGTGCTACCAGAAACACAGCACGCCAATTGGAGCGTGCTGGCGAGGGCCTTTCCATTTGGGGTATTTGATAAGACTTAAGTCCGGGATACCTTTCATCTTAATCGGTTAAGCTCTGAGGGTTGATCAGGTCCTCAGGCTTGCCGAGGCATAGTTGTTACCGCTGTGATGTATAAGCGCCTTTATTCAATAGGAAATATAACATTACATTAATGATGGAAATAATATAAGTGTTAGGCCTAACTCTCTCTAATGGGAAGATTGTAAATCGTTATATAATAAATATTAAATGGGCGGATAAATAATATACATTAACTATTACAAATATGTTTACTGGGAAAATAATAATAGCGGAAGTATGAATCAAAGTGCCCTTTAGCCTTTGCAGCTAGACTACACCTTACATTAACAAAAATTGGCAAAGATTTTGATCCTTCCCCAACTGCCTGTATTTCCGGTATATTTTGTAGAAAATAATTTTTTAAATATTTAAATTTTATTTTTTAGAGGATGACCGAAATAATTATATGAATAACCCGAAACGTAATTTTGTTTTATATTTATAGGTTTATTAATTACTACATATTTTTCCATCTCTTTGTTAATTTCCTCTATTTTTCCAAGCTTGAAAAAGGAAAATTTGTCCAATTTCTTTTAAATTTAAATTATTTTTGGTAGAAATTCATTCTCCAAGTTTAAGTATTTTATAGTTCAAGTACCTATTTCCAAATTCTAATCGGTGAGAAATAGGCCTTGAGGGATAAGATATAAATGTGTAAATTTAGAATTATTTTTTTAAGTTTTGAAAGCTTTACACATTCCAATTGAACGAAATTTTACATGGAGAATTGGTAGTGATGAAGTTAGACAAAATTATGAAACAACTCAAGGTTATTTCATTTAAACCAAAAATAAATTAATTAAATTTAGATGATATGTCCCCGTTTATTACAAATGTTTTAAATGCAAAAATACCAGTTTTGCTTTATTTTGGAGAAGCAGACTCGGTTTTAAGTTTTATAAGTGGACAAAGATTTTGTGAAAGACTTGGACGAAGGGTGGGGAAAATTATATTTATTTAATAAACTTTGTCCAAAATGTGATAGTGAAGGATGTAACACTTAGTTCCTAGCAAATAAAGCATAGATGGAAAGATCAGCTAGTCGTGGGATGTTTGAGAGGTTAACAATCTTGCAAATGAGAGCTCCCAAAAGCATGCTCCAACTAATTTTTTGTTTTTTTTGTGATAAGTTTAGCCGTTTTAATCTAATAACCAAAATATTCCCTTATTTTACTCTTTTAAATTCGAGAAAATATTTAAAATAATTTTTGATAATTAAAAACTCCATATTTAAGATTAAAACACCAAAAACTCCTTGGATTTTTGACAAACAAACTGCAGGAATGAAAACTGAATATGAAGGTGGATTGACATTTATAACGGGTATTTTATAATTTAACAAAAAAAATTTTTTTTTAATTTAAAGTTTTTGGTGCTGGACATGCGGTTTTATTTATTTTTAATTTAAAAAATAAATAAATTTTAATATTTAATTTTAAGGTAAATGGTGGAGTACCTGAACGTTCCTTATATTTTTTCAAACAAATGCTGGACAATAAACCAATATAAATAAAAAAATTTTGGGGGGGGGGGGGGGAATATTCTTTTAATTTTATCTAAAATTAAAAAGAAATGGGAACATTTAATCTAATTCTGTGATAATTTTTTTGGTAATAAAAACTTGAATAAAAATTTTTCTTTTAAATTTATTTTTTTGTTAAAAAAACTCTAAAATTTCTATGTGAATTCTCTCCAAAATTACTAAATCTATTGTAAATACACTCTTATTAGCGTTTAAACAATTGTGCTATCGGCTGATTTTAACCGGCGGTTAGTGGCCATTTAATCAGCAACCATGTTCTTATCTCTCTACGGGCCCAGGGATGACCGAAATTCTAAAAATTGTATTAACTTAAAAATAATTAATAAATATGTAAACTAAAATTTATTTTATTTAAAAAATACAATTTAAAGATATAAATTTAATTTTAAAATTATTTAAATATTTTAATTTTAAAGTAAATTTCTTTTCGCGCCCCCTCGAGAATCACTACCACCAATTCTTAACGTATTTCTACATGCTGCTGTAGCCATGGGCCCAATCCCTATTCTAGTTTTTTGTTGTTTTCTTTCATTATTATTTGGAGAATGGGGAGAATGTCTACCAATTCCGCTAATACCTCTTGGGGAATTTGAAGAATTGCCTCGATGATTTCCTGATAAAAGAGCTGTCGTTGTAGGTGTTGGGTGGGGAGAGACTGAATTGCTACTTGTTGAACGACGGTTGCCAAGAAATTGAATACTTCTATAAAATTAATTTTTTGGAATTAAGTAATTTTATTTTCTCAAAAAACAAAAATATAAGTTAAAAATCGTTCTATAGTTTGCGTAAATAATTAAATAAAATAGGTGCAGGCATACTAAATTTTATATCCAGAGGGAAAAATGCCCATCATTATAACTAGAGACAGGACCGAGACGAGATCTCGATCAAAAATCTCGGTTATCGAGAATTCGATTCTCGTACAACCCTTCCAGTCGGATCTCTAATTATAACCAATATGGAATAAATGTATTTGATAATGAAAGTTGATATATATAAACATTAAGTTTACAGTTCAAGCTAAGTATAATTTAATGATTAAAGAAACAAATGAGAGGCTTCATAAAGATTGCTAAAATAGTGAAAACCTATAAAAATAACCCAAAAATTTGTGAAATAATTAATTAGGCTTTAATTATAATTAATTTAAACACACCTAAATTTTCTAGTTTTATTCATCAATGGAAATCTGGGTGGCCAAGTAGCTCTACTATTTGGAGGTTTCTCACAATTATCTTCATTTTGTTGTTCACTTGTAGAAGGAACAGTCTCAGAACGGGCACTTCTCCATCCATCAGAACTAGCTGTAGTTAATGTATTTATTGAATATTTTCTTTTATCTTCATTGATAATAAGGGGTTGTTGGACCTTTTTAAGAAAATTTTTTCAATTAAAATTTTTAAAGTAATGTTCTTACTTGTGCTTGAACTTGTTGTGCTCTAAAATATTCTAAAAGTCGCTGTTTTTCTTCTTCATCTTTACTTTCTCCATTTTCTTGTTCTTTAAGCCATCCAACATACCCTTGTATTTGTTCTGTTGATTGTTGGTTTGTTGAAGATTTAATACATAATTGGCGAAGCATTTCAACTGGATCTAATGAAGAAGTTGAGGAAAAGGCTGCAGAGATTGAAGAAGACTCTGTACTGCTTGGACCTGATACTATTTGCTGGAAAAAAGAAAGGATTAAATTGAGGAAAGGAACGGAAGGTCTAAATTTCCTTACAAAATTAAAATGAAATCTAAATCCTTCTATGTCAATAAAAATTTGAATTGACGTTCTAGTGGTTTTTTAATTATTCGCAGAATATGAGAATTTATGGTGAAATAATTCTAATAATTCTAAAATAGCCCCCTCTAGAGGTCGATCGAAAAAAATAACCCCCGGGGTTATTTTAGAGAAAATACGGTAATTTATGCAAAAAATTCTAAGAGAAAAGTATACTGGATCCTTAAGAAAGATTTGCTAGATTCATAAAAAGATATCTTTAATAAGAGACAAAAGTAGTATCCTGAATTTTAACAATTTCTAGTATTTTTAATAAGGCCCCTTCAAGTTTATTTAATTTTTTGTAAAATTTACTTGTTCAACAGAATTAGAAGAATAGCAAGCCGAATCACTCGAAGTTGAAGGTGGCGAATGTTGCTGGGAGAATTGTGAAGGTAAAGATGAAGTAGCAGTAGGGGAAAGGGAAGAAAGTAAGGGCGGTTGTTTGTGTCTAATTTGTTGTAATTGTTTTTGTTGAAGTAATAAAAGTCTATTTCGACGATTATTAATTGAAGATGTTGTTGTTGTTGTTGTTAATTGTTGTTGTTTTTGTGTGTCATCTGGGGAAACACAAAGTTGGGCGTCTAAAGAAAGTCGATGTTTTTGTTGTTGGTATTGCTGTTTAGGATTGTGAACAAAGGTTAACAAAACAACTTCTGGGCCTTTAAATTGTGAAAGATGGACAAGTTCACCTTTAAAAAGATTTTATAAAATATTTTTTTCTTAAAATTATTTTTACCTCCAGGAAGTTGTAAAGCATCAAATCCATAATGTTGATGTAAAGTAAAATAAACGGAATTTAGATGGGCAACGTGATCACGTAAAGAATTTTCCAAATCCTTTAAAAAATTGAGTTTTGATTTTTAGGTTAGAAATTTAAAAAAATTTCGAAAAATTAGTAAAAACTGTTTTGTGATGGTAGTAGTAGTGGAAATACTGAATTTAGAAAAGGTCTGGACACTGCCCCAAGCTAGAAGCCTACCCCAACTATCTTCAACCAGCAGTGAGGATAGAATCCATCAGCGGAATAAAGGAAATTCTTTTTTTAATAAATTTAAGTTACGGACCCACTGATTATATAGAGAACTACTTATTCCTAGAAAAACCCCATCAAAGGAACTTAGACCCGAAAGTTGTGGATCTGAAATCCAATAAAGTAATTTTTATCAAATCTTTCTTATTTTTCCAATTATTTTTTCTATTCTCAAAAATTTACCTGCACTCTATTAGTCAATTGCTGATTTTCTCTCATTAAAACAGCATTGCTTCGACTTAATTGGCCAACTGGAGATTGAGCATAACCATTTGGATCGAGCAAATGAGGGGGCAAAGTAGGGAAGTCAAACATCATTGGATGTGAAGAATTATTTGCCAAAAAAGAGCCAAATATTCGGCTATTAAAGAATGAAAATGAAGAAGAGGATGCTCGGGTAGAAGGAGTAGAAGAAGTTGGGGAATTTTGCTTAAAAATATTATTATTTTTTTAATTAAAAAAAATAAGAAAAAAAATATATAAACATGTGGCATGATTAAAAAATAATAATTTTTTAATAAAATTTAATATAAAGTTAAGAGGAGGGGAGGTCATTTATTTATAAAATTTTTAATATAAACGTCAATTTAATGTTTCTGTTTTAAAAGAGTAAATTAAAATAAAATAATTTTCTTAACAAAAGGTATTGGTTGATAATTTTTGATACATAAAAAAAATAAAAATAAAGATCCAAACAAAATTTAAAACAAAAAAAAAAGAATTATTTTCTTTTTATTTTTAAAAATAATTTTTTGCTCTATTTTTACGCATTTTTGGGCGATAATAAATAGACCATATAAATACATATATATATATCTATTTATTATTAATTGAGCTTATTCATTAAAGCATAAAAATGCTAATTATTGTTATTTTTATTATTTCATCATTATATATATCACTCATCTCATTATTATATTCTTTTTTACTTTTTATAAAAAAATATTTTTTAAAAACAAAAATATTCTTAAAATAAAAAATAAAATAATTTTTAAATCATTAAAAAACAAAAAATTGGTACACATTATCTACCCCTATTTCCTTTTATAAATTTCTTTTTTACTGACGGAATAATTAATGGCCAGGGATTAATATAAAATATGGAACTTGACAGAGGAGGACCAAATTTATTTTGAAAAAAATAGAAAAAATTAGGCTTCCCAAATAAGGATGAAAATTGCTAATTTATTATTTTAGAAATGGCTAAAAATCACATTTAATAGATCTCATATAATACAAAATCTATTGACTTTTGTGATTTCTAAAAGAGAGGGAGATTTAAAAAAATGGGGGGGGGGGGTTAATGAGATAAATAGTACCAAAAAATTTTTTTAAATAATTTTAGCTTTCGATTTATTTTTGGTTAATCTGTTGTAAAAGGTGATTTATAAAGACTTCCATAAATAAAATTAATATTTTAGAATCATCTCGAGGGATTTATAGCGTGGAACAAATTAACTTTAGAAAATAAAAAAATTATTTTAAAAAATTATTTAAAGCAATTAAAAACCAAAAATATTTTTGTGAACATTTTTAATGAAAGAAAGGAGAACAAAAAATTATTTTTAAGAAGAAAAGATAGAAGGTGGCTGCTATATTTTAAAAACTTTAATTAAAAAGATTTAAAAAACTCTCTAAAATCTTTGTGCAATAAAAAAACTCAGCAAAAAAAAAATCTTTTTTTTCTGGCTGATTGATTGATTGTTATGTCCAATATTTACTTTGTAATCAAAAATAAAAAATTTTTTTTCTAAAAAATTGTCAGGTGTTAAAACTCTCCCCCCCCCCTTCTCTCTATTTATTTTTCCAATAAAATCTTTCCTTTTTTTGTCTAAGAATAGCCCCAAAATGATTAAATATATTTTTATTTAATTTTTCTTTTAAAAAAAGACCATTTGTTGTGCTTGATCTTAAATTCTTTTTTCAATTTCCTCTAAAAAAATAATTCTTTTTTTTTCTTAAATTAGTTTAGGAAATGGAAACAAGAGTCAAAAAAAATTTTTAAAAATCATAAAAATGACATTTTTATTTAAAAAATTATTTAAAAAATTTTTTGATTTTTAAATGAAACATTAAAAAGAAGTAATTTAAACATTTTTTAAAATTATTTAAAATCTATTTTTAAAAATAAAAATTTTAAAAGATTAAAAGACTTGAAGTAAACAGTTGTAGGTAGAAATATTAAAAAAAGTTTTTTAATTTATTAAAAAAATATATTAATAAAACAAATTTAAAAAAAACCACAAAATGAAAATAAATTAATTAAATAGAAATTTTGTTTTTTGATTTCTCTATTTATTTTTGGTTCAAATTGGTTATTAAATATACAGAAAATCCCTTGGGGTTGGGGCATAATAACGAGAAGAGGGGAGAGGGGGAAGGTGAAAGCTATCAGAGTTCAGAAGAAACTTCTACAAGCTTTCTGGCAATAATAACGAGAAAAGGGGATAGGGAAGGTGAAAGATAGTAGTGGTGTTCAGAAGAAATTTCCCCCCAAGCTTTCCTGTCTTCCATACATTTTTCGAAAACAAATAAATTTTATAAATAGAAAATCCTTAGAATTAAAATATATACATTTAAATAATTCTAAAAAAAAGTTTTAATTAATTGCAAAATAATTCTACCAAAAATAAAAAAATTTAAAAAAGCAATAAAATTAAATGATCAAAAATTAAAAATGTGCTGATTAAAAAAGATATATAATATATTAATCTAAATTTAGAAATAAAAAGAAAGAAGGGAGGGAGTGGAAAGAAAATAAATTAGAAATAAAATTAAATTAAAAGAAAAACGTCAGAGAGAGAAAAATCCCCTTTTTGGAAGAAAATTTTAATTATATAAAGTCTAAAAAATTAAAATAAAAAAAATATTTAAAATTAAAAACGTTCAAAAAGGGATAATTCTGTGAATTAATTTTATTATTAGATTTTTTAATTTTAATATAGATCTATAATAAATCAAAAAAATATCTCATTTAGTAAAAGAAACAGTTTAGAAATTTACTATTTTATTTAATCTACATTTGAATATCGAGAAATTCAGAAAAAAAAACAATTTTTTAGATTATAATATTATTTGGATTTATTAATTTTGCTGCCTTAAATAAATACAATCGGATTTCACTTATAAGTGCCCTCAATTAGTTGTCGTTGAGGATATCCCCTTGACTAAATAGAAAATGAATAAATGGGGAAATATTGAAATCAGGCCATACATAATTGAGATATCCATCTTTATTTAAAAACAATTATTTAGAAAAAAAACAATATTTTTGGGTATTTTCCAGATGTTTTTTTCCTCATTTTTTTATTATTTTGTACTTATATAGGAAGAAGAAATATTTTTGTTTGTTTCCCCCCAAGGGAGGGAAAATGAATGAAGACGAGAAAATAAAAAATAAAAAAAGAAAAGCTCAGTGAATGGGTTCAGATGGTATTAATTAAATTTTAAATAAATAAATATAGAAAATGGAAATGGAATTGGAAGGGAAAGGAAAGAAAAAAAAAGTAAAATTAGGACCCAAAAATTTATTTTTTAAAATTAGTTTAATTGAGGAGTAAGAAAGTTTAAAAAAATTTATATATAAAGGGATATATAAAAAAGGAAAAAAATTAAATTAAAGCTTAGTAATTGATCAAAATTTCTAAAAAAAAGTTTAGACTACAATCAAATTTTGATTGTAATCTAAACTTTTTTTTAGAAATTTCTGATAAATTACTTATATTTATTTAATACCAATTGCTCTCTATTAAAAATAAAATTTTTTAATATTGTCTGGTCACTAACAAATAAGTGTGGGACACCTTCTTAAAGAATAATTAAGAGGGAAAAGTTTGTAATCTGAGAAAATGTCTATTTATTTATTCAAAAATTTATTTATTCAAAAATTAAAAATATACAACGAAAGGGAGTCCACTAACATCGTTGTCGGATAAATTTAAATAAAGTTTAAGTCAAAATAAAAAAAGTCATAAATGGGAGGTCAAAGGATATATGTATGTACTTTTGAAAAAAGCATAAGAACAAGTATTAATAAAAATTTTAAAAATAATAAAAAAGAACATATTGTCATAGGTCTTTCCAACTGTAGAATAATAGAAAAAAAAAATTTTTTTGTATGTATTTAAAAAAAAAAATTTCTGAAAAATAATAATTTTTTGTAATTATTTGACAGTTGGAGTTTAATATGTAAAAAATAACCATATTCGGTATAGGGGAAGCCACACGTGTATAGATAGTGTAGTAAACTTATAATTAATTTAAGTTATTAGATTTTTATGTAGAAAGGGTGGAAATGATTTTTTAAATTTCATTTATAAAATGCTGAGTAATTCTGTGTTTAAAAGATAATATTGAGTGGGAGTTTAATGTAACTTTATCTAAAGTGTTCCATAGTGAATTAAAATATTAAATTTAAATTTTAGCAAATAATTTATTTCTTTTTAAAAATTATTCTAAGCGTCATATAAAAATTAAAATTATTCCAGTTAAAGAAATGAAAAAAGAGAAATGTAAAAAAGAAATTAAAAATAGAATTTAAAATATTGCAAAAAATGACTAACAATTAAAAATACAAAAATAAAATAAAATTTTTGAAAGAAAAAATTTTAGGTTAAAAATAGAAATAAATAAAAAAATAATTTTTTTGTGTTTTTAACTAAAACAATAAAGAAAAACGTTAATAATTATTTTTTTCTTTTGAAGAGGATAAAATAAATGAAATCATTTAAATAATAAAGGTGCTTAATGTGTTAATAAATAAATAAAAATATTTTGTTAAAAAAGAAACAAAAGAATAAATTTTAAAAAAAGAGGAAAGAAAAGGGAGAGAGAAAATGAATGAAGAAAATATTTTTTCAAAGATTAAAAGAAAGAACATGGAAAAAATATTTAAATTTTTAAAATCTAATTGATAAATGCCAATAAAAGTCTCTGATTTAGGGTTGTCGGTTTCAAACCGAATCGAATCGAAAAATCGGAGATTTTCGGTTTGGTTTTTCGGTTGACCGAAGAATTTGGTGAAACCGACAACTCTACTCTGATTTCCATCCCCGAAATTTTTATGTTTGTTGGAAACAGAGGTGAGTGCAAAAGAAAATTTAAAAAACACAAAACGCAGCACAAGGCCAAAAATCACAAAAATTATTGCATCACTTAATCCCTTAATAAAGAATAAAAAAAGTAATAAAAAATACAAAAGGTGTGTTTGGTAAAAATTAAATTTATTAGAGAAGGAAGAGAAATATGGTACTTATGTAGTATCTCCCCACCAGGGGTGTGCCGAAAGTGATTTTAAAAAGCGAAAGGCGAAAGGCGAAAAGGCGAAAGTCGATTTAAAAAGCGAAAGACGAAAGGCGAAAATGCGAAAGTCAATTTAAAAAGCGAACGGCGAAAGACGAAAGTCCAAAAAAGGCGAAAATCGGCGAAAGGCGAAAGACGAAAGGCGAAATTTTTTAAAATTTTTCCTATGATAATATGACCCTAAAGATCGGTCAAATCAAAGCTTTGGTTGCAAATCAAAGCATCATTTGAGTGTTACAATACCTATTAGTATTGGACGGATATAGGGGATATCAAGGGATTTGAGGGGATATCTAAAGGGTAAGAAGACAATATCCTCTTTTTTAGCCGTATTTTAGAATAATTTCAAAAGTGTTGGTGGATCCTGAAAGATCTCCTACAAGCCTAATCATGAGGGATATCGAGTTATATAAAGGGAATAAGAAGGATATCGGACGATTTGATGTTTATGCGGGATGTTGGGGAATTTGAAGATATCGAAGGATTAAGAGGATACGGGAAGATTTTGAAAATTTTGGAAGACCCTTAAGCTAAAAGTATTCCCTTTTCTGCGCAGCAGGCGCAATTTTTGAAAATTTTGGAGGATCCTTAAGCCAGATTTCTTCATTTTTCAGCGCCGCAGGCGAAAATTTTGAGAATTTTGGAGGATCCTTAAGCTAGATCTTTACATTTTTTGCGCCGTAGGCGAAAATTTTGAAAATTACGAAAGAAAAAAATAATTCCTTCAAAGAAAAATCATAATTATTCTATTTATAATAGAAATATATAGTCGCCAGTTGAAGTCTAGCAACTTAACCACTCAACCATCCATTACTTAACTTAGCAATAAAGGAAAATTATATATATTTATCCCCACTCGTCTCAGTTTTTCACTTTCTTTTCTTCTCCCAATTACCAACTTTTCCTCACATGCCGTCATTAGGGGTGTATATAAATTTCGCCTTTCGCCCAGAAAAGCGAACGGCGAAAGGCGAAAAAGCGAAAGTAAATTTAAAAAGCGAACGGCGAAAGGCGAAAGACGAAAGTCCAAAAAAGGCGAAAATCGGCGAAAGGCGAAAGACGAAAGGCGAAACTCGCACACCCCTGCTCCCCACATGTCCTCAAATGTTGTCCGCAACTTTTCTTTTCCTTCTCCTACATTCTCTCAGAGATTAAAAATGGTCAAGGCAATATAAAGGTATAATGGAGGCAATATAAGGGAGGGCATCATTTTTGAATTAAATTTGTCTTTTTACATTTTCTCATAGATTAAAAATGGTTAAAAAACTAATTATAGTGACAAACGGAATATGTACGACTTCCCTCTAACCAATTTCCACCTCGCATATTGACTTCAGAACGACACGTAGATTTACCACATCGCCATCTAATTTGACTTCCAATGCTTAATCTTTTTTTGTAGAAAATTAATGGCCTCTTCTTCGGTTCTTGGAAGATTAAAAATATCCATTGATCTACAAACAAATTTAAAACAATTTTGAAAAAAAAACAAATTTAATTCAAAAATGATGCCTTCCTTATATTGCCTCCATTATATAAATCATCCTTATATTGCCCCCATTATACCTTTATACTACATTGACCATTTTTAATCTATGAGAAAATGTAAAAAGACAAATTTAATTAAAAAATGATACCCTCCTTATATTGCCCCCATTATACCTTTATATTGCCTTGACCATTTTTAATCTCTGAGAGAATGTAAGAGAAGGAAAAGAAAAGTTGCGGACAACATTTGCGGACATGTGGGGAGATACTACATAAGTACCAGAAATATTTGAGATTGTTTCCGGATATTCAAAAGAATTTCCCGGAAAATCTTATTGAGAGGAGAATTAATTACTTTTCCAATACAAAAAAAATATTTAATAATATTTGAAAGAATTAATTAATAAATAAATTAATTTATAATAAATATGTAGCCAAACCTTTTAAGATAAAAATTTAATTAAATAATTTAGAGAAAATAATAATTTTTATTTTTTATTTTATTAAATGTTAGAATATTTTAAAAAAAGCTTTGGCTTATTAAAAATTATTTAATAGAACTAAACTAAATATTTATTTATTTTTAAAAAAGTTAAAAAAATATTATTTTTGGTATTATAATAATAATTATTTTTTATTTTATTTTTTACTCTCACAAATATCTTTTGCCCAAAAAAACTAAAATAAGGGGAGTGTTTGTTTAAATAATTTATATCAAGAAAATAATTGAAAAAAAGAAAAGAAACAATTGGGGGAGAGGAAACAAACTTCCCCCTCCTCCCCCCTACAACCCCCCCCCCTCCTCCCCCCTCCTCCTCCCCTCTTTCCCCTCCCCTCTATATATTTTTACCAACTTTATATTCTTTTGTTTGCAAAAAAGAACAAGTAAAAAAAGTTTTGTTTTAAGTAAAGTTTTTATTAACACTTTTATAAGTTGCTTATTTTAACCGGAAATACATCAATTACATTAAAAACAAAAGAAGTATTGGAAAAAAAGATTTTTAATGTTTAAAAGAAAATTGTTTTGTTCTGAAAAAATTTAATCTAAAATTTATGCAAAACTTGTAAATAATTTTATTTTTGTATTTTTAAATAGGGGAAGGGAAAAATAATTTAGAAAATAAAAGTCTAAAATTAATCTAAAAAATCAACACAATTAATTTTAGGATCAATTTAAATAAAGATTACTAGCTTCTTATTTTTTCTACTCTAAACTATATAAACAGTAAAGGACTGTGAGGAACGTACGAGAATCGAAGAATAAATATCTTGAAGGATATTAATCTCGGTATTCCAGATTTTTATTCGAAATCTCTCACGGTCCACATAATTAAAGATTACAATAATGATACCAATATAAGGGAGGTATAGGTCCTAAAATTGATATTCAACAAAAATAATCTAAAATTCTGAAATTTAAAAACTATTAAAGTGTGACAAGAAATAATAAGCCTTTAATAATGTCTCAATAATTTCCTTAAAAATCCCAAACCTCTAATTTTAAATAAGAGATTATTAGCCCAAAAAGGATTATTTTATATCCATCGCTTAATTTCCTCTTAAGCTTAAACATTAAATACAAAAAAAGATTTATTTAAATGCCCCAGTTATTTAAAATAATTTTTTTTAGATAAAAAAATTTTTTTCAAAAATGCCGCATTTTAAATGCATGGAGAAAAGGATTAGAAAAAAATAAAACATTAAAAAATATTTATTTTGCAGGAATGGAACGGTAAAAAAACCTGTAATATTAAACGAGGATTATAAAAATAATTTTTTATATGTATATTTAGTAGAGGTTTGTAATCGTTTAATTTTAAAAAACGGAAATGTGAAATGATGTGAACAGTGGAATTTTAAAATTAAAAAAAAAAAAGATTTTATTATAAAAAAGCTTGCAATAAATAATAGGTTTGAATGGGTAGAATGAAGGGAAGTTGGGGGAGATGTAAAATAAACGATTAAAGCTTAGAGATAAATTTTTGATAGATAATAGTATGTACACACAGTTCTCTTTAATTTTTGTTGTATTAGCGGAGAATACACGGTACTATGTAAAAAAACTATGGATTATAAAACAGAAAAAAACGAAAATTTTTATATGTAGAATATTGAAGTTTTTTGTATATAATTTTTTAAATAACAAAAGTTCTACAATTTCTAGAGAAATTAGATGTAAAAAGATAAAAATTATCGTTGTAAAATTGTTATTATAAATAAACAATTGGTAACTTTCTAGATCTGAGTAATGGTAATTAAGCTTATTAATTGCTTTCTTTTTCATAAAAATTATTTTAGAAATAAGTGGATACAATTATTTTAATTTTTAATCCTTTCCCTTTTATTATTTAAATAATCAAAATAAACGTGTGATATACGTATTTGTTCTTAAAATTTAAATATTTTGAAAAAGGATTAGTTGTTCGAAACCAATTACCTAACAAAGAAAGAAAACCGATTAAATACATAAAAATTTTTAAAACTTAACAAAATTTAAGGAAATAAATAGAAAATTTTTTATTATTATTTAAGTATGAAATTAGGTGAAATAAATATTTTAAAATTTAAATATAAAATATAAATTATTTAAAATATTTAATTATGCAGAAAATAAATTGTTTATTAAACTTTTTGGTATATCAAGCGTGACAAATTATTTAAAAAATATTTAAGAATTTTTTAAATTAAAATTACAACATTTTAAAGAGTAGAATGAAACAAAATTTAATTTATGACGTTATAATGAATAAAAAATTAAATTTAAAAAATAATAAATTCACGCAAATTAAAAAAATTAAAATTAATTTACAAGTAAAAATTGCAAAAAATGTTTTTTATTAATTTAATTTTTTATTTTAAAATTTAAAAATAAAAGGAAATAGAAAATTAAAATAAATCTAAAAATTAAAAAAAGGAAATAAAAAAATGTTAAAAAATATTTTTAAGTAAATTATTTGCCAAATATGCTTATTTCCAAGTATAGAAAAAAGAACAAGTACTTAAAAATAGTATACTTAAATATTTTAATATTAAAAAAATATTCTTTGGACGTCCTCATTTTTATTTTATAAACTAAAATTAAATTACATTCAAAAAAATATTTCTTGGTTATTTATAAAATGACAGAGCTCAAAATTTCATATAAAATTTTAAAAAATTATTAAATTAGTATATTTTATATTTGGGATACATAATCTAAAATTCTTGTAGTTTCTCTCGATTTTTAACTGTAAAAATCAAGGATAATAAATATGTAAAGAAGACATCTTGATAAGTTAATAAGAAAAAACAAAAAATTTTTAAAATAATTATTCTATAATTTCCAAGTTAACTAAAACTTTATAAAATTTAAATTCAACCAAAATAGTTTCCTAATAAAAATAGAAATCTACCCAGTGACCGGCACGTGCTCTTAATTCAGTTTCTAATTTTAGTATATCTAAACATCCTCATTTTTTAGTCCTTTCTCAAATAATTTTATGTCTAAAATAACCAAAAATTGAAATAAGGAGGAAATAATAACAAAAAATAAGTACTAAATTTAATAAAACGGCCTCTTTTTTAACACCTAAATCGAATTTTTAGGATATTCTCTTATTGGCAAGAAACGAAAATGAATAATTATTTTAATAAGACCCGCCTTTTGTATAAAATTCAACTGTAAATTAATATACCTATATTATATTTTTTTGATCATTTTAAAAATGTGATTTTAAAAATAAACTAATAAATAGGTTATGATTAATTTACCTAAATCATAACATAAAATGAATTAAATAAATTAAGGACAATGAGCATGATCTCTCAACGTTTTTCAACTCCTTAATTTCTTCAAATCCAAATATCTCTGAAATAAAATTTTATTCTGAATTGATGACTATTGGGGTTTTGATATTGTGTGTATAGGAAAAGTAGATATAAAAAATAAAATGAAAATAAGAAAATGAAAATTTGGGAGAAGAGGAAGGGGATTTTTAAATTTAAAAATAAAAAAACGAGAAAGAAGGAGAAGATATAAATTAAGTTTAAATAAATTTATTTATTTAATTTTTGGGTTTTTTGACTATTTTAGAATAAAATTAAATAAAAACAATTTAAATAATGGAATTTATATATGTATATTTAATTATTTTTACCTTAAATATATTAAATTTGTTTTGAAAATAAAATCTCTGGTAATATTCTAGGGATATTATTATCTTAACCATATCCAGGTTAAGGAATTAATAGAGGGTCAGGGACGGGTACGTCGGGGTACGGGATCTCCAAATTGTTCCGGGGCAGGGTTTGTGAAAAAATTGTGAAAAAATCGTTCAGAAACGAGATCAGTGTGCAACTCTACTTACTAAACAAAACAAAAACTGGTTAACAAAATTTGGTATAAATGTCGGTTTTAATTTTTAAATAAAATTGTTATAAAAAATAAAAAGTTTGGATATTAAATTCTTTAATTTTTCTACCTTTTTATTTTGCTGTTTTGCTGACGATAATTTACGTTCTCCATTGTTCTCATTAATTTCTTCATTAGCAGAACCGCTAACTTCATTCCGTTGTTCTAATTCAAGACCAGAATCGGGGGACTCTCTTCGATTTGTTAAAACGGTTCGGTAATTATTTTGTTGCGAATTGTTGTTGGTACAGAGGGCTAAATAAAATTAAATGAATTTTTTAAATTTTTCTAAAAGAGAAAAACCTTTTTGTAAAATAGCAATCAATCCATTTCCAAAATTTATTTTTCCATTATTTCCATTCTCAATATTATTATTTAACCAATGTACAGTTGTAGAACTTGTAGATTGTGAAAGTGATCTGTGTGCCTTTCCCGGGAATAATTGCCTTCTTTTATTTGGCAATGAAGGGCTAATAGGTCGAAGATATAATAAAGAATGTGTTGGTGAAGAAGTATGAAATAATTTTGTTGGAGAGGAATTTGTACTGCTACTTTTATTATTTTTATTTTTTGGGGATAATGAAGGAATAGAAAGTTTATGTTCTGTCATTTTATTTTTTTAAAGTTCTAAAAATAAAAAAGAAATGATAAAAAAATATTTTTTTGATTAATAAATTAAAAAATAAGTATTCAAGTAAACAATATTCCTTTTTAAAATTTTGTAATTAAAATATATTCGTGTAATAAATATTAGGGTTGGCCCCTGATGGGGGGAAGGGCTACGGGGAAAGCTTTTCGGCGAGGAAGCGCTACGGGAGGGTGGAGGGATGGGGAATTTTCAAAAAATGTCTCAAATTCCCCGACTTTCGGAGACGAGGACCAACCCTAATAAATATGTATAATAATTTGTAATATTTATAAAAAATCCAATAAATATATTTTCGATGTTTTTCATTTATAGACTCGTTGCTATAATTGTTTTTATTTTTTCTCCTTTAAAATCATTAAATATATTAAAATAATTAAATAAAAAAATAAAAGAAAAATATTAAAAACACACACAAATTTTCTTTAAAAAAAGATATTATTATTTGTTTTGTTTGGTGTAAATGTTATTATTATTATAAATATTTTTATTTTAATGTAAATGTAAAAAATAGGAGGTCTCAATTTCTAATGAAAAAAAAAGAAAATTTTTGCCTGTATTTTATAAAATTTCTTGGCATTTAGCCCTAAAAGCATTTAAATATAATTTTAAAAACTAAATTTGTCTTTAATATGTATAAGAAACAAGAAATAATCAAAATCAAAAAAAGCATATTATCATTTAGGTAGAAAGGGTTGGGTTGTTTCATTCAGGTAGAAATAGGGTTAGGTAGAAATTTGGGTGTCGGGGTACGGGGTTTTCAAATTGTTTCTGGGCGGGGAACGGGTTGGGGAAAATCTGAAAAAAATCGTTCGGGGAACGGGGTCGGGTGCAACTCTAGGCAGAAATTGAGGAATCGAGAATATGGGGGATGTAAATATTTTAAAAATGAGGAATTACTTCTTTAAATCTTAAAAACAAATTTTATTTAAATAAAATTGTAAAAAAATTTAAGGTTAAAATTTAAAAATAAAGTGCACAAATAAAGAATCTTTCAAAAAAAGCAAGGAATCAAGCAAAATCTCCCGTGGGATTTTGTAAAAGTAGCAAAAAAATAAATAAATATTTTTGTCATTTTCTAAAATTAAAAGAAAAAAGTCTACCTAAAATAAAAATATTTTTTTTATTTAATTAAAAAAAAAGTTTTTATTTTGGATGACGCTATTTTTTAATGCTAAATTAGTAAATATTTTTTATTTTCTTTTAATTTTAATTTGAGTCTGACAAAGATTTAAATTAATTTTGATTTGGAAATTTAAAAATAAATTCTTAAGTGCAAAAAAAAAATAAAAAATAAATTTAATAAATATTTAATGGGTATGTATTTGGGTGATTTTGAATGAATAATTAATTGAAAAAAAATTTTATAAAAAAATTTTTATAGACTTGCTTGTAATAATTTTAAGAATAAACATTCAAGAAAAAATAATAATTGGGTAAATTAAAAAAGAAAAATTATTTCTCCTAAAAAATAATTTATTTGCTTAATTCACTAATTTTTTAATTAAAAATTTTTTGAAATTTTAAATAAAATATAAATGTTATGATTATTTCATAAAATTTAAAGTAACGTCACTTTTAAACGGTTTTATTGTTTAAATTAACTAATTTAATAAATAAATTTAATTTTTAAAATAAATTTCAGAAATTAAATTTATTTTGTAAAAGAAGTTAGAATAATTTAATTTTGAAAAATAAAACTTGAACATCTTACATATATTTTAAATTAAAAATAAAATAAATAATTAAATATATGTAAACTTTTAAATGAAAAAAAACAAACTTTCTACTATTTAAATTTTATACTAACTTTAATTTAATTTTAAAAATAAATTAAAATTTAAATTGTTTTGAACTTTTGTTCTTTTTGAAAAAAATTTAAAAATTAGAAACAAATTTTCGAATAAAATATACTTTGACTTTTTTAAATGTTTTTTCTCCTATTTATTGCTTTAAAAGAAAATTGTTAAAAAATAAAAGTATTTCTTTGAATATTTTAACAATAAAAAATAGCAACCAACCAAAGGCATAATTGATTTGGAGACCCTAACATTTTTTATAAAAAAATAAAAAAAATGTAAAAAATGCTGGCGCGAAAAATGTTGAAGGAGAAAGTTAAGGAGTAGATAGCTCTAAAAAGAAAAGTGCCTAAGGGCGGCTAAAAAATAAAATATTTTGGTGGCATTTGGTGTAAAAAAGAATATACTTGGAAATAAAATGATGTTTGAATTGAAAAAATATTTGAAAATTTAAAAATATTATCAGACAAATTTAATGTTAATGTGTATTAATTAGAATAAAATAGAAAAGAAGTCGATTCTGTCTACTAAATTAACTACTATTAGGTGCGGACATAATTAGTGGCCGTTTTTTAATTTGGAATTTTAGAATTAAGTTCTTTCAAAATATTTTTTATTTTTATTCCGAATCATTTGTTAGTGTATCTTCTAAAGGATCCCAGAATTTGAGAATTTTTGGTTAGGTATTCAGGGAGTTCTGATCGAAAATGTCAAAATTTACGAAATCATCGAAAATCAAATTTTCTCAAGTGTAATGATAATAGTTAGTGTGATATATCATTCGAAAATCCTTCAAAATCTCTATCCATCGGGCACAATGTCGAATTTTTAATCCTAAAGGTCTAAATTTTTCAAAATGGTCGAAATTCGAATTCCGGGTTCGACACGATTTACAGACTTTGTATTTTGGGTTTAGTATAAGCCCTCTGTGGGATATAAAAAACCGTTTAGATCATCCTGATCGGATGATTTTACGCTGAGTTATAAGAGACAATTTTTTGGGGGAGTGTCGTCTCATTTTCCCATTTGTGCAAAAGAGAGTACAGTCGGCATTTGACTTGCCTTCCTAAAGCGGAGCCTGCGTCTTTTAAGTCAAGCGTGACCGTATGTATAGAGCAGATATCCCTCGACAATTAAGAAGTGGAAATATCGCGATTTCGACTAAACTGGCCGAGCAGGACCGTTTTCTTAATGACAGCCGTCTCCCTCGACCATGTTTGCTTCTGAGGGTCTTACGGCCTTCCTCGTATAGCCTGAACCCTATTTTTTGCTGTCTAGCATAGACAACGACCTCATTGACTAGATCATTAAGATTTTTTGCTTCTTGTGTCCATTTTTGGTAATTTATAATTTTTGGTGTAAATGCTTATGAATTTCACTACGAGGTAGTGAAGTTCAAAAAATCATAACTTTATGAATATCACCCGTATTTAGCTATATCTGGTATTAAAATGAAGAGGAGATTCAGATCTTTATGTTGGTTAATAAGAAAAAAGAATATACGTAAAATAACACCCCTAAAAATTCAATCGAAAAAACGGCCACTAATTATGTCCGCACCTAATATTTAAATTAAATAATTAATATTCTCTTTCATTATTCTTAAAAAATCTTATTAAATTTTGGTTAGCCAATTTAAAGAATTTTTGTGTAAAATTATAAACTAGCTAATACATATAAAATTATTGAGAAAATTAATGACACTTTAAAAGAAAGATTAAAAATTAACCAAAATCTAGGAACAAATTTTCTATTTAAAATTAACAAATAATTACTTTATATTTCAAAAATTTCTTAAATTTTCATTTGTTTAATTTCTTTTTGGGGTTTTTGGCATTACTTTTTCCTTATTTAGTTTTTTTTTGGTTAAACAAATCTCCTTTGTGTTTTGCCCTTTCATTGGAACCCAAAAATAGGAAAAGTCAATTTTTGCAAGAAAAAAACTACTCGCTGCTCTTTCCATTTTTGGCATTCATTGTATGATATATTACGTAAATAATTCGTATACATTTCAAAAAAAAATTTGTCCGAAAATATAATAAATAAAATAAAAAAAAGGTTTTTTCCATAGAAGGACAGAAAATCTTTATTTTTATGAAAATATAGAAAAAATGTTTTAAAATATTTAAGTTTAGCAGGGATTCTTCTGACATAAAAATAAATTCCAAAGTTTGGAAATTGGAAACAGGACAGCAAGATCCATATGAATGTAACCTGGAAAATCACAAAAACCGAGTAAAAAGGGAGGTATTTTTGTTGGGATTTTGAGTTGAAATTTAAATAATCGGATTTAATTATTTATGTATATCAGGTACGATTGGGGTGGTCGAGGTTTGTTTTTACTTTGCCTATTTAATAAGAAAAGGAGTGATCTGTCTTAATTATAATAGTTCTTAATTATAATAGTTCTAGCACTAACTGAACCGAAGAACCGATGATGTTTCGGGTCGGTTCTTCGGTTCCGGATATCCGAAGATTTTCCCTGTTATTCGTAAAATTCAATATTTCATAAAATTCAATAAAATTTTCATGTTTTTTAAAGCGAATTTTAAGGAAAACATTTTTAGTGAAGTTTATGGAAGTAAAAGTCCTTGCTTTTTAAGAAATACATAAATTAATCTTGCTCACTTTTTGTTCCTCTTTTTTTTGTTTTTCAATAGTTTATATCCCAAACCATTCTCGCTAACATAAAAAAGTGGTAAAGAGTAAGAATTATTCTCTAGAGAATTTATTTTTCTTTTTTATTTTTAGAATCATTTTCTGGCAAAAAATTTTGAATTAAAAATTAAGAGAAAATATTGAAGGGGAAAAATCATCCTAGGAAGGGAAAGATGATTAATTTATTGATTTATTTTTGATTTTTAAAATCAAATTTTACTAAAATTTTCAGCTTTAAATTATCTTAGAAGATAGAATTTTTAAAGGGAAAAATTCCTTCGCAAACAGTCAGTTAAAAACATTTTAAATTTTCACTTAAATTTAATGTCAAAATAAGAGTGGCATAATGTTTAAATTTTCGACATTTTATCCATTTCCTTAAAATTTGTTTTAAAACTTCTGCGCTACTCATTTTCAAGTCATTTTTAGTTGTTTTAGCGTTCTTCTTCCTGTCTTTATTCTTTCAATTATTAATTTTATAATTTACTTTTTACTTTTAGTATCACATATTATCTTTTTACGCTTAATTTTATTTCAAGAATAATTTCGGAGACAATGTTGGATTGCTCTGACAAGGTGACTGAGTCCAAGGAAGAACTTGTGCAGCTTGCCAAACTCGCCGAACAGACTGAGCGTTATGATGACATGGCAGAGTCAATGAAGAAGGTTACCGAATTTGGAGACGAACTGTCTAATGAGGAGCGCAATCTTCTCTCGGTTTTTATCTTTTTGATTTGTTTAATTTAAGTAATTTTAAAGGTTGCTTATAAGAATGTTGTTGGGGCTCGTCGTTCTTCTTGGCGTGTTCTCTCGTCTATTGAGCAAAAGGCCGAAGGGGAGAAGAAGACGAAGACTAAGGGATATCGTGAGAAGATCGAGTGCGAATTGCGTGACATTAGTAAAGGGGTTTTGGTAAGTTAAACATTTTGTTGGGTTGATAATTGGGAACTTCCAAACCAAAAAGAGCTGTGGAAATAGTTTGGATTTTCGATAATCCTTAAGTTGTTAGGAACGATTAAACTTTTAACTCAAAAAGCGCTTGAGAATTAGTTCGGATTTTCTTATCTTGCGATGCCGCACCTTTTCTTGTTCATATAGTAAAATGATACTGTTGAATTTAGAATAATTTCAATTCATTTGCAGAATCTTCTGGACAAATTTCTTATTCCGAAAGCTGGAACTCCGGATTCTAAAGTGTTCTACCTTAAGATGAAGGGCGACTACTATCGTTATTTGGCTGAGGTTTCTTCTGGTGATGAGTTGACTGGTTTGTTGGAAATCAAATTCTTTAAAGATCTTTTACTGTTCAGATGTTATCGACAAATCACAACAGAGTTACCAAGAGGCTTTCGGTTTGAATTGTTGATTTTTGAAAAAAAAATATTTTTCACTTAAAAAGATATTGCTAAGGACAAAATGCCGCCAACTCATCCAATTCGTCTGGGACTGGCTCTCAACTTTTCGGTCTTCTACTTTGAGATTCTCGACAATAAAGACAAGGCTTGTCAGTTGGCTAAGCAGGTTTTGTGATTGATAATTTTGAATAATTTCTAAAAATATTTTTAGTCTTTTGATGAGGCCGTTGCTGAGTTGGACACTCTTGACGAGAATTTGTACAAGGACTCGACTCTCATTATGCAACTTCTTCGCGACAATTTGACTCTGTGGACTTCAGATGGCGGCATTGAGGAACCGGAGGCGGCTCCAACTGCTGCTGATGCCGAAGGCACAAATTAAGTGCAGGAGAGTGGAGTAAATAATTAAATGGTAAAGAAGGAAAAATATAAGGAAAGACAATTTTTTAATTTATTCGAGTATTTGTTTATGATTATATTTTTGTCTTTCGACCATCTAAAAAAGTTGGATAATTTAAATTTTGTTGAGTAAATATCTGGATTAAATTTAGATTATTTTTAAATGCATATTTAAATTATGACTAAACAATAAAAAATTTTATTTTTTTATTGACTAAAAAAAATTTTTTTTATTGACTAAACAATAAAAAAATGTTAGGTAAAAATTGAGTTAGAGGGTGTTGATTTAAAAATTTACTTATCTTTTGTCAAAGAAAACAATGCCACATTGTTGCTAAATTAAGAGCTTATTCTATTTTTGAAGTTCTAGTATTCCTAATGCTGTGGTAGTCTCCATATTAGTGAAGCGAGCACGCCTGCTTTGCTATGTATGGTTTAAGGAGGTTTGGTTGAAGGCGACGAAAATGTAAATTAGTGGTTGTACCAGGAATTTGTGACATGCGGTAAATTTTGTGGGAAGTTTGTTTCTTCCCCTTGGAAATTTGATTTTATTCAATTCCTAAATACAGTTATAAAAAAGTAAAAAAAAGTTTTTTTAATCTAAAGAAGTATAAATAAAAATTTAATTTTGTAGAAACTAATCGTTAACAAATATTACGCAATGAAATTAAAAAAAAATTTTTTATTAGACAAGAAGGCCAATAAATTGAGTTTTGTTGTATTTCTCTTTTAAAGAGGGCCATTGGACAAGAAAAGCATCTGGTATATTTAAATGATAAAGAATACCTAAAAAAATTTATTTTACAAAAATTTAAAGAAAATTAAACAAACGTCCAGTAAGTGAAAGTTTGAGACAATATTAACACTAGAGAGACTTGCCTTATTTTAGCTGTGTAAAATTCTTTTTATCATTGTAAAACTCAAATTTAATCAATAACGTTGAGAGAAACCATGCATAATTGTTTAGTCATAATTTAAATATGCTTATGTAAACAGTCAAATTTTATTTGTTGGGTCCTTACTAACAAAGTATTGTTAAATTAAGAATTTTTTAACATTATTTGCTTATACATATAAAGCAATCATTCACACTTATTTAATAACTTCAATATAAACACAAAAAGTCGGGAATATAATTTTTTCAAATTCCATTTGCTTTCGAATATTTAAATAAAATTATTTTTTACATTCCAAAAAAATGATAGGTCTTTTTAACATTCCTTGTGATTCCCCTATTGAATTTTATGCCTTACCTCCTCCAGAAAGGCATTTTACTTTTCCGTTAACCACAGAAGAAAATTTATTGATAGCAACATTTGGAGGCAAAGAAAAGGCGAAAGAAAAAATTGGGACAAAATATTTGACAGGTGAACGGGAATTTGTAGAAAGAGATAAAGAAGAGGTAGTTTTTTGATATTTTAATATTAAATTATAATTGAATCGTAGCAGATTTTATAGGAATTTTATAAGTTTGGGATACATTTTATATGTTATATGCAAAATAATTTTTGACGTGATACACCCCCTCCTAAAAATTTGATAAATTCCAATTCTTAAAGTAATTAATAAAAGTATCCAGTTAATTTTTTTAGCCAATCTTAATTTTCTTTTTATTTTTCAAATCAAAAAATTTATTTATAATATTTTTAAGCCTCTCTCTTCAACGGAGGCATGGAAACTTTTAATCCTCCGTTCACAATTATTAAGACAATATGCCCGTTTAGAATCACCATCTGACTCAATAAAAGCAAAAATAATTAAAAACGCCAAAAATATCCAAAATAATCCAAAATTACAATCCTCCCAATCAACAATTGTTCGCCGACAAGCTTTTAGAATATCATCAAAAGAAGTTAATAAAATTTTAAGAAAATACAAATAAAAAATTTTATTTTTATTTTTTTATTGTTATTTGATTTTTAAAAAATTTAATAAATTTTTAAAAATAAGGCAAAATTTAAATTAAAAATTGTTGAGAGGGAGAGAGAGATCAATGAAAGCTTTTTTTGTTTAAATTGCCATTTTTCTTTTCTTTTAGCTTTTCATTAATCTTCAAAATTTTTTTTAATTTTATTGAAGTAATACATAAATAAATTGGCCAATATAACTTGCAACAATAACCCAACAACAAACCTTTTTATAAAAAATAATTTTTTTCGTAAAAATTATTTAAATTACCGTCACAACAATTAATCGCGGTAAATAATTTAGTGAAAGAGCCCCAGGCTCTGGAGAAGGATGGGGAGGAGTATCTCCTCCTCCTTTCTTTCCACCAATTTCTTGATTTAAATATAAACTTTCAATTATTGCTATGCCAGAAATAAGTAATCCATTTAATAAATGCATAAAAAGTAACTAAAATTAGGGGGAAGATTTAAAAATAAATTAAAATTTAAGTTTTTAAGAAGGAAGTAAAGCTTCCCCATCCAAATAACGCTTCTCCCAATTGAATTCCCCCTAATTCTATATCCATTTACAGACGCAAGTTTTCTAAAAAGAATTACTTCGAAACCTTGTTTTCCTGTAGAGAAAAGACAGAAAGCCAAATAAAAGGTAAGGGTTAATTAGAACGAGGAATTCAGAAATTATTTAACAGGAAAAAACAAAGAAAGTTGGTTGGGTCTTTATCTAAAGATTAAGTATTGGGTGTGACCATCTAAAGTAATTTTAGAAAATATCAAAAATTTCAATTAATTAAAAACCTTCGGTTTTCCAATTTTTTCAAGTAAATCATTAACAAATAATTGTTGAAATAATATTCCCAATCCATATAACCAGCTTAATGACAAAATAACTAAAACAACAGTTGCTAGTGGCTTTTGTCCCATATAAAAAAGCCAATAAAGTTCATCGTTTGTATCATCCCAAAGTAAATAACCAGCCAATAGAGCAATTAACCCCAAAAACTGTTTAAATTTTGTTTTGATTTAAAATAATGTGTAGATCTACCCGTTTCATCGAAAACGCCTTTACTCCCCCCTGCCTCTTTACAATTAGCCATTCTTCCGAAATTCACGTTTTTATTCGACTCTCCGATTATCCATTCTTTCCTCCCCATTACTGCGAGCTAGGCAGACTCAAATACTCTTGACAATCCAAAGATTGGTAAGATAAAGTTTGATATTGAAAGAAATACCCCTACTAAACTACCCCAAAGTATTCATTATATAAAAATTCTCGAAAGTAACGACTCCGTTAAAAATAATTGGATATAGGTGAGATTTATTTATACGCAACTAAGCATAAAAAATGAAGGTTTAAGTAAATACAAGTTTTAAGTTAATTTTACTTTTAAATATTTAAAAGATTACCACTTGAAGAACACTCAAAATACCATGAAGTGTTTTTAAATAAGCAAATCCCATAATTTATTTTATTCTTAATTTGATGCTTTTATCAAAAATAATTGTAAAAATTTAAAAATAAAAATATTCAATTCGTTCGAATTTTAAATTTATTTTTTACCTAAATTAAGGAAATAAAAAAGGCGAAAAATATAGTAAATTAAAGGTTAAATATTCTTTTTTTTAATTTCTAAAAATAAAATAAAATAGTTAACTGATAGTATAAATATTGTTAACATTTTTTCTTAAATATATACTTAATGATAAAAAATTTAAAACAATTTTTGTGGTGACAGATTGAATAAAAGTGATTGGAAAAGGAAGAGAAATGAATATAAATATGTATAATGTTAAAATTAAAAAAATATTTTTAATTTAAAAATAAATAAGAGAGTTTAGATTTAAAAATAGAAAGAGAAGGGAATACTAATCCAATTTATAAAATTAGGAAAGTTTTTTTTTAAATTAATTTTTAAACACAAATATTTTCTAAATTAATTAAAATAATTTAAAGATTTATAAATAATTATTGATTTATTTAACTAAAATTTTAAAATTAATTAAAAAATAATTTTCAATTAAAATATTTTAATTTTAAAAATTATTTTTTGATTAGAAAACCAAAAAAAAAATTTTTTAAGGATAAAAAAGAGAAGAGAATACCTTTACTAATACCTTGTGGTGGTTGTCAACAAACAAACTAGTTAAGTAAGTAAAAAAATAAAATAGTAGTCAATAGAAAGCCAACTTTACAATAAATATTTTCACGTGTCATCAGAATAACTATTATTTACCTTCTCTTTCTCTTTTCTTTTCTCTTCTTCCAAACACACCTTTTGTTCGTTCAAAATCCATAAAAAAATTTTCTTTTCAATTTTTTGAGATTTAAGCTTTTTTACACAATTTTTTCTTTTCTTTTCTTCTTTCATTTTATGAATAAAAATTCTTATCAATTTTCAAAAGGTTTTTTTTCTTTCTCAAGTGATTTTTTTTAAATATTTTTTATTGATTTCTTTTATTTCTTCACGTCATTCTTTTATGGATTATTTTTTAATATTTTTTAAAACTACGTGGAATTTAAGGTAAGTTAATAAAATAATTTTGTTTAGAAATTAAACAAAAAAATTTGAGGAAAATTGTTAAAAATAAAAATGGAAGATAAAGGTATTAGTTCTTAGTTCTGATAAAATTTTAATGTAAAGGCTTGGAAATTTAAAAATTCTGTCCAAATACTGTGTACATATTGTCATTTCTCAGTCTTAGCTTTGATAAAATAACAAAAAATAAAAGTATTTGCTTTTTTTACCTTTAAAATTAAAAATTTTTAATTTATAAAAGAGTTATACTTCACTATTTGTTAATACTTTTATTTAAAAAAATTTATAAAAATTTATTTTTTAGAAAAATTTAATTAAAAATAAATTTTATTTTAATAGTAAAATCCTTTAATTTTTTGATTTTTTAATTTTCTTTTGTTATGAAAAGATTAAATTTTGAAAAGAAAAGGAAGAAGAATTTGCGGTAAAATTCATATGTCGTTAAGAACTGTTTAAAAAAAAGAATTAAAAAAGACACAAAAATACTTGAAATAAAAAGGAAAAAAATTTATTTGTTAATTTGTGCTTCTCTTACTTTCTCCGCGCAACATTTACATTTGAATAAAACAAAAGAAAAATGCCGATTTCTTTTTTTTTGTGTGTGGAGTGAAGAGATTTAAACTTTCTTTTAAAATTTAATAAATCCAAAAAAGAGACAATCTTTCACTAATCCATAAATTCCTCAAATCTTTCAGGGATTTTAAAACCAACTTTTGTTTTTTAATCTATCAGTGAAGAAAGGGGGGGGGCATTTACAATAAATGAAGTTTAAGAAATTAATACATGTCTTCTTCATTATTCATGATTTCGATATCCATTTTCTATACTTTATTTGTTATTTGGGACATTTTTTAATTTGTTACAAGCAGAATAAAGAATTACATATTAATTTTTATTAAGTTTGGGAAAAGTTTTGATAAAAACAAAGGCAGTGTATTAATATAGGTAAATATTTATATTTTTCGTTTGTTATCCATGAATTCTCTTTAGCCAAGCTAACTTCACAAACCTCAAAAATTTAGAGGCCAATTTTGACCGTTGAGCCGTTTAAATTTGATTTTGTTCTCTTTTTAACTTAATTTTAGTTTTTTCCTTATAGAAAAGAAGGAAGGAATTGTGAAGAGGGGGTGAGGGAAAACAAAATTAAATCAAATTTAGAGGAATTCACTCAAGGAGAAAGAAAATAATTTAAAAAAAAAAGATTTTTATTTTTGTCTTTTCTAAATTTAAACAAAAATTTAAAGTCATTGTTTATAATTTAATATTAATTTTTTAAATAAGAATAACTATTTTGGATTATTCTAGAGTATTTTTCTTAAAATAATTAATTGTAGGCTCCAATCAAAATTAATAAAATCTTAATTTTATTTAACGATTTTATGGGGTGTTAAAGAAAAATACCTAACCCCCACGTTTAAAGTATAAAATTGTTTGAAAATTAAAGATCTTCTTAGATAGTTTTGTCAAAAAAATGTTTAGCAATTATTGTGTTAAATTAGTAAAAGATTTAGTAAATAAAAAAGAGGTTAAAGAGGACAACAAAAAATAAATAAAATTATAGAGGTCAAGATAATTGTATTAATTCTTCCCCCCCCCCCTCTCCCCCCCCCTCTCCCCTTCTTCTCTAATTCTTCTAATCCAAAAAATTCCATTTAGCAGCTAATTTGTCATCTTTTTCCGGTCAAATAGTGAAAATAAAGAAAAGAAAAGGGAATTGTGCAATCCCTGAAGGGCACCAATTTGTAAGGACATTTTGTCCCTCATTTTGTTGGATTTTTGGACATTAACTTTTCTTTTCTTTGGTTGACTTTTGAATTTTAAATTATTTAAATTGAAATTATTGTTGTGAACGAATAAATTATTTTATAAAAAATACTAAACATTTTTATATTTTGTATTTAAAATTTAAATTTTTGTTTTTAAAAATAAATTGTTTTCTAAATAATTTTCAAAAATAAATTCCATTGAAACTTTTAGGGAAAAAATTTAATTGCAATTAGCTAATATAAGGCTCTGAACAGATGATACTCGAAGTTGATTTTAAAACTCCAAGAAGATCTACTACGACTTATATCTTGCTAACTTTCACAAAACAGTAAAAGTACTACAATAACTGCCATCCTCTTAAATGTATAAAAATTATATTCAAAATTTCTTTTAGATATATATAGTAATTAGTATATAGATATAAATTTATTTCTCTAAATTTTATCCTTCCCGCAATTCTCTATATAATTATATGTATGTTATTTTAGTATAGTGTATTTTACTAAAGTACTTTAAGCGAAGAATTAAGTATTATTATATCATAGGATAAGAGAGGATCTGTAAAATAAAAGATTTTTCTGTCTTCCTTTCCCTAAATATATTTTTGTAACACATCTGCCCTTATTTTTAAAATCTGTCCACTCTGGATTCTGTAATATATGTATATTAAGTAGCAATTAAAGAATTTTAAAAATTATTTGTACGGTCAAGTAAGACTAATATTGCTGTTATGTAATTGATATAAGATTGGAAGAAAGATTTACTGTAAATATTCGGAGGAAGATGATTAAAGATATAACAATTTTTAAGTTAAAATCTATTTTGCTATCATTAATCGCTTAAATAAAATTCTACCTTATACATAATATATTTGAACTAAACATTTTTTATATTATAATCTCCAAAAGAGATTTTATTAAAAAATATTATATTCAAAAATATACAAAATAAACATTTTCTCTTTATTCCTGCTTTTCATTGTTATTTCAAAGAAAATCTCTTAATGAGCCTGTTTGTGAGATATATACAAATAGGCGGGACATTGTGGAAGGTTTATATGGAATCTTCAAAATTTTATGCCGCTTGAATGGAGAGTTTTTGTGTTGGCTGGTTTATTCGTCGTCGTCTTCCCTTTTCTCCTTTCCGTTTTGTTAATATACAGTAAGCCATCCTGAGGTTATTTAGTTTGTTTTAAAACATTTTCTTATTTTTATTAATTTTTAAATAAATATTCTTCCTTGATATACAAATAAATTTTTAAATAAATAATACTTTTAAGTTTATATTATAGTAATTAGGAAATTAATTTTTAAAATTTCATGCCAATTCAGATTTTTGATGAAGGAAACGAATAAAAATAAAATAAATATAAATCTTTAACTTTCATTTAATCCCCACAAGTTTTTATAAACTGCTACCAAACTTAAAAAAATTAATTAAAAATACAGAGATTTATTTATTTAAAGATATTTTTGGTTAATAATATTATTTTACTTATAATAATTAAAAATTTTATTTGGATATGTAAATTTAAATATTCCCAGGTCCTCCCCAACTTTATTTAATTCAGCCATCGACAAATTTTATTTAAAAATTTTTTCATCATTTTTTGGCCTTCCTCTAAACAACTATGCAAAATATAAATACAGCAATTGTTGGAGGAGAGGAAGGAATTCACCAACAAAAACTTCCTTTTTTTCAACAAGCTTCCGAGCCAACTCCTTTATCTTCACAAAATTGGAATGAAAATATAAATATTTGTCAAAATTCTCAGCTTTTTCAGAAACAAGAATTTAATCAATTTTATGGAATTGTGCCCTTCACCGATATCTCAACAGATTTTCTTCAACAAAATCAACAAATTTATGAAGAACATGTTAATTAATAATATTTTTATTTTATTTAAAAATTAGTGATGCTCGGGAGAAGAAAAAACCCGGGAATCGGGAAACGGGAGTCGGGTCGGGAAATGACCTCGGGAGTCGGGATCGGGAGTCGAGCAATAAAAAAATTTTCCAAAAATTTCAAAAATTTCGGCGCCTTAGCGCCAAAAATTACGATTTTTTTTCACCACAGGCAAAAATATTGAAAATTTTGGAAGGTAAAGAAGCCTTACTAGCGCCGCAGGCGAAAATTTTGAGAATTTTTAGGTCAAGAAGTCAGATTTATCCATTTTTGCGCCGCAGCCAAAAATTTTGACTCTCATTGGAGTGAAATAGAGGAAAAGAGAGTGAAACGGAGAAAAATATTTTTACGTTCAATTTTGGTGAAATTTTGGTGAACTAGCCACATATCTCTTCATATCCCCTCTTTAGTATTAACACCCCCTATGCAACATTAATCATCCATTAATATCTTTCTTTATTACTGCAAATCCCTGGTTATCTCTTCCAATTCACCATACTCCTAGTAAATCACCGAAATCTTCTATACTACAACTCCACAGATTCTTCAATTTTCAGCGCCGCAGGCGAAAATTTTGAGGATTTTGGAAGATCCTTAAGCCAAAAATCTTCCCTTTCCAGCGCCGCAGGCGAAAATTTTGGGAATTTTAGAAGACCAAGAGGCCAGATTTATTCATTTTTTATAAATGAAAATTAATTTTGTCAGAAAAATACATTCTTAGGGGTGTAAAAATTTCCCGACTTAGTCGGGAATTGACACCGGGAGTCGGGAGTCGAGATCGGGATACCCGAGCATCACTATTAAAAATATCAAAATTTGGGGGATTTTTCGTTTTTTTCTTTTTTTAGAAGAAAACTTCTTGGGAAATTTAAAAACAAATCTTTATCATTAATTTATTCTTTAATTTTTTAAAGAAAATCCAAACACAAAATAATTCTGTTCTACTCGATTTACAAACAAATTCATTATCAGACCAATTCACTTCTTACAGTAATATGATTGGGGAAAATGACAATTATTTAACACAACAATTAAATAATATACAATCAACACAACAAAGTAAAAATTGTTTTTATTTAAAATCTTTATCATTTGTTACCTTATGTTTGATTAGTTACCGTAAAACTTTGAATAATTATTAATTGAGGGAGGGTAATTATATAAGGTTTGAAATTTGAACGTGCTTTAGGGTATTTGATTGGGGTATTATTTTAATCTATCACTGGAGGGGGTAATTAATACATAGAAGTGGAGTAATTATTAAAGGGAGGGCAATTAAAAGGTTATACGCTAATCTAGTAATTTACTTTTTAATTAAAATCTTTTAATAAAATAAAAAAACAAATTTCCAGATGAATTACTTTTAATAACAACCCCAACCTCCTCCTCTACCTTAACTTCAAAATCACCAACAGAATTTCCATTATACCCTCCAACATCTTTAAATAATCCAAATTTTCTTCTCCAACAATCCTCCCCTTCTTTACCTTTAACTAAACAATTTTCGTCATTAGAATTTACAGAACAACAAACAAAAATATTTAATAACAATAACAACAATATCCCCCAATTTTTATCAAATAATTCGACTATAAATTCAACAGATAATTTGTCTACTACATCATATAGAAAATCAAGTTTTGGTTATTTTAATTTAAAATAAATCTTAATTATTTTGTAATTATCTCCTTTAGAACCAACAAATCTTCTAAAATAATTCTGTTTATTTTTTTTATTAATTATTCCAGTTTTTTTTATTTTGAAGATTTTTAGCTTTAGAAATTTAAAAAATATAATACATATGTTATCGTTATTTAATTAACATTCCCGAATTTTAACTTTTAAAAAAAAATATTCACTGAAACATTTAAATTTAGTAAACACAAAAAAGTCGCTAACTTCCCGTCGTTTAAATGGAAGTATTCAATCTAATACAAGAAAACGTCGAAGAGAGAGATTTAATAATCCAAATCATTTAATATGTGAAACAAAACAATTAAATCAAATATTAAATATTGATGAAAATAATGAAAAAGAAAAGGCCTTGTTATATCAACAAATTGGACTTTTAAAGGCAAATAATATGGTAAGTAATTAAAATATTTTCTGGGAAAAAATTATTTTAACTAAATAGATAAAGGATTTAACAAAATCAGAACAGCTTGTTAATACACAATCTCCAACAGCAATAAATGAAGAGGTAAATTTTGAATATACCGTAATACTCTAATACAAGCCCACCTCTAATATAAGCCCATCCGAGGAGACCCATTGAAAAATATAAGCCCAGGGCTTATACATATTAGATTATTCTAAAATTATTCGTGAGTTTTTTTGTATATTTCTGATCAAAATAAACGGTTAAACAAGTGTTTTTTTAATAATTTTTAGAGCAATTTTTCATTATTTAAAAATTTCTTTAAATTCAGAATAAAATAAATATCCCACCAATATGTATTCATTGTAGTGAACAAATTCAAGAACCAGAAATGCTTTTATTAAAAAAGAAAGAAATAAAATTAAATGAAATAATATCTGAAAATAATCTAAATTTAAAAGAAGAAAATATTCAACAACAAAAACAACAATTCTATCACTTAAAATGTTTAAATGTAAATTTGCTTTTAATTGTTTAAAAAAATATTTTTTTTATTTAAAGTGTTCTGTATGTAATTTAGATTTAGAATCAGAAGATAAATGTTTTGTAAAAGATAACAAAATATATTGCTGTAATTGTTATGCAAAGCATGCAAAGACAATGATGGAGTAAGTTTTGTTTTATTTTAAAAGGGTGCAGCTTCTTCACTGTGTCCCTTAAGGACCTACTAAAGCACTTCTAATAGTTGTATTAAGGAGAAATTGGGATAAGAGGAATTAAATTGTTAAGGCTCATAGTTAAGGCTAATGCTATCTTTCTACTCGTTAGAATAAGCGGTTTAATCACCAAATCTGTCACTTAAGAAAAAATACCAAATTTTACTTTAATACAATTCATTCATCGTTAACTCACAAAAATTAGCAGCATATATATTGTACATACATACACATTAGCATAGAAATCACAACAGCGGGAAACACAAGAATAGCAATGTGGTATTGGGATGAGTAAATAATATATTTGGGTATATACATACAACCTGACAATGTGACACCAATACGATAAAGGACAATTTAGAGTGAAGAAATTTAGAGGGGGGATACATATAGTTTCCTATTTACATTACAAGGTAAGGGGAGAATAGAAGTGGGGAATAGATGTGATATTCTGATTATTCCTCTCCTCCTTCTTCGCCTTTGCCTTCATCTTCTTCCTTGCCGCCTTCTTCCTTCTCATCCTTCTTGCTTTCTTCCGCTCCCTTCTCGCTCTTATCGCCACCCTCCTTCTTCTCGTCGCCGCCCTCCTTCTTCTCATCGTCGCCGCCCTCTTTCTTCTCCTCGTCCTTGACGCCTTCCGCAGGTTTGTCTTTGTCAGCCTGTAAATAAAACACAAATTTAGGCAAGTCAAAAATTATTTATTTTTAAAACTCACGTCGTCTTTCTTCGATTTCTCTCCTGGTTTCTCGGCTCCAGCAGCGCTTTTCTTGTCCGCTCCCTCAGCAGCCTTATCCGCCGGTGGCTTGTTATCTCCAGCCTTCGATGTCTTTCCATCTCCTGGACCCTTCTCTTTTGCATCTTCCTTCTTGTCGTCCTCCTTCTTCTTGTCGTCGTCCTTCTTGTCCTCACCAGGCTTAGCAGCAGCAGGTGGAGCGCCAGGCTTAGCAGGAGCGCCAGGTGGAGGAGCGCCAGGCTTTGCACCAGGTGGTGGAGGAGCGCCCGGTTTAGCGCCAGGAGGTGGAGGACCGCCAGGAGCACCAGGACCAGCAGGAACGCCAGACTAAAATGAAAAACAAAAAATTTATTTATACGTGTATTAAAAATTATCATTAAAACTCACTTTTTTAGCTGCCTCAGCTGCCTTAGCGATAGCGGAAGGAGTACCTGGCTTTGCACCAGGAGCGCCAGGTGGAGGAACGCCAGGGGCGCCAGGAGCACCAGGTTTCGGAGCGCCAGGAGCGGCCGGAGGTGCACCAGGTTTCGGAGCGCCAGGTCCAGCAGGTGGTTTCGCTGCTCCAGGTTTCGCTGCTCCAGGCTTTCTAAAATGAAAAAGAATCAAGTTCAGATTGATATGAGCTTTGAATATAAAAGATAAAACTCACGCAGGCGGCTTTGCAGCTGATTTTGCTGATGGTGGGCCTTTCTCCGATGCTCCTTCTTCCGGTGGTGGTTTCATCTCTGTACCTGGAGCCTTCTTCTTCTTCTTGCAGCATTGCGCGGCGAGCATGGTTGCAACGAAGAACATCACCAGATATTGACAGCCGAACACGAGCATGCGGATCACCTCTGGAGATACCGAAGATATGTCCATCGTGCAGCAATCGAAGATACGAGTTTTGTGACGATGTAGTTACGTGTTGTTGATAGGAAGTATGATAAAAAGCTGAGCTTTTATAGTATCATATTGTTAGGGCCTCTATAACAATTTGATAAGAGCTTAGGGACAGAGCTAAGTTGTAAGTGTGAAAGTAGTAAAGAAAAATATTACTTAGCACTCCGAAGATGAGAGACATTATGTGTACCGTATTTATTTCGAAAAAGGAGCTGCCCAGGACTAAGAATTCCTGTTCTAAAATTCTTTGTCATAAATCTTCTTTGAAAACTCATTTTTATTGTTCCAGTTACAACAATAGAATTATTCCCCATTGTGCAATGTGTGAAAAGCAAATACCAGCGAAAGTTTGGATTAGACGAGCACGTCAATGGATATACCATTTAACTTGTTTTAAATGTGAATATTGTCACAGACAATTTAATACCAACGATCCGTTTGTATTGGATGACACTGTATTAAGAAAATCGGAAATTCATGAAGCGAATGGTTATGGCTTAGTTCCAAGATTACTTTGTAAAATACATTTTATGGAATTAATTTTGGGTGAACAATGTTTGTTATATTTTAAAGTTGGAAAAAATATTTTTTAGGTAGCCAACCAAAAACTAAACGTATACGTACAACATTTGGTGAAGAACAACTTTCTATTTTACAAGAAAATTTTAAAATCGACAGTAATCCGGATGGGGCCGGTTATCCATTTTTTATTTTGATTTAATTTTTGATAATTGTTTATTAATTTTTTTTAAATATTCATTTAACTTTATTTAAATGTTATCTTTATAGATCTAGAACGAATTGCTAGATTGACTGGGTTGACAAAGCGTGTAACTCAAGTTTGGTTTCAGGTAAGTAATAAATATAGTAAAATCTTGAATATCAAGTGGATAAGGTGAAGAGGACATTATTTTTTATAATATTTAAGTATTTATCATTCTCCATTTTCAGAAAAAAATTTTTTAAATAAATATTGTAAACAAACAAAATATTTTTAGAACTCCCGAGCTCGTCAAAAGAAATATTGTGTAACTGGTAGTAACGGAGACGGAAATACTTTGATAAACACTAAAACTTGCGGAAGTTCAAGTAATTCGAATTGTTCAGCAAATGGGTTTGGAAATAGTGGAATTGTTGGAAGTTTTTGTCGTTCAATAACAACAACACCAATTTCTTCCTCTCCTAATGGAGCTAATAGCCCTTTTGAAGCTGTAATTTTTGGAGAGGAGGAAAATGATAATAATGAGAGAGTAGAGTTGGAAATAACTGGAGAACCGGCTGAAATGAAATGAAGTTTTTGAAATTAATTTAATAACAAATTTTAACTTGGTTATTCCTCGCCCTCAAGCTTAGGGAAATACTCTCTCCTCAAACCAGACTCTTTTATTTCTCCCAGCAATTACAAAGACTCTATTTTTCCCTTCTCACAGCAAGGTGGTCGAGCGAGGTCGGGGAATGACCATTAAAAATCATCATTTGTTGAGATGGAAGGCAAAAAGCGGAAAACAACCTTTTTATGAAATGTACTTTGTGTTGGGAATTATAGTATAAAGTCCGAATTGTTGGGAGAATATTAGCCTTTCATTATTCTTTATTGTTGCAAATAATCATTTTACTTTATGTAAAAATATAATTTTGAGCCAAAGTCTCCAAAAATTTAGCAAAAATTATTTTAAGAAGTAATTTTTGATTGTTAACTTTCTGTAGTGATTTTTCAAATACTTAAATTTTTTAACAAAACATTTTTAATAGTAAAACAACTTTTTGCGTAAAATTATGTTTTTAATTTTTTTAATTTTCTGATCTCTTTTCTTTAAACCTCCTTATCTTGCAAACGAAATAATGATCTCAAAAAGAATTAATAATTAATTATTGTATTGTTTACTAGTCTAATAAATAAATATTTTAATTTTTTAATAAACACTAATATTTTTTAATAATTAATTATTGTTTCCCAATTTTTCATTAAATATTTTAAAATAATTCTTTAATGCATCTATGAGATAAAATATTCTTTTATTTTTAGATAAAATGTTTAAAAAATATATGTATTTATTTAATTTTACTTTAAATTCCAGACAAATTTAATATACTATTTGTTTATTTTATTAATTAAAGTACATATACTTTATTTAAATAATTAACAATTTCAGAATTTAAATTATCACCTTTGTCATTATCATATGACAATTAGTAATTTTCTGTTAAATACAATAATGGTAACCATGACAAAAAAAACTTTTAAATATGTCCTTTTATTTAGATTAAGTTCAAAATAATTATTTTAGAATATTTTTTGTTGTTTTAAAAAGTAACTTTTTTAAATAAAAATTTACTAAATAATTAATCAAAAATTTTGAAAGGGATCTCTAGAAAATATTCAGGAAATGTTCCAGAAAATACTTTACCCTATAGCTGTCAGAAAGAAACCCTCATCCTTTCTAATCCTTTAATCTTTTATTAATTTAATTCAAGAAATACTTTCCCTATTGCTTTAATTAAAATTTTTAAATAAAATCACTCTTCCAGTCATTATTTATTTAAAAGACCAATTTGTTTTAGAAAATTTAAATTTTAATTAAAAAATCTATACCTTTTTAAAAATTTAATTGTGTGCAAATAACTTATGTTTTTCACTTTTTTAAAATTATTTTTATCAGATTATTTTGTGTAAAAATTTTTATTTTATTTTTATTTTTTTGTGGCGATTTTCCTCTTTATTTTTTAAAATTAAATTTCTCTCATATAAATCGAACGCCGTTCTCCTTTATAATCAATCCGTTCCACGTTCTTCACATTAAATGATAGGGGATAGAGAAAACCTTGTGATTTTTTAGAAGAATGGAGGGGAGAGGGAACATATGTGAAAAAAAAGTACAAAAAAGAGATGTTTGTTTGTTTTTCAAGCCAGTCTCGAAGGGGGGAAGGAGGAGGGAGGGTTGCTGAAAAGAAAATAAAAAAAGAAATTAAGAATTTTCTTTAAATTAAGAAAGGGAGATATCACTTCATTTTATCAAACCTTAATAGTATGATGATTAAGAATTGTCATGAGATTCCCTGTAAATGATTTTCTCTTCTATTGTCTACCCCTAGTCAACTACTGCATAAGACTCCAATTCATTTATATTATGGTAAAGTTCCCATAGAGCTTGATCGAAAGTCCTTTTTTACCTCATCCTCACATCTTCTCCCCAAAAACCTCAATATCCCATAAACAAATATATGTGCATATATTTAGAATTTTAATTTTTTCCTTTTCTTATTTTTATTTTGGCTTTAAAAACACAAAAAAAAGAAGCAGTAAGCGAAAATAATAAGGGAAAACTTAGAAATTTTTTTGTTTACGATTATAAAGCAATAGAGGAATGCAAAAATAGAAAGGAAAACTTAAATAAAAAGCAAAAAAGTACATCGACAAAATGCAGAATATGGACAGTCTTTTTTGGGTATTGGCCAAAAACTCTCTCCCGAAAACCTTTGGAAACGATAAAGAGAAAAAAGCCAAAAATAGTGTTTAAAAATAATTTTATAGTGTTAATTTGTTTTTGCTTAAATGTGGGGATGAAAAGCATTGGGTGGAGGGCAGATAAGGGGGAATAATTTAGAAAGATAATATGCTCTGATAATTTACTCTGCATTAATCAAATTTTATAATGCAAATAAATTCTGAAATTATTTTAATTTTAAATCAAGTTAAAATTAAGAGTTATCGAAACGAAGAAAATTTTTTTCAGTTTTAGATAACCAAAGAATTCCTCCTTTTCCTGTTATGTCTTTTTCGTAATTTCTAAAGAATTTCTGTCTTAATTCTTAATAACGATGCAAACTTGGTTAAATTATTTTTAAAGAGTTTAGTTTGTATTTAGTTGTAATTTCTTTAGCTATTTTTACAGAATATTCTAATATTTTTATTTTATATTATTTTGTTAATTTTTATTCCAAAAAATATATCCAAACTACACACGTTTATTAAAACACAAATATACATTTTAAAATCTTTTTAACAAAAATTTGTTGTTTTGAGACATGTTTGACTCATATTTTTGATAAAAACAATTTTTAACAGGCTGTGTAAATAAATATGCTTTTTCTCTCTTCCTTCTTCATATCAAAAATATTTTTGGTTTGATGTTGAAATTATTATTTTTATTAATATTTTTTAATTTTTAAAATCCATCAAAATTTCTCTCGTCTTTCTTATTTCAATCTATATTTTTGACAAAATAAGGTTAAAATTCACAATCAAATTATTTAATTTTTTAAAAATATTTTAAAAATGTTTTTTAAGAAACCTCAAATTTACGTACAACATTGGACCAGAAATTGAACGCTAAATAGAACGTTATTTAAACAGAAAATTTCTCAGGTATTTAATGTGCATAAATTATTAAAAATAAATTAACACAAAGTAGACTAAATTATCAATTAAATAAAAAAGATTTCACAATAATATTTTTTGGAAAATATACCTATTTAATTAGCAAAATATATATTCCGAAAAAATTTTCAGTAAAAACTTTATTTAAATTTGAAGGTTAATTTAAAGGGGTGAGTGAACTAAAATAGAGAAAAAAAACTGCATATAAAATCGTCTATCTGTCTTATTAAAATCTGCAATATTTTTAATTATTAAATAAATTATTTATCTAAAAACCCTCCACACAATTAAAAAGCTAAGCGTTGAATAAACAAAAAATTTTCCTCACAAAAAAAGCAAAAAATGTCCACAATGTCCTTCATTTCAACTGCTGGTTGTTTACATATACTTTTTTTCCTTCTTCATATTTTTTCTCTAACTTGTCTAAATTTTATCTTTTCCTTAATTTTTATTTTTTTCATTTCCATCTGCTGCCAGCCTTTCTCTCTTTTTTTCTTTAAGCCCGGAAAAAAACTCCCCGTTCGCGTGCTCACACATCTACATATAGTATATGTTTGTGTATATTTTTAGTCCATTGTTTTTTCTTCAGTCCCTCATCCATTTAATTTATCCAGTAATATATTTTCTTCTCTTATTACTCTTTTATTTCCTTTTTTGTATCCACGTGAAGGGTTTTTATTTTTTTTTGTTTAAGATTTTGTGTTCAAAATTTATTTTTAATCATCTTACGTCCAAGTAGGTACATAGGTATATTATATTTTTATTTTGGAACCAAAATATTCTTAGGGGTTTATGCTGGTTTTTTTAATTCTTCTTTTAAATATCTTAAAATATCACAAGGATTTTTCTTAAAAATTTTCTTTAAAAAATTGCACTTTTACTCAAAAAATATTTTGTCCGCAAAAATAAACTCTCCGCAAAATTAGTCACATGTTCTTCTGACTGGTCCTTTCTTTTTTTTCACTTATTTCCAAATAAATATATATACACACACAAACATCCCCCCAATTGAGAAAAAATGTTTTTTTCTTTAACAAAAGTGCATTTTTTATATTATTTTTTTCCTTTCTTTTTTAAGGCATTTTCTCGTGTGAGAAAAAAAATATTTTTTTAAATATGTAAGTCTACATATAAATTTCTATAAATAATTTTTTTAGTTAAAATATTTTACTGTTCTCAATTTTTTAAATGTTTAATAGGCAACTTTTAAATTAAAAAAAGAAAAACAATTTTTTTAACTTTTATTTTATTGCAAGGTCAGCGAAGTTTCCTCTCCTCTCAGTCTAGCAAATAAAGAAAAAATGGAGGCAAGACGATCAGTCGGTACTGGGATGGTTGAATGGGTAATATTAATTTTATATCGGAGAGCTCTAAGGATCAAGTCCCATTCCAATACTTTTCCATTTTCTATATTGGATTTACACTTTATCTCAAAGAAAATTATGACCCTAGTCTTAAGTTGCCCTAGAGGATCAACTTCAAAATACCAACACCAAAATTAAAAAAGAATGTTTTGGAATTTATGAATAGAAAATGAAAAATATATCGAAAAATAATTAAAAACAAACCTAAAATGAAATAAATTGTTACTTTACAAAAAATATTAAATAATTGTTTTTATCCAAAAAAGTGTTGTTTTTATTAAAAAAATATCCTTTTTTTACTACATACATATACTAATTATCTCTAAAATATTATTAAATAATATTAAAAATATTTATTGTAAAAAAACATTTATTTTTAATAATTGCAATCCATTTTATTTTAATTTTTCTTCTTGTTATTATTAAAATAAAAATAAATACATAATATTTTTTTGCCATTTATATTAAAAATGTACATGTCTAAAAAGGGCTGGCGTTATTTTAAGCATATGAAATTTATTTTTATTTGTTTTTAAATATTTTCTTTTTATTAATTTTTAATGTTTTTAATTTATGATGAGTGAAAATTTCAAAGAAAATGAAATTTAAAACAAAAAATGAATAAAAGAGAATGTACCTAATTCTTCAATGAATTTTTGTTTAAAATTTTAATTTAAAACGCATTTTTATTTAAAAAATAATTTATTCTTTACTATTTAATTTTTGTTTGTTTGGTACCATTTTCGGTATCCTTTGGACGTGTACCGTATTTTCTCTGATAGAATGACAGTCATTCTATTTTTCATATACCCCAAAAATTGTCATTCAATTAGGGTAAATACGGTATTTATTGCCAGCTGATAAATACTTAAAGACATTTAACTTTTTTTTCTTTCCTCAATTTTTTTATTTCTTATTTGTAGAACCATATTTTTTAATTATTACTTTTCCAACACCTAAATTAAAATTCTGAAATTTTTTTAGAAAAAAGTTGAATGACGTTCCTTTGTTATCTCAATTAAAATTTTTATTTCCCTACGTTTTTATTTTTTTCATAATTTTTTTACCCAAACATTTTATTTAATTTCTGATAAACATCTACATATCTCTCTTTTCCATTTAACAAACATTTATAGAGCTTTTAACTTTAATTTCTTAAATATTTATTTACAGTTTTTTTACCTTCCTTTTTCCTTTTTTTATTCACAAAAACAATTACTAATAACTACAAAAATAAAATAAAAACAACAACATTTTTATTTTTAACGTGCCGTACTTTAATTAATTGTGTGCGTGCACAAACACTTTCATTTAAAATATTTTCACTTTATTTTTAAATAAAAAATACTAGTAGGAATGACTACTACAGAACACCAACATTTTAATATTGTACACAACAATAATGTCCAAACTTCAACACCAATTACTACTAGAACAATTCAACAACAAACATATAATGGTGTAAATTCTTCATTAAATCATCATTATAATGGTCAACAACGTCATAAACATCCTAGAACCCCTGGTAAAGGATTGTTAAATAAAATTCTGTTAGCCTGATTTATGCCTTACAAATTGGTCTTCCCGGACCGGATTTTTATAAATTAAATGATTGTATAGAGTTTAACTATTTTTATATCCCTACAATAAGGTTTAAGGAATCAAAGAAAACTTTATTATTTGACGGTGAATTTTATTGAACTTCTCGTTTAATTATTTATGTTGATAGGTCCAAATCCTCTATAGCAGGTCCCCAAAAATTAATCAAATCTTTTAATATTAATTTCTCCAAGTTTACAAAATATATTATTAGTAAGTGACTGGAGTTCTTCAAATTTTCGTAAAAAAATAAATATTTAATAATTTTCAGTGCCTTTGCCATGTCCTCCAGCAGCTGCCTTCCTTCCCTATTATTCAAATAGTTATTTTTCTTCGCCACAACCAGTACCACCACCTCATTCTCCTCGTCCTGGCATTTTAGGCATTGCTTGTAATAATAATTCTTCCTCCCCTCCATACCAACATCAAAATTCTTCCAATGTTGAAGAAGAAATACCTGTACCTGAAGGACTTTTGGATTTTGCTGATTTGGAATTAAATTGCACAAAAGATTGTAGTAATAATGAACTTGTTATGGAACCAATTTGGGAACAAAGAGAACGTCCTTTCCAAATAACACAAGGATGTACTAGTATTTTACCCAATCCAAAGGAAACACCGGCTAACATTATTCCGCCAGAAATGGAAGAAACAACTCAAAGGTGTGAATTTAAATTTTATAGAATATACATACATTTCACAATTTAGGTATCTATCTAATAGATGAAAGTATTTGAATAATTAAGGACAAAGATTGAAATAATTAATTTGATGAAAGGAAATTAATTTTATTATTTCATCCCTTATATTTGGGATATGTAAGAGTTGATATTGAGTTTGAAGTAAGAGTTTGTAGAAAAATTAATTTTCTCGGTTATTGGAAAATCGTCGGATATCCGGAACCGAACCGAAAAATCCTCGTTTCTTCGATTTAGTTCCGGACTGACAAGTGTTTGAATAAGGTGAAAAATCTGGGTTTATTAAAATTAATTAATATTTAGTTGGCGTCAATATGCTGTAGCATCTCTAACTGGGCATCGTTTGAGCGTGACTTCACAACCACGCCGAAAAATTAGCAAAATCAGTACATCAGAAATTGATGGCAAAAATGGAAGTAATGAAACGGAAGAAGTTAATGTATTGGATGATAATAATGATGATGGGGAGGATTATGAGGAAGAAGAGGGAGGATTTAGAGAGCGCTGTACAACTGTTACTTACAGGGTGGGTGTATTGAATTAAATTTTTTTCAAAAATTTCTTTCTTTATCATCTCTTTCTTAGATTCTATTTTTAATCTGTGTTTTTATCACATTTGGTTTCCTCCTCCCTTTTTTAGGAGTTTCCTCCTCATTGGAAATTTTAGAAATACACTCCTCTAATCTTGTATCTATTTATTTATTGTTTGTCCCAAAAATCACAATTTTTTACCAAATATCTACACTCAAAAATACTTCATTCTCTCTCTATCCCAACAATTTATAAATAAACTTTACGAAGATAGTTAACTAACTGTCAATGAAAGGAAGTATTCGATCATTGTCTAAAATAGTAAGTGATGAAATACTTTAAATAGCTTTGTTAGAGGATTTATTTAAATAAATAAATTCTTTCATCTTTTTTTTTACTCTAAAAATAGCTAGTACATTAAGCTTTTTATAGAACTAAAGGAAAAAATAATAATAATATGTAAACTTTTCCGGAAATGTTATTGGTAATCCCTCTCTTTTGGTGCAAATTTCTTTAAATTTTGTTTTTATTTATTTTTTTTTCTCATTTAATTTTGCCCTTCTTTTCCGTTCTTTTAATCTTTTTAAAAATTCTGAGGAATTTTTATTTTAACTAGAATCTTTTTTATTTAAAAAAAGGACAATAACAATTCCTGAATTTTAATTAAAAAATATTTAAAATGATGCAACAGATTTAATTTAATTTAATTTTAAACATTCCAAACACAAATTGTTTGGGAAAACAATTTATAAAAATAATATAGAAGGGGTGAGAATTTCATTTGTGTTTTCTTCTTCAAAGCTTTTGTTTTAAAATAATAAAAATCACATTTTTTGGCTACATTCTTCTCTTAATTTTTAAATTAATCATTTTACACTTTTGTTAAAAAAAGAGAACTTTTTTTATTAAAAAATATTTAGGTATTTTATTTTATTTTAAAAAAACTTTTGAGGTGTTTAACACTTTAATCTCTCTTCTTTTTTTTAATATTTTTATCATTTTGTGTGTTCCATAAATTTTTATTTTTTTTTGTGGAATGTTCATGAAATTGTGTTTATTTTATTTTTTAGAAAATTTCCTTTAGTTTTCTTTTTTTCTATAAATATTTTGATAATTTTATTTAAATTTTAACAATCTTTAAAAATTAAATCACATTTTTTGGTTACATTTCTTAAATTTTATTTATTATCAAGGATCTGACAATTATTTGTAATTTTTTTCCTGAGGACATTAAGTTTTTTTAATTTTAAAAATTAAATTTTAATTGAAGACCTACATAATTTCCTAAAAGTAACACTCTGTATCTCCTTTTAAACTCCTCTAAAAAATTTTTTTAATTTTTTAAACTTAAAATATCTTTAAATAAAAATTTATTTTCTTTTTAATCGATTTAAATGAAAATAAGCTTTATTGTTAAATATTTTTTGTTTGTTTGTCTTTTTATTTATTCACACCCTCCTTTCCCTTCTTTTCTTTAAAAATAATTCTCAGCTTCTCTTAAATGGATCCTTTTCCCAAAAAATGTTTAGAAAAATTTGGGAATTATTTTTAGAAAAAAATAAATATTTTTGATAAATTTATTAATTAAATTAATTTTTCAAAAATATTTTTTAATTCTCGTTTAATTCAATTATAATTTAAACTTTCTATCATTACATTTCATGAAATTTCACAAAAAAAAATTTTTTTTGGGATGGAGAGACAATATATATTCTATATTTTATTTATTTAAATTATATGTATTTAATTAGGTGCTTTCTTTTTAATTTTCAAGTACTTTTTTTTTAATTTTGAGGATTTAAAAGTCTTTTGATTTTAAATTTAATTAATTCCGGCTCCCCCAAATTGATAAGCTTTAGGTTTAACTAAAATCAACTTTATATTTATATCCTTTTAAAAAGTACAAAACCTTTTAAAATCAATGTTCAGCTTGTGAGAATTTTAATAGTTAAATATTTTTTATCGAGTCCCCCCCCCTTACCCTTTACCCTTCACTCCCTCTTTTTTTCTCTCATTTTATTCTTTTTCAAATTAATTTTTAATTTAATTTTTCTAGTTCCCAACAACAAATAACAACAATAATAATTCCGAGGAAAAAGATTTTTGTAGTAAAAGACGAATTGTAGCTGTTAGAAAACTTTCTATGGGACATCAAAGGCAATCCGGAGATGAAAGAAAATTTGCTAGTAGTTTAAGTCCGGATAAAGCTAGAGCTGGACATCGAAGACTTTCAATTCCCGAACGTTCTTTACTTAATGCTGTAAAAATTTTAAATTAAATTAATTTTTTAAATAATTCTTTTTTTAAAGAATTATGCAATTCTTCGGAAAAGTATTGACCGTTTTGAAGTTGTTGGGTCTTTTCGTAAGTCCTGTAAAAAGGGGATATAAACATTTCCTTTTAATTTAGATAGTTGCCATTCTGAAGCATATCGAAACTTTCTTCAGTCATTAAGTTGTTATGATTTATCCTCTGTCCACACAATGATTGTAATGATGGATTCTGAACTTCAAGTAAATAAATAAATTATTTTTTTAAAGATTATTTTCTCTTTTTCCCTTTTCAAGATTCAGAAAGCTGTTCAATTACTTAGTTCACATATGGCCCCCCGTTTTGCTGTAATTGCAAATGCTAGAGGTATTTAAATTGTAATAAAAAAATTATTAATTTAAAGTCCAAAGTATTTTTAAAAGAATTTTTTTATTTAAAAAATAGTTGACGGCCAATGGGCCCCATTTACTGTGACAGACTGTCTGCTGGCTTTAAGCCAAGCACATCGTAAATTAGATGGCCAATTGGGTGAGCAAACTCTTCGCTTTTTTATTGAACAAATTCAAAATGGTAGACGTTTAATTTCTGTTGATGACCAGACTTGGTATGCAAAATATTTCTGGAATTTTTTAAAATAAAATTTGAAAAATTAAATTAACTTTGGGATGACATTCTTCTTTATTGGAAAATATATATCTATTTATTTATTCTTGGCTACATTATATCAAATATACCTATTTTTGCATTACAAGTACTTAAAATCAAAACTAATAATAATTAGCTTTTTATGGGAATGGGGGTGGGGGAGGGTTTTGGGAATTGTTTTCCTTTCGTAAAAGCCAATTTCACTAAAAATATTTGGTTTTTAATTAAAAATATTATTACAATTTTTTCAATTAATTTCCTTTAATTTTACAGTGCTTGGGACTTGGCACGAGTTTTTGCATTAAATCGTGTCCATCGAGTTCCTGTATTTAATGTTGAATCGTTTGAATTAGTTGGAGTACTTAGTCCTCGCCAAATAACCCAAGAATTGTTAAAACTAGTTTCTTCTGGTTGTTCATTATCTCCAGATTTAAAGTCAATAACTCTTGGCTCTCGTCTTATTGGAATTTGGGGAGGGCCAGAAAGTATAGCAACAATTAAAGAAGGCCAAAGTTGTGCTCAAGCAATTGATTTATTTTTAGAAAAGTTTTTTTCTGATTTTTTCTTTGAAAAAAATTTTTTTTTAATTTAAAGGCAAGTTTCTTCACTTCCCGTACTTTCTTCTAATGATGGAACTCTTCTGGGTGTTTTAGACAAAAATGGACTTTTGGATAGGCTATTTGAACATTTAGGCTCTCATCAAACACCTGAACGTTGTTTTAGACTTATGGAGGAAACTCCTGTTGAGGTTAAGAAAATCTGAGAGAATTGTTTTTAATTTTAAATAATTTCAGGATTTACTTTCCCAAACAAGACGTAGAACTGTTTCTCCTAATTGTTCTGTTGTTGATGCTATGCGCATTTTAACAGAAGTGAGGAAATATATATTAAAGTAATATGTACCTCAGTAAATATGTACACTCAATTTCCGAAATTAAAAAAACATTGTTTTTAATTATTATTTTCCCTAATTTTCAGGATAATCTCATTAGTTCTTTATTTATTACCGAGCCAACCTCATCATCTTCTTCTTCCTCACCAAAGTCAACAAATAATGAAAAAGGAGAACGTTTATGCGGTGTTATTTCACATACAGACATTCTTAGTTTTGTTATTAATAATGACTCACAATAATATGTAGATTTTAGAAAGGTGCTCATTTTGTGTTTATTTATTCCAAGAGACTAACAAAATTTAAATTTTAAAATAGGGAAAAGAGAAAACTAATCTCCAAAATGGACAAATATTTTTGGGTCAAAGTTAAATACCTCGATCTAACTTTAACATTTTTTTTCAAAATTATATCGAAATACATGTTAAAGGTTTTTAGGTGCCTCCTAAAATTCACATATTGGACTGAGTCCCCTTCTATTTTTTTAAGAATTCAAACATTCCCTGTTTATATCTATAGACTCTTTTACGAGTATTTTTATGTAAATATTTTGTATGTATTTAAATATTATTCTTTATACATATATTTTTTTAGTTTTGTTAAAAATTTATAATTAGGTATGTATGTACCTTTTAAGCAGGGGTCAATCGAAATTCCGATTTCTGACGTTTTTCCTTTCGATTTCCGAAATTTTGGAAAAATTTCCGATAATTTTTGAAGCATATTTCCAACTGAAGATTTTGTCTGAATTTCCAAAAATTTTCGGCCGAGGCAATGAAAAAGGAAGAAATCTAGCTGAATGGCCTTCAAAATTCTCAAAATTTTCGCTAATATGAGTTGGAGCCACATTGGAGCCACAACACAAAACGGTTAAAAGTGAAGTATAGAGGGTATATCGGAGACACTACACCCCCTGTTGTGGAGTGTTTTTTTTGTTTATTTTAATACACTTGGCCTAGAGTATTACCCATCCTTTGAAAATAATTTTCTTCTAAACTTTTCCTTGTCTGATTTAATTTTTTTTGAAAAACAATCAGGTGCGCGGCCAAAAATAGATGTGATACAAGGAACGAGTTTTTGAAAAATTAAATTATTAATGAAAAGTTAAAAGACCGAATCTTTGAAAAAATTAAGCTAAATAGGTATTATTGTCTGGTATAGAATTACTGCATATACACCTTAAATAAAGCCTTTGGTTGTTTATTATTCGACTAACGTGCAATATTCGCATGTCGAAATGAGCGCAAAGAGAATCCTAAACTATCTTCAATTTTTATGAATCCTAAACTATCTTCAATTTTTATGAATTTTTTTAAAATTTTTACATAGGAGTGCCATATTACTTACAAGTTCAGTTTTCTTTTCCCGAGAAGTAGATGCTGGTTCCCCGGTCCCATATGGAGATTATGATGGAGAATATAATAATAAAGAAATACTTCCCCCACCAATACTAAAATGGCAACAACAAGAACAATTTGAATATCCTTCACAATATTATCCAGAAGGGGGAAATAGAAGAATTGATGATAATAGTTTAATATTTAGACAAGTACCGTATTTCCTCTAATAGACCGACATGTCGTTTTATTTTTCAACCTCCCTCTAGACTGTCGTTCTATTACAGGGTGTCGTTCAAATAGAGGCTGTCGTTCTATTTTTCAACATATTTTTTTGCAATTTTTTTGAAATTTTTATTAAGATCTATATCATTTTAATAATTTTATTAATGAAGAAAAATAGTTAAATTTTATATTTCAATGGAATTATCACTAGCCCTGTCCCATCAGGCCCTGTCCCCCTGTTATTTTCCAAGTTCCAAGAAATTATTTTTCAATTGTTTCTTCTGAAATTGGAAAAGGAAGATTTTTGGAGGGAAATGGAAGAATTGTCGCAGATGACCTTAAGTAGTAGGGGGTATCAATGTACTTGTAAGATATCGAGGCTTATGAGGATTTGAAAGGAATAGAGGTGGATTAAAGTTAAGAGGGATATCCGGAGATTTGGAAGGATTGAAATAAACATAAAGGGATTTGTGCGCGGCAACGAGGGATAAAGAAGATATCGTTCGATTTGGAGGGATATCGAGGGATATAAGGAGATTCTAAGCGATTAATGTGAAATCAGTGGGTTAAGGTGGATATCGGTAGATTTAGAAGGAGTAAAGTTATATTGTGGATTTGAAGATTCAATGGATTTAGGGGATTATGAAGGATATATAGGGATTTTTGGGAATTAGGAAGTATATCAAGTGATATCCCTCCTAATTTGTTGGTATCGACTCTAGGTCTCGATCCGAAACTCGGTCTCGGGGTTGATTCCCGGTCTCGGTCTCGACTCTCGGGTTTTTTTAACTCCCGACCATCACTACCGCTTAGGTAAATAATTAAATTAAAAAAAGAAAGGGTGTCGTTCTAATAGGGGGTGTCGTTCAAATAGAGGCTGTCGTTCTATTTCTCAACCTCCCTCCAGACTGTCGTTCTAATAGGGGGTGTCGTTCAAATAGAGGCTGTCGTTCTATTAGAGGAAATACGGTATTTTGATTAATTTATTTTTTGGGAAGGTTGTTCTCTTTTCCCTTCCTTTGTTCTTTCAGGGCCTTTGTTATTTCATAAAAAAATTTTTTGTGAATAAGGACTCCCTCCCTCCCACCAATACCTAAATTTTTATTTAAAAAATATTTTCAATCAAAAATATATTTTAGCCATCTCCTCCTCCTCCTCTACAATATCAACAATCTCCAGTAAGATTTGAAAATTACAACAACAATATAAGACAACAAACATTTCAAAAACATTATTATGCACCAATTAATGAAATAACCTCAATTCCTTAATTTTTTTTAAATCTCATTTTTTAAAATTTTTTTTTAAACAAAGTTATACATACATAAAATATTTGAATTTAATTTTGAAGAATAAAAATTAATTATGTAAAAAAATAAAATTTACTATTTTTTATCCAAATTAATTAATTTTAATTTATGCAGGAAAAAAGAAACAAAAATTTAAAATACTTTTACTATTTATTAATTTACATTTAACAGGCAGCCCTTTCCCCAAATAATTTATAAAAAATAATCAAGTACCTTTACATTAACTAGAGTTAACTCTAAAAAATTAAATTGTAGTTAAAGCAGAGATTCTTTGGACCCCGAAGCCCAAAAACTTAATGTCAAAAGTTTTTTGTTTTTGTGAATATTTTAGATAATTAAACAAAAACTAGATTTATTTATTTATTTTGACCTCAGATACACGAAAATCTAGGATGTTTTGACCGTTATGCAAATAACATCCCATATCTCTACGAAAGGAGGATGTTGAAATCGGAATTTACTCGGAATTTGATCGTGTTCAATTTTTGGGGTGCGCATACTGATCGTGTCTTTTTAAAGTCAACAGTCATGCCTTCCTCAAATGTTCTTTAGAAAACATAATTTTTAAAAACTCCCTCTCAATTCGCATGTCGAAATGAGCGCAAAGAGAATCCTAAAATGCTTTTTTTGAATCTATTAGGGAACTTCTAAAGCCGAGGAATGTAGGAATTTTATACTAAGGTTTTAGGGAAATGCCTAATCTTACTAAAAGAAAGTACACGAAGAAATCAAACAAAATCCTTTATCACAGGTAAATACATATAGCAAATTACAATACAATACAGCAATTTACAAAATAATATGGACAGAGAAATATAGGGGCACAAATAGTATTTACAAACAAATGTGGATGAGTCTAATCAAAATACATATATTTATATCACAAGGGGGAGCTTCATTCTTCCTGTCATCCTTTCCGGTGTCCCTTCTTATTGCCCTTCTGGCTCTTATCTCGCCCGCTTTCATTCTTATCCCTCCCGCTTTTTTCCTTCGCAGTTGTTCCATCCTTTGACGTCGGACGAGATGGTTTTGAGCTGCCTCCTCCTCTCGTGTTGTCCATGCGGCTCCTTTGACTGTCGGTCATGCGCTTGATGTTATTGTCGAACCATAGAAGCACTTGCTGCATTGGACTTCTGTCGTCTGCGTCACCGGCCCAAACCTGCTTCGTCATGTAGTCGCAGAATTCCGCTGGCGCCTCGCCAGAGAACTTCATCCTTTCGCCCATAATCACCTGAATGTTAAAACGAATCAATTAAAGTTTATAATCAGAAAAAACTCAAAACTTACTCTTCTTGCAACCTCGTTATTGGTACCAAAGTTTTGGTAGGGATTCTCGCCGTTCGCAAAGATCTCCCAGCAGAGGATTCCGAAGGCCCAAACGTCCGACTTCTTGGTGCAGACCCGGTCCCTCATCGTCTCCGGTGCCAACCATTTGATCGGGAGCTTTTGATCCTTGTCGAGCTTGATTTCCGTGTCACCAGGCGTCAGCTCACGAGCGAGCCCGAAGTCAGCAATTTTGACCTTAAAAATTAAAACAAAAATTAATTAAATTTTTGCATTCTGTCCACCTTTTGTTCACTGTACAGGCAATTCCTTGCCGCAATGTCGCAGTGGACGATGTTGTTCTCGTGAACATGGGCGAGACCAGAAGCAGCTCCCAGACACATGTACAGCTTGCTCCTTGGGCTCCTCTGGATCTCCTGCAGATAGTCCTTCAGTGCACCATTTGTCGCGAGCTCCATTACGATCATCAGCGGCTCCTGACCAACGGCTACACCTTAAAATTTGAAAATATTCAGAAAATACATGGAACCTATATCCTGCAACTCACCATAAGACTGAATGACGTTCGGATGCTTGAACTTGCGCATTATGCGGGCCTCGTTCATGAACTCCTTTATCTGCTCCTTTGTACACTTGGTCAACGTTGCCTCTTTGATGGCCACTTTAACCGTCCCGCCGCTTTGCTTGAGCTCTCCGCGTCTTACAATGCCGAATGCACCAGCTCCTAGCTTTGCTCCGTTCACAATGTCCGCATGCGCCAGCTCCCAATCCTTCCTCCCAATGGGCCTCGTGATGATGACATGGCTTGCCTAAAAATAGCTTGTTAGTTAAGCATGTTTTGTATCAACTGTACCGAGCAAACGGGTTGGCGGCTTTGCAGATGACTGTCGACGAAATCCCTTATTGATTTGTAGCCCTTGTCTGATTTGAAGTCAATGGAAATGCGCCCCTTCTCCTCGCGGAAGAGATAGTGCTTGACGTTGCCGTAGACGACCGACAGGACGAACGTTCTTGCATCGCCTGCATTCTCCTCACTCTTCCGGATCAGGAACTCGCCATTTGCCTTCAGCATTGCAACAGTGTCCTCTCGCGGAAGCTAAATAAATTAAGGGCAAATGTATCAACATTATATAAAAATAAAATTTAGGCTCACCAATCCATGGTAATATGGTAGCTCCCACAGGTTTCTGTCAGACTCCATTGGCAGTGAGAAAATTGCGATGACAACCAGCAACAAAGCAGCAGAAGATCGTTGGAAAGTCGAACGTTGACGAGGTACAGCAACGGTGTCCCGAACAGCAGTAGTCGTGATGCAGTCGAAGCGCAATTCCAGTGTTGTCGAGTCGTTGTGTTGAGTTATCTAAAGTTTTGCCGGCTTTTATATCTCTAGCGTCATTAACCAAAAAATCATATAAAAGGCATCTAAAAATTCTCAGCACAACTCACTACGACTCGACAACACTGGAATTGCGCTTCGACTGCATCACGACTACTGCTGTTCGGGACACCGTTGCTGTACCTCGTCAACGTTCGACTTTCCAACGATCTTCTGCTGCTTTGTTGCTGGTTGTCATCGCAATTTTCTCACTGCCAATGGAGTCTGACAGAAACCTGTGGGAGCTACCATATTACCATGGATTGGTGAGCCTAAATTTTATTTTTATATAATGTTGATACATTTGCCCTTAATTTATTTAGCTTCCGCGAGAGGACACTGTTGCAATGCTGAAGGCAAATGGCGAGTTCCTGATCCGGAAGAGTGAGGAGAATGCAGGCGATGCAAGAACGTTCGTCCTGTCGGTCGTCTACGGCAACGTCAAGCACTATCTCTTCCGCGAGGAGAAGGGGCGCATTTCCATTGACTTCAAATCAGACAAGGGCTACAAATCAATAAGGGATTTCGTCGACAGTCATCTGCAAAGCCGCCAACCCGTTTGCTCGGTACAGTTGATACAAAACATGCTTAACTAACAAGCTATTTTTAGGCAAGCCATGTCATCATCACGAGGCCCATTGGGAGGAAGGATTGGGAGCTGGCGCATGCGGACATTGTGAACGGAGCAAAGCTAGGAGCTGGTGCATTCGGCATTGTAAGACGCGGAGAGCTCAAGCAAAGCGGCGGGACGGTTAAAGTGGCCATCAAAGAGGCAACGTTGACCAAGTGTACAAAGGAGCAGATAAAGGAGTTCATGAACGAGGCCCGCATAATGCGCAAGTTCAAGCATCCGAACGTCATTCAGTCTTATGGTGAGTTGCAGGATATAGGTTCCATGTATTTTCTGAATATTTTCAAATTTTAAGGTGTAGCCGTTGGTCAGGAGCCGCTGATGATCGTAATGGAGCTCGCGACAAATGGTGCACTGAAGGACTATCTGCAGGAGATCCAGAGGAGCCCAAGGAGCAAGCTGTACATGTGTCTGGGAGCTGCTTCTGGTCTCGCCCATGTTCACGAGAACAACATCGTCCACTGCGACATTGCGGCAAGGAATTGCCTGTACAGTGAACAAAAGGTGGACAGAATGCAAAAATTTAATTAATTTTTGTTTTAATTTTTAAGGTCAAAATTGCTGACTTCGGGCTCGCTCGTGAGCTGACGCCTGGTGACACGGAAATCAAGCTCGACAAGGATCAAAAGCTCCCGATCAAATGGTTGGCACCGGAGACGATGAGGGACCGGGTCTGCACCAAGAAGTCGGACGTTTGGGCCTTCGGAATCCTCTGCTGGGAGATCTTTGCGAACGGCGAGAATCCCTACCAAAACTTTGGTACCAATAACGAGGTTGCAAGAAGAGTAAGTTTTGAGTTTTTTCTGATTATAAACTTTAATTGATTCGTTTTAACATTCAGGTGATTATGGGCGAAAGGATGAAGTTCTCTGGCGAGGCGCCAGCGGAATTCTGCGACTACATGACGAAGCAGGTTTGGGCCGGTGACGCAGACGACAGAAGTCCAATGCAGCAAGTGCTTCTATGGTTCGACAATAACATCAAGCGCATGACCGACAGTCAAAGGAGCCGCATGGACAACACGAGAGGAGGAGGCAGCTCAAAACCATCTCGTCCGACGTCAAAGGATGGAACAACTGCGAAGGAAAAAAGCGGGAGGGATAAGAATGAAAGCGGGCGAGATAAGAGCCAGAAGGGCAATAAGAAGGGACACCGGAAAGGATGACAGGAAGAATGAAGCTCCCCCTTGTGATATAAATATATGTATTTTGATTAGACTCATCCACATTTGTTTGTAAATACTATTTGTGCCCCTATATTTCTCTGTCCATATTATTTTGTAAATTGCTGTATTGTATTGTAATTTGCTATATGTATTTACCTGTGATAAAGGATTTTGTTTGATTTCTTCGTGTACTTTCTTTTAGTAAGATTAGGCATTTCCCTAAAACCTTAGTATAAAATTCCTACATTCCTCGGCTTTAGAAGTTCCCTAATAGATTCAAAAAAAGCATTTTAGGATTCTCTTTGCGCTCATTTCGACATGCGAATTGAGAGGGAGTTTTTAAAAATTATGTTTTCTAAAGAACATTTGAGGAAGGCATGACTGTTGACTTTAAAAAGACACGATCAGTATGCGCACCCCAAAAATTGAACACGATCAAATTCCGAGTAAATTCCGATTTCAACATCCTCCTTTCGTAGAGATATGGGATGTTATTTGCATAACGGTCAAAACATCCTAGATTTTCGTGTATCTGAGGTCAAAATAAATAAATAAATCTAGTTTTTGTTTAATTATCTAAAATATTCACAAAAACAAAAAACTTTTGACATTAAGTTTTTGGGCTTCGGGGTCCAAAGAATCTCTGCTTTAACTACAATTTAATTTTTTAGAGTTAACTCTAGTTAATGTAAAGGTACTTGATTATTTTTTATAAATTATTTGGGGAAAGGGCTGCCTGTTAAATGTAAATTAATAAATAGTAAAAGTATTTTAAATTTTTGTTTCTTTTTTCCTGCATAAATTAAAATTAATTAATTTGGATAAAAAATAGTAAATTTTATTTTTTTACATAATTAATTTTTATTCTTCAAAATTAAATTCAAATATTTTATGTATGTATAACTTTGTTTAAAAAAAAATTTTAAAAAATGAGATTTAAAAAAAATTAAGGAATTGAGGTTATTTCATTAATTGGTGCATAATAATGTTTTTGAAATGTTTGTTGTCTTATATTGTTGTTGTAATTTTCAAATCTTACTGGAGATTGTTGATATTGTAGAGGAGGAGGAGGAGATGGCTAAAATATATTTTTGATTGAAAATATTTTTTAAATAAAAATTTAGGTATTGGTGGGAGGGAGGGAGTCCTTATTCACAAAAAATTTTTTTATGAAATAACAAAGGCCCTGAAAGAACAAAGGAAGGGAAAAGAGAACAACCTTCCCAAAAAATAAATTAATCAAAATACTTGTCTAAATATTAAACTATTATCATCAATTCTTCTATTTCCCCCTTCTGGATAATATTGTGAAGGATATTCAAATTGTTCTTGTTGTTGCCATTTTAGTATTGGTGGGGGAAGTATTTCTTTATTATTATATTCTCCATCATAATCTCCATATGGGACCGGGGAACCAGCATCTACTTCTCGGGAAAAGAAAACTGAACTTGTAAGTAATATGGCACTCCTATGCAAAAATTTTAAAAAAATTCTTAAAAATTAAATATTCAAAAATGTATACATTAATGCAAAAAGTAAAACAAGCATTGCCCAACATGCCACATAAAAAGAATATCCATAAGATTTCTAATAAAAATATTTAATTAATTTATTTAAAAATAAAAAACTAAACAGGAAATATATTTTGTACACCAATTAAATAGCGAGATTCTAACATTTCTCCATTTATCATAAAAACAGCTAAACCAATTCCACAAAGTAAAACTTTTTAATTTAAAAAAAGATTATTTTTAAAAATTTAATTCTTACAGGCAAAGCCCAGCAAAACATCCAAAATTATCTAAAAAAATTCATTTTTTTAACAAATCTTATTAAAAATTAATTCCCCTTACAGTCATTGTTCTAAGCAAATTTTCTTTAACAATTCCAATTCCCAAAGCTAAAATAGCTCCACCTCCAAGTAATAAAGTAATAAACATTAAAATAAGAACAGCATAATGCCAACCAAAAAAGTAGGGAGTTCTCAATAATTTTTTACGGCAATCTCCAATTAATAAAAATCGACAAACTTCTACACGTTCATAATAATCTGTGTGTTTTGTAAAATTTATAATTTATATCCCAAAATATTTAAATAAGGGAACACAATTCAAAACCAATTACGTTGATCATCTAATGTTTTCTTAAGCCAGTCCTGTTGGTAAATTTTAAAACTAATCAAAAGTATTTGTGCTTTTCTTCTCGTTCGCTAGACAGATTTAAACAAAGATCAGACCTTCATTTTGCTATTAGTAAGATTGATAGCAAACCGAGTGAAGCGCTTCCTTCACTTTTATCTCTTGACGGATCTTAAACACCTACGCAGACAGCTGGATCCCCCCTTCATCCTTACAATATCAATCATTTATTTACAAAAAAACTTACTAATTAAATCATCACTAAATATATACCAGCATTGTGATTGTCCTGGACAATAAATCCAAAGACCGCTTTGAATATTTCTATGTATATCTGTATCTTCCGCAACTTGCCAGGAAGGCGTTAATGTTGCTATAAATAAAAGAAATTCTGCTGAAATTGTTAATATTAAAGTTGTTATCCTTAATTTTGATATATTTCCCCATAAATTATTTTTTATTAGTTGAAGAGGCATTTTTAATTGTAAATGATGGAATTATGCAAAACATGAACAGAAATACTAGAGAAAATAAAAAATATTTTTTAGTATTTTTGAATAAAATTTGAATTGGTGTAAAGTATCTACGGCTATTGGAGGAACCATTCAATAGCTGCATTTACTATTAGAAGGTTGTCAGCTTTCTAATTAAGTGGCCGTAAATCTTTAATTTTTTAATAGACGGAGACTTCGAATTAACAGAATGAGAGTTATGTCTTTTAAAAATTTTAATTTCCATGTCATTGGTTAAAAAGCCAAAAACTGAAATATATCGAGCATTTCCTAATAAAAAATAAAAGGTTTCGGGATTTAAAAATTCACACCTAGTTATAAATTGTGTTTATATTGATTAAAAATATTCAAGAAAAAATAATAATTCCATGAAAAAAGAAATAAAATTTGAATATTTAGGACAAAGAAAAAAATAAAGGAAAAAAGAAATTAAAAATTGTTGGGGGGATATTTGAAAAGAGGTGGAAAGTCGTAAACATGAGAAATTTTAAGAGGAAGACGACGGCGCAAAAACGAGTTTTTATGATGGCAAAAGGAAAATAGGGAGGATGATTCTCTCTTTTTTTTATTATTTGTTAGGTGGTTGGTTGGTTGTTGACCCTAAATGTACACATTGATTGAAGGAAGAAAAGTTTTTAATTGGTAATTACATGGAGTGTGGGGAATTTAAATTCTATCTTTCAAAAGGGATTTGAAGGAGAATTTGTAAAGGCTAGTATTTGTTTGTGAATATTTATTATTAGGGAAGCATGTCAAAACTATAGATCGGTATGATTCCGACGTCGGTTTGATCCCAATCTTTAGTTTTGTATTTAGATATACTTCGATAAGTTAAAACTAAAAATGGTAAGCTGGGGGATATTTAGAGTTTTTTTGAGATTTTTCTGTTTAAAAATTATTCTCCAATGGATTTTGTGGAAGAATTACTATGTACATTTTATGTAGTAATATTTATTTTTATGAGAGAATTAAAAAATAAAATTATTTTATTAATTTATTTAAAAATATTTTAAAAGAATATTTAACAAAAAAGAATTTTAAAAAATTTATTTTAAAATAATTATTTCTGTTCTTTTACAATTGTATGCATCCAATGGTTGTCAAGGCCCTTTTAACAATCGATTGTGTCCTTGGGTTTTTATAATTTTAAAATAATATGTAAATATTATTTAAATTTAATTTAAATTATTTTTATAGTTTATCCAATAGTTTTTTCTAGAAAATTTCTTTTAAAACTTCAACTTTTCCAACCTTCCTCTTATTATAAAAATTTAGAAATTTGGACTGAAAATCTATATGTACATTAAAATTTACGGCAATTTAAATTTGAAAAGCTAGAAATTCGAAAAAGAAAGTTTGAGAAGAGAAGATTGCTTTACAAGCCTTTTACTAAAAAATAATTAAGGCCAAATCCAACTAATTAATTATCAATTTTTAATTAATTATCAATTGTTTTTTTTCACGTATTTAAATAAATAAATAAATAAATTTTATTTTAAAAAATTACAAACAAAATTTAAAAACAAAATGGCGATTAAAAACAAATTCAATTTCTTTTTAAAAACACACAAATAAATATACACAATTGAGATCACCAAATATTTAATTCTTTTTTCATTTTTTAAAAATTTCTTCCATAAAAATTAATATTTTGTTGCCTTTTTGGTAATGGAGGTAATTGCCTCATTGCAAAACGTTCTTCTTCGTCTTCATCTGTCCAAAATTGTTGTTGAAATTGGTGTCGGTGATCTCCAAATGGAGAAGGATCATCTTGACTGTTATAATATGTATCTATTCCTCCTAATTGACCCTGGAAATTTTCATTTTTCTTTAATTAAAAAAATATTTTTTATTTTACATACATTTAATTTCCATTATTTAATTTTTTATTCAATTTTATTATTTTTTTAAATATACTTAGAATATTTTTATTAGAAAGTGAATTTTAAAAAATTAAATTTTGATTAATAAAAAAATATTCTTTCTAAAAATTACCAAAGTTGTAGGTATAGTAGACGGACTTTCATAACGATTTCTTTGTTTTTGACTATTTTGACTAATTATTTGAGCTAAATGTATTGTTGCTGGTAAAAAAGTAGTGATTAAAATAGCTATGGAAATTAATTCTAATAAAAAAGAATATCCACGATGTTTCTAAATTAATTTTGTTTTGAATTTATTTGAAAAGTTTTTCTTTACTAAACCTCATAAATTCCACTAACACTAACATGAAAGAAACGATATTCTACCTATATAAAAATAATTAAATTAAATTATTAAATTTTCTCTTTATCCATTTTTTTCTTCCTAAAAGGAGATACATATTTAATTTTGTTGATATTCCCCTTAAATGGTTTTAATTAATTTTTCGATCTATCATAACAAAAATCCGAAACTCGGATCCTTTACAGCTTGAAGACCGATTCAAAGAAAATTTTTATAACCGGCCACGAAACTCAGCCAGACTTTTTTTCACAACTTATGACATTCCTGATACATACATTATCGAAAAAAAAGGAATTGTAATTTTATTAATATAAGTATTTCTGACGGATAAAAAGATTAATTTTTAAATAAATAAAAAAGACACCATTTGTGAAAGAACCGCAAAAGCAATAGCTACACCAGAATGCAAAAATACTTTTAAAAAATAATTGATTTAAAAAATAAAAAAAAAATATTTTAAAATTACCAGAAATAGCCAAAAATCCAATAAAAATAAAAGCAGATAATTTTCTGGTGGGTAAATGAAAAGATAAACACAGAGAGAATAAACTTAAAATAGCCAATAATTGAGCAATTAATAAAATAAATAATAAAGTTTTTTGCCATCCGTGAAAGGGAGGGGAACGTAAATTATTAAAAGCTTCTGTTGGTGAAGATAATGAAGAAGAAGAATAATCTGTTGTTGATAAACTATAAACACAAGCATGCATTCCGTTTGGTCTTTAGAAAATAATAAGATATAGTAAAGCAACTGGGCTTTTACTTTACCTCGTTTGGCAATTTAGCCACAAACCGCTAAATACCCATTGATCAATTTCACGTGCATAAACTACTTGCCAACTAAATAAATATTTTATTTTTTAAAAATAAAAATCTTTTCTCTTAAAAAATAATTTACCAAGTCTCCTCTCCAAATTTTAATTAAAAATTGAATAATTAATTTACCTAGGTGTAAGAATAGCCGCAAATCCAATTATAATCCCAATTAACAATAAAAATAAAGAAACAATTTGAGCAACGGAAAGAGGGAAAATTGAATTAATTGAAAATATTCCCCCTCCAACAGAGGGTGAAGAAGCCATTTAAATTTATTTTTTTAAAAATATTTTTCCAATATTTTATTTAATTATTTTCTTTAAAAATATAGAAAATATTTAAAAAATTATTTTGAGAATGAGAGCAAAATTAAATAAAAAATAGGGATTGCTTTTTTAGAGAAAATAATAATTTAAAGTGTTAGAATAATGTTATTCAATAGACCTTTAGAAAAATAAATGTTGAGAACAACTTGCGCATATTAAAATTATTGTTGAGAGTTAATAAATTTAAAAAGAATATTTTTTATTTAATAAAGTTTGAAGATTAAATAAATTATATACAGTTAACCCCTAGAGACCAGCCGATAGTGAGAGTATAAATATAAACTGTGGTCTATAAAATTATTTTTAAAATAAAGTTTTAATAAATAGTAAAAAGTTTTTAAAGTTTAATAAACTAAAGTTTTAATGGATGCATGAAATACTAATAAATTGTAAAGGAAAATGAAAATTTTATAATTTTTAAAGGAAATAAATATTAGTCATTATTATTTTATTATATCGAAGTTAAACAACTCAGAAGTCTGGATTTTCTATTCTTTCCAAATTCTTTAAATCTCTATTTACATCTACAAAAATCTTACAAGCTATTTATATTTAATAAAGAAAATTACAAAAAAAAATTAATTTTGTTAAATATTCTCGTTAAGGTGTATTTAGCAGCGATCGCGCAATTCAAAATAAAAGAAAAATAAAAATCGGGGGGAGTTTGGAAAGTCTTTTAAGGCTGTTTTCTCATCGATTTTCATCTCTCTTTTGCTGTTAGATTATTTCCTGTTTTTCTTTTTTGAATGTGTCACCAAACAAGGTGCAGCCGTTGCTTGGGGCAATAAAAAGAAATTTTTTTTAAATTATTACATATTTGTTTGTTAATTTTAGATCATTCCACACAAAAAATTTAAGTAAAATTAAAACTTAAAATAAATTTGAGGTATTATTTTTTAAATTTAATTATTAGGTGGTCCGCCCAAGAATTTGAGTATCCGTTAATAACAATAAAAGTTGTTAATATTTTTTAAATTTATTTAATAAAACAATATTTAAATAAAAAATATACAAAATATATATCATTACAAATTCATCCATAATATCCCATTCTTGGTTTATGTCGTTTCCAAGCCATTTCCTCATCTGTAGATCTCCATAGCCATGGCGGTGTTAATGATGAACCATCTCCTCCTTTATAATAATACTTCTTTTCGTAAGGTATATATTCTGGTGGTGGCCGAGGACGAGGAGGTGGCGGAGGTGGAGGAGGAGGAGGTGGGGGAGGTGGAGGAAGCGGCGCAAGTGGAGGAGGTGGTGGAGGCGGTAGTGGTGGCGGAGGAGGCGGTGGTGGAGGAGGGGGAGGCGGCAGCTCATATCTTTGATATCCATAACCATGTTTTTTCCTGCTGATGCTGTTAAATTAAGATAAAATATAATTAGAGTAATCATTGACAAGAAATAGGAAGAATGTCAAACCGGCTTCAGGATCGGTTTAGAAAAAATCTTAGGAAATTAAAAGCCCTAGTTATGATTTTTTGAGTAAGACATAAAATTTGAGTAAGACTTTTAAGACAAAATATCCCATCTAGGTATTCTTAATAGAATTTTTCTGCCAGTAAATTAATTAATTTATAACCCCATTGGCGATGAAATGAAACGACTTTCCAAAATAGTTTCTTGTGGTGAAATTATAGGAGGTGGTGTTATTTGTGGTATTTTAGGAATGGGTGGTCCGGCAATTCCTCTCTCAGCAATACTTAATGTTTCCTCTATTGTAGAGCCTGGAGGACTGGCTGCATTGATAGAAGCTAAATCTTTTAATCAAAATTATTTAAATGAGAAAAAAATATTAAAAATTACCAGTCGGTGTTTGTATACTTGGAGGATCTGGAATGGATGGTGGAGATCCCCAACCTGGGGGAGGTCTAAGTACAGGCACTACAGGTAATGGCATATTATTTGAATTAATTATTTCTTGAGTAAGCGACTCAGTTATATCGATACCTCCACCGTCAGGTGGTGTTCCTGGTGCTGCACGAGGAGGTCGACTAATTTAAAAAGATTTTTTGAAAATTTTGAAAATTTTTTGAAAATTATTAGTTCAATAAATCAAAAATTTCTCTCACAATTTTGGTTCCAAAATAGAATAGACCAAAATATAATTGTAATTAAAAATAATTAAAAGTAATTGTAGATACATCCAAACTCCTTTCTCCATTCTTTTAATGGCAATATTTTTACAAAGTAAATATGTCAAACCAGAAACATAAATTTATTTAATAAAATTATTTTACAAATTTTGTCATGCATTAAAAGACACATTTTAACACCTTTTTGGCCCGCCTTTATATATAAAATTTTCCCCATCTTCAATTCTTTCTCAAAGTTTTTATAAAAAAATTTTTTGTGATTTTTTGTTTTTTCCTTTTGTATTTTTATATTATTTTTATTTAAATGACCTTTCCAATTGTTTAAATTTTTTATAAATCTTTTGTTAATTTTTTGCCTAATTATGTTTACTTTCTAAAAATAAATTGAATTAATAATTAAAGGAAAGAAAGTCTTTTAATTTTCTTTTCTCGTTATGTAATTTTCACGGTCACGGCCCACAGCTTTTTATTTATTTATTAATTTAAGTGCTTTCTCCAAGTTTATTTTTTTGCTTTCAAAAAGTAGAACTGAGAGAGAGAGAAAAACTAACTTAAACATTAAAACAATTCCTTTTTATTTTCTGTTTCGGTAAGTTTATTATTAAATTTTTTACAAAAGCATAAATATATGTGTTCTTCAAAAATCAGCGCTGCAAAATTTAATTCAGACCTAATAATTTAGTTTAAAAGTTAAAACATTATCAGGTTTATTACATTTTTTAAAACATATGAAACCCATCGTTATCAGTCAAACTCTTCTGGAAAATGAGACCAGATTTTAAGGCCTTACGTAAGTTAGGAATAGATCAGGCTAAAAGAGTGCCCTCAAACTTTAATAGAAATTTTTAATTTTCTATCAATTATTTGATCTTATTCTTGTTACCTCGATAAAGTAATACAAATATAAAAAATATTTATTAGACAATCTTTGATAAAAACAAATTGAAAAAAATTGCATAAATTCCACCCTGATTGGCATTCACACAAAACATGATAACCTAACTCAATATTCCTATTTTTTACCTGCAAACCGTACAAATCAAATTAGTTCTAACTGCATATAGCTTGAATAAAAATGAAATATGATAATTAACTTTCGTAACAGATTGTTTAAACATTGCTAGGTTTGCAGATAATAAAGCGGAAAGCTTTCAAATGACCCACATTATCTGAAATTACCTATGTGAATGCCAAGAAGAAGGAATACATTGTTTTTTAATTTGCTTTCTAATAAAATGATAACAAAAATTTTGGAAAGAGGTCCACTGAATGAGTAGAAAAATATATATTTCTGCATATTTTCTGTATAGAAAATATGTATAATTATTATGAGGTCTATAGTACTAGGCAGAGTGCATTATAAAATTGGTTGAATAACAGATTCGTACCCGACCAATTTAGAATAAATATACAAAACCGAAAGAAATGACAAAAGAAATAATAAAACGATTCTCTGAAGAAACAAATTATTGATGTACCTGTGTAGTTATAATATTATTGTTGTTTTTGCACACTTTATATATGTCTTCTGCTAATCCTACAAAATGATCACGATAATCAGCAAGTGTGTGCAACTGCAGCACGCAGTTTGAATCACGTGCAAAAGCACTTAATTTTTCCTAAATGAGGAATTTATTTTCTTTTCTTAATTTTGATAAACTAACCACCAATTTGTTATATAACCGTTGAGCCAAGGAACGCTCATTAATATACAATTTGTCAGAGTGTACTCTTTGAATAGTTTCGCAGATAGTCGCCAAATTTGGCAGCAAAATTCTTAGGATAACCTAAATTTAAAAACAAAAAATTAGAAAAATGATCAAGCAAACATCAGCGCCGAGCTCGCATATAGCAAAAGTAGCACCATACAAAGTAGGCAAAGAAATGTTTTGGTCTGTAAAAGCTCTTGAAAGAGCGCGAATTACTCGAGTATGAATATGCGGTAGACGATAATGCCTAAGAAAAATTAAATAAGCTTTCCCGAAAAAAATTGATAAAACCTAAGTAATTGAGCAAGCAAATCTGCTGAAAATTCACGAAGCACACAGTGAGTTTCAGATGTGTGTTGATTGGATGAAAGTTGACGGCTAAGGATACAAGACATCATTGCAGGCAAGAGTTCATGAAGCTGTCATTTATATTTTAAAAGCAATAATAGTAGTAGAGCTTACACAAGGCTCTAATGAGAGAGCAGCATTCTGAGAAAGAGCCTGGATCATACGCATCTTAAAAAATATAATAAAACCCCCAAAATACATAACAGGCCTGAAGAATCGAAAAATAATAAAAAAAACATAATAAACCCAAAACAAACCAGGTAGACCAGAATAGCCATATTATGGACAACTATGTTGCATCGAACCTTAATAGTTAAATTAAAACCTTTAAAAATAATTAAGTCTAACCCCTTCAGTTATGGCAATACAAAATCTTGGAAGAAGCGAGCGAAGACCGCAATCCATTTGCAAGCAATTCAACGCTTCCTAAAATTTGTACAAATAAAATAATATTAAAATTGCATGAGGATTAAATTCTTTCCAAAGACCTATTATGAAACCAAAGATATGTTTACCTATAGAGTCTGATTTAACTTACAATGCGTTTCTGCTCGTCTTGACCCATAATAGCTTCCATAATCTTGAGGAAGAATAATTGCTGCTCCTAAAAGAGAATTTTCTTCAAAATAAAAATGTTCTCAAATACCAAAGACAATGAATGAGTTATAGTTGATTTAAGTTGAACTTGCTCTGTTTTACGCATTGTTTTGGCAGCCTGATTGAGGAAAAGACCACCGCTACCCGTAGAGCCATTTACAAGAGCCTGCTTCTGAGAATGATCATCAGAAAGACAAATTTCAGGTGGTGCAGGTGGCAAAGGATTTTCTGGGATTGCTGGTTGTGTTCCGGTGATAACCAACCAATGAGCTAATCAGATAAATTTTTATAAAATTATAAAAATAATTTAGAAACAATCACCTTTAAGTGTTGTTTCTAGTGGCATCTTTCCAGATGGTGAAGATAGAAATGTTCCAATTTCATACTCTTGGTCATCGCAAACAAAAATATCACGACCCTGTTTACCAACATGCCTGAGAGAAGGATCAGTAGATTCACAGCTTGTCATGAGCTAAAGTATCTTTGTATTTACAGGTCAAATTAATCAATTCATTATCCCAATTAAAAAAATACATTTCATCTAATTCAACCATTTTATAATTTTAATTGAAACATACCGGAGAATGACCATAAAAAGCCATTGCAACCTCCAAATCATCTGCAGTAATCCACCGCCGTCTACTGCATTTGTGAAATTTACGCACAAGTTTTAAAATCTTTCGTAAATGGGTAGAAACTTCATCTGACACTTGCTGACATGAACCAACCGGTAATTCAATACCCAATTGTTCGGCAACCGACTAAATAAATTTATAAAAATAAACATTTTCCTTAAAATGTAAAAATTTTAAATACGAGTCCATATCATAATCAGTGTCCGAAAAATACCATCAAAAAATGAGTAACAATAAGACTCAAGCGCCAGCAGGTTTGAATTTCTGGGGAATTTATTTAATTCTATCAAACCTTAACAAAACTGCCATCCAATCCAACACTATTTTGATTTAATATTGCAGTTGAAGTTGATGGTGTCGGAACACATTGACTGCCATCGAGATCCATAAAAATAATAATTGGTTTTTTGGGCTTATGTACCTTTCGATGTTGTTAAAAATAAGTGAATAGGACCACAGCCAACCCAGAATTTTCACTAAAATTTTTAAATTGTAAAGAAAAGGTTACTGGCTATACCGATTTAGGAAATAAACACAAAAGCGCCGACTAAGGTAAAGTCCAAGATGTACTCAAAATAAATAAAAATATTGCAATAAAGCAACAATTTATGAACAAAAAAATTTAAGATCAGCGAAAAAAATTTTTTATCGATACGTAAGAAATCTTAGTGTTAGCATACAAGGAAACATCGAAAACTTTACTTATCTCCTACAAATTTTTAAGATTTTGCCTCCTTGTAAGCCTAAAAAAGTCGAAATACATAGGTATAAGCGAAGGGTTCCCGAAATAAATTGGAATATGCACAATTTACAAAGAAAAATAAATGAATTTATTTATATCTCTGATTTTTCAAAAATTAGATTTTTAATGAAAGATTAATTTTAAAATTTAATCTATCATAAGAAAAATTCCTTTATAATAAAGAGAAAAAATAAAGAGACAAATTGAAAGGAAATGCCGACATTTTCAACGTTAGGCATTCAAAAAAAGAAAACATCACCAAAATAATTAACAAAAACGAAAAGACAAGAAGATAAAAATAGATAGAAAAACTACCAGGCTATTTTTCTCAATTTTGAGTGGTCATTAAATTTTGGAAAAATAGCCGCCACAAGAATATAACAACAGAAAAATATCTTTTAAAGACATACTCCCCTGTTCAGCTTCTCAGATTATTCCGCCTTGTCTGACTTGAGAAGATTGTTTCGTAACTGGTCAACCTCTTTCTTCACCAAGGGCAAAAGAACTTCACCATCCTCGCTAATATAAGCGGCAATTGATTTGACCACCTTCATTGTTCCAGACCTAGTACCTTGTGAGAACTCAGCGATCAATATATACTTGTCATCATATCTAGAAAATAATCAAATAAACTAAAAAGAAACAAAAAACCGCTTCATGTCAGAAGACCATTTCCAATAACTGGGCGGGCTTTTTTCATCTTTACTTGACTCCATCGCTTGGTAAAAAGCTAACTTCTCCACATACCACTGATAAATTTGCAATATAAAAATCATAACAAAATAACTAATTGAACACAAGGCAAGAACCTAAACAAGGAATTCAATCAAATTTTATTTAAAAAGTTACTCACAGATTTTGATGCAGGGAAGGGACGGAAGTAGTCGTAGATGAGAGCGAAACCGGCAAAAGCCACTGCCAAAAATGAAAGTGCCAGACGACCATTGGCCAACGAGTGACATTCAGTCCAACCATAGTTGTCATTAATTATCTAATTTTAATTGGGACAAATCATTTTAACGTATATTTACGTAAAATATTTTATTAAAGTAAAAACAAGTCACCTTCTTCACAGTGTCATCCAATGTATTCTTCACATTAGCACCGTCCCATTTATTTACGCGTATCGGCTCTTCCTCAGCATCATTTTTATCCTTATTTTTTATAAAAATACTCTTTAACCATGCCAATTTCCCCACCTCTTGATTGGTCATTTTCAGCCAAAATAAAATTAAAACAGGTTAATAAATAAGCTAAAATCTTTAAAAAACAAAAAAAAAATACGGCAAAATTCTTCAAAAATTAAAAGAAATGTCGCTAACTCTCTATTTTTAAACTGGCGAACGACACGTTGTTTTCTACTTTTCTTTTGCAACAACAGCTAAAAAAAATTGTCTGCCTAAATTTAAATAATTTTGTTTTAAAACGAATGAATTGATTTAATATCGATTTTAAATTTATATAATACAGTAGCTTGCATAAATATAGTCACACTGCACGTTTCTATTATTCATTTATTACTTTTCCAAACTTTTTTGTGATTTTATATGTGATTGTTTTATATTACAGGACAAATATTTAAATTGATTTGACTTAATTTTGTTTCAATTACTTCAACACAACGGAAATTTGTAAGCTGTTTATTTTGATTTATCTTTGATGTTTTGTGATTCAAATTTTTACCGTGGTATAGCTACCTTTAGGGATGCGTTGGCGTATGGTTCGGCAATTTATCTAAGATTTATTATTAACAAAAATTTTGTTTAATTGATCGTGAGGGAAGCAAAGTTGTAACAGGGTAAATCGCATGGAGTTCAATAAAGCCGCATGGGCTCCCCATGAAACATGGAGATGACATGCTTGTGCTTATTGTCAGTATAACAGGATGAGTTTGACCTATTCAATAAGTGGTGCTAAAACTGCAAAAACAGTTATTTTAACAACCAAAATAAAAATATTGAAACGACGGATTTTGAATGACACCGTAATACCCTCCCGGCAAAGCCCATTGTGAATTATTTATCGGCATTATTGTCTCCAGCAAATTTAGATATTTTGCAATATGGCAACGACAACTTCAAAGCTGGAGATGAGCTTGGGTAAATTTGTTATCGCAATACACAGTAGTTATTTGCTAATTTTAGATCAAATCATTGATGCACAAAAGCGCAAGGGCCAAACTGCCGGAAAGAAGCCGATGGGTGGAAAAGGTGGTGCGCGTAAAGTTTTTGCGAAGAAGCGCCAACAAAACAACCGTGTTTCGAAATTCAAGCGAAATACTGGTCGTCTTGGTCGAGTTGCTCGTTTTGGGAACAAAAAGAAGTCAACAGCAGGTCCTATGCAGGTGATTTTTATTGATCTTTTTCTTTTTTTATTTTTTATCTTTCTTTTACGTTAAGAAAAGAATTGTGGTTGCAAAGCGCCAGACTTTTGCTAACGTTAAGAATGCTAGAATTCAGAAGAATAGAAACATGATGAAAGTTACTAAAAATTTGGTTAGGAAGCTTGTTAAGGTTTATATAAATCGTTTAATTAAAAAATTCCAATTCTTTTTTCAGAAAGCGATTGCTCAGAATTTGACTACTGTTCCTGTCAGCGTTCGTCCTAGTAAAAGGCAAATGCGTGTTCGTGCAAATCGTCTTCGACAAAAGAATATTCTCAGCCGTGTCAATGTTCAATCTCGAATAATTGGACGACGCAGTATAATTGCGAATAATTCTCCAATTATGGCAACGCGACGTGTTAAGACTGATAGAGGGCCAATTCGTTTTAATACTCAATTGCCAGCTTTTCAACATGTTGTGTAAGTTTTTAGATTAAATCATTAATTTTTCATTTTTTAGCTCGTTACCTCCACGCATCGTTTCTGCTAAACCACAAAAAATTGTACTTCAACCTCAAACCTCATCGGTTTTTACTACGCCCCGTCGTCAGCAAATAAGCTTTAATGGTCAAAATGCGAGTCAAGGATCATCAGTTCGTGCCCAGATTAATGCAATGCGTCGTGCTAGTCGTGTTCAACAACTTCAGAATCAATTTGCTAAACAACAGCAGCCGACTCAGAAGTTTATTGTTCAACAGCCACATGCTGGACGTCGTGTGCAACAGGTTATCTTGAGCCGACCACCACGTAGAACTCAATATATTCTCATTCAGCAGCAAAGTCGTGGTCAGAAATTTGGTCAGTTTCCGAACAACAATTCCAACACGAAACGCTTTGTTCGTCGACAGCAATTCTTCGGCCGAATGCGTGGACAGGCTCGTGGACAAAAGTTTTCGGTAGGCACTCCTTTTGGTTATGGTTTTTATATAAATGTCTATTTTAGGTCGTTGATACGTTCTATGAGCCACCGAATTTTCTTCAACGAATTTAAGGACTGACAGTTTGCGGATCATAAGAAGTGAAGAAATTTTGGATTATTGATAGTTTATGGATTTTATTATCCAAAGTATATACCTATTTTCATCATTTACCATTTCTTTTTAAATCGGATAAATATATGAAAACCAATTTAAGTGGATAGTTTGACGACTGTTTTTAGGTAGGTAAGCGATAGAAAAAGGTTACTCAGTTTTGAGTGTAATGTACTTTCTGTTGATGGGAGCGTTGGACATTCGAATTAAGATGAGGGAGTGATTAAAAAGTTCATTTCTAGAGCTAGGTAATTTGAAATCAAATATAAGGAAAGATTACAGAATTAACGAGTTAGAGTTTATAATCAAGTTTTACATGTTCATGTGAAAGCAAATGGAACGCCGACATGGCATGACTGTAACAATATAATGCGTGTAAATTAAATATTAAATGATAAAGAGAACAAAATGCATAGGTGTATCCAAAAAACAAAACAACATCAGCTTCTTAAAATTCTATATTTTCACCATAACGTGCCATTAAATACATGCATGCTAGTCCTAAAAATATCATTTTTGTCTTTTCTAATTGGTACGAAAAACCTGTTAATAGTCCTGACGTTTGAAGTGCTAAAACCTCCAATCCACTTTTACGTGAAACATTTAAGGCTTTTTCCATTGCATTTTTCATTTCAGGCATCATACAGCCCTTAAATAAAATGTTTTTAAATTTAAACAATTAGAGCATACAAGCGATATGTATAAAAACCTGAAAATTTAAAATTTTTTAACTTAAATAAATTCTATTTTTACATTCCTCCAGCAAACCCAAAAGTATAAGCAGCAAATGTGTGTGTTATATTTCCTATTAAAACTCCAATAATGAATCCAATATAACAAGTTAAAGCAGAAAGTAAATTGTAAAACAATGCTTGACGCATTGTCATACCCGAGTCTAAAAGGATTGCAACATCCCCTAAAATTTTAAAAGGATTATTAGAAGCAAAATAAAAAAACCAAACCTAATTCATGAGGGAATTCTTCACAAAGTACAGCCACACTAACGCTTATACCGCTCAATAACGACTCAGAAAATGAAGCACCAATGGTAACACCGTCAATAAAATTGTGTAATCCATCCCCAAGAATAATCATCCAAGCAACTGTAGCAATTACTGAATCACCTTCTTTTACATCATGATCGTGGATACATAAAGCATGTGTCTAGCATTTTTTTAAATATTGACGAGATTTTTGAAAATAAAAAAATAAAAACAAACCTGTTGTTTAATCGAATGATCAACATCAAACCTTTTATCTTTTCCTTCACTAGTACGAAGTAAATTCTCATTGCTCTAAAATTTTAATATTTTTGAAAATAAAAATAATGAGATCCGAATTGCTTATTGTTAGTTCCCAATGTTTTTATCGATCTCTCCCCTACTGACATATATCGAAAACCCATTAGAAAGTTAAAAAAAAAGCAAAAAATTACCTGGTCCACCTTCAAATCTTTTCCATTTGTTGGCTGCCCATTCTCTGCGTGATCCTTTTTTGTGTTGCCATGTCGATGCCTTGCTTGGTGAAGTTCTGCTGAGTCTTTCTGTGGTCGCTAATTGGATTAAATTTACAAAATATTAAAATTAAAGTAAACAAAACCTTTCTTGATTCGACGACAATTTTGATGATTTTGTCCGAAAAGAAAAATAAATAGATCCCAATAATTGCAGCGAAAGACTTGTTCAGGTAGTCGTGATTGTCATGGGTATGCTCTTCGCCAAAACCTCCATGAGAATGCTCCTGAGCCAGGTCAAAAGCCTTTATTTAAAAAATTGCCCTTTTGTTTTGATTACCTTAAATTGCTAGGTGTTAAATATGAAAAAAAGAGGAAGAGAAAATGGAAAAGAAAAACTAATCTCACAATCCCAAAATTTATTTAAACAGGCCTGTGGTAGGAGATGAAACATTGCTGAACCAGAAAGAGATCCAACACCAACACTGACAAAAAATGTGATGAAGCGATTGTAGTATTTTTTGGTGAGAACTCGCATCACCAAAATTCCTACAACTGCACATAGCCCCACAACTTTAAAATTTTAAAATATTTTGTCAAATAATATTCAATTAAAAACCAACCTGTAACGAAGGAAAGACCAACAGACCAAACTGAAATTTTTTATTTGAAATTTAAGTTAATTTTAGAAAAAATAAAACCAAGTAAAGGAGACGGCCTCGCATTTTGCTGTAAATGGGAATGTTGTGAGTGCTCATGATGGGGTAAACAATGTTCATTGCACCATTGGTGAAGTTGTTCTGATGAATTAGTTTCTTGAGCTATTTTGCTTCCAGAGGGGAAAGAGTCATGCATTCAAAATTGTATTAAAACAAAAATTTAGCAATAAATGTCAAAAGCTCTAAAAAATAAATTAATTTTACATTTTTATAATAGCTAAGTTTTAAAAATATAAATAAAATTTGCTGATATTAATCAACTTTACAAAAGGAAATAAAAAAAGAGATTGAATAAAGTGTAAAAATGAAAAAAAAACAAATCGACTCTGCGTTAAAAAAATAAAATAAAGTTTTATTTTCAAAAATAAAAAATTCACAGTAGAACAACATTACATAAATGATCGCTTTATAAATCGATCTAAACAAAATAAAAAAAATTTTAGTTTTAAAGAAGTGAGTTGGTTAGATCAAAAATTAGCAGCCATTTACTTTAGTTTGAATAAACTTCGAAAAAGTTAAATCACGAAAATTAAATACCAAATCCTCAAAACTAATTGTGTGTGGTTTTTTTTTGCAAAAAATATTTATAAAAATATTTGTATGTAGATTACAAATACATTTATCTATATTTTGCATTTGCAGAAAAACAGCTGCTCACTCAAATATTTTATTTTTGTCACAAACATACATAACTTAAAGACTACCTAAAATAATTTTTAGGTAGTCTTTTCTTGCCTCATTTATTTTCCAACTTTTACTTCCACAAAAACACATAAAGGGATTATTTTATGCGCGAATCAAATATGATTTTAACACTCAAATTAAAAAATAATAAAATCAAATTTAAAATAGACTCGAAAACAGTCAAAAATATAATTTTTGTGAAAAAATAAAATTCTTAAGATAAAAATGTTTCTCAAACGAAAGAAAAACAAATAAAAAAAATTATTTTTCTAATTTAACTCATTTCCTAAATAAATAATCAAAAAAAGTACAAAATAATTTGTGTAGATCATAAAATAAAAAAAAATAAATTTAACATTTAATTTGGTTTTATATGATAAATAAATTTCTGTTGCATTTCTTGACGATAAAAATCAAATAATTCAAGGCAATTTTGTTCGGCAAGTTTCAAAGCCTTCTGAAAAAAATATTTTTTTTCTAATTTTAATTAAATTTCCTTACATTATGTTCTTCTAATGTAAATTCTCCTGTTGAATGTGTCCCAATCATTTTTCCACTTAAAATAATCGATGGTCGAAAAACAAAAGTTAAAATAGCTTTACTAGCATTTGATTGGAGTTGGTCTGGATTTATCAGTAATTCACCATCTGTAGCTCTAAAAAATAAAAAAGTTTATTTTTTGTTAAAATAATGGTTGAAAGAATTTTAAATAAAGTTTTTAAAATTAAGCATTTTTGTGAATCATTTGAATGGAATTTATTTAAAAAGATATTTATTTATTTAACTTTTATTTATAACTTTTATTTATTTATGAACGATATTTAATCTTTTGTAGTTGTTAGCGAAGGGGATTTGTATTCTATGAATTCGAAAAATAATTGAGGGCAGGTCGTAATTTTTCTGCGCCGTAAAAATCGGCACAGAAAATTCCCCCACCCACCTTGGCCCCTCTCCCGAAAAAAATCCTGGTTACGGACCTGATCGATGGACATAGAATATTCCCAATAACCCGAAAGAATCCCTTGTCGAAAAATTAAAACTAATCCACAAATTATTTAAAGGACTCGAACATTTATGTAATTTAACTAACAATGCGAACACCTCGCGAACTCTCTTTGTAAAAATATTTACAAAGAAAAAGTAATTATTTTTTGTGATCAAAAATTAATGTTTTACCTAATTCCAATTGTGACAGAAGCAAATATATAATGCATTCGAATTCCAGAATCCAAAAGAGCCAGACAAATAGAATTTAAATGTAAAGCATCTGTTGGCCCGTCAGCTTTTAATTCTTGAGTACAAATTTGAATGCAAGTTCGAGGATAGGCAAATTCATCAATTGAAGCTTTAACAATTGAAGAAATAAAACGATCAGAAGTATGAGCAAAAGAAGAGGATAATGATGAAGAATTTGGTTTGGAAACGGATGGGCGAACAGTTGAAGCTAATTCTTTAAGAAAAAAATTTTTTTGAAAATTTTTAATTTAAAAATTTGTTTTCCAACCTTCTTTACTTTTTTGTGGAATTCTGTTAATAGAAAAGAAAATATTTGCTTTGTCAAAGAGTCGTTTTGAGGACGAAATATCACCAGGACCCATAACTCCACAAAGCACCAAAGATAATTTTGATTTTAATTCACAAGAACCATCAGCATTAGAAAGAGGAGAAAGTATTGCTTCCATTTTGTTTTTAAATAATTTTTACTAACAATAAATTTGTAGAAATAAAGTTTTTTCTAAAAAAGAACGAAGAAAAACTGAAAAATTGTAAAATATTAAAAAGCGTGTCTGTACAAAAGACCGGTGCAAAAAAAGACCGGAACGGGTAAAGAAAGACCGGGACTGGTCTTTTAACCCTTTTTGCCCATTCCGGTCTTTTTTTACAACGGTCTTTTGTATAGGAGCCTAAAACGATATTGACCCTTTTCATCATATCAGTTTTATCGTTCGCTCTTTTATTTTACTTTTGTGATTGTTGATGCTGTCTTCAAAAATATCCTTTGTCATCAATTACTTTTGTCATCGTTATATTATTATTCTTTTGCTGAAAAATTAAAACTAAACCAATTTTTATTATTGTAATAATAATCAAAATAAATATTTTCTTTATTTATTTTTCATTAGTAATTTTGGGACACGCCCGAGTAGGCGCGGGCCAAGTAGGCGCGACCGAGTAGGCGCGACCGAGTAGGCGCAGGCCAAGTAGGCGCAAGGCCAAGTAGGCGCACGGCCAAGTAGGCGCAAATCTTTTAGCGTAAAATATTCAATTTAAAAAATAATTCAGCATAAATATTTTTACGTTAAATGATTTAACGGTAGCTGGACTTTTAACGGTAGCTGGACTAGTCTTATCTTGATTTCTAGTCTTTTCTAGCTTCTAGTCTTATCTTGATTGTTAATTGTACGTTCGTATACACTCATGTTTCCTTAACTAGTTAGTTCCTAAAGGAGACTAACTAGTTATTACAGGTTAATTATTCATAATATTCCCTTAAACTAGTTAGTCCCCCTTAAACTAGTTAAACTAGTTAGTATTCATAACATTGATAAGCCACAGGAATTATCAAAGCAGCACGTCTTTCACTAATTAACAAACTTAGCCAGTAATCCAAAACTTATTGACAGCGAAGTATGGAGCTTTTATGAGAAAAATATTACAAGAAAATATTTTTCTTAAATTTTATCAAAAAATAAAAACATCACCGAGCTTCACTTAATAAATTTTTTGCCCTAAGGAGGGCAGTTTTGGAAAAAGTCCAGTGTCAAAATAAAGTTGCTTGATTATTCAGCTAACTAATTAACAAAATTATTTGAAGATTAACAAAGAAAATTCTGGGCAAAATTTAAGAAATTTGCCCTTGCGCCTACTTGGCCGTGCGCCTACTTGGCCTTGCGCCTACTCGGCCTGCGCCTACTCGGTCGCGCCTACTTGGTCCGCGCCTACTTGGGCCGTACCCAGTAATTTTATCTAATTAATTTATTTTCTTTTTATTTTCTTTAAAAACAGGAAATATTAAAGTACATAAAACGTGAATTTCTATTTCCTTAATATATAACAATGACTGAAGAAAAATTTTCTAAATTGCCTGAACTCGTTAAAACCTCTCGATATGAGATTCAGCTTGCGCCGTGTTTGAGATCATCTACATTTAAAGGTTCCGAGAAAATATATTTGGATGTAAGTTTTTTTGTTTTGTTTATTCTAAAAATTCGACATTTTTTATAGATTTTAAAGCCAACAAATTATTTTAAACTTCATTCGAAAGAAATTGAAATCGAGAAAACTTCTTTGAAATTAGCTGATGGAACGGGTTTTGTTTAAAATCTTATTACTTAAAATTAAAAATAATTTTTGTTTAGTCATTAAAGAACTAAAAATCGAGCTCGACCGGAGATGGGAGTTATTAACTGTTCATTTTCCAAATGAACTCGCACCGCAAAGTGTGGAACTTGATTTGGAATTCATTGGAGGAATTTCCAATGAATTGAAAGGTTTTTATAGGTAAAATGATTTAATTATTTCGAACCCTTTAATATTTAAAAATTAGATCTCCCTACAAAGATGAGGCCGGAGAGAAGAAAATGCTGGCTAGTACGCAATTTGAGAGTGTTTATGCTCGACGTGCATTTCCCTGTTTTGATGAGCCTACTTACAAAGCACATTTTGACATTCAATTAGAAGTTGATGAACAATTAACTGCTTTATCTAATATGAATGTTACTGAAGAAAAAGTTATTGGAAATGGCAAAAAATTGGTGACATTTGCCAGAACTCCATTAATGTCTACTTATTTGGTTGCTTTTGCTGTTGGTGAATTTGAATATATTGAGGTAAATTTTATATAAAAGGAGTGCCGGAATTATATTTTCTACTTACCTCTTTCGAATGGTCATTTTTCCTTAGTCTGTAACGCTGTTGATTTTGCCTTTAGTTAAATATGTAGTACAGACGAATTAACTTTCATTGCATAAAAATGAAATAAATAATGACAATATTTTTCTTCTACTTCGTGTAAGAAAAATTTGCAATAGGTTCACTTAATTGCAGAAATTTTTTTGGAATAGAGAGCCTTAGGTTCTAAAATGCAGTACCTATTCAACACGAGACAACTAGCTTGACTTTTACTAAAAAAAACTCCTTTTATAGAGTAAAATCTTTTTATCTTTAAATTTATTTTTCTAGTCAAAAACAAATGATGGATGTATTGTTCGTGTTTATACTGTTCCCGGAAAGAAAGATAAAGGACATTATTCACTTTCAGTTGCCGTTAAAGCTATTGAATGGTTTTCTGAATGGTATGGTATTAAAATGCCTCTTCCAAAATGTGACTTGATTGCAATTCCTGAATTCTCTATGGGTTTATTTTTTACAAATTTTTGGCAATAAATAGTTTAAAAAATTTTAGGAGCTATGGAAAATTGGGGTTTAATAACTTTTCGTGAAGTTTGTATTCTTTGTGATCCTGTTTTGACTTCTTCAACTCTAAAAGAAAGGATTACACATGTTGTTTCACACGAAGTCGGGCATTTCTGGTTTGGAAATTTGACAACAATGGTTAGTTTATTCATTTTTGTTGGACTTGTCGTTTCGTGTCTTATATGTTCTGTAAGTTAGCTAGACATGTCTAATTCCCCAAGAAATAAATCACTGTGTTCTCACTTGGTCATACCAAGGTTCATGGTTTTTAGTGAAATTAGACTATCTAAACTTTCTTTGTATATGTACTTCTCAATTTAAATTCTTTTCATTTTATTAGAAATGGTGGTGTGATTTATGGCTCAAAGAAGGTTTCGCTTCATTTATGGAATATGTTTTAATGGGTCATAATTTTCCGGAGTTTAAAGTTTGGATGAACTTTATCAGCTCACGAATAATGACTGCTATGGAGAGGGACAGTCTTCGAAATTCTCACCCAATTGAGGTAATCTAATATCTACTTTATGATTGTAATTTGGCTTCTATAAGGTCCCAATTAACAATCCAAATGAACTAGAAGAGATTTATGATGCAATAACCTACGCCAAATCTTGTTCTGTTATTCGGATGTTATTTAATTATTTGGGGGAGCCAACATTCCAGAAAGGAGCGCAAATATATCTGGATCGTTTTAAATATTCAAATGCGATTACCGCGGATCTTTGGAAATGCTTGAATGAAGCTTCAGGAATTGTAATATTATAATAAATATTAAGATTAGTTTAATTATTTGAGGATGTTGGTTCTTTAATGTCTTCTTGGACACAACAAGTTGGGTTTCCTCTGGTAACTGTCCAAGAAAAAATTTTGGATGGCGATAAACGTGAATTGATTCTAAAACAAAGACGTTTTCTTATTGATGGCAGTATTGATGAAAATAAACCCGTTTGGCAAATTCCAGTTTCTGTAACTATTCGTTCTGATCCTTCAAAGCCTGCTGCAAAGTTTTTATTAACCAAAGAAGAAGATAAATTTGTTATTGAGGGTGTTAAATCGTCGGAATGGATTAAGGTTTTTGTTGTTTGATTTTAAAAGATTTTTTTAATTTTAAGGTCAATTCAAATTTCTCTTCTTTTTTTCGAGTCTTCTATCCAGACGAAATGTTAAAAAAGCTTCTTCAAGGAATTCAAGACAAAGAACTTGATGTTATTGATAGATTTCAGATTGCTGATGACCTTTTTGCTGTAAGGATATTTGTTAAAAAGTTTCTAAATTTTAATTTTTAGGTGATATCTGCTGGACATCTTCCTATTTCACAGTTTCTTGACTTCTTTTCTGTCTGTGATAAAGAAGATGACTTGATTGTTTGGCAATCAATTGCTACAGGTTTAGCGAAAATTAGACAACTTGTCGCAAATTTAAATGATGTTGAACTGAAAGATAAATTTAATCGCTTTGTTTGTAAAGTTATTGAACCTGTTGCTGAACGTTATGGATGGGAGCCAAAGAAAGGAGAAGGTTTTTGATTTACTTATATATTCTTAATATTTAATATCAATAAAATTGATAGATATACAAACTTGTCAATTGCGTCCATTGTTAATTGGAATGCTATCCCGTTCCCAGCACCGTCCAACAATTGAAATAGCATTAAACAAATTTAATGAACACGTTGAAAAAGGCACCGAATTAGTCCCTGAGCTCCGAACGACTATAATGCAAACTGCTGGCCGTTCTAATGATGAGAAAATAATTTTGGCTTTGCAGAAGATATTAACAACATGCAACTTCTCTGAAGTTGAGATTGGTTGTATTGTTGGTTTGTTTTTAAATTTTGTTATAGTTCTGAAATTTGATTATTAATGTATTCATATTTATAGCTCTTGGCCAATGCACAGACCTTAAACTTTTGGAAAAAGTATTCGAACATGGAATTATTGAAAGAAACATTAGAAGTCAAGACGTTTTTTATTTATTCTGTTCCGTTAATTCGTCTGCCAACTCTGCTGCTCAACGTTTTCTTTGGAACTTTTTTAGGGATAATTTGAAGTTATTAATGTTGTATTGGGAGCCGTCTTCGGCGTTGTTTCAAAAATGCCTTTTATGGAGCGCAGATAATTTTTGTACATCTTCCGATGCTGATGACATTCAGGTCTTAAAATTATTTTTTAAACCCCAATTATTTTATTCAGAAGTTTTGTAAAGAAAACTTTAATGAACGCGTTCTGGAAACATTGGATAGTACAATTTCTCGTGTGTTAGAACAAATAAAATTAAATGGTGAATTTATGAAGAACAATTCAAAATGTTTGAAAGAATATCTTCAAGCCGCCGGATTTTAGGTTATTATTATTGACATTGAGAAGAAGAATTGATATTAAAATTATCATAATACATGAGTAAAATTTTAATTAAATTTGTTGTAGATATGATCTAATTAATGTCGTATTTTAATATTTTGGCATAAATAATTGTTAATTTTTTTTGTAATATTAAGTAGATGCTTGTATTTCTAACAGATTTATTTGAAAATTTTTTATTTAAGAAGGAGATTTTTTTGAGATTTTCATTTTTTTAGATTTTTTCACAGGTTTATCTTTAAAGCAAACATTAATCTCTTACGGACATCGTTTCACCATTTATTGGTCCCTAGGATCTCTAACTTGATAATGGCGGATAAGTTTTCTCGAATACCTGAGCTCGTTAAAACGTCTCGATACGAGATTCGACTTGCACCATGTTTGGAGACATTTAAACTTAAAGGTTCAGAGAAAATACATTTGGATGTAAGTTTTTTTGTTTTATTTAAAATAGAATAATTTGACTTTTTTTTGTAGATTTTGAAGCCAACAAATTATTTGAAGCTTTACTCGAAGGGGATTGAAATCGAAAATGCTTCTTTGAAATTAGCTGATGGAACGGGTTTTGTATAAAATCTTAATATAATTTTTGTTTTAGTTATTAAGGAGATTAAAAACGAATTTGATCGTAAATGGGAGTTATTGACAATTAATTTTCCGAGTGAGCTAACACCTCAGAGAATTGAATTAAATTTTGATTTCAACGGCGAAATTTCTAGTGAATTATTGGGGTTTTATAGGTAAATTCTTTATTATAATCTTTGATGGCTCAATCTCTGGTTGTTATTTTTTAATTTTCTAATGTTTGTGCCATGAAAAAATGGTGTGGATAGGTGATGGAATAGAACCATCATCGACTGGGCTCTTCTGAAGCACAACCGACTGTGTTAACAACATTATAAAAAAGGAGCGGAGTTAATAAATAATATTTAACTACTAGATCTCCCTACAAAGATCAAGCCGGAAATAAGAAGATGCTGGCTAGTACACAATTTGAAAGTGTTTATGCTCGACGTGCGTTTCCCTGTTTTGATGAGCCTACTTACAAAGCACATTTTGACATTCAATTAGAAGTTGATGAACAATTAACTGCTTTATCTAATATGAATGTTACTGAAGAAAAAATTATTGGAAATGGCAAAAAATTGGTAACATTTGCCAGAACTCCATTAATGTCTACTTATTTGGTTGCTTTTGCTGTTGGAGAATTTGAATATATTGAAGTAATTTTTTACATTTTTTTCAAATTATTTTTCTAGTCAAAAACAAATGATGGATGTATTGTTCGTGTCTATACTGTACCCGGAAAGAAAGATAAAGGGCATTATTCACTTTCAGTTGCCGTTAAAGCTATTGAATGGTTTTCTGAATGGTATGGAATTAAAATGCCTCTTCCAAAATGTGACTTGATTGCAATTCCTGAATTCTCTATGGGTTTATTTTTGCAAATTTTTGGCAATAAATAATTAATAATTTTTAGGAGCTATGGAAAATTGGGGTTTAATAACTTTTCGTGAATCCACTCTCCTTTGTGATCCTGTTTTGACCTCTTCAGTTACAAAGCAAAATATTACTCAAACAGTAGTTCACGAAGTTGGTCATTTCTGGTTTGGTAATCTGACAACAATGGTTTGTTGATTTTCTAAAATAATTTTTTATTAGACGTTTTCGAACTATAAATATTATGGTAATTCTTCGGTTTACGCCCCCCCTCCTTTTTCGTTCCTCAAAGTATTAAAAAATGGTCAGTCAATCTTAACTTATAGAACACATCGAGCTGAGTCGAATGACACCAAAATCAACAAAATCCGACTTGATTTGACCGAAATACAGACCCCAGAACCACTGGGGCGTAAAATCTTATGGACGAGAATTTATAAAAATGATAGCTCATTCGAAAGAGGACGTCAAGCTGAGTCGAATGTCACCAAAATCGACGTGATCCGACTTGATTTGACAAAGATATGACATAAATCATCGACTCCGGTAGGTCTTAATAATGTCATAACTTTGTCAAATCAAGTCGGATCACGTCGATTTTAGTGTCATTCTACTCAGCTCGACGAGCTCTTTCGAATGAGCTATCATTTGCATAAACTTTTTTTAATTCAAAAAATCACCCCTGTGGTTGTACAATTTTCAGGAGTCTGTATTTCGGTCAAATCAAGTCGGATTTTGTTGATTTTGGTGTCATTCGACTCAGCTCGATGTGATCTATAAGTTAAGATTGACTGACCATTTTTTAATACTTTGAGGAACGAAAAAGGAGGGGGGGCGTAAACCGAAGAATTACCAATATTATTTTTAAATTAGAAATGGTGGGGTGATTTATGGTTGAAGGAAGGTTTTGCTACATTTATGGAATTTGTAATGATTGGTTATAATTATCCTGAATTTAAATTATGGCTGCACTTTGTTAGCTCTAAAATAGTTTCTGCAATGGGGAGAGATTCAATGAGAAATTCACATCCAATTGAAGTACCTTTTAATTTTTTTCAATTTATTTTTATTTTCAAAGGTTCCAATTAGCAATCCAAATGAATTAGAAGATATTTATGATGTTATTACTTATGATAAATCGAATTGTGTTATTCGAATGTTGTTTGATTATTTGGGCGAACCAGCCTTTCAGAAAGGTGCACACATTTATTTGGATCGTTTTAAATATTCTAATGCAACAACTGAAGATCTTTGGAAATGTATGAGTGAAGCGTCAGGAGTTGTTAGTAACTTGTTGGTAAAAATAATTATAAAACTTATAATTTAAGGATGTTGGTGTCTTAATGTCTTCTTGGACACAACAAGTTGGTTTTCCTCTGGTAACTGTCCAAGAAAAAATTTTGGATGGCGATAAACGTGAATTGATTCTAAAACAAAGACGTTTTCTTATTGATGGCAGTATTGATGAAAATAAGCCAGTTTGGCAAATTCCAGTTTCTGTAACTATTCGTTCTGATCCTTCAAAGCCTGCTGCAAAGTTTTTATTAACCAAAGAAGAAGATAAATTTGTTATTGAGGGTGTTAAATCGTCGGAATGGATTAAGGTTTTTGTTGTTTGATTTTAAAAGATTTTTTTAATTTTAAGGTCAATTCAAATTTCTCTTCCTTCTTTCGAGTCTTCTATCCAGACGAAATGTTAAAAAAGCTTCTTCAAGGAATTCAAGACAAAGAACTTGATGTTATTGATAGATTTCAAATTGCTGATGACCTTTTTGAGGTTACAATTTATTTGATTTTTCTTCAAAAATATTTTTAGATAATCACTGCGGGACTTCTCCCTATTTCACAATTTTTGGAATTTTTTTCTGTTTGCGGTAAGGAAGATAACTTAATTGTTTGGCAATCTATTATATCTTGTCTTTCACAAATAAACCATATTCTTATTAATTTGGACGATGATGGTCAATTATTGGAGAGATTTAATCGCTTTGTTTGTAAAGTTATTGAGCCTGTTGCTGAACGTTACGGATGGGGGCCAAAGGAAGGAGAAGGTTTTGATTTTTGATGAAGTTTTTATATTTTTAAAAATTAATAAAATTTGTAGATATGCAAACATCCCAATTGCGTTCCTTGTTAATTGGTCGTTTAAGTCGGGCTAAACATCTTCCAACTATAGAAGTAGCATTAAATAAATTTAAAGAACATGTTGAGAAAGGAGCTGGAATTGTTCCTGAACTTCGAGCTATTATTTATGCAACAGCCGCTAGGTCCAACGATGCCAAGATTATTGAGACGTTACAGAATATTTTGACTACTTGTAACTTTGCTGAAATCGAAAATACATGTATTATGGGTTAGAAAATTGTTTAAAATATAATAATAAATCTTCTACTTTAGCTCTCGGTCAATGCACAGATTTAAAACTTTTGGAACAAATATTTAATCATGGAATTCTTGATAATAACATTAGAAGTCAAGATATTTTTAGGCTTTTTGCATCAGTAAATTGTTCTAATAATTCCGCAGCTTCGCGTTTTGCTTGGAATTTTTTCAAAGATAATATTGATTTAATGACAAAACTCTGGGATCCATCTTCATCTTTGTTCGAGAAAGCTCTTTCGTTGAGCTCAAATCATTTTTGCTCCGCTTCTGATTCTAATGACTTTCAGGTCCTTTAAAATAAAACGATATTTACTTTTAGAAATATTTTTTAAACTTTCTTTTACAGAATTTCTGCAAATCTATTTTTTCTGGAAGTGTTTTGGAGACATTACAAAGCCCGATTCAACGTATAGTGGAACGAATAAAATTGAACGGTCAATTTATGAAAAATCATACACAAAATTTGCAAGAATATTTACAAGCTAATGGTTATTAAAAGTTATTAAATTATGTGTAGTGGTAGTACAATGCTTCGATCCCTCATCAAAGGCAGTCCTTTGAAACTGACTGTTAAAATTGAAAATATTTTTAATCTCTCTCTCCTTTGAGATTGACATTTTGTCAAAATATCCAAAAAAATTTCATCCATTTTTAAGAAAGAGAATGTCTGCACATTAAACGAAAACCGTTAAATTTTCTCAAATAAGAATTCTTCTAAAAATCGCCGTATACCCTTTGAAATTACACTTTTTGTTCTTTATCTTATTCTCGATCGAAGCCCTGTAATATGAGGAAATTTGCAATTTTGTTGATGAATATTTTTAATTTGTTATTTATATACATGGACCTCTGTTTAACGTTGTTTTCTCTCAATTGTTCAATTTTTAAATATCTTGTAATAAATATTGTTAAACTGCTTCTTATTTATGTTTTTATCTTTACATATTAGTTTCATTTTAATTTAATATTTTTTGTTTATAAATATGTATTTCAAATTAATTTTTAGATTTTTGTTTTTAATTCAAAAGATGAGCACAAACCGACAATATCCAGCAAGAGAAATTATTTGGTAAAAATTTAAAAAAATTTAAATACTATTTTATTTGAATTATTTGTAGTGCTTTAATGTTTTCTAATGGAGATTCAAATTCTTCTTTGGATGAGTGTCAAGATTTTGTTTACTCTACAGTTAAAACTCAGTTGAGGATGATTGTTAATAAAAGTCGAAAATTATCTCAAATACGTGGGTAAGGTTTTTTGAAATTTTCTTTGAATTAATTCGTTAAAAAATTTAGAAAAACTAAAATTGGCTTTTTGGATGTTCTCTTTTGTTTTAGGTAATTTTTTGTTTAATTTTTTAAATATTTACCACAAATAAATTTAGACGTCACCCATTGATAATTAAAAGAATGATTGCCTACATAAAGGTTAATTAATTTATTTTAATTTAAAATAATTTTAATAACAGAGAGTTGAAATTATTCCTGTACTTACTCATGCTTATGAAAGTACTCTTCCTAAAAATGAAGAAATAGTTGATGATGATTTTAATCAAAACAGTAATATTTCTGCTATTGATCATGAAGATGAATACAAAGGGAAATTGTTAGTGTATTTTAAAATAAACTTGGAAAATATATTCGTCTAATCCCTGGGCAAATGATTTCCAAAGTTTTCTTATTAAGCTATTTTCTACATTATTATAGACTAAAATATTTCCGGAGCAGTCGTTGTTAAACTGAAAATTTTTTAGTTTTCGTGGATTTTTCAAAAAGTACTCCCTGATTTTTATTTTCCGCGACATAAGTTTGGAATTTTGTAATTTGCTCGTACTCGTACTTTCGTATAGGCCTTATTTGCCCTCGTACCTGCCTTATTTTTTTCTCGTACTTCATACACAGGTACGAGTACGAATTTTGGAACGAGCTTCCAAACATTGAATTTATTTTAGACAAAAAATATTTTTCGATAATCAAATTTTAATTTCAAAATTAATTTTTTAGAAGCAAACAAGTTTTGGACGCTCTAAAAGAAATGGATGTTCTCGGCACTCTTCTTAATGAATGTTGGTTACCCGACAACGAGTGGCAAGACCCAGCAAAAATTGAAAGAATGCGTCGAATTGCTGACAGAGTTCGAGAAATGGACGGACATTTATATGATTGTTTTTCTGAAGCTAGACAAAAATCTTTCTGTTCTAAAAAAGGAAGAGATTTGCCTTCTTTGAGAAAAGGATTTCTTAAATGGATTGAGGCTGAGGATATAGAGCAGGGTGTTTCTTATTTATTTCAATTTTGTGCTATTGAGATTGTGGTGAGTTTGGCAACTAAAAAATAAAATAAATGCCTTGGGTTTAATGAAAGCTTTGGGTCAGAACCTATTCCGTCCTGTTACGTCTAAGGGTTGTCCGAGATTTAGCGATGTCGACGTGCACCAGAATAACATTTTATCCATAATAGAAATGTAACAATGGCGAGGGATTGAGGCTGGAACAGGCGAAGGAGATCAGTGGCTATCCGAGATAGATCCATCTAGACTGACTGGCTTGTATACCATAGTCACCACTACAAAACACGTCCTTTTAACATTTCAATTCCTACATATCCCAAAATCTACGAATTGTTACTATACATTCAGTTATTCCATTCATATCCTAAAATAATTAACAAATTATAATTTAATAATTTCAGACAATTCTTGTTGAAAGCGCCCTTCTTTGTAGAACAGAAGAACAACAAAAGAAAGAAAGAACGTTGGAGGGATATTCTGCTGAATTTAATGATATAAATACCCCTCTTCGTCTGTGTCATTATGAGGAAGCTTTAAAACGTAATAGAGGATGGGCATTGAGAGGGGATATTTTATTTGGAAATTTTTAACAATTTAAAGATTTTTTAAACATTTTAATTTTAAAAAATTAATTATTTTTTGTATATTTTAATTTTAATATTATTTTTATTTCATGTGTTATTTAATTTAAATAAATGTTTTTTAAATAATTAGTTCAATTTCTTTTATTTAAGGAAAAAAATAAAAAAAATAAGAAAATTAAATTATAAATATTCTTTTTGGATAATCAGAGCTTTATTTAATTGAAAATCCTTTTGTATTAAAATAAATTTTTTCTTTGTTCAATTCTTCCGGCATTCTTTTCTTAAAAATAAGAAAATATTTGTTTTTATCTTTTTAGAACAAAAATGGGATTTTTCTTAAATTGCTAAAGATGTATTATTTATTTTTTAAAAGTTTATTTTCAAATTTGATTTGTTTAATGTTTTTAATTGGTAAATAAATTTAATTTTAATTTAAAAATAATTTAATATATTATGACCACAATAAATCTTAAGGATTAAAAAGAAAATACTTATAATCTTCGAAATAATTGAAAAACTTTAAAAAAATTTCCAAATTTTCAAGTCTTTCACCATCCACTTTTTTCGTGTGAAACAACAACAAAATTATCGTGTATCAAAAATTGTAGTGAAATATTTAAACATTCACTTTCTTCAATTGCTGGTGTTGGATTTAGAACACCTTTAGATATGTTATCCCCTTTATATTCAATTATTAGGTTGTTAAATTTTAAAAATTATCTAAAATAAAAATTAGGTATAGTGCAAATAATGTTGTTGTAATTAGAAAATCAGAATGGATTTGTTTGTATGTTTTTTAGTAAATAATACATACATATTATGTTTATAAAAAATTCACTGGAGGGGAGATAAAAATAAATATGGAGCTATACATCTGTGAAACAATGTAGACCCACCGAGAAAGAAGCCCAATTCCAGATAACAATGGATTATGCCGATAAGATTATTTTTCCAAGTACAGACACAACATTTACTTTTGTAAAATATTTCACTCAAATACTTAAGTACTATGTATAATATTTCATCTCAACTTCAAATAACAATATTAATTATTACTTGCCATATATCGGGGGGAGGGGAGGGGGGGAAGTAGAAAAAAATAAAAAAGTAAATTCTCTCCGATAAAAAGAAAATTCTTTTTTTTAATTATCTGAAAGAAAATAAAAAAAATTATTAAGGTCTGTAGAAAAATTTAAATTATGTTCAGACAATTGTATGGATAACAGACAAAAAATGGTTGAATTAGCAAATGTTGGTTACTGGACAAATATATGTCAAATACTTGCTGATAAACCAAAAAGTTTTTCTTTATTTAAAAACAATTTAAATTCCTTTTAAAAGTATTTTCTGAATTTATTACTTGTCAAAGAAAACATTTAGAGGAAATTGGCAAAAAATGTAAACCTTTACCTTTAAAAGAAGAATTAACAATTAGTTTATGGCAATTTTGTAGGTAATCAAAAATTTTAATTTAAAAAATTTAAAATGGAATTTTTTTAAAAGAATAATGAATGAGTATACAAAATGTTATGCTGGAATAAAGCTTAAATGCTCAAAAAATGCAATTCAAGTAACACTAGTTAAAAAAGGAGTTTTTTTTTTGACTTTTGACAAAAACAAATTTTAGAAAATAATTTTAGTAAGGAAAAAGTTACTCCTTTACATTACTGCCAATATTTATTCTAAAAATCAGAAAAATTCCAATTTTTATTTAATAGTTTTTTAGAATTTTATTTTAATTAATAGTTAATTATTAGGTGGCGTCATAAATAAATAGTAGTTTAGTTTACATTTTTAGGATTGTAATTTTTCAAATTATTTCATTAATATTTTTTATGTTTGTTATTTTGCGTTAAATTGTTTTAACAGAAAACGGCCACTAATTATGACGCCACTTAATAATAAAGATAAAAAGTTTTTAACTTTAATAGTTCTCTCAAAATTATCAAATATTTTAAAATTTTTATTTAAATAATAATTTAAAAAGATTTATCGTCAAATAAGTGAATCTATAAATAAAGCATTTGAACGTATTAGACATATATCTAGAGAACATTTATTAATGCCGGAAGAATGTAGAAAAAGAATTTCTGAAAGTAATAAAATAATTTTAATTGAAAAATCAGAAGAAGAAAAAGAAGAAATTAAAGAAAATAATAATAATGATTATTGGAATGATTTAATTAATGAAAGAAATGTTACTTTAAAAAATAATGGAAATTGTGATTATTTGAGAATATATAATATTTTAATTGTTTTCTTTATTTGTTTAGATTTTTTAATTTAAATTTTTAAATAATAAATTTATTTTTTTACAAAAAAAGATTGTTTTTTGTGTTTAAAGAAGAAATTGAATAATAATTAGTGGAGATAAAGATAGGGACAAAAGTAACTGAATTTTTAGCCTATGCAACTAACGTTCACCTCTACATCTAATCGAAATATTTTTTTCTGGAAAACGGGATTTAACACGTTTATAGCAAATTTAAAGGGCTTTCGAATGAGCACAAAATGAAAATTTAAAACAATTTTTTTAAACAAATTTTTTGAAGTTGCTTAGTTGACTTGCTCTTTATGTCCACCACTTATTTTTCAAAACTTTTTTAACATAAATCAATTTATTTAAAATAGTTTTTGTGCTTTAATCTAAACAAAAACAACACCTGTTTCTAATTTATATATTCTTATAAATTTAGCAGCCATATGCTTAACGAAAAATTAAAAGTTTTAGGAGATGCACATTTTGATGACTCATTGAGGGGAAAAGAACACTTTTTTCCATAAAATAAATTTTTCTGTCTGTCTGTAAATAAAAATAATATTTTTTTAAATTATTTTCATAAAAAATATTTCTTTAACAAAAAAATTTGTTTATTTACAAACATTCTCCTCTCTATATTGATTCTGTTGGTCATATTTTCCAAGAAAAAGGTCAGGGGAAGGAGATGTTCGCCGTTTTATATCGATTAATTATTTGTGCAACACAAGTTAATGCTTAAAAGTTTTAGAAAATTGTAATAAATAAATAAATAAATGAGATTTTTAGTTAAAAAAGTTTTTTAAAATCCTTTAAAAAATATTTTTTATTGTTAGATATTAATCTGTATAAATGTTTGAGAAACATTCAACAAACAAATATATGTATATTATATATTTTCTGAAACTTTAATTGTTTTTCCTTTGTTTTTAAACTTTACATTAAGCATAAACAAAGCCTATAAATAATTTTTAAATCAATTTTTTACAAAAAAATGTTTTAAATTCCATTTAAATTCCAAAATTGGTTTTAAAATATTTTTTAATCAACTTATGTATCTCAATTTCAATATTGAAATTTTTATCTAAAATATGCCCGAAAAGGAAGTAAATCCCAATTACAGTAAAGCCTTTGTTACAATGACATTCTATTTTCCTAATGTACATAAGTACCTTTCAAGCTCAGTTAAATTTCAAATTTGACTGGAATGAAATTGAAATTTGATATCGAAATATTTTCTGAATTTGTGTCAATTTATCTCCAAAAGTTGACAATAATTGTATTTATTTAATTTCCAGCCAAAAATAATAATATTTTCAAAAAAGGCTTGGTGTGGGAAATGCCTTTAACAACTAATTTATTATTATTTATTTTAATATTTATTTCAATACAAAATTTAATAATTAATGGACAACTAAATAGACCCGAACCTAAAGTCCCTCATGTCGATCCACATCATTATCAACCAAGTTTAAGTGCTTGTTATGATGAATTTAAAAGACCACAAAGATGTGTTCCTGATTTTATAAATGTTGCTTTTAATTTGGAAGTTGAGGTAAATTGGAGGGGGGATTGAGGAAAGAAGGAGGGAGGATTGAGGAAGGAGAGGGGGGGGGGGAGGAAGGGAGTTTAAAATTAATTTAAAAATTTAAAGGCAACAAATACTTGTGGTGTCCGTGCCCCAACACGTTTCTGTGTCCAAACTGGCCATATGGGTAGCAACAAAGTTTGTGATGTTTGTGATGTCCGAGTTCCACAATTAGCACATTCACCTATTTATTTAACTGGTTTTTAAAATTTTTTTGTTTGAAAAAATTAAAAAATAAAGATTTTAATAACCCCGAAAACGCAACATTTTGGCAATCAGAAACGATGGCTGAGGGAATTCAATACCCCCAAACAGTTAATTTAACTCTTCGTTTAAATAAACGTTTCGATATAACTTATGTTCATCTAAAATTTGTTTCTCCACGTCCTGAAAGTTTTGTTATTTACAAAAAAGTTAAAAATACTGATGATTGGATACCTTGGCAATATTATAGGTAAATTAATTGGGGGAGGGGGGGGGGGGGGGGAATTGGGAAAAAGTTAGTATAGGGAGGAGCTTTTATATAAATAATTTTTTGATTATAAAATTAATGAAACTATGAGACTATTGCACAAATTATATATGTATTAATCATCTCAAAAGAATCAAAATTCAATATCCTGAATGAATTCTTTTATGGACATTAAATTAGAATTTTGGTATAAGTCCATATATTTTTTTAAAATGAGAGACTTTAGTGAATTTATTTTTCTCTTGTGTGGGTCAAAACTAAAATAAGTTTTAAAAATCCTTTATTAATTTAAGCGGTTCTTGTCGTTCAACATTTAAATTACCCGAGAAAGCACCGATACTTCCTGGTAACGAAGATATGGCTCAATGTACGAGGGAATTTTCTGATATTTCTCCGCTTACTGGGGGAAATATTGCTTTTTCTACTTTGGAGGGAAGGCCTTCTTCTGAAATTTTTGAAGAAAGTGAAGTGCTACAAGTATGGAAATATATTTAAATATTTCTTTGAATTATTCCAAAGCTTTATTTTAAAACCCCCTAATTTTGACTCCTCCCACTTCTAAAAAATAAAGGAGTTGGAATAATTTAGAGGTTGGAAAATGATGAAATAAAATTTTTTTATTAAATTTAATTTAAAAAGGATTGGGTAACTGCAGAAGAAATTAGAATTTGTTTAGTTCGAATGAATACTTTTGGGGATGAAATATTTGGAGATAATCGAGTATTACGTTCATATTATTATGGAATTAGTGATTTTGCTGTTGGTGGACGTTGTAAATGTAATGGACATGCAAATAAATGTACTAAATCAACGGGAGAGGGAGTAGCTCAGCAATTGGTTAGAAAAAATAAATTTTATTGACTAAAAACTTAAACAAAATAAGTAAAAATATAATTAAGTTGTTTGTGGTTAAGTGGTGTAAAAATAATTTATTGCTTGTTAATTAAAAGAAACTAATCAATGATGAAACAATGGTCATGCTAATCATGAAATGGCATCTATACGTCTTTAAAGATGCCAAAATTCCATGTTGGATAATTTTCCCATTAACTGAGATTAGTTATTGAAAAAATACATAAAGAATTTTAAATAAGGATTGTAGATTTTTTAGTTTTAATTTTCTGTCTATCCTCTCATAATTTGGAGTAACCAGATTTCTTTTTAATTAAAAAAATATTTCCTGAATTATTTAAAATCTAAATCTTTTGTTTAAAAAAGGTTTGTGATTGTCAACACAACACTACAGGCATTGATTGTGGAGAATGTGCTCCTTTCTATCTTGATCGCCCATGGCGTCCAGCAACAGCAATGGAGGCAAATGAATGTTTACCTTGTAATTGTAGTGGATTATCGAAAAGATGTTTTTTTGATGCAAAACTTTTTGAGGAAACTGGGCATGGAGGGCATTGCATTGATTGTGCTGGAAATACACAAGTACTTAAATGAAGAAAATTTTGGGAAAAAAATTATTTTTTTTTCAAAGGGTCCTCATTGTGAACAATGCCTTCCAAATCATTGGCGACATGAAAATGAACTTTATTGTCGTCCTTGTCATTGTAGTGAAACTGGTTCTATTGGGGGACAATGTGACGAGAAGGGGCAATGCCATTGCAAACCTGGTGCTTTTTTTTAATTTTTGAAAGAATTAAATAATTAATTAAAGGAGTGACTGGACAATTTTGTGATCAATGTGAATCTGGGTTTTATGGTTTTAGTTCAGCTGGTTGTAAAGACTGTAAATGTGATGTTTCTGGATCTCTTAATAACACACCAAGTTGTTCACCAAATGATGGAGTTTGCACGTGTAAAGAGGTAAAAACTGGGGAAATTAAAACATTTTAGTTAATAGAGATTAAATTGTGTTCAGACCCACTTCAAAAATTGTTTAACTCTAAAAGGAAAACATAGACAAACAGAACTTCATTTAAAAAAAAAAGAGAATATGCCTTTCTCTTCAATTTTATATATTATTTGTAGAATGTAGAAGGCCGTACCTGTTCTCAATGTAAACCTGGCCATTTCCAATTATCAGCCAAAAATCCATTTGGTTGTACCCCCTGTTTTTGTTTTGGACATTCTTCGATTTGTTCTCCAGCTGATGGATTTTATTCTGTCAATATTTCCTCTCATTTTAATGAGGATGTGGAAAAATGGACTGGGGCTTCTTCTGCTCGTCCTGAAGATGTTCAATGGGCACAATTAGATAAAGCTGCAGCTGTTAGCCAAGTAAATTAATTAAATTAATTGACAAAAAAACATTTAGACATTCTTTAAACTTTTCAGTTGGATGATTTCCCTGTTTATTTTTACACTCCAGAAAAGTTTTTGGGAGATCAAAGGCAGATATACAATCAATTTATTGAATTTACATTACGTGTACAACAGGTAAATTTAATTTTAAAATTTAAATGTTAAATAAAAGGGAGGAGGAGGAGGGAGGTAGCTTTAAACTTATAAAATTGAAGTAATTAAAAATATTCAGATTTTTTCAAACAAAATTGTGTACTTATTATCTGTCAATTTCTAATTAATTTTAGCAAAGGATTATGTACATAATTTTTAAATAAAAAATGAATAAATGTATAGAGTTAATACTCTAATGGACTCAAAAGACATTTATCTAAAAGTCGAATGAAAGACGAGAGTAGAGTAACTTACTCTGCCTCTCTACCTTTTATTCTCTTAAAATTGGAATTTTGATTTTAAAACATTTATAAATTCTTTTTTTATTTAATATTTTTGAAAAATGAGTTACAAAAATAAAAAAAATTATTCCTCTCTCTTTGCTCAATTTGAAATAATAATTAAAAGAAACATTTGCTCAATAAATGTTAATAAAAAAGATAAATATTTTATTTAATTTTTTAGGCAAATCCAGGTCCAAGTAAAAAAGATATTGTAATTGTCGGTGCTAACGGACAAGAATTAGTTTTACCAATATTTGCCCAAGGAAATCCTTTACCCAGTACAACACAAGAACAACATTATCGTTTTCGTATTCATTCCAATCCTTCACTTCAATGGAGTCCAACATTGAGAGAAACTGACTTTATTGCCGCTCTCTATAATGTTAGCGCTATTAAATTACGAGGAACATTTTCTAAGGTAAAGGAAAGCTAAAAATTACCGTATTTTCTCTAATAGAATGACAGTCATTCTATTTTTCATATACCCCAGAAAAGTGTCATTCAATTAGAGATGTCATTCAATTGGAGACTGTCACTTTATTTTTCATAGGTCAGAAATACAGATTGGATGAATCGAATATCCTATCTAATATTTCTGAATTCGAAATTTTACCGATTTTTTGGTTTTCTATAGTTTGGTTTTCGAAATTTTCGGTTTCAGGTTTTCAAAATTTTACCGATATTTAGGTTTCTATATTTGTGTCATTGAGGAATTTGGTCATGATATAGAGTGATCAGCCATTTAGAGTTATTTTGAAGGATTATATTAGGTTATGATGGACATCAGGAAATTTGTTAGGATTCGGAGGGATATTGAAGGAGTTGGAGAATATCAGGTGATTAAGAAGGTATAGTATTTGTGGGGCTGTAGATATTCGTTGGACTTAATGGGATATCAGTAAGGATATCAGTCAGGAGAATATCAAGTGATTAAGAAGGTATCCTTCAAATCCTCTATATCATTCCAAATCCTTCACTAACCCTCTTAATCCCTCTTGATCTACTAATCACTAAAACCTCCTCTAATCATTTCAATCTCTCGATATTTTCCTCAAATCCTTTAATCTCTTGATATATCTCTTTTTCCTCCCAAATCCCCTGATATCCCTCTTAATCCGCTTAATATCCCTCTTAATCCCTTCAAAAATATCACATTTATCCATACTAAAAAGGAATATAAACTAGTTAATAAAGGGGATAGAGATATAAGAGTTAGATGGTTATATTTTAAAAATGTCATTCAATTAGAGATGTCATTCAACTGGAGACTGTCATTCTATTTTTCATATACCCCAAAAAAGTGTCATTCAATTAGAGATGTCATTCAATTAGAGACTGTCATTTAATTAGAGTAAATACGGTATTTTACGATTTGAGTAATTAGAAATTTAAAAACCTTACATATTATTCATAAATACGGGAAAGTGTAATTTTACTACTAGATAAACAACACATTTTCTCGATGTCCATTATATTGGGAGTTGCTTATATTGGGTGTATATTATAGGGATTTATATTTAATTAAAATTTCTAGAAATCCTTTTTAATTTTAAATTTGTAGGGAGATGTTGGTTTTCTCTCCAATTTTTCTATTGGAACAGCAAGTCTAACACCAGCAGAATATGGGGAGACTGAATCTGCTGATTGGGTAGAACAATGTAAATGTTCTGATGCTTTTGTTGGGCAATTTTGTGAATCTTGTTCACATGGCTATAAGAGAGTTAACAGATTTGGTGGTCCTTTAGATAAATGTATTCCTTGTGAATGCCACAATCATTCTTGTAAGGAAATTTTTTTTAATAATAAAATTAAATAAGTGAATATTATAGAAAAATAAATATTAAGGGCAGTTAAACTAAAATTAAAAATTTTTGAATTATAAGAAAGTAACTATAAAACCCCAAATACCTATGTTCGTAGAGGTGTACCCCATCCCAAATAGAAAACCTTCATCCTCAACAAAAAAATTTTTTAGCTAGTTGTGATGCAGAATCAGGAGTTTGTATTTGTCAACATAACACAGCAGGAGATACTTGTGAAAGTTGTGCTCGTGGGTATTATGGGGATGCTTTGGCTGGAACACCTGATGACTGCAAACAGTTCAGAAAAATATTTTATTTTTTAAAATTTATTTTTTTAAAAGATGTGACTGTCCAGAAGGAGGACCTTGCACTATTGTGTCTGATGGAACTTATTGTACTGATTGCCCTGAAGGTGGGGAAATAAAAGAATTTTTAAATTAGAAAATATTTCAATTTAAAGGATATACTGGAAGGAAATGTGAAATTTGTGCAGAAGAATATTTTGGCAATCCATTTAATGGAATTGCTTGTCAAAAATGTGTATGTTCTGTTTTTTTAAATTTAGAAATTTTAAATTTTTTTAATTTTTAGAATTGTAATAACAATACTGATTTAAATGCTATCGGCAAATGTGATACTGTTACTGGGGAATGTAAACGGTATTATAAGAATAATATTTATAGTTGAGGTTTATTCGAGGGTGAAACATTTTTTAGAATATTTTGAGAGTTGCATAATAATCCTTGAAAATAATTTTAGTGAATTTTAAAAGTTTTTTTTTAATAATTACCTAACAGACTCTCCTAAAATGTTTATCAATATTTCTATTTAAAGTTGTATTTATCACACAATTGGTTGGAATTGTGAACGTTGTGAACCTGGATTTTGGGGAAATGCTTTAGCAGAGATTAAAGGAGATTGTAAACAATGTAATTGTTATGTACCTGGAACATTACGACCAACACATGATCATTCTCTTTTGGAATGTAGACAATCTGACGGGCAATGTGATTGCCAACCAAATGGTTTTGTTGAGACCTTTAAAATTAAAAAGGAAAAAAATAAATTTAAGTAATTGGCCAACGTTGTGATCAATGTGAACCGGGATTCTATAATATATCTTCTGGTAGTGGTTGTCATTCTTGTGGATGTGATCCATTGGGTAGTTCGGATGCTGGTGTTTGTGATTTAATTACTGGACAGGTGAAAGATTAATTAAATATTTAGAAAAGATTATCGAATTTTGCCTTATGACAAACATCAAATACTAAGGAAAATTGACCCCATTCCGAGGTAAGGAAAAATGTAAGGAAAAATTCGATCCGAGCACTCCTTTCAGATACAGCCTATTATTCTTACCTATTTTTGAAGAAGACCCTGAAAATACTGACCTTGAACTTTAATTTAATTCGTTCAATATTGATTCTAATAATAAATATTTTTCTAGAAAAAAAACTAAATAAAAGTCGAAAAATATTTTTAATTTTTTAAGTGCCTCTGCAAAACTGGTGTTACAGGCAGAAAATGTGATCAATGTGCCCCTAGACATTTTGGTTTTAATTTGGATGGATGTAAACAATGCGATTGTGATCCGGTTGGTTCTGAATCGTTGGACTGTGATACACATACAGGACAATGCCTTTGTAGACATGATGTTGAAGGGAGACGTTGTGATAAATGTTCGGAAGTGAGTTGGATTTAATTTTACTCTGAGGTCTAAATTCCAAACATCTCGGGAGGAATCAATTTATGAATAGGTATGATTGACCCTGAAAATACTGACTGACCTTAAATTTCAATTCAGATGTGATTTAATAAAAAATATTTTTTTGGTTTTTACATAATTTCTTAGAATCGTTACGATCTTCGCCGACAATGTCCAGCTTGCGATGATTGTTATGCTTTAATTCAATCTCGAAAGAATTCAATAAACGAAAGTATGGCAGGTCTTCGCGAAAGTTTGGATGAAATTCAAAATAATCCAATTACTGTAAATGATGCTGAATTTGATGATCGGGTAAGAAGTGTTAAAGAAGATGTAGACTCTCTTGTAGCTAAAGCTGGACAGAAATTTGGTAAGTATTCTTTTGTTAAATTTTCCATAGCCCTTCTCACTTTAACTGACACCCCTCAATTTTATATGCATTTAGAGAATAAACGAAATATTTTTAATTTTAAAGCTGGAAATGATGAAGCAACCCAAATCCACGTTATTAACATCAAAGAACAATTCTCCGAATCTGGAAATTTATTAGAAAATGTCCGGGATAATTTACGTTCAATAGACACAAATTCAGCAATCATTGAAGCGCAACTTGAACGTTTTGCCAAAGAAAAAGAAGCAACATCAAAAGAATTAAATGTTGGGATTAATTATGTACAAACACAGGGAGAACAACATTTGGCTAGTGCACAGGTAGTTGAGATAAGAAGTTTAATTTGAGAATCGTTACATATTTTTTGAACCGATAAACCCTTTCTGCCCCCCTCCCCGTATCTCACACACCCACGCCCGAACGTTGGGGCAACTATTTCATAGTATTATGTAAACCTTAATTCTAAAACGAAAGTAGAATTTAACCAAAAACTCCGATATTTTTAAGGAAGCAGTTGACCGTTATGGCGAAAAAAGTCAACAACTTTCTGACTTTGCGGAAGAAGCTAAACGTCTTGCCGATCAACAAGAACAACGAAAAAGAGAAATTTTCAGAATGTCAGAAAAAGTAAGGAATGGAACTAGACAAGCACTTAATGATGCAAATGAAGCTATTTTTGGGGCATCAAGTAGTGTTCAAAGAATTGCTGCTTTCCAAACAGAAGTTAATGAATTAGAAAAACGTTTAAATAGCACAAAACATTTGGCTTTAGAACAAAGTGCTGAAACTAATAAAACACATGATGATGCTGCTAGGGTTTTGAGTAGTGTGGAAAGGTGGGTGAGAGAAAAGGGTTAAATTGGAAGGATTTTTGGGTTGATTATGGCTAGCATAAGAGGAGGTTCTCTACCAAATAGAGGAGGAAAATAATGTTTATAATACTTAATCTGGTAGTTCATGACGCTAATTAAGTTTACAATATGGCCACTTACTTTAAAAAAATTTATTTAATTTTTGGAACGAGTGAATGATTCCCTGAAGGGCTACTTTCTTTTAAAAGTTTATTGTTAATTTGTCATTAATTCTCTCAAAGTCGAGTTTTTAGAAAGGCTAATTTTGCTCATCTTTTCATTTTAAAATTAAAAAATTATTTTATTCTTCATTTTTTAGTGTTCGCCTTCCAAATATTTTACCCGACTCTTTTCGTACCCAATCTGATACTGTCCATTCTAATGGGGAAGAAGCTCTTAAAAAAGTCGAATTGGGATCAACAACACATGCACAATTATACGAGGAAAGTGGACAGTTATTAATTGATTCTAAAAATCAATTGGAAAAAGTTAAAGAAAAACAGAATATTATTGATAAACAATTTGAAGAAATTGATAATTTCCATAAACGAACTCATGAAGCTTTTAATTTGGCAACAAAAATATGGAATGATGCTAAAGAATCTTATGATGCTCTTTCTGGTAATTTTTGAAAGCTTTAACTGCTCACATTTTTAATTTAATAATCTCGTTCAAATATCTGATAGTCAACAACCGAAAATTTAATTTTGAATGTTAGGTGAATATGGAGTGTAGTTTTACTTCTTGTTCCTTTTAATTTTCGGTGGTATAGTCCTTATATGTTACTTAAATTAGACTTACTTAATTAGACTTTAGAAAAGAACGGTTTAATTATTTTAAAATAAAATTTGAATTATTTATTTTTTCTAAGATTTCCACGGAAAAATCGAGCAATCCCGTTCTGACGCTTTAAATGAATTGTCTGGTGTTCAAGAAATTCAAGATGAATTAACTTCTGTTGAAGAACAAGCTAAAGAGGCAGAATTAGCTTTAATAGATATTAGACGTAATTCTGAGGAAGCAAAAAATTTTGCTGAGGAAGCGAAATTAAAAGCAGAAAATTTAGAAAAAGAATCAACAAAATTAGGAGAAAATGCTGAAGAAACAAATAAAAAATCCGAAGAAATTAAAAATTTATTAGATACTTTACAATTAGATATTGATAGAACATCTACTACAACTAAAGATTTTGAAAATGAGGTAAAAAAGAGGAGGAGGAAAGAAGAGGGAAGACGGTTCCTAGGAAATTTTCTGGATACACGGAACCGAAATCGATACGAACCGAAAATTCCCGAATACCCGGACTTTCTTCGGTTTCGAATCTTGAAAATTGTCAATATTATATTTAATTTTTATGGGGCATTTTAATTATTTCCACATAAATTCTCATTTATAATTCTTGAACTTTTATTGATAATTAAAATTTCCTTTTCATTTTCTCCCAATTTCCAATTTCCAAAATTTCCGACCTCCTTCGATTAAAATATTAAAAAATAATTTCTAAATTTTCTAGGCAAATTCTGATATGGATCGTTCTAATGAAGTTGCAAAGAAAGCAAATTTGGCTGAAAGTATGGCAAGAACTTTACAGGATAATTTGACAGAATCTGAAAAAATATTATTTTCTGCATTAAATCAACTTAGTAAATATTTAATTAAAAATTAAAGGAAAATACTTTTTTTAGATTCACTCGAAAATGTTAATGAATCCCAACTTACTGAACTAGAAACAATTTTGGAGGACACAGAACGGCAATATATTGCAAATGAAAAGGAACAAAAAATGCGTGAAAGAATGAAAAGAGTTGAACTTGATGCTTTGGCTGATAAAAGACAAATAGATTATTTAACTAAAGAATTGGAAAATTTGAGAGGAATTAGAGGTGGGTGTTTGAAACTTTCGGGTTTTGATTATATAATCCACCCCAAAAGGAGATTTTTAAGGAACAATTTCATTCCCCGAATTGTTGCTTAAAAATAATTTTAAATATTTATTTTTTAGATTCACTTCCTACTCGTTGCTACAATTTAATTAATTTAGAACAAGAAGGTCAACGATAAAATAAATAAAAATTAAAGAGCTCTGAAAAATTAATTAACACATTTATTCTATTACAGACAAATTCTCCAAAAAATTAAAAATAATATTTATTGTAAGGATGATTCACTAAAGCGTTTAAAACGTTTAGGCGGGGGTTAACGAACTAAAGGATAAAAGAGAAAGCGATAGTCGATGCCCCGGTGTCTAAACTTTTGATAAACCCTTTATTAAAATTATACCTGTGAATTTATTATAATTAATTAATTTAATTTTCTGAATTTGTCTGTGTCTTTGCTTTTCCAAAAAAATTTAATATATTTTTGCTAATTGCGGAAATTTAATAATTTTTTATCTTCTATTTTTTCAATCCCTTATTTATTTGTTAATATGTACTAGAGATGTAATTTAAAAATAAATTAAAATTTTTTTCAAAAGAAACGTTTATATAAAAATTATTTTTAATTAAAATTACATCTTTTTTTAATTATTTTTTAATTCTCAATTTCTCTCAAATGCCTTAACAGTTTTATATATTTTTACATATATATCTCTGGGATTGTTTGTTTTGTCTATATAAATTTAAGGAATGATTAATACAAAAAATATTTTCATTAAAGTTAAGCCATAATTTCCTGTCTCTCATTAATTAATTATTTTAAATACTGCCTTATTTTTTAATTTATATAAATTGTTATTGACATCCTTAAATAAATATTTTAAATAATATTTTGAAGTTTTTTTGGATAGGAGAGAAGGAGATTTAAATTTAAGACAGATTTTAACAGAAAAGGATTTATTCTAATTTTATTTTATAGTCCCCCCTTACCTACTTGATTTATTTAAAAAGGACTTCTAAAATAAAATTATTGTTCCAATTAATTTCTGGATTGAGTTTTCGACAGGGTGAACCTTTTTGGCCGATCTCGCTCCCTTTTTGCCCCTTTTTTGTGGAGCCATGCTCACTTTCGATGGTTTGGAAGGGGTCACCTTGGGTTTCTGTAAGAAAACTGTTGGGTGAAGCTAGAGGTTCTGGCACAAGAGCCGAAGCCATAAAAGTCCAATACTCAATAATGGTATAAAAGACGTGTTTGTTTTGATCCTTGTTGTAAACATTATTCTCAATTTTCTCTCAAAACAACATTTAACAATGAAATTCTTCAACAACAAAATTTTATCCTCTGCTACAATGGCGCTCGTTGTTTTTCTTCTCCTTTTTCCTCTCAAAGTCAACAACGCAAAGGAAAAAGTGAAAGAATCCGAAAGCAAAATTGTTGGCCTAGCAGAGCACAAATTGGATGAAGACAACAAAGTTATTCTTGCTGAAGGTTCTAATGTTGTCAAAACCCTTGGAGATGTCAAACATTACAAGAAGCGTTTTGCTGATCGTAGATGTGATGTTGGGTTGGAGGAGAAGGATATGTAAGGAATTTTCTTTAAAAAAATATTTTCTTCTCTTCTCTTAAGCATTATTCATTATGATGGGTCTGTAGAAGATGGTTGTACTGTTGATTTGCTTACCAGTACAAACAAGAAAAATGGTATCAAATTCAAAGTTGGAATGGATTATGAGAATGGATGTTTGACAAACTCTACAGTTGACAATTTGTGAGAAATAAATTTTTTTTTCTTAAAATTTTTCCAAAAATTTTTTAGAATTCCTTTTGTTTATGGCTTAACAAATGAAGAAATTGAAAAACATCATTCGGGGCCAATAATTTCCGATAAAGACTGTAAAGGCTGTGGAGATAAGAATAAATGTATTACAAGGACGGGACTTGAAGTTGGATGGGAAGGAACGAATGAAAGTATTTCTTTTGTTGCCAAACCAAGTAAAGAAATTTGGCTGGTTTTTCTAAAAAAAACTTTTAATTTTTAGTTGGTGAACTTCAAAATACTCTTCTTCCATTAAAACATGAGGAGAATGGAGAACGTTCTGAAATTGAGATGGAAATTAAGGAAACCAGAAAAGTACCCAAAATTTCTCTCAAAAATCTATTAGAAAAAGGATCAAAGAAGATTAATCTCAACAATGCCTTCTCTTGTCTTGAAAATAAAGAGAAAAGTATTGTTTCTCTAAACATTTGGGAAATTGAGGGAGATACAAGTCCTGATCCAGAAAAGAAGAATTTGTTTGTTTTTCATCTTCTTCCAGGACACGAAGCTGGTTGTAGTCTTTATATTAAATTTGTAAGAGAAATTTGTTATAAATTTTTTGAAAAAATTCTTTATTTTTTTAGCCTGTTAATGACTTTGCTTTGCTGACTATAGAAAGCAGTGAAGGGGGAAGTACTTCTACTACACGTAGTTCTTCATCAAAAATCTTTTGGATTATTATTGCTGTCACTGTATTCATTGTTTGTCTTCTATCAGTTTTGGCAACTGTGTTGATCTACTTCATTTGTAGAAAGAAAAGTTCAAAACCAAAAGAAGAAAACAAAAATGTTTCTCCATATTCACTTGCAAAGAAGCCTTCAGATCCAAAATTGAAAGAACCAGTAAAGCCAAAGCCAAAAAGAAGAGTCAAAACAGAAGATAAATATGAGACAATCACTACAAAAATATCTCTCCCAGCTGTGAATACAAAGAAAAGAGGACCGAAACCTGGAATCAAACCAAAAACAGATATAAAACCCGGCACAAAAGCAGGCAAAATAAAAACTATTGGACCTACTCAACGTACTATGGAGGTATCGAAGATGACTCAAATGGAAAATGATGAAGACCCTGTGCCGGATAATGTTCAATAAAAAAATAAATAAAATAAATATTCTAATAATTTCTATATATAAATTGTATGTATTTTTGATTATTCTGTAGGTATATATAAATGTGTATGTACTCCATCTGTATATTTAAGAAGCTCAGTTAATTTTGGCTAATTTAGAGTAAAAGATATGAAAAGGCACAATTATTTGGATATTTTATTTTCTAAAAGCTTTTTAAAGATTAGAAACTAGTAGCAAATCTTTGCCAAAACTAGCTGGGTTTATGTTTAGTATCTTTTGTTTTTCTTTTTTGTGGTTAGATAAAAATATTTTTAATAAATTGGTTATTTATTTAAAATTATTTTAAAATGATTTCTGTATTTAATTAATTTATTTCCGTTTCCTGAATATTCTAACAAAAATGGAAATACTCAAAATTTTATTTCATAACTTATAGTAGTCTTAAATTATTAAATATTTTAAATAATGTATTTATTATATCCTCCTACTTTTCACTTTTTTTGAAAGAAAATTGTTGATGTTTCCTAATTTTTTTGTATTGAAAAGAAGGGATAATGGAAGTAAGATATATATTTTAATATAATGGAAAGGATTGTTATAAATAGTAGGGGAGTAGTAACCACCAAGTTAATTATACTTTAGAGGAAATGGACAGCTGCCCATATTTTTATTTAAAAGACACCAAAAAATTATTTTCTAACAGAAAAATATTTTTGGGCCAATTTCGCGCATTTTCTTATTTCTTTTAGGTCAAAAATATTTTCAGTTTTCATCGTTTAAATATTTTTATATTAATTAATGTAGTGAAGAGTAATTGAATAATTTTAAATAAAACAATTAAAAATTAAATTTTCTCCTATTAAAAAAAATAAATCTCGATATAAAGAGGGAGACTTTAAATTTATTTACTTTCTCCTTTAATAAGTAATATATGTTGCTTTATATCTTAATCAACGTGTATCCCATATTGCCAAGTCTGTTCTCATAATTATTGAATTATCATCAAAAAACAAATTAAAAATAAAGTGATAAATATAGAATGGAAGTTGGAAGTGAAATTCAGAATCCTAGTGGATATACATACATTACCTAAAAATAATAATGACGATAATTATGTATGTAAAAATAAAATAAAATTCATTCGAATAAATAATTCCAAGTTAACCTTCTTTAAAAATATTTTTTGTTGTTTTAAATAAAAGATTTGTGTTTAAATATGTACACCTGCTTTTTTACTTTTAAATCGCTCTTGCCTCTCGAGAAAAGGCTTAAGAAGGCGAGAAACCTTATTTTTAGGGGCGGCCACTCGACAGCTTAGACGATAATAATCACTTTACGGTTAGAAAAGATTTTTAAAAGAAGAGGAATATAAAGAGTTAAGAGGAAGAAGAGAGGAGAGGGTTAATATTTTTAAAAAGTAAGTAGCCAATAAAGAAATAATAAAATGTGGTTTTGAAGAAAAATAAAAGAAAGATTTATTTAAATTTTAATTTTATTAAATTAAAAAAAGTATTTTCAACAAAGTTATCAAATGTTAAATAAATAATTATTTTTATTTTTAAAGATTATTTTTTTATAAAAAAAATTAAGCGCCTGCAAACTAAAAAAGGAAATATATAAATTACATTAATTATTAATTTGACCTTTTTTAAATTAAAATAATTAAGTAATTTATATTTACTTTTTATTCAAAATATACATATTTATTTGACAAAAAAATAATTAAAAATATTAATTTGAATGTTTTTATTGTCTGTTAACTTAAAATTTTAGATTATTTTTTCTTAAAAAATCAAAAATAATTTTTTCATTTAAAAATCAGTTTCCCTTTATTTTTATTTTGCAAAAATATTTTAAAATTTCTTACAAATAAAATTTAAAAAATTTCTAAACTTTTATTTTTAATGTTAAAAAATATTTTAGAAAATCTTCTTTATTTATTTGTTCTCAATATTGATTTCAGAATTTATTTAAAAATAAATATTTAAATTTATTTACTACTAAATGGCTTCTTATTTTCCATCCTTTGTTATTATTAATTAAAATTTTGTGTTTTGATAATTAAAAACTTCTAATTAAAAAAATATTTTTAATTAATTGGGAAATTGGAAAGTGAACGAAGAAATAAAGAAAATAAAGGATTTTGTAAAAATTTAGTTTTTTGGGGGTATAAAATCAAAAAATTTTTGGTTGGGCTTAGAGATCTCTGAAATAATAAATTTACGAACCCAAAAAAAATATACAAAAACTGTACTTTTATTTAAATTTAAATAAAAAATAAATTCTTGTTGGATTACCGTACATCTTTAAATAATTTTAAAATATTTCTTCTTTCCATTTATTAACACATATAGAAAAATTGATGGTTGGCATTTTAGGCGGTGGAAACAATTTTTCAGTTATCCATTAGTAAAATTAAAAAATCTTTTTTTTTACTTCTGATTGTTGGCATTTTAATTATTTATTTAAAACATCCTTTTGCTTTTCCTTAAAAAAATAATAAATCGATAAAAATAAAAAAATATTAGATTTAAATTTAAAAATTTGTAAAATACAGATATTTAAATTTTTAAGGATTATATTTATTTTTGTTTTTCAAAAAATATTTATTAAATTAATTTAAAAATACAATATTTTTTTAAAATAAAGTTTTTGATTTCTCACCTTTTTTTAAAAAATTTAATTAAAAAATATTTTTCTTCTTTTTCTGTAAAAAGTTTTTTCTTTGTTTATTTGTTTCCCTTTCTTGTTTTTTGATTGTTTGATTGTACAGTAATTTAATTTAAAGTTTAAAATTATATTTTCAAATTTATTTAAAAATTATTTTAAAAAGCAAGAAAAAGTTTATATGTAAATCTTAATTTAAGTAAATTTAGTTAATTAAACTTCTAGATATTTCTAATTTTGGGAGCACTTCCAGTTTCTAATAAACTACTTAATAACTTTTTAAATTCACCTTTTCTTAATATAATTAAAAGTTTATTTTAAAATAAAATAAATACTAAAAAAATTCACAAAAATTTTTAACTAAAATATTTTCCTATCAAACCCCCCCCCCCCCCCCAACCCGCCCATATATGTATCCAACAATTTTTCTTCAGTTTTTTACAGCCTGAAAGACATGAATAAGAAAAATAAGATAGGAAAGGAAGCCTTCCTTCCCTCAAAGACACGCCCTCCTTTTCCTCACTTAACCCACCACTAAACACCCCCCAAAAACGATTTTTAAGTCAGCCGACCATTTTTTATCCTTTTTTGTATATACATACGTATCTTTTTTTTGATACTTTATTTATTACATTCTTTTTACTCATCTTTACATCTCCTTTTGCCCACCTTTTTATTTTAAAATATTTTTACTCTAAATAAATTTTTGTATTTCCAATTTCCTGTTATAAATATTTTTAATAAATTAAATAAATATCAGATAAACATATTTAGATTAAATTAGGAATAAAATGACTAAATGGGGGCTGGAAAAATTTAAAGTAAATCTGTTTACTCTGGAAAGTAATTTTGATTATCGTAAATGCTAAAATAATTACCCTCTCTAATAATTACCAACTAGTTTTTATGCAAACTTTAAAGATATTTAAAAAATTATTATCATATTTAATTATTGGAAAATTTTAAGCCTTAATATCAAAGAATAAATCAATTTCGCCTCAATTATATTGAGATATATCCCAAATCCAGCACATCCTCCCTAATAATTACACTCTCCCGCACGAGATTGAAACAATAATTACCCAGGGTGATTAGTTCAACATTTACGGTATATTAGTTTGATTATATTTATATTAATAAATATATCATTTTTTAAGATCATCCTCCCTAATAATTACACTCTCCCGCTCTCTCTCTTATATTTGGATTAGTTTATTAATTTTTATCCCTTCTATTAACTTTACACTAACTAGAAGGGGTTTTACTACTTTTTTATCACTCCTTATTTTTTTACTTGACTTTAAACAATAAAATTGAAAAAATTCTCTATCCGATTTTGACTTTTTAAATATTTAAATTTTTAAAATTAAAAATATTTTTTAGCTCTTTCTAGTCAAAAATGTTTACAGCTTCCCCCACTTGACGATTTTAATGTCCATAAGGTTTTTACTGCGATTTTGGATATCCTCCCCTGTCAACATGGCACTAACTAGAAGAGGTTTTTACTACTTTTTTGGCCATTTAAGAGAGGTATATAGATAGATAGTCTCCCCCTCTCTCCCCTCTTTTTTTTATATTTTTAGGTTTGTCATCTTCCCTTTTTTCCTCTCGAAAATTTTAATTTATTCTTTCCTCCCCCCTTCCCCACTTTCCACAAGTCCCGTAGGGTGTAAGCATTAAATTTTTAGAGAAAATAAATACTACTAGAAACGTTAGAAACTAAGCATTTTACCACCCCTTTTCCTTTTTTTACTTGACTTGGCCCTCAAAAAATAATTCGGCACATCCAATATTATTTTTAATATTTTTTGGATTCATTCAAAAATATTAATAATTCCCGATTTTCACACTTAAAAATAATTTAGGTATAAGTATTTTTAAATAAAATGTATTTACATAAAAATAAAGTTTTTAATATTTTGTCTAGAAATGCCTAGTTTTTTTGTTTAAATTAACAAATTTATTTTATTTCCAATTGTTAGCATTTCCAATTTATTTTTTAAAAATATTTTTAGATTAAAAAAATAAAATTTAATTTTCTAATCATTAAATGGTAATAGAAATACCAACAAATTCACAAACAACATCAGGAAATCCATCTCCTAATAATTCATTGAGGAATTTAGAGTCAACAACTTTACAAGAAAGGTAAAGAGATAGAGAGAATAATGACTGTAAATAAATAAATAAATTTTTGTAAATTAAAAAATATCTTTATATTTAAACTAAATGAAATAGAAAAATTGAAAATTTGAAAATTATTATACCAAAAACCCCAAATCTGGCCTTATATTTTCAAAAAAATAATTTAAAAATAACCCCCTTTTTTAAGTAAAAACCCTTCTGCCTCCTCCTCCTCCTCATCACCTCCCCAGCCCTCTACTTCTTTATCATTTTCTTTGATTATGGATGAACAAAAATGTCAAGATCCCTCTACAAGTAATCACCACAACCAACAAATTAATAATTTAGATTTAATTAATTGTTTTAATAAAAATACTTCACAAGAACAACAAAATAATGAAAATAATAAAGAATTATTTGGTTGGTTGTTTTATTTGAAAAAAATAAAAAACTTGCACGGATTTTTTTTAATTTTTAAAATATTCACATTTTATTATTTCTTTTCTTTTAAACAATCATTCTCTTTAATTTTCAAAAAAACAAATATCTATACTTATTATATATTTATTTCGGCCCTATCTGAAAAAAGGTCGGTAATCGTTTTTTTTATTACTTTTTTCCATTACTTTTTTCCTTCCTTGAAATGACAGAATGGTCAGCATTTTCCTCCTTGTTAAACTCCAATAAATTTGCCTGTGGCATAATCAAATGAGAGGACAGAAAAATACACGCCGGACGAAAGACGGACGAACTCGGACAGACAAAACACGGACGAGCACGGACAGACAAACACGGACTCGGACAGACAAAACACGGACGAGCACGGACAGACAAAACACGGACGGACACAGACAGACAAAACACCAGACAAGCACGAACGGACACGAACAGAAAACACTCGTGTTTTGTCTGTCCGTGTGTGTGTTTTTGTGAATATGCCACAGGTAAAAAGAGTGGAATTGAACGAGGAAGAAAAGACTGACCATTATTTATAATTAAGGAAGGAAAAAAGTAATGGAAAAAAGTAATGAAAAAAAAACGATTACCGACCTTTTTTCAGATAGTGCCTTTATTTCTCTTTCCTTTATATATCCGGCTGTATTATATGTAGAAGGATTTTTGAATTATTTTTTGTGGCCAATGTGATTTGCATAATCGTGCCATTTTTCGCTCATCAATAAAAAAAAGAGGAAAAGCTTTTTTTTCTTATTTTTTCAAAGGATTATTTGGAGTATATTTATTTATTGAGTAAAAATTTAAAAAAGAAAAGATTTAAAAAAATAAAGAAAGAAATTTTTTAAAATTTTTGTGGGTCTTCCTTACTCCCCCTACTTTTAATAAATATTTTGCCATTATTTTAAAAGTTCGATTTAAATATTATTTGAAAATATTTTTTTACTTTTTAGATGAAATAAGTCCGAATTTAATTTTAAATTAACTAATTAATCACAAATAAATATTAAATAATTTAGACAGGTGAAAATATTTAAATAAAAAATTTATATTTTTTATTTAATAATTTTTTATACCCAGAAATCTCAATTTTTAATAATAATTAAACATATTTTGTTATTTTTTTCAATAATTTTTTCCCAACTTGAGCATATCAACTGTCACAAAACTGGTGAGAAAACGGCACCGTCTGTCGGCATTTTTGCTCTTAAAATTTTTTTTGTATTGCGCAGCGGCACTCCAACTTATAAATAAATAAACATGCTTTAAAGCGGAAAATGTTTTATTAACAAAAAAATTTTTCTGTCATTTAAAGGGTTTGCGCGGCATTTTTATAAACAAAACGTTTCCCACCTGTTGGGACTTTTATTTTTAAGTGAAAAAATATTTTAATTTAATAAAAAATTGTTTTAACAAATTTTTATATATTTATTTTTATTGGCAGGCCGCGATTTTACGTATACCCTTCATTTTTATTTTAGGTACACATTTTGAAACTTGGTTGGTCATTTAGCATAGGAGAAGGCACTAGATCCCGCCGTTACGTTTATATTTACATATCGGTCTCCCTCAATACATTCTTAGATTTTTATATCAAACCCTGATAGTCCGGTAATTTCTGCTTTTTATTATAATCATTGGAATCATAGAGAGCCCTTTTTAAATCATTTTTAAATTATTTTAAATTAATTTTAAGTGAGTCAATATAACTAGGCTTATAGACAATTATTTTTAAAATAGTAGGCATAGTATCACAAATTTTAATTAAATACTCCCAATATTTCCTTAAAGAATTATTTTTATTTTTTTAAATAACAAAAAATTCCAAATTTCCTTATTTTCTCCATTTTTACATAAATCTTTACACAAAAAAATGAAGAATATTTTTTATTCTTATTTCAATGCCGTCTAGCAACGAAAGCAATTAATCACAATTTTTCTTTCAGCTTTTTCATTTAAATATAAAATCAACCGTTTTTTGTATGGTTTTCCTTGAATATTTTAATTCTATAAATTACTACCTAAAATAAAAACAAAAGATATTTTTAGGCGTTGATTTTGAATATTAAACATAAAAAATATCTAAAAAGGGGGAAAATCTAAATTTTGGACAAAAAATTTTTAAATCATAGGATTTATAATTAACGATTAATTAAATTTTATGATGGGTATGGTATACCTTGTTTTTTTCTGTGATTTTTTACCTAACTTATAAATTGGTGAGACTATTGGTAAGTCTCACCCAAGACTTTTTAGGTGAGGGGGGGGGGGTCTTGTCTTAGATTTGATTTCGAATCCTAGAGAATTTCCGGTTTTGGAAATTCCTGAATAGAAAATATTTCTTTCAAAAAGTACCTAAATTTTGTCTTACAAACCTAGAAAAATACTTTTGTGTCTAATATTATATTTTTAACTAATTTTACAGAATTTTTTTTCTTAAACGACCTTAATTTATTCTACAGTTTCGTTTCTCAAAATTTTAATTAAAAGAAGAAATTTTTTTTCTATATGTATTTCTCTTCAACATTTCTTTTATTTTTTCCCAATTAATTTCCTCTAAATATCCAATCACAAAAACTTCTGTAGATTAATTTAGAATTGCAATTTTTAATAAAAAATAACTAAAAACGTTCATTTATTTTTTTCTTTTAGGAAGGAAAAAGAAATAAAAATACCTCATTTCTTTCTTTAATCTTTTATTGCTGAGGAAATTAATAAATTGAAATTTTTTTATTTTTTTACTCAGCATGAGTCTCAATCTTTTTTTCTTTTTCTAATCACTTTTTTTTCAAAATTTTCCTTTATTTTTTTTTATTTTGAATTATTTCATCAATAAATGTTCTTTTTAAAATAATTTTTGTAAATATTTTATTTATTTTGTTGCTTTTACAAAAAAAAGCCGGATGTAAAATAAATGAAAAAAACTTGAATTAAAAATTTTGGGGGAAAAAGGAAACGTTGATTGGTTGGGTACTGTAGTTGTGGGAGAGAGAGAAGAAAAGTAAAAAGGTTATGTAGTTGCGTTTGTTAAGAAAAAGAGGAAAAAATAATTTAAAAAATTTTAAATTTTAAAGTAGTAATAAATAAGTTTTATGTAAAATTCTCCAAAATTTTTAATCATTTAGATTTAGTAAAAATAAACTAATTTAATTTCTCATAATTTACTCAGATTTTTAGAATAAAGTTGTCCTTATTTCCTCTAATTGAATGCCCGGCAATTTAATTTTAAATTATTCTCTAAAAGGGCCTTTAGGTATAATGTATTAGAGGGGGCATTAAACTTGAGGAGGGTATCATATTAGAGGAAATACTTTAAATTTAATTATAAACATATTGAAAATATTCCCGTTTTTTTGCAAAATAATTTTTATTATTTTTTTCAAAAATAATTTTATTTTTATTTTTTCTTTCCAATTTTTAGCCAATTCAACATTTTTATTCAAAACTTGTCATTTACTTTTTTTTTATAAATTCTCGGTTTTCTACAATTTTCCGGTTGAGTCAATTTAAAAGGGCAAATGAAATTTTTAGAAAAAAAATAAAATAAAAATTCTTCTTCTTTTCTTTCCCTCCTTTTTATTAACCAGTCAGGCGCTTGTCCTTGTTATGTGCTTGAAAAGAATTATCCACCCTTTCCCTATTGGTTTATTCCCGCGGGATTGAGACATCCAAAACCAGGACAAGAAAAAAAAGTGAAGATGAAAAGAAATGAGTAAAAAGTAAAAACGGAAATGAATTGTAAAAAAGAAGTAAGGGGAGGGAGGGGAGGGAAGGGGGAAGAAGGTGGAAAATTTAATTATAAATAGAAATATATATTTCTTAAAGAAAAAGTTGGTTAATATATTTAATTAGAAAGTATTAAGGATGGGGAAAATGTTGAAATTGAATTTGAAGTTGAAAATTAAAAAATTAGGTTTACTCAAAGAAAACTTTAGCCGAACTTTGAATTTGGCATACTCAAAATTATTCGATTGATTCTAGAAAATAGTTAAAAATGAGGAAAATGAAGGAAAATACAAATTAATTATTAATTAAAAAATAAAATTTAAATATTTAGGAAAAAATTAAAAAATATTCCTTCATTTTTAAACCTTTTATAAACCCAACATTTTTATATAAGGGCTTCTTTATTTCTGCCCGTTGAACCTAAATATAAATGAATTTAATGTTGGCACACGGAAATAAATAAATAAAAATATTTTTTGGTTAGCCCTTTATTTTATTTATTTTTCTGTTTTCCTTTCTCAATTTTCACACATTTTTGACCCCCTCCCCCAATCCACCGGGAAATTGGTGTGCGCAAAGAGGCGGTAATATTAGAATAAAAAGCAGCCGCTCTATTGTGTTTTTAAAAGAGGAAGTGGAGGATGAAAAATAATAGGGAAAGAAGAGGGGGGAAGGGGGGAGGGAAGGAAGATGAGTAAAGCTTTAAGTATTGAATTGACTATAAAGCATTAAATAGAGGTGCCAAAAAAGCTTTTAAAAGGGAAAAATTAAAATAGGTAAATAAAAGAGAAGAGCGGGGGGGGGGGGGGGGGTTGAATTAAAATTATAAGAATATTGTTGTTAAATTTAATGGGAACTGAAGCTCATTTTGTGATATTTTGACAGTTTTTAATTACCGTATTTTTCCCAATAGAAGCGCACGTCCCATTAGAAGCGCAGTCTACGAGGAGTTTGAAAAATACAAGCGCAGGTCCCATTAGAAGCGCACGTCCCAATAGAAGCGGAGTCTACGAGGAGGTTGAAAAATAGAAGCGCATGCGCTTCTATTGGGAAAAATACGGTATGTAGAAATGCCAAATTTATTTTAAATCTTTTAAAAATCATCATTTCATAAACTATTCAAATTTTTTTGCCAACTTACTTGAGTTTTTCTTTAGAATCTTGTCTAAATTAAATTTAAATTTTATTTATACTACTTACCCACTCTTTACAAGTATTTTTGACTAAATTTAAAATAAAATAATTTTATTTAAATAATTTTAAATATTTAATTTATATATTTTAGAAAATCTAGAATACTGTTTATGTTCAAGTTGTGGATTGCCCATTCAAGATAGATTTATATATAAGGTTTTTATTTAAATAATTATTAATCATCTTTGGATATTTCTGTCTTGAGATACAAATTTTTCAGTTTATTAAAAAATTTCTTTTTAATTTCTTTTAATAAGACCAAAATTTGAGAAAAAAGATCTTTTAATATAAAAATATTTAAAGGTGCTAGATTCCCAATTTTATCACGAAAAGTGCCTCAATTGTTCAGTTTGTAGACAGCCCTTCCCTTCAGGAACTTGTTTTAGCAGAAATTCTCTTTTATTTTGTCGAGAACATTTTCTAAATACTTTCGGCCCAAAATGTTCTCGTTGTGCAGCCCCAATTGACGAAAGAAGTATTGTAAGAAGAGCAAATCAACATATTTATCATTTGGATTGTTTTCAATGTGTTGTTTGTAAAGTAGAAAATTTAAAATTAAAAATTATTAAATTTTATTAAACTTAATTAACCAAGAATGCTGCCGTACTGCTTCCTGAAATTTTTTTTGAAAAATCGAAAATTTTTTAAAATTTAAATTGTCTAGACTTAAATGTTTATATAAACCATCCATCCGATATTGCCTCTGTCTCTAACAATTAATCAAAAAAAATTCCTAAATTTCCGGAATCAAAAATTCCTGACGTTTTTGGGTGGGAATGTCTTTGGGGTGGTTTCCGAAGTCAAAATTTATTCTTATAGGTCGGAGAGATAAAAATATACCAAAATTGTACATTATTTTCTTCTCTTTAAATTCATAATTTAAAAAAATAATTTTTTCACAAAATTTATTTAATTTTAAAGCGGGAAATGAAAACTGGTGATCAATTTTATCTTATTCCAATGGATGGTAGATTAGTTTGTAGACAAGACTTTGAAACTGCCCAAAAAGGTATTTTAAATTAAAATTAATTTAAATTAATTATTTTTTGTTTATTTTAATCTAAAAAATATTAAAGAATTAAAATAAAATCTGCCATTAACATTTAAATTTTTCTCTTAAATCTTTTAATCTAAAATATATATATTAAATATTTATTCATTTCTGACCTTTTTTAAAATGTAAATACTGCAAATAATTTTAATAACTATTTTTGCATATTTAATTATTTAAAATTTTATTTAATTTTAAAATTAATTTTTATATTTTAAAATAAAATAATTATTAAAATATACTAAATATAATAGTGACGGGATTAAGAGAAATTAATGATATACAGATAATATTTTCAATAAAGCCCCAATCTACTTCCGGATCCGGCTCCCTGGGCCGTAGTCATGATTTGAAACACAAACAGCCACAAAATATCTATCCAGAAAAGGTCTCAATTGCCAATTTATTCTAAGTTACGCAAAAATCCGCTTATTTTCTTTCATTCTTTCAACTTTTTTTAATCTTCAATTATCAAGCCGTCTTTATATTTACTACACAAAAATATTTACTATGTATTTTTGCAATAAAAAAATTATTATTTTTTATTTTAAATTACTTCCCAAACTGTTAAAAACTTTTATTTTCTTCCCCCTCCATAATATCCAAAATATATACAATTTTTCCTTTGCAAATGGCTTCATTTTTTTTATTTTTTTCCTTCACCCTTTTTATATTAAAGCCGATTTGCGAGAAAAATTAAAGAGTTTTTTCACCGGAAAATATAAAAATGATCGAAAAAAGTACAAAATTTAAAAAATTTAACTAATCGGATTTAAAATATTTTTTATTTATTATTTTAAAGTTTGGATATTAATTAAAGTTTGTGGGGAAATATTTTTGTTTGGCATAATTTTGACATTTTAAATTGATTCATAATTTATTTGTTAAAATTAATTGCTAAAACTTTATTGTTATTCTAAACTTTACTATTATTCCAGATATATCCACGACTTTATATAAAACAAATAAACTTTCAGGTGTAGGCCAGGGGTTATAACCTTTGGTTATAACCTTTTTATTCCCTTGTGGGGAATTTCAAGGGGTTTATAGAATTAGGAATTATATAACAAGAGTTGAACGGATAGCGGGGATTTGAAGGGACGCTAAAGGATACTACATACTATCTTTCTTAACAGTATATGATATGTCAAAAAATTTCAAGGGATGTAAACCTTTTAAGCTTCTACCACTAATTCGCTTTTATCCACCGATATCCCTCCATGTTACTCAGAAATAATTAACTAATCTCTACTATCCCAAAGATCCCCGATATCCTTGCATATCTTCAATACCCTTATCGCTTCCAATCCTTCTATATCCCTTCATGTGGACTTAACTGACTCTCGCTATAATCCAGTTAATCCTAAATACACCTTGATTCTAAATATCCCTTTGATCTAAAAAACTGACAATAAAACTGAATAAATATTTGTGGGTCTTTTGTCTGTGGGTATTCTGTCCTTGTGGGTCTTCTGTCTGTGGGTCTTTTGTCTGTGGGTATTCTGTCCTTGTGGGTCTTCTGTCTGTGGGTCTTTTGTCTGTGGGTATTCTGTCCTTGTGGGTCTTCTGTCTGTGGGTCTTTTGTCTGTGGGTCTTCTGTTCTTGGGTCTTTTGTCTGTGGGTCTTCTGTCCTTGGGTCTTCTGCGTCGACACGAAAAAAATTAAATTTAGTACTTCATTTTCTCATCTTACTATTATACTAATTTCCATTAAAAACAAGTCAAAAAAAGATTAAAAAATAAAATAGTCTTTTATTCATGTCTGTTCTTGAAATCCTTAATATAAATAAATGGATGTTTTAAATATAAATTATTTTTATATTAATAAATATATGTATGTTTTAAAATAATTAAATTTAATTTTATTAATTATTAATAAAGATTTAGTTTGGAAATTTAGAAAGATATACAGTCTGTTGCAATAAAAAAGTTTTAAAATTTTGCGATTTAACAGCGAGGCGAAGCAAAATTAAAATTCACACACCCTTGATCATATACTTTTGCACCAGACTGTATTTGTTTTATACATATTTAATTAATTATATTCACTTATATAAATTTTTCCATTAAAATTCCTCGTTTCTCAGCTAGGATTGAGACACTCAAACATTTATAAAATGGAAAAAAATATTTCTATTCATTTAAAAGTTCAATGATCTAAACTCTAAACAGCTTATTTTTATTAAAATAATATTTAACATTCATCCATTCATTCATCATTTCTTTTAATTTTTTTTAAATTTAATTTTTTAAAAAGATTAAAAACAACTAAAATAACTCATTTTGTCTTTAAGTAGAAAATAATAAACGGGAAGATAAAAAGATATACTGTATTTACTTTAATCACTAAAACATAGCCATTAGATGCAGACATAATTAATGGCCGTTTTTTAATTTGGATTTTTAGGATTGTTTTTTCAGAAAATTTTCTTTTATTAATAATCATTCGTTAGTAATTTAAGTTAGGTTGTGATCAAAAATATCAAAATCTTCGTAACCATCGGATACGAAGATTCGTAACAATATTATTACACATTTTGAGCAAATGTGTAATAATAATATTGAGTGTAAAATATATCATTCAAAAACTCTTTAAAATTAATAAAAATAAAAAAAATTTTGTAAAAAAACCCCATCCTAAAAATTTAATTTAAAAATGGCCAGTAATATTTAAAATATTTTTATTATTTAGATACTTTTACAAAAATAATTTAAAAAATAAATTTCCGGTTATTAATTTTTTTCTAAATTATTTTAATTAACAAACAAATTCTAAATTAAAAAATTAAAAAAAAATTAATAAACAAACTTTAATATATTTAAATAAAAATAATTCGCAACTGCCAATTAAATAAAATAATCCAATAGAGACACTTTAAATCCATTTTTTCCCTTGACGTTAACAAACAAACAAAAACACATTTTTAACAAAAACAAAGAAAAATTAAATGTCTCCTTTTAATAAAAGATTAAAAAAATTTGATATTAATTTAATAAAAATAGAAATAAAAAAATTTATTTATTTAATCCCTTCGAGACGTTAAATTTTTTGTTTAAATACTCTTTAAATTAAATAAATAAACAAAAATAAATATTTTATTGAGAAATTAAGGATAAATATTATTTTATATTTTTTAAATTAAATTATATAAAACATCATAAAAATATATATACTTAATAAATATATTTAAAGTATGTAGTATTCAAAGGATTTTTTAAAATATTGGAATATATTTAAAGTAGAGATTGAGGAAGGGCCGATTTTACTTGGGTTGTGGGGAATTTGTATTATTCGGGGAAGAAGGACGGGAGATCTCCAGCAAGCTTCCACATGGGAAGTGAATTGCTCGGGAAAATTCAATTCCTTAGAGAACGGGAATCGAGCACTAATTTAAGGATACATACCATAGTACTGCCCCCTTAAATAGTACTGCTCTTTATTGGATTATTGAGAAATAGTATTGCCGGCAGTACTATTATCAGGAAATGTGGTATATTCAATTTTTATTTCATTTAAAATTAAAGAATAAATTTATTAAAATTTCTTTTCACCTTTTCACAAATTTAGAATATATAATTTAATAAATACTTTTAAATTTTAAAGAATCAGCAGAAATGGATTTGGGCAATAAACGTCCAAGAACAACAATTTCAGCAAAAAGTTTAGAAATGTTGAAGCATGCATATCAATGTAGTAATAAACCTGCTAGACATATTCGGGAACAATTAGCTAGCCAAACTGGTTTGGATATGAGGGTTGTTCAGGTTTGGTTTCAGGTATATTTAATTAATTTTGAAATAATTAAATTATTTTTTAAAGAATCGGCGTGCTAAGGAGAAACGTCTAAAGGTTAGGGTAATTTTTATAAGTAAAAATAAATTTTAAAAAATACCTTTGTTCTCCAACTACATAAATGTGGGGGCAAAAAACAGAGGATAAATTCATACAATTACTCTAACTAAATACACTCAAAATAACCTTAAAAATTAACCAAAAAATATTCCTTTAAAGAAAGACACGCATCGTCGTTATTTATCAAATAATCAAAGCGACCAACACTCTCCAGATTGTTTCAGTATAGATATGAGAAGTAATGGGAGAGGTTGTGGAAGTGGTCCTAGTTCTGTCCCTTCATCTATTGGATTACAAAATTTATTTGGAAGGAATGGAACTATAGATTCTGATTCTGGAGCATCTAATAATGATGCTGAAAGTCCAATTTATAGTAAAAAATATTTATTTTTTAAATTAATTTAAATTTAAATAATTAGGTATATACACAAATCCTTCAGAAATTGATGTAGATGGAAGTGGAGAATTTTGCCGTAATATTAATTTCATTTTAATTAAAAAATATTTTTTATCTTTTTAGAAGATCAACAAACAACATTAGATGGAGAACAACAACAAAGACAACAACAACATTACCATAATCAACAATTAAATGTCGATTCATTCCCAACAGGAATTGTTGTATCAGAACAATCAAAAACTGTAATTATTTTTGGGAAAAAATTATTTTAATATTAAAATTAAATTAAAAATCTAAAAAATTTAAATTTTAAAATTAACTTTATTTATTTTTTACTTTTAAAGAAATCTCTCCAAAATATTTTTTTAATTTTAATTTTTAGCCCCAACCACCTCAACAGCAACAACAACTTTTTTCATTTGAACAACAATTAAATATTTCAACAACAAATCAACAACAACAACAACATTCTCAACCATCTACCCCCCAACAATTAAATAATCCAAATCAACCAATTAATAATAATTTAATCTTTTCACCTCCAATTACTTCAATTAATTGTTCACAACCTTCACAAGCAGCTTTGCTAGCTGAACAACAATATTTACTTGCTGCTGCTTTTGGTAATTAATTAATTTTTAATTCTTCTAAAATATATTAGAAGATAGTTTGATAAATAAATAAAACTAAAAATTGTTTTCTCTCATTTCCTGGTTAAACAAAACTCTAAATATATCACAGCTGCTATCCTAAAAGAAATAATAATGGAACACTTTGTTTTTATGAATGAATCCGTAATTAGGGTACGACATGGTTATAATAAACTGGTCTGACTGCCGTTGAGCTCTAATAGTAAAAATTATAGATATTGATCTATTTAGTGATTTTAGCTGGCCCTATAAATTATTATTGTGACTTCCTTCCCTTAATTTTCTTTTTTTCCTTAAAGATTTTCTTCTATTCTTGATTTAAAAAAGAAATAAAATTTTAATTATCTAAATTTAATATGTATTTTCTTAAATTTTTATGTGCCCCAACCCAGCCAATACAACTTAACCAACCCTTTCTTATGGTTGGTGGTATACATCAACAACAACAACAAAATCAACAACAATTTCCCCCAACCTCAACACCCGAATTTTACCAACAAAATTTTAATGGAATTAATTTGCCATCTACGACACAAAATATGGCTATACAATTTTCCCCATTACAAATGCATCCTTCACATTATAATCCAATTACCCAATGAATTTTTGAAGAAAGTGAAAGAAAAATATTTTTGGAGAAAAATCATAGAAAATTAATTTTTGTAAATACAATTATGAATGTTCCCTCTTAATTGAAGGATACTCCTCCCGGCTCACCGACTTTTCGTCAACAGACTTTCCGTCAATGGACTTTCCGTCAATACTTTTCGTCAATGGACGGACATTTCATCAATAAATGAACGCTTTTAAAAAATTTAGGAAATTAATCGGCTTGTTCAAAGCCACAAAAAACTAAATTATGTGCCCAATTTTGTATACGATTCATTATTTCTTCAAATACTCTCGAATAACCATGTACCTATATTTTTTGATGGAGGACATGCAAAGACACATGGCATAGCAAAAGAAGTTACCATAATATGCAAATTAAGTTACGATAAAAAACAAACAACGTAAACCTATGGGAATCGGCGAGCCGCTTGTGCAAAACCACGCGCTTCGCGCGTGGTTTTGCGGCACGCGCCTCGCAGGGAGTCAACGGTCACTGGGTTCTGGGCTCGTAACATAAACCTATTCCTTTTTACCGATTTTCAGCCTTGAAAAGCCTACCTATCTTTCGTAGCAACACAAAAATAAGTTTGCCCAGCGAAAATTCAGTTGCTCATAACTGTGTTCAGAATTTTAAAATCAGTCTAATTTTCAATCTGACACAATTTAACCAAAAGTTTTACACTTTTACATACATGTATCATCTTCACTTTCTATTAAAATTAAAAAAAACATCCATTCATTGACGAAAAGTCCGTTGACGGAAAGTCCATTGACGAAAAGTATTGACGGAAAGTCCATTGACGGAAGGTCCTTTGACGAAAATTCGTGCCACCCTCCTCCCTTCCCCTTTCTTTTCTTTTATTCTTTAATGTTAATTTTTTATTTAAACTCTGATAATTCCAAATTCAAATTATTATGAAATGTTAGATAAACATGTAATTGTTTAATATTTCTTATACTCTAAAAAATTTATTTTTCGAGAAAAATATTTTGAAATTATCCAAAAAGCATTAGAAAGGCATTTAAACTTTTAAAATTTTTATTTTGCACTTTTTCTTTAATGCCCAACATTTTCCTCGAATGGATACTTCATTATTAAAATAACTCATTCGATTTATCTAAATATTCCAAATTCAAAATAAATAATTAATGACATCGTTTTCAATTTTCAAGCCTTGTAAATTTGCGAGTGCTTGTACTTTTCTATGGCAGGGAATTTTTGCAGATTTGAACTAAACTTTATAGTTGAACTCGGCTCTACAGCCAAGGAAATTTAATTTTTGGCATTAACGAGAAATTGTACTTTATTCTTTAACTGCCCAAAATTTATTTAAAGTTTTGACATAAAATTTTTATAAATTTTGTGCTATATCCTAAACAGATTAATTTTTACTGCTAGTCATTATTTTTGATTTTAACAATAGTATTTTTAAATTGTAGCAAAATATAAATTAAAATTATCTCATAAAAATGTGATTTTTTGAAATAAATTTTTTTGTAATTAACATATCCTTGTCTGAGAGATAAAAGAAAAGAATTTATCAACATTTAATTTTTAAAAGAAAAATATTAAATTTTATGATAATACAAAGAGGATATTTATTTTAAATATTTTTTCTTTCTTTTCTTCTTTAACTTGTCACATCATCGAATAGCCTGCAAAAATAAATAATAAATATAATTAATTATTTAATTTAATTTTTTCTTAACTGTATAGGAACATTGCCTCCAATTTCTTGACTAATTAATTGTTTCAAAATTTGATTTTTAGTAGTAAAATAATCAGTCATTATCCACTCATTTCCATCCTCAAATTCAGTATTTTCAAATAAACTCCAATGCATTTTAATTTTATTTTCATCATTTATTGGAGGGGGAATATTTTCCTTTAATTTTTTAAATTCTTCAATAAATTCCTCAATTTTAAAATATTTTTCATCATTTTCAGTATCATTAGTAAAGAATAATGTTTTTATATTCTAAAAAGAAAAAAAGTTTATTTAAAATAAAATAAAAACATACAGGGCAATATTTAATTACATCTATTGCAAGTTCAGTTGAAAGAGGAAAGTTTATTAGTAAATACTAAAAAATAGAGTAAATATATTTAAAAATCAAAGTCAAATTTAAATTTTAAATAATTCACTGAATTTTTATTTAAAGAAAAATAAATTTAGAAATTTAGAACTTTTCAATTCATTTAGGGTACTTTGTGGTTATCTCCCACCATTTTATTTTTCTTCTCCTTTCCTTTTCCTTTCTCCTAAAAATACGCATGAGTTAAAGCAACATAAAGTTTGTCAAATAAAATTTTAACTTGATAGAATCAAAATCCCTAATATTCTAATCTAAAATATTAAAGCAACTTTCCAAGCGGGTATAAAACGATCAGTTAACCAAATCGAACTAAATAAGTGATGCCCGTCTGATAACTGGTGCCTTTTCAGACAAATTTAATCCTTTAACAGTATGTTACCTCCAATTTCCCTTTCCGAATTAATTTACTCAAAAAATTTACTCAAAAATTTTTCTGAATAAGGAAAAGGTGCTTTAATATTTTAGATTAGAATATTAGGGATTTTGATTCTATCAAGTTAAAATTTTATTTGACAAACTTTATGTTGCTTTAACTCATGCGTATTTTTAGGAGAAAGGAAAAGGAAAGGAGAAGAAAAATAAAATGGTGGGAGATAACCACAAAGTACCTCATTTAGTTAAAGGTATAAATAAGTGCTTGAAAACTCCAAACAAATGTCTAAAAATTAATAGACTTTCAGTGAATAATTTTATTTTATTTACCTCCAATTTCCCTTTCCGAATTAATTTACTCAAAAATTTCAAATAATCAGTTTGATTCACAGGTAATTTAGTTCGAGCATATACTTTTAGTGTAAACGATCGCAATGCAGGAAACAAAGCAATTGGATCCAAATATTTGTGTAGCTTAAAGTCTAAAAACTCCATACTTTTTAAGGTAAGATGCTCTAATTGAGGAAACATTTCTGGCACAAAACGCAAGAGAGCAAACTAAAATAATGTGAATATTTAAATAATTTAAGATTATTTCAAATTATTTTCAATATTATAACAACCATTAACAAATTTAAATTAAATTTTTACCTCATCTCTAACAATCCCCATATCAAAAGCCGTTAGTCGTTGTAAAAAGTTTGGAGTAAATCCATTGACATCATCTGCGGTAAAGTGTTCATAAGGAAGACAAAGAACTTTAAGATGCTCAAATGCTTGTACTTGCTCCTTCAAATCTCCAATATTTTCTACTGAAAGCACCGTCTATAAATAAAAATAAGTATTTTAAAATGGGATCAACCCAGAAAGTCGAATTTAAATATTTGGGAGATAAAGGATTTGTGCAGATTAAGATTGATTTGTTGGGATTAAGGAGGATTAGGGACAAGACGGAAATTCTCTCGTGCAACTGTCGGATAAGGCAAAAGGGTAAAATTATCTTTATGGGACACATTTTTCTTATCTTTTCATCTCCCCAGAATAAGACAATTCTCTCATTCGTCTCTAATTAGAGAAAATGAGAGAGAGACACAAATCCGCAAAACATTACTTACAATATTTGGTGCTCGTAGATGAATATTTCGAAGAACACTAAAATTAAAATAATTTTGTCTAAAAACTTTTTAATCAATTACTTTTGTACATTCCCCCTTTGAAAATCATCCAAAAAGAAAATTCGAAGACTATTCGGCAATTGTTCTAATTGACATTCTAAAAATAAAAATTACAAAGAAATCTAAATAATTTATTTTTTTTACTAAAATTGTTGCAATTGGAAATTGAAAGGATTTGGAGTTGCTCAAGTTGTTCTAACATTAAATTGAAGCATTTAATTGTTGAGAAATGCTAAAAATAAAGGAAGGGAATGTTTAAAGGGATAATTTGCAATAAATAGGTAAACTTACAAAAGTGCACCTTTTGATAATTAGTGATTTTAGATTAGGCAATCGTTCTCCAATTTCTTTAAGTTCTGACCCACAAATTGAATGCAAAGAATCAATGCAAAGATGCTCAACTCTATAGCCCAAATGGAGGAGGCGAAAGATGCGGTCTTGTTTTAACATTGCGTGTATTGTCAATTCTAAAGCGTAACGAGCACATCTCTTCATCAGAAGACGAAAAAGATAACGACCCTAATTGGAAATTTTGAAATTTATTTTTAATCTCGATTTATTTATTTCCTTACATCAACAGAATAATTATATTCTTCGTCTAAAACTACATCTGGGACAACAACTACATGTTTGTGAATATTCCAACTCCTTTTAGAGGCCGACTGGAAGAGGCGAGAAACGAGTTCCATGTTGAACCGATCATTTATTGGCAAAGATTGGAAGCAACGAATCTTAAAATTTTAAAAGATTTTTAATGAAACTAAATCTCGTTTAATACCAAAATCAATTCACCCAACTCAGAAAGCTGAGTTTGTTTTGGATTTAGCATCTGTGGAGTTGGTGGGGGTTCTCCTTGAATTGGCTGTAGTTGTTGTTGAAGTTCAAGTTGGCGTTGGGTAGGTACTCGGCGATTGTATGGGCGTCTGTACCAAGTGTAGACAATGCCATCCTCTCCAATCGCCTGCAACATTTGACCGCGCTGAGCCATATTTGACGGCAGTAGAGGGCAAGTGAACCGTGAAGAGTTAGTTAATAAGTTTAATACTGAATATTAAGTGATCATTTTTGGATCCTTTTATATAATCTGTTAGTATTCCTTTAGTATTATGATGTTTTTATTCTTTTGAGGGAATTTTTTGAACTTATATTTTGGAGAAATTTATAGAAAGTGTAATGTTTCTGCCTATTAGGAAGTTAGTATAAAAAATTTCAATCTTAAATCAGAGTAAAGCAGCTGGGCTATAGCTATTTCTCTCCTTTAGCTTGTGCAAAAGGTTAATCGGCGGCTGGGAGGAAACCAGCTTCTTTACTAGACCGGACTGATGTGTTAGCCATTACACCACGCCACCTACTGCATAGCCTTAGGAATTAAATATTTACATCAGTAATCATGAGGATAGAATTTTTGGATTTTTTGATGACCAAAAAGCTATAATTTGATTAACAAAATCAATTTCTAAATAACAAGAGTAAATTTTAAATTCTGCATTTTTGATGGAACCCGCGATAGTGACCAAAACTCAACAACACGTGACTATAACTAGGAGAGAATTTTTAAAATTAAAAAAAAGGCACAAGTTCAACTTTAATTTAAAGTAAAGCCATGCACATTGTACTTATTTTAATCCAAAATACACACTGTGTGTATTAATGGAGAATAAGTTAAATCTATATCGGTAAATTATTACATTTCTTCTGATAAATAAAAGGTTAAATATTAAACAGCTATTATACATTTATTTTTATCTTTTCTGGGTACTAATTACAACGCAAAAAATTGAAATTAATGTGGACGTAAGCAAGGACAATAAATAAAAAAATATTTATGTACAAACAATATAGCGATTATAATATTTAATTAGTTAATTCGTTACTTACTATCTTCAAGTATTATTCTCATATTCTTTAAATTCTTTAACAAATAATTCCCTCAATACATGACTTCCTCTTATATTTTCTTTACATTTAATCCATTCATTTCCTTTTTCGAGTTTAGTCCCTTTAAACAAATTTCCAAGCATTACAACTTTTTTAGAATCCGAAGTTGGGGGGATTTTGTTTAATTTTAGTTGTTCAAATCTCTCAATAAATTCATTTGCTCTGAAATATTCTTCCTCTTCTTCTATACTATTTGGATTTGAACTTTTATAGAAATATAATGAACGGATTTTCTGAAAAAAAATAAAATTAGATTAATTAAAAAATAAAAATTACAGGGCAATGTTCGAAAACACCAATCGCCATATCAGTTGAGAGAAGCAAGTTGACTTTCAAATGCTTGAAAATAAAATGTTTTGAGGGAAGAGGAAATAATTCTCTACCTACCTCCAACCTCTCTTTCTCATACAATCTTCTTATAAAATTCAGATATTCAGCCCGACGGATTAATTTTTTCTTTCTGGTATAAACTCCCAATGAGATTGAACGCAATGCTGGAAACTCAACAATTTGACCCAAAATTGTGTTGTAATTAGTTGTGGGGTTTTCAATGATGTCGAATTTAATGTGCTCCAATTGTGGAAATAATTCTGGACGAAAGCGCATAGAAATAAACTGAAAAAATAAAAGAAAATTTGGATGGAGACTTAAGTTGGCTTACATTCTCACTAACAACAAACAATTCGAGAGCCTTTAATTGCTGCGAAAAGTTAACAGGAAACAAATCGGGCGTAATAACATCGTCTAGAATTGGAGAATAATGAAGACTAAGCACTTTTAGATGTTCAAAATCCTGTACTTGATTAACTACATCCAAAGATCTACTTTCGATTGTGAGCATAGTCTTAAAAATATTTTTTAAATTAAATAAAAGATTGTCAAAATTACAATATTTGGTGCCTGTCGACGAATATTTCCGATAGCGCTAAAAATAATAATTTTTATTAAAAAAATTCGAAAAAGCAATAAACGTGAGGGAAAAAGGGAATAAGTGTTTTTAAGAGGTGTCTCCCGGATTGTCCATGATTACCGGGAACAATAAATCCACCACCACCACTTTTCCCCCTATTTTTAACTATCAACTTACTTTGCACTATTCACAACATCAAATAAATTCAGATTAAGAATTCGAAGACTTCGAGGCAATTTTTCAAGTTCAGATTCTGAAAAACAATTTTTTAATAATTTATTTTTCTAAATTTTTACAAACGAAAATTTGCGCAACGACCAACGGCAAAAACTATAAGACGTTGGAATTGTTCAAACATTAAATTGAAGTTATTGATAGTATTGGTATGCTAAAAATTAAAAGGGGAAAGATTGAAAAATAATCTTTAAAAAACTCACAAATTTACACTTTAGGATAATTAAAATTTTGAGATTGGGTAAACGTTCCCCAATTTCTTCAAGTTCTGAGCCACAAATTTGGTCTAATGATTCCAAGTGGAGACACTCAACTTTATAGCCCAAATGGAGAAGACGAAAAATGCGGTCTTGTTTTAACATTGAGTTTATTTGTAGAGTTAAGCAATAACGAGCACATCTCTTCATTAGAAGGCGGAAAAGATATCGAATCTTGAAAATTAAAAATAAATTTTGTCGGGTTTAAAGACTTGTCTTTACATCTATTGAATATGTATCTTTTTTAGTAAAGGCCGGTGGGACAACTACATGTTTGTGAATATTCCAACTCCTTTTAGAGGCCGACTGGAAGAGGCGAGAAACGTGTTCCATGTTGAACCGATCATTTATTGGCAAAGATTGGAAGCAACGAATCTTAAAATTTTAAAAGATTTTTAATGAAACTAAATCTCGTTTAATACCAAAATCAATTCACCCAACTCAGAAAGCTGAGTTTGTTTTGGATTTAGCATCTGTGGAGTTGGTGGGGGTTCTCCTTGAATTGGCTGTAGTTGTTGTTGAAGTTCAAGTTGGCGTTGGGTAGGTACTCGGCGATTGTATGGGCGTCTGTACCAAGTGTAGACAATGCCATCCTCTCCAATCGCCTGCAACATTTGACCGCGCTGAGCCATATTTGATGCTGTGATGGTAGATATCCGAGGTGAAGTGAATACGGGACCGCAACAACAATAAGTTTAATTAATTCAAGTTAGAATTGAGATAAACAGTAACCTAATTATTGTTTTTATAGTATGGTATTTATTAATTACAGTTAGAAAGTCGGTAATCTTTCGTTTCATCGGTCTCTAGAAAAATTTTTTTACCAAATTTCAATTTTTTTAGTCTTCTTTATATTAGATTTTCTGATAAGCACAGTATAATACATAAATAATTTCCTGTCACTGTAGCACTTATTAAATCAATTTTCAATTAAATTTTTATTTTACAAAATTATTTTTTAGATTTTACATTAATTACTTTACAATGTAAAATAAACAAAAGTAGGTGTAAAATAATGGAAAGATAAAAATCATTCATTTATTTATTTACTAACATTAATTTTATAATTTTATTGACTATTTATTTAATTTATGCTTAATAATAAAAAAGAAAAATCATTAAATGTAAAGGTTGAGGAACAAAAAATAGAAGAAGATTGTTGCAATGAAAATATAGACTTGTGCCAACAAAATATTAATAATAAAATAAATAATGGACAACAACAGCAAAAACCTTTAAAGGTTTTTTAAAAAATTTTTTGAGGATTTAGGGAATTTTGAGAATAATTTTACTTTAAATTCTTTACAAATAAAATATCAAATTTTTTAAATTAGGAAAATTTAGAAAATTTAAAATATTAACGAAATTTATTTTTTAATTCAAAATATGGAACCTAGAAAATCAAAAAAAAATTTTTTTGATCGCGAATTTTTAATTAAATTTTGGAATCCTCTATTTAATCTTTAAATTCATTCTGGGATCGATTCTGTGATTCTAGAATTGCAATTTTAAAATAAAAATTAATTCTTAAATTAAAAATCTTTTTAGTTTCTAGCAAGTTTTTTCTTCATTTTTTCAATTGCCATTTCATGGGCTTTGGCAACACAATTTCGAAAATCTGTTATGGTTATAGACAAAAAACATGTTTTTGCTCCTTTTTTTATGGTTTAACTTTCCAAAAAAATTATTTTTAAAAATTTTAATTTTAAAAAAGGTTTGGTTTGGGACTTGTTTTATGTTTTTCTGTTATCCTTTATTTATTTTTTATTTTATTTGTTTAAAAAGAAACAAAAAATTATTAAAAGAAGAACATTTAAAAGCCTTACAAATTTTAAAATTTCAACAAAAATTTAAAAAAAGAATTGGACATTTAATTATTTTATTAATTTTGTGGACTTGTTCAAATTATTTATATGCTAGAGCTTTAATTAAAATATCTGCAAGTACGGCTACTTCAATAATGAGTACAAATAGTGCTATAGTTTATTTATTAGAGTGGATATTGTTGGGAGAGAATTTTAGTTGTATTAAGGTTTTTTTTGATTTAAAATTTTTGAAAAAATTATTTGGGAAGGAAAGAAAAAAGAAAAGTTTTTTAAGAAAAGAATTCCAATAAAATTTTATATAGAAATATAAAAATACATAACACCAAGTAAACTTAAAGTTGAATAAGACAGGCTTTAAAACTGGAAATTTTGATATTTCTTGCCAAAAATTGACCGTTTTTGTGAAATCATAAAAACAAAAAAATTTTTTTGAAAACGAGTGATTTTTAGCAAAAATCCCTCAAAATAAAATTAGTATTCAACTAACATTTAAAATCGAAAACCAGGTTTTTTAAATTTGGATTAACCAAAACAGGCGGGACTGGTTGATAACCAGTTTTGTGCCTAACCCTTTAATTTACATAAATAATAATCCTTTTTTGAAAAACAAAAATTTTTTTAATTTAATTTAATTAAAAGACAATAGCAACAGCATTAGCAATCAGTGGAGTTGTTATTATTTCTTTTGATTCCGAATTTTTTGGAAATAATTTAACAGGAATTATTTTGGTTATTTTAAGTGCTGTTTTTGCTTCTTTTTATAAAGTAATTTATTTATTTTTTTAATTACATTAATTTAAATAATTTATTTAAAGGTTTTTTTCAAAAAATTTTTCAAAAATTCTTCTCTAAGTCAAATATCTTTATTTATGTCTTTATTGGGGTTAACTAATTTATTTTTGAATGGAATTATTTCTTTTATTTTTTTATTTTGTGGAATAGATTATTTAAATTGGGAATATATACCTTGGTTAGAATTAATTGGAAGTGCCTTTCTAATTCTTTGTTGGTTTTTTTGATTAATTTAAATTTTACCTGTATTTACTTAAATAATTACCCTAGGTAATTATTGTTTTATTCTTTCGCTGATAAGAGTAATTAATTAAGAGAGCCAATTATTTGGGGGGGGGGCTTTAGAAAGGCTTAATTGATTTACAATTAACTTTTAAGGGATAAGTACTTTTTGAGGGGGGGGGTAATTAATAGGGAAAGGATAATTATTTGAGTAAATACGGTAATCTCTACTTTAATTTTTCTTCTCAATTTAATTTTTTAATTAATTTAAGTATTTAATTCCCTTGTTAATTTTGGGATTGTAATACTTGGGCCTTTAATTGTATCTATCGGAATGATTTTTGGAATTCCTCTTAGTACAGGTAATTTTAAATATAATTTAAATTAATTTAAAAAATTTACAGTAATTGATATATTATTTAATTCAATTTCAATAAATTATTTATTCATTATTGGCTCTATATTTATTTTAATTTCTTTTATTTTAATTGTTTTACCACAAATTGAACAAAAATTTAATAAATCTAAATGTTGTATTAAATTATTAAAAGAACAAGAAGAAAATTAAAAAAATGAAATGATTGGAAAATCTATTATATTTATTTTTTGTGCATTTAAATATATTTGTGCTATTTTTGAAAGTTTTTTTAAAAGTGCAATAAATTAATATTTTAAATTAATTTCTGGATGATTCTGAAAAATCAGAAAATATACTTTCTGTCTCTCCTTTCTTCCTTTTTTAAAAATTTATTTTGTTGCTTCAATTAATCTTTTTTGTAAATACTCCCCTAAATGAACTCTTTGACATTGACTTGAAAGTTTCTCAAAATCTTCATCTTTTGTAAGTCTACGCATTTCATTTGCAATACGAACATTTAATTTCTTTTAAATTTAAACTTAAAATATTTAACAATAACAACAACTTACAATTAAAATTTGTTTAGAAAATGGACATGAATTACTTAATTGATTTACATAACAAATTGTGGCACATTCAACATTTCTAAAAAATAAAAATATTTGCTGAATTTTCTTAGTATGTACATAATTATTTTCTCGTAAATATGTCGGAATAAATAAAAACCCTATTTCTACTATTTACTTTACTCACTTGCAAAGCTGTTTTTGGCGTTCTTCTTTATTCATTTGTTTTTCTGCTGGTTGCTTGGCCACACATTTTTCTCGACAAACTTTTAAGAAAAAATTGTTATTCTTTTATTTTTGAAGAATTTTAATTAATCGAAAATAATTAAAATTGTTTTTAATGATTAGTGCAAAGGAAATATAAATGGAAGATTGTCTTCATCTTTATCAGCTACTTTAAAACCTTCTCACCTTATATGTAACCCCAATTTTTCTATAACTACACAAATCACTCAAAAATAAACATTAATTTAAACTATGTACATTTTCCAAATACAGCCCCATGGGGCTGTATGTCCTCCAGACTGGAGCTGTATTAGGGAGTGGGGCTTTATTTGGAAAAATACGGTATGTATTATATTTTAATTTTTGATAAAACAAGTTTCTAAAGCATTAAATACCAATATCAGCTTTATAAGCAGCTTCACGAAGACAAGGAAGTACAGATTCAAGTTCCTCCTCAAAGTCAATACAATGTATTCGATAAAAAGTTGTATATTGGAAGAATGCTGATTGGTCTTGAAGAGAACATTTTTGAGAACAATGGGCAGATTTATCTAATTTTTCACAGACGTTGTCATAATTTCTGTACATATTTGAAATTGACTTTTCAATTGTTGCCATAGGCTCCATACAACGTTGAAGGCATGGTGAAAGAGAACCAATAAAAAGTTATTATTAATTTAATGTAAAATGTCGGAAAAACGAAATGGAAGACTAAAAGTTGGGGACATGTTCATGTTTTTGGCATGAACATAATAATAGGTCAACGGCATTTTCTGTCAGTCACAATTTTGTTTTCTCTCTAATATAAACCCCTGATTAAGTGTTTTAAATAAGGTTGGCGGTCTTTGTAGAACCTGCGTCTGAACAGAAAATTTTCTGATATTCGGATTTGTGTTGCTATCTTCCCTTCTCCCATTATTAATTATGTACTCACTTTCTTCTTGTGCTATTATGTAATTTAATTCTAAAATGGCAAAAATTACTATGGTTGTCAATAAGAGAATAATTGACATTGTTTTTTTAATAATTTAGAAGATACTAAATTTTAATTATTTTAGAGTTTATATTTGTATTTTATTTGTAAAATAATTTAAAAAAATTTTTCTTAAAGAGAAAGTGCATAATAAGTTTTTTTCTATCAAAAGGTTAGTTTCCGCCCAACCAACATCATTAAAAATCTAGGTCGTTCGAGATCACAGCAACAATTTAATGTTCTTCACAAAATTAGTTGTCAGGAGAAAACACCCTCAATTTTCTCCTTTCTCTTATATTAAAAAGTTCCCGTGTAAATCCTTTTAAAAGACATTTTCGAAAAACTTGTTTATAAAAGGGATATATTGTATATCAAAAAATAACCTATAATGTATATTTGAAGAAAATTTTGTTAAGAAAATTATTTAATTTTATTTAACATTTAAAAAGACAAAAACTAGCTGCGAAAGAAGGGAGGCAAAAGGTCTAGAGCAATATTTAGCACAACAAAAACATAAAATGCATGAAAGAGATCAACAGGACAAAATTAAAAACTAAAACTTATAAAAATATTTAAAATATATGTTGACCAATAAAATTTTGAGTGAAATTAATGAAATGGGCATTTTTAAAACCTAGTATTATAAAATATATTGTTGAATAACAAAAACTACTTAATAAACATAAAGATAAATTTAATTATGGCCATCACTTTCTAATAAGACTAGGCAGAGCAAATATTTTTTATCAATTTCAATTTTATTATTCTGCCTAGCCGTTCTCTAAATTCCAAAACATTTTTATTAAGTTAGTAGAGAGTAAGGCAAAACTTGAAAGTCTTGTCAAGATTATACGTTCAATCAAAATCTGGATCATTACACTCCATGCAAAGTGGCTTGATTAGTTCCATACACGGACGTAAAGTTTGATTGGACGTATAACCTGGGCAAGGTTAACTTACAAAAAAACGTCAAAACCTTTTAACCAAGATAATGCATAGTGTTGTCTTACTTATAGATTATTAGTGAGCATAATTATTAATGAAAGATGTTGGTAAACAAAAGGGAAAAATAAAGCTGTCAATTAAAAGCACCAAAAAATGAAAATAAAAGAATACAATAATTTCTACTAGCATGTACCTACCCCTAAACTTGATTTAATCTAATAAAAAGTTTTATCCATTTAATCCACTAATTGAGTCAAAAATGTGCATCTCTGCGGCAGAACTATCTGTTCGTTCAATACGACCAAAGACGCCAAGAGAAAGAGTGTCATCAGAATCAGACTCCCCCGGCTTTTGTAAAAACTTAAAATTTTATAAATTAAATTAAAAATATAATTAATTTTATTCACCTTTTCTCCTTCAAAAAACATTGAAAGCCGTTCAAGCATTCCATCAAACGATTGTCTTAACATACTTTGATATTCTACCCTATCTCCAGCTAATGCTGCCTCATTAACTCGAAGTGCAACGTCTAATTCAGCGATTAAAGTTCTTAAATTTAGAAAATTCAAATGATTTTTCTCTATTAATAAATCAAAATTTAATTTACTTGAATGCAACAACTAAACGGCCAATTCCATTTTTACCATATCTTTGTTTTTGAGCAGGGCTTGTAAAAGATTCAGCATAGGCTAACAATCCTGCATTTACCTGTTTATAATTAAATAAAAATTAAGAAAAAATCATAACTAAAGAAATATTTACATACAGTTGGACTAACAGAGCCTTGTAAAAACAATTGTAATTGTTTCAAGTCCAATCGTTTCAGTGTCTCTTTATCGTGAATTCCATAATGTGAACGAGGAATATCTGCAGCAGTAAGAATTCGTCGGATTTGACCAGCTTTGAAAATTAAACATTCGCAAGCGAGCTCTAACGGTGAAAGGATATTTTCTTCTGTTTGAACAATTCTTTGACGACGACGAGTATTTGGGAATGGACTTTCGACTAAAAAAAGTATTTTATTTTAAGAAATAATTAAAAGTTACCAGTCAAAATTAATCTCCTCAAAGCTGTTCTAGCCATTTCTTGTTCATTTTCGTCAACATTATTATCAATCAACTTTTCTTCTTGAATAAACGTCCAAATATTTGTATGTGAATTATATGCCATTAAATCTATTTTCTCTTCATTTGTTAAAATATTTTCACTGGTTGATTGACTAGTGGAAGAAGAATCAGTATTGCTGCTACTTTTACTTGTATTTTTGTTTTTAGAATTATTGGGCGAAGAAGGTGAAGGTTCTATATAAGCTACTTGAATGAAAGCAATCGATGGATCTAGATTGGCTTCGTCTATTGATTTGTCATTTAAAACTTGGACACGATCATGCCCAAGAGCAAGCCGCACAGATTCAACCATATGATCGCATGCTTCAGCCAAAGAAGTAAGTTTTGGCTCTCGATATACCCATTCAGTTTTGTGTTCCTCACTTAAATTATATTTTTTAATAAAAACTTTAGTTATAAATTAAATACCAAAAATGTGACTCTCCATGAAATACAACTTTGAAATATGAACCCAAATGTCTTTTTGAGTTTAATTTAATTTCAGCTGCCCTTGAAGATGCTTGTTGAAGTTCGGCATATATTCCAACAAGATACTGGAACAATAAATGTTTAAAAATAATATTAAATAAAAAAACCTTAAAGTCTAACTGCTTCTCAAAAATAGGAACAGAAAGACGATATATTGGACCAATAGCCTCATAACGTTCACTAAGTAACAATGTCCTAACCAAATCATCAACTTTTCGTGTAAAGTCTTCCTAAAAATAATTTTAAATTTTTACTTTATTTAATAATTATTCTCACTATAGTAAATCCACCAAGTTGAGTATTTCCAACAGTTGCATTACTAAAAAGCTCTTCTTCAATAGCGATTTGTTTATTTAGAATATCAAGAAGAGACCAATCTGTTTGCGCAATTAAACCCTTTGATTGAAGCTCTTTTCCAATAATTGCGAGTGAATGAGCTTGGCAAACGGCAGCTTCCGAGTACCAACCTTTTAAAAATGAAAAGTTTTGGCAATCTAAAAAAAATAAACCTTCAGTAATATGTATGTTAGAAAGAGCATCAAAGAATTCAGATCGTAATGCGGCTGAGCCACGATAGCTATCAGCTAATTGTACATGTAAATCAGCCATTTGTATCTAATATTTTGGAAATATAGATTTGAATACAAAATAAAAGAATAAAAAATTTACTGGATTATTAATCATATCAGTAATTGCTCGAGTTGCTTCAAGAACGCCACGAAGTTGTTTTACCAATTCCTGTAATTTAAATTTCGCGTAATTTCATTTAATTATTTGAAAGTTAATGTTTAGAACGGTATTTCAATAAAAATAATTTTTATTAAGCTTTTAATTACAAAAAAATAACTTACTAAAACAGCTCTTTCAAAAAGTGAAGTAATAACAAGAGAAGAGGAATTAGTGGACTGTTGTTTATCATTTCCCCCAGCAACCAAAGATTCAATTTTCAGCAAACCTCTCTCAAAACGAAAATTATCTAATTGTTTCTCGCTAAGTAAACGCGCTAAGGCAACAGAAATTTGCGCTCCTGGACGGCCCAACTTTTCCGTTAGTAACATTGAATAATTTGAATGATTCTTTTGTAAGTTTAAATTGGAACAAGAAAGTTTTGCTGAAGAAATATTTTTTAAACCTCAATACATAAAAATATTCTACCTGAAAATGCAGTAGAAGCATCAAATCCACCCTTCAAAATTAATTGTAAAAGAGCTGCTGCTGATGTTTGAATTCTTGATATTCGACTATTTAATTGTAAGAGTAACGTTTTCACTAAAGTAGAGAGACAATCCAAAGGCCCAGAATGGAAGAAACGAGAAGAAAACTTTAAAGAAATAGAAAAAATAATTTTTAAGGAATAATTTACAAGATTGACAAAAACAGCAAGTGCTGTCAATGTTTGCAATCTAATAGTCTCTGGCCAATTTTCACTGAGTAATTCTAATCCCAGATTTAAAAGACGAACAAAAATAGCATCATAATATTTAGTTGTATTATATTTTGTTTTTAACTTGAAAAAATTAAACAAATATTTGACACTTTTATTTACCGAAACTTGATTGGAAATTATTTGAATACATTCCAAAACAACTAATGCAACCTCTTGGGCCAAATGACAATCCATTTGAAAACTTGTCGTCCCATTTCCATCATCTACAGTGCTTTGAGCACCAAACGATTCTTTGAATAATTTTTAGGTAATTTAGAAAACTTTGACATTTACAGAATTAATTTTAAATATTTACCCGAAAAATCATTTGTTGTCGCTGTTTTAGCAAAGCATCCATCTGATTGTGAATAACATGTATCATAATTATCATGAACAAAGTATGAGGCATCATTTTTATGTTTCATTCTAAAAAATTTTTTTTAATTATTTACATTCCATGAATAATATTTTCTTTATTTTAATTCAAAACAACAAAAAATCCCAAAATTATTTAAAAAAAACCTCTTCTCTTGCTGCACAATATGATAGGAACGACCACGATAACGAAAAGTCAACAGCGCCAATTCCAAAAATCTGATAAAATCTAACAGTAAATTTTGTGGTTGTTGTCGTGTTGCAATTGGCTCATCATTGGCATTAATATTTTTGTCAGTAATGGAGACTTGTTGTTGTTGAATTTTTGTTGTAAATAATGTTGTTTCTTGGGCATTCCAGAATGCAGCCAAGATCTTTTTAGGAATGTTGCTAAGCACGTATAAAGAGGTAAGGATGAGATCGCGAACTTCAGACTGAATTAAATATATGGATAATTAAGAATAAAATATTTTTAATATTCAAAAAATAACTTTATCTAGCTTTTCAGCCAAAAGCACAACAACAGAATTCGGTTGTTTGTCAATTTGTGATGTTTTGCTACAGGTAGCCTGGGAAGGCGAATTTGTATGGAGAGAGCTGGTAGTAAGGTTACTGTTCCTACAAAGATTTGAATTGTTAGAAGGATGAGAGCTTGGAGTGCTAGTTGCAGTAGTAAGACGCTGCTTTAATGTTTCAGCACCAGCACTCGAAAGTGAAGAAAAATCAGAAGAATTGACTAAAAAGTAGTTATTAAATTTAAAAAAATTTAAATAATAAAGAATTAAGATCCATTAATTAAAATGTATTTTTATTTAAAACCTTTAGGTCTTGTTACTGGCGATAACATCGGTGATTCATTTTTTATTAATCCTTTAGAAGTAGCTTCCAATTCACGAATGTGTTCGGTTACAAAACGAACTAAAGGTAAATATAGAATGGCTATTCGGTTACGAGCTGACTGAAATACAAAATTATTCAAAATAAATATATTTTTAATATTACATAAAAATATAAATTTAATTTAGAAACTTACGGTGTCACCATATCTCTGGTCCTGGCAATGTTTTGCTAATAAATTTCGAAGAAGCCGAATAATTTTACGTCTATATTCGCGAGACTCCTTTAGTGAGAATGTCAATTCTTGAAAAAGCAATCCTAGCAAAAAATGAACACTGCAATAGGTTTCACTGCAAAAGAAATGCTCGCAATATGTTGTTGAATCTGAAAAAATATCCATGAGAAAAAAACATAAAACTTTCTATACATCTGTCAATTTCATTTGATTCATGTGAGGCATAAGGAGGCGAGAAAATATGTGAAAATAATTTTGAAAAGAATCCACCAGCACCTCCAGTTTTTGACGGTTGGTTTTGAGAAGAAAGACCTTATAAAATTATTACATAATATTGTTTGAAAATAAAAAAACCATCAAAGATAATAGAATCGCCACGCATTACATTCCCGTATTTGTCAGTTAATAAAGGCTAAAATAAAGAAAGTTTAAACTATATTTTCTTAAATGAGATTTAATACCAAACAAAGAGGGATCCAATGTTCATGTCCAGTGAGTACATGAAGTAATTCAAATTTATAAATGCGGAAATTCTGAAGGGAAAAATATTAAGGAAATGTTTTTATTTTTACCCGAGAGCCAACCGAATCCATAGTTCTAACAATACCATGTAATTCCTTCATAATTTGATGACGATCCATTAAACTCAAACAATACTAGAAATTAAAAGCATTTTGATAATTTTTATAAAAACAAACTTTAATAAAAACAGCCATTGCTAAATTAGCAGAACGACATTCTTCAGGATATTTATTATGTTTCTCAATAATTTGTTCAATAAGAGAATTAAAAAGCTCTTCTAAACAAAAATACTGATCGTTCGGAAAACGATAGGTTCGTGGTGCTCGTATCAAATTACTTAGAATTAACCAATGTGCCATTGATTTGGTACAACAGTCAAATAAAAACCATAGCTGGCGTAGTAAGCATTGAATGTCAAGAGAGGAGATATCATTTCCACGCTCATATTTATTAAACTTAAAATAAAATCAAAATATTATATATTTTCAAGTTTTACCAAAGCCGGAATTAATTTACAAATAGAGCCATGAAGCGTTTCACAATCTCCAGTTTGATTTCCAATCGTAGAATTAAAATGAAGACGAATATAATTACGGAGGATGACCCTTCCTGACTTACGACTAACATATAGAGAATTAACTAATTTAACTATTGCGCTAAATTTGGAAAATAAAAAGAATTAAATAGGAAATAACTAACCTCAATGAGGTAAGTGCAAGTTCTTGAGTTTTTGAAATAGTTAAAAGGCTAAATAGGCGATTGAAGATAACTTCAACAAAAGGAATGATTCTGACAATATCAATGGATGCCAAAAGCTAAATAAAGTGAAAATCAATATTTGAAAGTTAATTAATCCCTCAATATTCACCTCAACAACATTAACAAGTTCTTGTTCCCCGTTTAAATTTTGTTCAAGTGATGAAGAAAGACTTTCATGTAAATTAGAGGCCGAGCAAATATTATTTTCATTGTAACGATTTTTTAAAATAGGTGAATCATTGTTATTACTATTAGTAGTTGAAGATAAATCCATTATAGAACCCAAACTTTCAAATGCACTAAAATTGCATTGACAAAGTTGGAAAAAATTCTGGATACGTTCTTCAGTGGTAAAAATTGTAGAAATTAGGCGGAGACGAACTTTAAATAAACTCTTCCCACCATCAACAAGTTTAGGCATTTCAGAATGAAAAAATTGAGAAATTGTTCCCTAAAATTAGAAAAAATAATGAGGTTTCAGAATTATCTTATTTTGATGTTTTACCTCTTTATTTCCTCCAGTTAGGCCAAAATTAAAATAATTTTTTGGAAGATTTGCAGCAACGGGTAATTCAAATTCCTCCACGTTTGAGGACATAATTAACTGTAAAAGTCCAAGATTGTTCTCACAAGTAAATGGAAGCCAAGAATAGCCAATTGGAGTTTCTATTTGCTGAAAATTAATTTAGAAAATATTATTTAAATTTTATTTTACTTCATTATTTTGTTTTCCAGAGAGTGCATTTGCAACAGAAACGTGACTAAAAGTAAAAAGAAGATGATCAGTTAAATCAAGCGCTGTAGGCAATTGAATTTTTATTTCATCATTAAAATAAGGCCATTGTTCGTGATATTGGACTGCACAATTGTATGATTTAACTAAAGGTCCATTAGGTTCTATTCGATTAAAAATTGGTGACGACTGAGGGGAAGATATTGAAGAAAAAGAGCGTGATGAACTGTTTTTGTCAAATTGCCTATTACAAACCCATTTTATGTTACACACAATATTACGTGCACGAGTGAATGTTTTTTGAGCAGAATAGTTGAGTGAAATTGGATAGACCTTACAAATAAATTATTCTTAAAAATTAAAAGATTATTTACATATAATAAGTTTGTAAATCCACGATGTGGTTCAACACTTTGTTCCACAAATGATTGCAATTCAAAAGATGGCGAAGGAGGAGGAGTCACCTCAATACCTTCAGGAGTAATTGCTCTCCAAGGACGAAGTGGATGATATGTAGAAGAAATACGCACTAAATTTCAGTTTAATTAATTATTGAGTAAATCAATTGTAGACCCGAAAAGATATTGAAGAAATTGAATATTATTTTTAATTATACTCACTAGGTATTTGGCTCGAAATTGATGTAATATCCGCCATTAAAGTTAAGCCAGCATTGGGGAGATATGCCCATTTGCCTGTTCTCTCTGGTTTCTGCATATCAATTAATAATTTTTGTAGATCAACATCAGTGACTCGTCCATCACATTTATAAATTGGACAATTCCGAATGCAACTATTTTGGACTGAATAACTTCCACCATTTGTAAGTGACGGAAAAATTGGTCTGGAAGGTCAAAATTTACTTAAAATAACAATAAAATAATTACGTTGCTGTCCAAGCAAAAGTTGATTTCAAATGGCTAAGGCGTAAAAAGGATGCAGAAATAGATTTCTGTATTTTTACTGATGTTTTAGCATCTATTGAATTATTAGGCTTTGTATAAATATCAGCAGGAATATCAGAGAGAATTCTTTCAACAATAGCTACCAAATATAAATCGGGACGAGGATTTTGAATTGAACAAATTATCTAAAATATTTTTTAAAAATTTTTGATTGATTTAAATTACTCTTTCTGCTGATTGTATTTTCTGTCTACTAATTCCGTGAACTCTTCCATTATGTTGTTTTGATGAAATGACTACCATAGAATTACTATTTCGTAACTCAGTGTACCTTTGAGTTGGAATTTCAATATGAAATTCTTCAGAAATTCTACTTCCTTGACTTGCATCAAAAAGAAAAAGACGAAGAAAGAAAGGTTCAATCTATAATTACAAGAAAAAAATTAAAAACAGTTAGACATATTTTGGAAATTTTTAGTTAAAATTTAATAGAATTACACAATTAGACCCCCCACCTGTTCAGGTGCATCACGGCACGAGAAACGCGCCTTTAAGTCAAACTGTTTGACTTTTGCAGTAAAGAGTAACTCAGACTTTTCTCCAAACAATTCGAAATGAGATGGATCTGGACTTGATTCCTCTCTATTAACAAGAGACACCGCTGTCGCATTTAATGTTGATGTAGATCCAGTATCATCAGCAGAAAGCAAAGAAAGAGACTTTTTTGGTTTTAATTTTTGTGCCGACATTAAGGGGACAATTTGTCGAACACTTTTGGCATTATTTAATTCAATTTCGTCGAGAGGTTCCGCTAAAGGGCTCTTTTCGACATTTGAAGGTTCGTGTAATGGCTAAATATTTTTTCGAATATTATTAATGTGTATAAAACCTAACCTCCAAATCCCAATAAAGAGCGAATAGATTATTTCTTTCGATAATTGGTGGCCGAAGAGCTTTTGCAGCCGCATTTTTTCCTCTCCAAAGGGAAATTGAATCGCGAACTAGAAATTAATGTTAAAATATTGAGACAAAAAATTATTTTAATTAAAACCTCCAACACTATCTTCGCTTGCTAAACTTTCAGAGTCATGAGAAGAACTGCCTGCAGTTGGATATGATGCACTGGCAGAATTTTCACGAAGAGATGAATTAAGCGAAGCACTATCTTCCGATGTTATTATTTCTGTAAAAAAAATTTTTATTATTAATTTCAAACAAAAATTTTCCAAAAAAATTAAATAAAAATTAAACCCTTATTCTGCTTTGTAGCAATTGCTCTATCAATTTCGAAAAGCCAAAATTGAAGATCAGATTCATTTTCAGCAGAAAATAGAAGAGTCCGTTTATCAGAATCAACAGAACAAACCTTAAAATATTTTTTAGAATTTTAGTAAAAATTCAAAAAATTACTTGAAGTGTTTTTCCTCTTTTTGTTCCTTTTATTTGTGCAGATTTGATTTCCAATGCTGGAAATAATTGTTGTGTAGTATTTTGTTTGTAAACTTCAATAAAAACTTTACAGTCATCTAAACGGCGAAGAATACAATAACGCTTCTTTTCACTCTTAAAATGTAAAATTTTTTTATAAAAATTTAAATCTTACTTTAAAACTGTCAACAATACTGTCACCAGGCAAAACAACTAAATTTCCTTCTTTGAGTACTTCATTTGACATATTCTGTTCTGCAAATTGCTAAAAATTGACAGAAAATATTAAAAAATAATTCTATAAAAATTCCAAACAAACCAATTTTTCCTCGTCTAAAATAATATCAGATTCAAAACGTAAATAACTATTTAAAGTTGGAGCAATAAATTTTTTGAAATCTCCAGCAAATTTCAAATAATTAAAATTTATAACAATGTAAGGAGAACAATAGAATTTGAGGGCATCTTTTGCCAATAACCAATTGGCTTCTTCAATATGTCGAGTTTTGATTGAAGGAACGGCTGTTCTCTCGCGAGGATAAATTTCTGAGCCCTGAAATTTTTTAGAAATTAAAAAATAATTTCAAAAAACCCACAGAAACATCGTCACGAAAAAATAAAAGCATATCCCTATCTCTGTCATTATCAAGTTGAGCACTCTTTTCTGTAATAAATTTTTCGTAATCAATAGGTTCGGATATTGGAGGAGGTCTCTAAAAATAAAAAAAAATTAAAGAAAAAACAAAAACAAACAAAAGGATTTGCATTTGCAGCATTTAAAACTCTTGAAATTGCCTCACGCGTTTCTCGTGCTTGACCTGGTTTACTTACAGAGGAAGTAAATCTAAAATAAGAAATAAAAATGCGAAAAAAATATTTTCAATACTTTCTGAAATTTTGTTGTCGATTTGCCTGATTTACAGAAATATATCCCTTTTGCCGGAGATGCTTTTGAGATACATGATCCATTAAAGTAGAGCTACCCCCACTAGAAGTTGAGAGCATAGAATTACGCTCATTATGTTGACAATTGTTTTTAGAAAATCGAGGAGATGAATGCATTATTTAAATTTTGAATAAATAAAAATGAAAATCTAAAATTATAAAACTTGGATTTACTATGTTCCAAATCTGTCCTGAATAGTGTGCGGCACGGGAAAGATCCCGTACGGGATTTTACTAGATCCCGTCCCGAAATCCCGTATTTTAAGCGACGAACGGGATTTAGGGATTTACGGGATTAATCCCGCGGGATCCTGTCCCGAAAAATAAAAAAAAATAATTTTAATTTTTCCTAATTTTACTCAAATGTCGGTCCGCAAATTTCGTGTCCGGACAAAATGTGTAATCGTTAAAATGCCGTCTAGGCTAAAAAGGGGTTAAAATGTGTAATCGGGTAGAAATGGGTTAAAATGCCGTCTAGGCTAAAAAAGGGTTAAAATGTGTAATCGTTAAAATATGTAATGGTTAAAATGCCGTCTAGGCTAAAAAGGGGTTAAAATGCCGAATCGTTAAAATATGGAATCGTTAAAATGTCGACACGGCCAAAATGGGTCAAAATGTCGAATTATTTTAAAAATCGTGCTAAAAATTAGAACCCGGAAAGTACCGTAATACCGACGGTATTTTTCGTTATTTATCAATATTCCGTATCGGTAGTACGGTACGGAATACCGACCGATAAAATTTAGAAGTTGATCGGTATTTTTCGGTATTCCGTACCGTGGTACGAGGTACAAAATTCCAACCTTTAGTGAAACTAGGTACGTATTCTAATTTTTCCGGATCAAGAAATCGCGTTGTCTTCCGGATCCGCGATCATGCCGGCCGGATCCGGCCGATTTTCTTGATTTATCCTGTCCGGTTTTACTCAGCAAATTTTCATTTTTCTAGCATTTTGTCACAAAAAATGGCTTCGGGCAGTCGAGTGCCTTATCGTGATTTATATAATAAACTCAATAATGATGATTTGAATTATTTGATTGAACATTTAAAATCTTATTTATTTGAAGACATTGATTTTGATTTAAATTTAATGTATGAAAAAGCTTATAAAATGGTTTGTTTTTCTTATAAAATTTTGAATTTTTTTATTAATTAATTTAGGTACATAATGGACATTCTGATTATTTATATGCAAGTATTCGATCATTACTTATTGAATATATGGATAATTTAGTTTGTCTTTAAAATAATTTTAAAATGTTTTTTTTTGTAAAATGTGTAATTTTTTATTTCTATTTTCCATCCAAAAAAACTAAAATTAGTCATTTTATTTTCTAATTACTCATAATTTGATTGGTTGGGGATGTTAGGCACGTAATTAGAAAAAGGTTAACTAGACGATTTGTAAATGTTTATTTATAGAAATTAATTGAATTTTTAAAAATCTCATTAATCTATACATTTTTTAGGCCAGGAAACTTGAAGATTTTAAAACAAATAATTTTTTAATTGCTTTGAATGATTTGTGGTTCGAAATATTGAAAAAAGCGGTTAGAGATTTTTAAAGAATTTTTTAAATAATTTTCTTTAGGAAGTTGTTCGCGATGTTCTTTTATATTCTGAACGTGTATTTGAAACATCTGTTACTGGGGGATCAATTACTCATTTTATTTGGAATATTTTTTGTGAAACAATTTTGGAGAATAGCAATTTTGAGAAATATTTTGAACTAAAAGAAGAAAAATGCGAAGAGGTTTTAGTGAATTTTTAAAAAATTATTCAATTTATATAAAATTTTATAGGTTCAAAAGAAATGTTCTTTGGCAAAAGATATGAAAATGTTAAATTTAATTAATATTGAAAATGATATTAAAAGGTATGTTGATGGATATAATTAGCTTCTAATAATTATTTACCTCAAATAGGGGTAAAGAATAATAAACTTTTGGTTTTTTGTAGTCTCTCTTTACCTGAAATTAAATAGAAAAACAAGAAAAATATGGAGGATTTGCTTTTAAATTTCTTATAATCAAAAGCAAAATATCGTATAACCGGGAAATGATGGGATTCAACCATCACTTAAATTTTTATTTATTTTCTTTCAGTAATATTTTAAATATGGATTGTTTATTGGATGTTTTCTCTTTCTTATCAACCTCTCAAATTGTCAAATTTTCGTTAATTTCATCCCAAATGGAAAAATTTTGTGATTATTTATTAAATAAAAGAAGTTTTACTCTTTGCTCAATAAAAATAATCAAAGAATGGAGAAATAATTTTTATGGAATTTATCAATTAAATTATCCACGGAAACGTCTTGGAAATTTAACTCTGCCTTTAGAATCTCTTCCAGTTTGGATCAATGGAATTGAAATGATACAATTTATAAGTAATATTTGATAAAAATTTTTTAATTTAATTAATGATAAGTTGGGGTGATAAGGTTTTTTGTTATAAGTAGAGATTGGGGGCAATCCTTGCCTTTGAATTGAGTTCGTACTGAAATTTTTAATCTAAAGAAAAAGTTGGATTTTTCGTCCGACCTTAATTAAGAATACATGGGGAGTTAGAAAATTAAAAAATTTATGTAAATTGATTTTACATTTAAAGTAATTTTTATTTAAGTAATTTTCACTTCTCTCTCCCTCTAATATTTTTTAAAACCTTTCTCAAAAAATATTAATTAAAAAAAATATTTTTATTTTTTTTCAGACCCAAACATTGATTGTATTGAATTTTTGTATTTATTTAAAAATTATTTAAATAATTGCCATCTTTTATTTGCCCAAACTTCTATTTGGAAAAATTTACACGAAATTGGACAACTTTTTATATTTTTCAAACTTTTTAATAATTTTTGTTTTTCTTTTGAACAAAAATTGGAAAACAAATTTTTTGACAAAAAATTTGGAATTATGGGAGAAATTTTTCCTTTTATGTTCCCTTTGTGGGCTATTTTTAATGGAATATTTTTAAAAGAATTGAGAGATATGGAATTTCAATTAGAATTTTTATATTTTAATGGTTCTTCTTTTTTGAAATGGTTACACCATCCAAGTAATGAAAATAAACCTAGAAGACTTAAATTATTTACTGGAAATAATGAATCTAAAATTATTTTGGATATTTCTTCTATAATTCAAAAATTAAAAGAGGTACATACTTTTTATTATTTAATTGAGGTAGGGGGTACTTCACTCACTACCAATAATTTGTAAAAGAAAATTTTGGTTAACCACATCTATACCTCGTCACTAGGATATGCGATTCCGTGAATCCGGAACCAAGAAAAGTCTGGATATCCGGAAATTTTCGATCGGATATCGATTCCGGATACTCGGAGATTTCCCAGAAACAACTCTTACTCGTAACATAATATCCTTTTATAACACTGACACAACTCAGACTATACAGTCCGCTGTCTAATGTTTTCTAACCTTTATCTCTAATATAATAATCAACTTTATGGTCACTGACACCAACTTTTAATTTTAAATTAAATTTTTTACAGCATTTTATGTTAGCTACAGAAAAGAGAATGTTCTACATTCAATTTCCTTTAAACAATATTGATCGTGCTTTATGGGGTGAATGGAATAATCAAATTGGAGAGAAATTTATTATAAATAATTGTCTAATTTCAAGACTTCCTTTGGAATATTTGAACAAGAAATTTGAAGATTTTTATGAAAATTTGAAGTTGCCGAAAATAGAGATATTCTATCAAAAATAAAAATTATTTTGGTAATTCTTCGGTTTACCCCCCCCCCTCCTTTTTCTGACCATTTTTTCATTTTTCCTTCCCTTTTTTTCTTCTCCCTTTTCTTCCCCTTTTTCCTAATTTTTCATGAGGCAAAGTATACTAAAAAGGATTAAATATGTATGTATAAAACTGAGAAATTTCGGGTAAAAATCATTTTCATCATCCTTTAACAAAAATGGAGCAACTAAAAAAGTTTAATATGATCGATTTGGGTATAAAATTGCAATTGGACGATAAAGATTTCGTTGCTTGGCTCGAAGAACTTGGACTTCTTCATGGGAAAAGAACGTGTGAAGCATGTGGTGGCAGAACAACTATACATAAAGGCAAAAATGAACGATATGGAACATGGCGTTGCACAACAAAAAATCCAATTGCAATTTTATACCCAAATCGATCATATTAAACTTTTTTAGTTGCTCCATTTTTGTTAAAGGATGATGAAAATGATTTTTACCCGAAATTTCTCAGTTTTATACATACATATTTAATCCTTTTTAGTATACTTTGCCTCATGAAAAATTAGGAAAAAGGGGAAGAAAAGGGAGAAGAAAAAAAGGGAAGGAAAAATGAAAAAATGGTCAGAAAAAGGAGGGGGGGGGGTAAACCGAAGAATTACCATTATTTTTTATAATTTTCTGTCCTAACAAATAACCTCAATAATTACACTAATTCTTTATGCTCAAAAATATTCTTATCTAAAAATCTCATAATTCTATAATTTTCTAGTCTTGCTTTTAAAATTTTTATAAATTTAAAAATACTTTTATTAAAGATCTTGTAAACAGATAAAGATTATTTTTTCTTTTAAGCTCATGTGAATTCATTACCGCATTCTCTCCCATTCTTTCGGTTGTCTTCTTAGAAATTACAATTGAGAGAAATGGTTGATATTATTTTTGAAATTAGTAAAAATTTGTATTTTTTATGTTATCAATTTTGTGTAAGGTTTACAAAGTGTCTGGTTCCTCCAGACTTTGTCAAAAATGAAAAACTAGCTCGCAAAAATTTAATTTAACGAAGCAAAGTTCATTTGCGAAACGTTCGGCAACGACGGTGGGCTGGGCGAAAAACCAGTCGATAAATTGTCCTGCAATAATCTGTTGCGCTGCAAAACGACCATTCCGAATTTTTTCTTAATTTCATTTATCGGTTTTTGCGACGATTTACGGGTTTATGCCTTAAAGAATTGTTTTTTTTTTCAATTTTTTACTAAAATTCCCATTTTTTATTTCAGATTTTTTATTTATAATTTATTGACGCATTTTATCACTTTCTCTTTTATTGATTATTTTCATGGCAACACCAGTAACTTTAAAAAAGGTTTCTTACAAGTAAAATAAAATGAGCTCAACTAATTGTCAGCTTGATGAGAAAAAACAGGCTGCTGAGAAACGACGTGAGAAAACTCAAAAAGAAGATCATTTACTTCCTTTAAATGGTATGGGACCAGAGACACCTTATTCTCATTTGTTGATTAGCGGGACTCAGAATCCTGCGCCAAGAATGATGGATTTGCGTCCTTTGACCAATCAATTTGCGGTTAATTTTTGAGTTATTTAAAATTTTTCTCAGATCTCTTTTTGATGTTTTCCTTTGTTTTTATAAGACTTTCGAGGACTAAATTTTCATACAAATTTTCCAAAAGTATATTGAATTCTTTTAGCAATACCGTCAACGCAAAGAGGATTTTTCTGCTGATCGTCCGAGTGGTAAAAACTATACAAGCTTTGTCAGCAATGAGATTACTCATCGAAATGGGAACAATAAGAAGCAGCGAGGTGATGGTGGTGCTTCTGCACTTGAAAAGCAATTAAGTCAATTGGCTATCGTTGATACGCCAGCAGAACTTCCTGCTTTTGAATATATTTTGAAATCTAATAATTTGGTTTGCTTTCATGGAAAAGGGCATTTTTTGAGCACTCTTTATCAGGTTTATTTTTTTGTAAAATTAAATATTTAACAACTTTAGGTCAAAATTAACGTCGACGGGCATGATTATCCATCAGTTGAGCATTATTATCAGGCTTGCAAAATTTTCTCGTTGGTTGGCCCGGATCAGGCTCAATTATTGCGTAATGTTTTGGATACTTTAAAGGTTAAACAGAAGGCTAAAGACATTCTTCGAAATTATCGTGTTAATAACCAGAAGGTTTAAAAATTGATTTTATTTTCTAAAAAAATATTTTTAAAGGTTGAACATTGGAAGAATACTACGGGATTGTTAGTTCTTCTCCATGGAATTCGTTTCAAGTTTACTCAAAACCAAGAAATGCGTGATAAGCTTTTAGCTACTGGAGATGCTCTCCTTTGCCAAGCTTATGATCGTGATGCTTTTTATGCTGTTGGAATGACTGAGGAAAAGCTTCGTGAATGGGCACGTGAAAATGAAGGGAAAATCTTGAAAGTTTTTTTGTTTTTAAAAATTAAATTATAAATAAAATTTAATTTAGTTTCCAAGTGACCTTGACGAAGACAAAGTTAAATACATTCCTTTGGTTGGGAAAGGCAAGAATGTTTTGGGTGTTCTTTGTATGCAGGTTTCTCTCAATAAAATTATTTAAAAATTCTAAAAAAATTTTTAGATTCGTCATTTAATTAAATATGGTGTTGGGCCTGTAATTGACAAGAAGAAGACTGCGACTGCTCAAGTTAAGGATAATAATGGGGCAGAAGACAAGTCGACAATTTCTTCTCTTGATGACGATGACGACGACCTTAAGAGTTCTGATGATGATTTTAAGAGTTAAATTTTTTGTTTTATTTAAATTGCCGGCAAAAAAGGTTGCGCTTTTGGGATAAAAAATCTTCCTCCAGTTTATTTTTTAAAAAAATATTTTCTCTCCTCTACATTAAATTATCCTTCAAGACTTTATTTTTTAAACTTTATCAATTCTCTATACCCTATTTAAAATATTTGGTTTTCTTTTTAAATTTTATTTAAAATACCACACCAAGTTTAGTTGGCGCTTTTGACGGCATATGATTGTTTTAAATATTTTTGGAATTTATTAATTATGAGTATAAATATTTTTTGGTTTTATAAAATTGTTTTTATAAGGATGGTTTATGAAACTTAAGTTCTTCCATTTTTTTCTTCAACTTATTGTTAGTTGAAAAATTTGTTTTAGGCCCTTTTATCATAAAAACAAAAATGTCATTGAAATTTATTTAAAAAAATATCAAAATTACTTTCGAAAATTTATTTCAATTTCCACATCCTCATTAAATATTTTTTAACAAATCGCAAGTATTAAATTTTTGCAATATATTAAATCGCAAATAATCGATTAAATTGTAAATACGACAAAATAAAAATACATAATTATGTATTACATATTCTAATTAATTCCCTTCTCTTATGGGACCTGTGTTTGTTGTGCAATTCCATAAACTGTTCGAAGTAATTGCTAAAAATATTTGAATAAACTTGTACAAATTTTAAATATCTTACCAAGCTATTTTTGTAACGAAGTTGTCTTTTCTGATTATAATCAAGCCAACTGAAAATATGTATAATTTTAAAAAAATAAAAAAAAAAGAAAACAAACTTCTTTTTTACACGTTTCCAATGTCTCCTATATTCTTCAAGTGTTTTCTCTTTGCTAGTAATTTCCTCATTCGCTGGCGGTTCAAATCGCATAACTTTCTGTGGACGCGGATCCATTAAAGGTATTTCATGTAAAGGTGGAGGTAAAGCATTAATTTCTCTAGTTGCCATTAAATCCTTTAATAAAAATTTTAAATATTTTTTTATAAAAAATTACCAAAGATTTGTTAAAATGTGGCTCATATTCTTGTTCGTCTAAATATCCACTCTCTTGATCTAAAGGCTCGTCATCCTTTCCATACATCCATTTTCTACAAAGAGCATAAATACTTTCACTTTGACCAGTGTCACGCAAACCGAAAGGTTTTCCACGAAGTTCAAAAACAACACCTTAAATATATTTTTTTTAATTTTAAAAATAAATTTTACGTTTTTCTCTTCTCATCTTTCTACTACGAATAGTTCCGCCTGTTTTCGAATCATATTCTTCATAAATATCGCTAAAAAGATTTGTTTTAAAAAAATTTAAAAAAATTACAGTTGATCTCTAGAATTTTGTAATTCATTAGAATTTGTTTGGCTACTTTCTCCTTTTCTAATCTGTCCAAGTAAAGATCCAAGACGACTTCTTGCCTGAACTTTGCTGGGAGAATCAAGAACATTTATTTGCTTTTGCCCACGTTTTATTGGAGTTAATTTTGGCATAATAAATTCTTCGTGTTCTTCTTCGAGAGAATTCATTTATAGAATACTAAAAATTAAAATAAATTTTTATTGAGAAAACAATTAAAAATAAAGCCTTGTTGGCAAACTGTGAGTTTGTCAGAGTATGGAATTGGCAAAATATGGAGCCATCAAAGAGGAGTGACTGCCCCGTAAGGGGTGTGGTTTTAAAAATTTTTAATTTGAAAACTTTCAGTAAAAGTTAATGTAAATTGATTGAATTCGTTTTGTAGATGTCACACAAACGATCATTAAATAATCCATTTTTTGGATGTATTTTAATTAATAAAGAGGAATTGGAATCACTTGTTCAAGAATTAAACGAGAGGTTTATATATTTGTTCTTTTAAAAATGTCGAAAAAGCGCTTCCCCACATTTTTTCCTAGAAGCCGGTAAATTTCACGTTTATCAATTTTTATAGGTGTATTAAATGCTTCGGTCAAAACCAAATGAATATGCTCTTTGCTATTAAATATAATCCTGACGATAAATTTATTTGGCAATTAGGAGTTCGAGTTCATTGTTTTACGGTTTCATCTCTTTCGTATAAGCATACCAACTCCGTTTTTTTACAGGTTCTTGATGAAAAACCTTATAGAAGGACCTACAATCTTTACCAATTCCTCAAATTTTATCATACTACAATCCAAATTCTAGACGCTTCAGAAGCATCGACTACAAGTACTTCAGATTCTTCGAAAGATTTTATGAAAATTGCTATTTTGGATGAAAGGTTCTCTTTATTTTCATCTATTTTTGTTTGATTAAAATTTCTAGTTGTTATGTGGAAGATGGGCAATGTATTATTTGTTTTGATGCCCGTCCAGATGCAGTTTTACCGTGTGCCCACGCCTATTGCTCTTCTTGTATAAATAGCTTTTTGAGGATTAATCAAAAGTGTTGCCCTCTTTGTCGACGTCCTATGAAAGAAGATGAAGCTTGGGTTATGACAGAAAAACCGAGTAAAGAATGCATAAATTTATATTTAGTTGAGTCTAACAGAGAAGGAACAACATCTGATTAATTTTTATTTTATTTAAAATGTTTTCTAATTTTTTAAAAGAATATAAGAAAATAAATATTTTTAAAATTAAATAGTTCCAAGTGTATTGAGTATTTTTACTCTGTTTGGACTAATTGCCCTCTTTAAGGGGACAATTTTAATAAGTGAAACTAGACAATGGGTTTTTTAAAATTTTTTATAAAATGTTTTAAGATTTTTCTTTTTCTTCTCTTAAAAAGTTTGTTATCCTCAACGGCGGAATACTTTATTGAATCTTTTCGCAATGCTGTGAATACCCCCATTTTAAATCTATTGTACGACGAATTGAGTATTTTTACTCTGTTGGACATTTTGAGATGGGACGAATACGGAATTTCTCTCCAGTGGGATGAATCCGCGGGGGACGAATCCGAAGTTTTTATTTATTCAGTCACAATTTTCGTTGTTTTCTGCTCCAAAATTTAGATTCTTAGCGCAATTTTGAGAATCTTGGGAGTCCAGTCTCCTTGATACTTTGAGTACTTTGTGTATTTCTACTTTTCTAATTACCCCTTATATTATTTTCACTTAACCAAATCAAAGTAGGTAACCTTTCAATTGGCTAGAGAAATTGATAAACTGATAATTTTTTCTCTTTAGTATTTTTACCTAGTACATGCGTACTTGAAGATTAATTTTTCAGACAAAATACTCATTTTAGTTTAAATATCGAATTTAATTCATTCACATTTTTGTCTTTTATATATTTTTAAATCAACAAGGTAATGATAAGATCCTGGTTTTTTAATTATTCTTTCTCATTTTAAATGTAATGTTGTTTTATTAATTTTATGTATATTTTTTTTCTTGCCAGAAATTTCGTATTTCTAAAAAATGATTTGAAAAGAAATTTTTGCTTTCTGAGTTTTTCTCGTAATTTTTAATTAACGTTAACGTATTTCACTCATTTGTTGTTATATTTTTTTAATTTTTGACTGGCACTAGTCTTATATTTGATCACCTTATATTTCCGCTGATTGATAAATTATCAATTAAAATATTTTTTTAATAATTCGTTTCCTTGCCAAAAATTTTAAATTGTCATTTTTATTTATTTAACCATTTCTAGCTTCTCTGAAAACATTCCTTTTTGCTCAAATTTGCTCTTCACTTCAAAAATAAACATCAAAATATAAAATGTCTCATCGTAAACAACAACCATCATCACGCGGTCGTAAGCGTCATCAAGATGCTGAAACATTCCAAAAAATGGAAGGCAAAACTTTGCCAGATGGTTTGGATTTGCAGGACGATTTGGATGTTGATGACGATCCTGGGACTTGGAGTGGCCATAAAAGATCCTTTGGGAATACTGTTAGTGCTGCACCAGAACAGATTGGAATTGAGAATATGCAGGTTTCGCCACGGTTATTTTTATTTTTAAATAAATTAATTAAACTTTCCTTTTTTAAAGGACAAAGAAAATGAAACATATGATTGATGTTGGTGCTCCGTTGGTTGATAAAGATCGAAAGTTCTCTCCTGAAAAGCCTTTAGTCATTCCACCAAAGGTTCAGAATGGTTTGGCTCTTAACGGCCCTGCGCCTTTCAGTGATGAACCTGAAGCTATTGCTACGAGGGAGGCACTTGATTACTCCACTCAAGTTACTTACGAAATGGCTAAAAATAATACTGGTATTTTATTTTTTAAAATATTTTTAAAAACCATAATATGTATTAAAAATTTTTCTTAAGCTGGTCGTCCAATTAGAGTCTTTGCTGATGGCATTTACGGTTAGAAGAGATAAATATAATCATAATCTATCTTTTCTAAATATTTAGATCTTTTTCATTATGGCCACGCCAATCAATTGCGACAAGCTAAAAATGCATTCCCGAATGTTTATTTGATTGTTGGAGGTTTTTATGATTATTGTTATATGCATGTAGGACTATGCCCGAAGCCAGAAAAAATTTTGGGGGGGGGGGGCTACGGGCCATCTCTAGTGATTGATGAACAAAGCTAAATTTATTTTTTTTAACTTTAGTGAATGGAGACGAAGCTACACATCATTACAAAGGTCGTACCGTAACATCAGAAAATGTATAACTTTATTAGCTGGTTTTATAATTTTTAATATTTCAGGAGCGTTATGAGAGTGTTCGACATTGTCGTTATGTTGATGAAGTTTATCGAAATTCGCCTTGGTATGTGACTGTGGATTTTTTGAAGAGTATTAAGGTTTTTCAATTATTTTTTATAAAAATATTTTTTATAGGTTGACTTTATTGCTCATGATTCTGTTCCTTATGTAGCTCCAAACGAAGAGGATCTCTATGAAAAATTTCGCCGCGCTGGAATGTTTGTGGTTTGTTTACATATTTTATGTGTTAAAATTTTTTTGATTTTAGGAAACAGACCGGACAGAAGGTGTTTCGACTAGTGATGTGATCTCTCGAATTATAAGAGATTATGACAAATATATTCGTCGAAATCTTCAACGTGGTTATACTAGGGAGGAATTAAATGTTGGATTCTTTTCGGTTTGTTTTTTTTAATTAAAAAAAATTATTTTTTAAATAGGCTCAGAAATATCAACTCCAAAACCAGATTGACCAATGGAAGCAGAAAAGTGTTGAGTTTATTAACAATTGGAAGAGTCGTTCAGATGACTTCATTCGTGGTTTTGTTGATAAATTCCATCGTGATGGGCAGCTTAGTCTTGATGTAATATTTAAGTTTTAATAGAATACTTGGTTGACTTCTTATTTTCATATTCTTTAGGTTCGTCAACTCAAAAGACTTGTCTCTCGTAGCCCAACTCCGGCAATCGAGGCTGGCCGTGCCAAAGATGATAATGACGTCTTCCAAGATGCTCGTGATGTTCTTCCATTGACTTCATCAGTTTCTGCTTCTACTCTTGTTGGTCGTTCGCAATCTGTCAGTAACATTCTCTCTTCTGGTAATGATGCAAGCACTTCCACTGCAATTTAGACCAAATTATTCAAAATAGTGATACTTATTGCTTCAATGCCTAGGTGAATTTTATAATATATAGACCCCTTATTCGTCATCTTTTTAAAAAAACAGATGATTTTTCCTAACATATGACCCTTTATAATTATAAAATATCTCTTTTGATTTTCCCTCTAAATTATAAATATTGAGCATTGTGTTTTTCTCTATAACATTTCCCGATTCTTAAAGTGCTTTAACATTGTTCTTTATTTTCAATTACATTGTTCTTTATTCGGAATTAGAAATGGTAAATAATTTATGTGATTTATTAAATTTAACTAAACTTTTTCCGGAAAATTTCAGGAAAAATTTTCAAAAATTTTCGTCTCGTGGGTGTAAGTCTAATGGTACCTTTCTCTTGCCGCGGAAATGCCTGTGATATATAGGTCCCGAAAGTTGAAAAACATAGGTGGGCAAAGCTTAATTTTGGGGTCGAAAATTCGATATATTACATTTGAACTAAAAGCTTTTAAATTTAGGTAATTATGAAATAAAAAACTCCGACACCCAAAAATTATTTTTAAGCGCCTTAAGAATCGGGAAATATTATATAGAAAAACTCAATTCCATTTAGAGAAAATTAAAAGACAAAGTTTATTATTAATTTAAAGGTTTATTATTAATTTAAAAAATATCAAAATTGCTTTCGAAAATTTATTTCAATTTCCATATTCTCGTTAAATATTTTTTAACAAATCGCAAATATTAAATTGATGATGATGATTGATGAACAAATAACGGGGGAATAGGTGGCAAAAAACAATATACTACTAACTAAGGCTCAAAAAATATGGATGAAAAACCCTCTAACTGGCCATCGCTGACGTGTCTGATAAATTCGACAGCGGCTAAATTCGACAGTGAAATATAGACAATCAATATCTATGTCGATCCTGATGTGGTAGCAGGAGCATTCTCTTCTGTCGACTCTACTGCCTCAATAGCGACTCTTTTGTAAAATCTCCTCTCCCATTTGGACCATCCTCGAAGAGAACTTCCGCTGACTGTTGCGACGCATGCAGGCTTGTTTCGACGAAACAAATTACGATTCGATCGGTACTAGGTGGGTAACCCTAAAAATAATAAAACGTCAAAAAAGAAATTGTGCTCGGGATCAACCATTCTCTGTACTTCAAGTTCTGTGGTAGTATTTGGTCGCACGAAACTATACCTCCTTCCAAAGCGATAAGCATCTTTACTGGAGCAGAGAACTTTGAAACCAAAACGCTTAAAAACAAATTTAATAACTGCCACAGAACTTGAAGTACAGAGAATGGTTGATCCCGAGCACAATTTCTTTTTTGACGTTTTATTATTTTTAGGGTTACCCACCTAGTACCGATCGAATCGTCATTTGTTTCGTCGAAACAAGCCTGCATGCGTCGCAACAGTCAGCGGAAGTTCTCTTCGAGGATGGTCCAAATGGGAGAGGAGATTTTACAAAAGAGTCGCTATTGAGGCAGTAGAGTCGACAGAAGAGAATGCTCCTGCTACCACATCAGGATCGACATAGATATTGATTGTCTATATTTCACTGTCGAATTTAGCCACTGTCGAATTTATCAGACACGTCAGCGATGGCCAGTTAGAGGGTTTTTCATCCATATTTTTTGAGCCTTAGTTAGTAGTATATTGTTTTTTGCCACCTATTCCCCCGTTATTTGTTCATCAATCATCATCATCAATTTAATATTTGCGATTTGTTAAAAAATATTTAACGAGAATATGGAAATTTAAATAAATTTTCGAAAGCAATTTTGATATTTTCTAAATTAATAATAAACCTTTAAATTAATAATAAACTTTGTCTTTTAATTTTCTCTAAATGGAATTGAGTTTTTCTATATATATAACATTTAGTATTGTTTTTTGATTTAATTAATAAATTTTCTCTTTTGTTTTCTCTAAATTCTAACAATAAGTTTTGGGAATTAAGTTCTTCTAGTATATAACTTGTCCCGATACCTAAAGTGCTTAAAAATTATTTTTATTGAAGTTTTTATTCCACAATTAAATTAAAATTAAAGTATTTTATTTGGAATTAATTAAAAATATGTTGAACTAATTTAAGCTGATTTATTAAATACAACTAAACTTTGTTGATATCTTACAAATTAAAATAAGTATGTTTTCTGGCTAATTGTCTGTATTAGGAGTCTGGCTTTTTTTGACCTTCAATTGTTTTTCTTTATAAAAATGTGTTCTTTTAAAATTTCAACTCCGTAAGATTTTCCGGGCAACCTTTTTCAACTTAATTTATTTATTAAACTTAAAAAATTATCAAAATATATTTACTTATAAATTCTAAAATATTTGTGTCCTTGATCATTTTTTTATTTTTTATTTTATACCAGTAAGACTAAATTTTTTGCTCTGCCTTTTAAAATAATTTTTAACAAACTATTCCTGCTCATTTCTTTTTTAAATATTGTATAAATTATAGGTTTATAGATTAAAGGAAATCATCTTTTCTTTGGGTTTCAAGTTTACTTTGGATTTCGTTATTTTTGGATTTCGGAACCTAAATGGTTGGAGCCATCCGTTGCTTATATAAATTTTTGATACCAAACTTGAAACCCAAAGAAAAGTTTATTTTTCTGATAAACCGACAATTTCCATAAAAAGTTTTTCCGTCGACTATTGCAAATGCATTTCATTAATATTTTTATACTATATCTTTAACCAAATATTCTGATATTATTTTTAACTGAAAGAATTTTATTAAAGAAATTTTAGTCATTAAAAAATTTAAAACGAAAGGAATTTTAAAGCCTTCATATTATTTTAAGTTTTAAATTTTATTAATTAAATAGCTTTTTAATATTTGTTTATTTTTTAAAATTATATTTTCTCTAAAAATGATGATTTCCTTTGCGAGTAAATATTTAAAATATTTATAATTAGAGAAAATATACATATGTATTTGCCTTTTAAAGATTGTGCTTATTTTATTCTTGTGATACATATATGTAGATTGAATAAATTTTAAATACTTAAATTTGTTTTAATTTTATGTTATAACATTAAATAAATTATTTTTAATTTAAAAAGAATTTAAAAATATTTTAAAATAAAATTCAGAATTGTTAGGAAGGAATCTGTCAATTTCCAACTAATGACTGCGAAGGATGAGGCTATATTGGATGATGGTAAAACAGCTACTTCAAACAAAATGGAGGCAGAAACAACTTTAAACAAAAAGAAAATGGGTGGAAAGGAAAAAGAGGAAATGGCTAAGGTAAAATTAAATGAAAAATTGTTTTCTCACATTTCCTCATTTAAATGTTTTATGAAATCTTGATTTACATAAAATTTTCAGATTGTACTTCGCCGTCTTCCTCCAGGGATGTCAAAAGACGAGCTTTTTGCTCAACTTCAACCTTTTCAATCAGAACCTTGTGCTTTTTGGTTTTGTCCCGCTGATATGGAAATGAAGCCACACGCATTCTCACGTGCTTATTTAGTTTTTCATGAGGAGAATGATGTAAGAAAATTATTTAAATTTTAGAGACTTATTTTAATATTTTAGGCTGTACAATTTTCTGAACGTTTTAATGGCTATGTTTTTGTTGATAAATTAGGTTAATAAATTAATTTAATAATTAATTAAAATTTTAGGAAATGAATCTATGGCTATTGTTGAATGGGCATTAAATCAATCATTTCCTAAAAGTTTGGTAGATGATAAGACTTTAACGGCAAAAGAATGTGATACTCGTTGTGGAACTTTGAAGAATGGTATTTTAATTTAAAAAATTTAGAAAAAAATCCCATTCAATTAAGAAGCTCAATATCTCAAATTTCTTGATCAATACAATCAAACATTGAATGTCAGCACCAAAAAAGTTATAGACTTTGATGTACTTGTTCGGCAATTAGAAGAGAAGCAACGTCGGCAAGAAGAGGGAATGATACAAGAAACGCCTTTAACTGAATATATTAATAAACTTTCACAAGAAAAGGTTTTTTTGGATTTTTAATGAAGAATAATCTTGGTTTAGGGACGAAAAAAGCAACAAAAATTAGTTGAACGAATTGAAAAGAAGCAACTTTTAATTGGTAGTTCATTCTCAAATTCACGCGAAACAACACCTGATATTAAGTTAAATTCTGATAAAAATATAAAAAAACAGAAATCTGAAAAAAAAGAAAAAAATGTAAGAGAAATTAAAGGAAAAAATGAAATTGTTGGGGAAGTAAAGAAGCGAAGTAAAAATATTGAAACAACCATTAATGCTGATAAAGAAATTGTTGGAGCTGGTAGAGGGGGTCAACAACAATTGAAGAAAACGGGAAAGGAACGTCGCGAGTCTGGAGGTTTTTAATTCTTTAAATAAAATAATGAAATTTTTTTGGTGGAAAAAATAATTGTTTTGTAAGCGAACTAAAAATCTCGTTGAAATCAAAAACCAGCATTTACATAATTAAATTCAAATTTTAAAAATAATTCTAAAAAATATTTTTTAGGAAAAAATAAACTTGATAATCAAAATATTGAAAAGAAAGAAAAAACTAATGAATTGAAAACAAAAGTTGATGAAATGACTAAAAAAGATTTAGAGAAGAAGAATGTTGTTGAAAATCAAAATATTATTTCTAAAAATTATTCAAAACAATTAAAAGAAGATAATTTGGAAACAAAACAAAAAGAGACAAAAACAGAAGAAATTGATGATAAATTGGAAATATTAAATAATCAAGTTCAAAATAAAGAGAAAGAGAAGAAACAATTATCTACTTCAACACGTGTTAGGGCAAAAGTAAATTTTTAATTTATTTTAGAAGGGAGTGGTGGTGAGATATATCGGGATCATCGGAGTTATTTTGAAATTTCGATTTGGTGTATTTTGTTTCCGATTTTCTAATATAGTATATTTTCTATTTCGAAACACAACTCTGATGAGGATTGGTGTGACAAAAATAACTTTTCTTTAATATAAAAACGTTTCTCTTCAATATTGTAAAGTAATATTCGAGATTTAGCCTGAATTGTTCGGGTGTATCTTATTGTTAGAATATTCCTATATGCTCGGCCATGTCTGCATGTCGAATGAATTCCCACCTTTATGTGACAATTAAAAATTTACAAAAAAAGTTACTCTATAATCACTTTTTTCATTCATTTTATTTCCTCCATTTATACTCTTAAATTTCTTTTAATATTAATTTCTTATTATTAAGGATCGTCCTGAACGTGAAATTTACCGTCCACATGCTGGAAAATCTCTACCTTCAAAATCTTCAACATCAAAACAATCTACTAATAAAACAACTGTGGCAGATAAATTTAAGAAACAAAATTGAAAAAAAATATTTGGGATTTAAATAAAAAGAATTGTGAAATAATTTAAAAATGAATACTTGATTTGGAAATGAGTTTTTAAAATGGAAAAAGAGAAAAAGAATTTGACAACATTTTTTAAATTTTTGTATTATTTAAACAACAAACGTAAAAAATTTTGAAGAGAATAACAACAACAAGGAAAAGAAGATAATTTTAGAAAAAGAACATTTTTATGTTTATTTTGTTGTTTATGGATAATATATTTATGGTTATGAATTTAAAAAATTTTTATAAATTGACTACAGTGAAGTACAAACAATTGCTTCTTTTATTCAGAAGATGTAGAGATGGCCGGTTGATTCTCCATGGTACCCTCGGCCGCAGTTATGGAGATTTCCTTCGTAAAGTCCCCCCGGCCTCCCCGAGGAAAGAAGGCAATTTATTTAGTTAGGTATTTTTTATATTACATGAGAAAACAGAACACTTGCAGATTGTTGCGAAGAGTGTAATTCGGTATGCACAAAAGAAGATGATGCTATCTTTTCCAGGCTTCCTACTCTAAAATAAAATGACGAAAACTTTAAACTATTATAATGTGTTACAATGCGAGTAACTTCGACTTCTTGGTTTTGTTTGGTTGAACATAGCCAAACACTGTCTCAAATTGATAATTTGTTGTGTTTGTACACAAATTTGTACACACACAAACCGTTGTAAAAACAGATTTAATTTGAATAATAATAGAAAAATTTAATAAATTTACTTCAATTTTTAAACATAAAGCTTAAGTAAAAATCAAACAAAACCAAAGATTATTATTAAAATTAAGTCTGTTTTTACAACGGTTTGGTTATAAGATATTGTGTACAAACACAACAAATTATCAATTTGAGACAGTGTTTGGCTATGTTCAACCAAACAAAACCAAGAAGTCGAAGTTACTCGCATTGTAACCAGTGATGGAAAACTTCCAAAATTTCTCTGGAACCGGTTCCGGTTCCGGAACCGCTTTATTAATTTTGGCGGTTCCGGTTCCGGTTCTGGAACCGCTTTTTTAAATTTGGCGGTTCCGGTTCCGGTTCTGGAACCGCTTTTTTAACTTTGGCGGTTCCGGTTCCGGTTCTGGAACCGGTACCAGAACCGGTTCCAGTGACAAAATTTTTTAGCTATTTTAATGAAAAAAATTTATTATTTTTTTCATAAATAAATTTTATTAAAGCCTTCTGAATTGATTAAGGGTGATTTAAGGAAATCAGTAGTAGCGTAAGGAGTGATAAAGAGATTCGTGAGTATAAAGGTATGAGGGATTATGAGAGATTAAGAGATAGACTACTACTAGAGATAGACCTACTATTAAGATGTTGAAGTCCATGATACCATCCGATTAAAGGAAGATTTTGGAAGATCCTTAAGCCAGATGGTCATACGACACTTGCAGAGGATTTATAGTGAGGTCATTGGATTAAAATGGTTTGAACGGATATCCGGGGATTTTTTTTGGATAACAGAGATATTCGACCATTTGTAGGAATATCGTAGGATTAAGTTAAGGCAGGATCCTTAAGCCAATATCTTCATTTTTCTGCGCCGCAGGCGAAAATTTTGAAAATTTTGGAGGATCCTTAAGCCAAAATCTTTCTTTTTCTGCGCCGCAGGCGAAAATTTTGAAAATTTTGGAAATCATAGCACATAAAATTAATCTATTTAAATATAAGACAAGCTTTTTTTGTTAAAAAATAAGTTTGTAGTAATTTATTTTCCAAAGAAAAACAATTAACTACTCATTCATTACGTTCGGGTTCGAACCTAATACCCAGATAAATACTGTAATCTAAGAAACCCAACACACTATCCAGTCAACCACACGTCCCTTTGAAAGAAAAGGAAAGAAAATCTTTTTACCCTTCTCATTTTCTCTTCCTTTTCTTCTCACGACCAGTGTTTGGAATTTCGAAATTTGCTCGTACTCGTACTCGTACTTTCGTACAGGCCTTTTTTTACCTCGTACTCGTACTTTCGTACATGCCTTTTTTTTCCTCGTACCCGTACTCGTACTCGTACATGTCTAATTTTTTTTCTCGTACTCGTACTCGTACATGCCCTATTTTAGGCCTCGTACCTCGTACTCGTCCCTCGTACTTTCTCGTACCATTTTCAAAATCAGATACTAACAAAATTTTATTCAAAATTCGCTTTAAAAATTAAACATCTAAGTATTTTCTGTTGAAACCAGTGATGGGAGCTCCTTAACCATTCAGCCACACATAAACATAAGAAAAGTGGGAGAAATTAAAAATATTTCTTTCCCTTTCCTTCAAAAAATTTAATGTCAAAGTACGAGAGGTACGAGTCCATTTGCTCGTACTCGTACTTGGCCTGTTTTATTTTTTCGTACTCGTACTCGTACTGGCCTTATTTTTTTTCTCGTACTCGTACTCGTACTTCGTACCTGCCCATTTTTTTGCTCGTACTCGTACTCGTACTTCGTACACAGGTACGAGTACGAGTACGAGTACGAATTTTGGTACGAGCTTCCAAACACTGCTCACGACTCCCATATTTTGCTCATTTCTCTGATTTTACCCATCATTAGGGGTGTATCTTTGGAACCGGTGCTGGAACCGGTTCCAAATCGGTTCCAGACCTTTACCGGTTCCGCGGTTCCGGTTCCAAACCGGTTCCGGACCTTTGCCGGTTCCACGGTTCCGGTTCCAAACCGGTTCCAGAACTTTACCGGTTCCACGGTTCCACTTCCGGAACCGGTTCTGGAACCGCCCGGTTCCGGAACCGGAACCGGAACCTTTCCATCACTGATTGTAACACATTATAATAGTTTAAAGTTTTCGTCATTTTATTTTAGAGTAGGAAGCCTGGAAAAGATAGCATCATCTTCTTTTGTGCATACCGAATTACACTCTTCGCAACAATCTGCAAGTGTTCTGTTTTCTCATGTAATATAAAAAATACCTAACTAAATAAATTGCCTTCTTTCCTCGGGGAGGCCGGGGGGACTTTACGAAGGAAATCTCCATAACTGCGGCCGATAGTACCATGGAGAATCAACCGCCCACCTCTACATCTTCTGAATAAAAGAAGCAATTGTTTGTACTTCACTGTAGTCTAGATAAAATTATTCAAGATATGAAGATTATATTCTCAATGCTTAGGTGAATTCTCTAATATATACATAGATCTAACCCAAACCGCACTCTTTATTGTCACAAATTTAATAAATGAAATGAGAACAATGATTTTTGTTTTTTAATAAATTTTATTTATTTAACTCGTTTTTTAACTTAACTTTTTTGCCTATAGCCTTTTTTGACAATTTCGAGCTTTTCTATTATTTTCTTTTAATTTTTCAAATCATGTAGTATTGTTATCTTTTGCAAGTTTAATGGTCATTCGATGCAGCTTTTCAAGCTGTGTTGAATGATACCAAAAATAATTCGATTAGACAAAAATGAAGGAAGTTATGCTCTTCAGTTTTTGGATTTCGAGGAATATGGACTGCACAAAACTAGAGGGACGGAAATTAATAGAAAAAGAAAGGGAGAGCCCTGGTGCAAACCCCTACGCTTCGAGCGTCAACGGTTGCTCGGTTCTGTACTCTTTATAAGATTCAGTTGTTTCATCCCAAAGTTCTTAATCTCAAAACTTTCTTTATTCTTCAGTTATTTACATATTAAAAAATATCTCACGTAATTACGTCTTATCTCTGTTTCGAGCTATCATATATATACATTTTGGTTGACTTTGAAAAAAGTTATGGCAAAAACAAAAGGGGCGACCAATTTGCCGCACCCTGTATTACTTCTTATCTTTCCAATATCTCACTTAATTACGTCTTATCTCTGTTTCTTTTTTCGCCTGCGGCGCAGTAAAAGAAGTACGATATATTAGGGGAATATCAGGAGATCCGGAGGATACCATGTGATTTGCAAGATATCTAGGATATATACCTACAAATCAATATTCAACACAAGGGAAATCTTAAATTCATCCAAAAAATAAAGGAAAAAAAGATCTAAAATTAGATTAAACATATATTTAAATATTTTATAGAAAATTGTTAAAAGAGAAAGGAAGAAAGAATTTTTTTAATTTAGCTGATATGAATGATGAAAAATATGTAAATTTTCATTTTTACAATTTTTATTTATTTTAAATTAGTCCTTTTTAAAGGTAGCCTGTATTTTATATAAAAAAATAAAAATATTTTCTTAAAAATTATCTTTTTTCTCTCCCTCCTTTTTAAAAATTTTAGGCAATAATTAAAAACACAAAAATATATACATATATTTAAATATTTATATCCTTCTAATCTTCTTCTAAAATTTTTTTCTGTTTTGCATTTTGACTTTTGCGTGAAATATTTTCTTTCTTTCCAAATTGGGGGTCATCAACAAATAGGAAAAGGAAAGGAAAGAGATTAATCGCTTAAATCTAAATTTTATTTATTTCCTCTTTTTAGTGTCTACCTTTTTATTAACTTTAATCCTGTCGCCACATTTATTTTTAAATAAAAATTAAAAATAAGCTAAAAAAACTTGTTTTTTTTTTGGATTTTAAATTTTTAAATGAAAAGTGTTGGAAATAATGTAAAATTACAATCAAAATATGTGTGATTCTTTATTTTGTGATTAATTCTTTATTTTTAAATTCTTTATTTTTTAATCCAAAAATGTCCTTTTTTACATATATTTTCTTATTCATGCAATTTCTTAAACTTTATTTTTATTTAACATTCTTAATCATTTTTGTCATTTCCCTGTTTATTTAAGCTCAGCTAATTCTGTTATTTCAGCTTCAATTCACTTTTAAAATTCCCAAAAATCCCCTTAAGCCTAATTGTAAAATTATTATTAAATTGAATAAATATTAATAAAGAAATATTCCTTTTTTGGATAAACTTAGAAGGGCTAGAAATAATTAAAAAGGAGATTGTTTCTAACATTTGGTGCCACTCGGTCTAATTGTTCAAACTGAGCTCATCAGAACGTTCAATTTTTGAACGTGTCGGAATCGCTCAACGTGTTTCTTCGCGCCCAAATCAACAACCAAAGACATCAATTCAAAGGAAAGTTTTATTAAATAGAAATCGGGTAGCTCAAAATTTATTAAATAGAAGTTTAAAGGTTGTTCGGCAAAAACCAAGCGAATTACAGCCGGCTCAAATACAACAAGCTGCTAATTCACAACCTTTAATTATCCAAATACAGCCTCAACCTGCTCCAAACGCTCAACAGCAAGGAAGCAGCGTGCAATTAAATAATAGACAAAATTACCAACAGCCCCGACGTTATTGGAGGCATTGGCAACAAAATCAGAGGCAACAGAACTACCGACAACCAAGAAATCAAAGAAACTTTCGTGGGCAGCGCAGAAATTTTAGACAACACCGCAGAAACTACCGATTTGTGAGAGGCCAACAATTCTTCCGTGGTCAACAACAAGCTTTTAGAGGTCAAATTTACAGAGGTCCAAGGACATTTTACAGTAGGCAAATTTTTCAAAGGGGAAATGTCTGGAGTAATACAAGAGGCAATCAATGGGCTGAAAGAGCGCCTCGTCAGATACAATACGGCGGCTACAGACGCCGATTTTAGAATTGCTGCTGATTTAGGTATGGAAGAAAAAATTTTAACAGCTAAAAGAATGATAAAATATATAACTTTAACTAAAAAGAAAATAAGTAATTTATTAAATGATTTAGACGGCCAGACAGTCAATTATGTAAATCTTTTTCCGACTTTAGACAGGGAAGAAAAAATAGAGGAAAAGAATGAATATAAAAATTTTGCAAATGGGCCCGAGGGTTATCTAACTATTATGGAAGAAGCCCGGGAAATTATTGAGGCCCTAAATGAAAATGAATATATTTTAGAAGAAATTTTAAATAATAATACAGGGCAGGCACAAAGACAGGCAAACGAAATGAATGTCAAATTGCCAGAAATAAAACTGCCAGAATTTTCGGGGGATACTAAAAATTGGCAAAGTTTCTTCGAAGAATTTAAAGCGGCAGTAGATGAGCAGCCCATTCCTGATAAAAGGAAAATGCAGTATTTAAAAAGTGCCTTGAGAAATGAAGCCCTAGAAATTGTTGAGCCATATCCGTTAGAAGCGGGTAATTACAAGCTCGTTTTAGATCTCCTAAAAAATAGATTTGGGGATAAAATAACAATCAGAAGCAGCCTGCATTCTGAACTTAGAAAATTGCCCAGGGCTAACCAATTTGTGCCCGAAATTAGAAAAACATTGAGAAAAATTGAGGCAATTATAAATCAGTTAAAATTAATGGGCGAAAATACAGAGCACCAACAGCTCGTTTTAGAGGTGGAATCAAAAATGCCCAAAAAGATACTGACCGAAATATTTAAAAGAAAAAGAACAGATCCACTATGGTCTTTAGAAAAATTATTGAAATTTTTAGATGAATATTTAAAATTAGAAGAAGACGTGCACATGCTCCATAAAGATTTCGGTTCAGAATTAAATGAAAGGCCCTATCAGAAAAAAGATAATAGAGAGCCTGAAAAATATAAAAATAGAGAGACTGAAAAATATAATAATAGAGAAATTCATAAAAAATTTAAGGGAACAGCTATGTACGCGTTCCAAAAAGAGCAAAAGCACGCATGTAAATTCTGTTCTCTCTCTCATTGGGAAGATAAATGTGAGAAATATAAAACTAAAGAGGAGAGAATAAAAAGAATAAAAGAGCTAAAAATTTGTTTTAAATGTTTGAGAAATAATCATCGCTCTATAGATTGTAAGGCCAATACATTTTGTTATAATTGCAAGAAAAATGGCCACATTTCTGTTTTTTGTCATAATTTATATACAAAAGGGCAACAAAAACCAAATCCCATGAAAAATTTTGAAAAATTTGGGAATGATTTTAATAAAAGAAAACAAATGTGTCTGGCCGTTAAAGAAAATTCTGAAAATTCTGAAAACGAAAATGATATATTAATTCAAAATTTTGCAAATAAAAAAGAAATTAAAGAAAAAGATAATGAAAAGACACTTTTACAGGTTGCGCAAGTAAAAATAAAAAATCCAATAAAGAAAAAGTTTTTGAATGTGGAAGCGTTTTTCGACTCTGGCTGTGAAATCACGCTTTTACATAATTCAACTGCGTCAAAACTTGGACTAAAACCTATTGGACACAAAGAATTTAGAGGAATTGGACTTTTCAATAAAACTATAACTGTTAATGCGCCTATTTATATTATTGATTTAATTTGTTTAAATAATGATAAAATAAATATGGTTGTGAGAGGTACTAATGATATGGTTGAATATTTAGAAAAAATTAAAATAAATAATAGAATTGACCAAATGTCAAAAATAAATATTGGGCAAATCGAAACGGTAAAACCCGAAATATTAATAGGTGCCGATTATTACGGATTAATTTTTGGAAATAAACAATTAAAATCTGGATTTTTAACTGTTGATACAAAAATTGGAAATATAATTTATGGAAAGGGAAAAATTTCAAAAGGTTCTGAAAATACAAAAATTTGTCAAATGGTAAATACAGATCTTTGGTGGGAATTAGAAGGTCTAGGCATTGATATAAAAAATGAAACTGAAGAAGATAAATTCGCCATAGAACATTTTAAATCAAATATAAAAAGGGAAAACAATGGTCGATATATCGTCTCCTGGCCCATCAAAGAAAATCAAACTTTAGCTGACAATTTTTGGATATCAATGAAACGGTTACAAGGGGTTTGGAATAAATTAAATAAAAATCCTGAAATATTAGAAAAATATAATCAATTATTTGTTGAACAAGCTAAAAATTGTATTATAGAAAAATGTGAGAAAGAAAGTGAGATAGCCCATTATATACCCCACCATTGTGTTATAAATGAAGAAAAGAAAAAAGTAAGAATTGTTTTTGACGCTTCTTGTAGGACAAAGGATGGATTGAGTTTAAATAAAATAATTTTGAGGGGTCCAGTCTTATTGCCTGATATTTGTGGAATGCTTTTAAGACTTAGAACATTTAAAAATTTGATTGCGGCTGATGTAAAGGGAGCGTTCCATCAAATAGCAATCAATGAAGCACAACGTGATTTAACACGATTTTTATGGATTAATGATATAAAGTCACCCCCAACTTATGAAAATATAGTTAAATGGAGATTTGCCAGAATGCCCTTCGGGGTAATTGCCGCTCCATTTTTGCTAGCAGCCGTAATTAATTATCACATTGAAAATTTGAATTCGCCATTGAGTGTTGAATTAAAAAGAGGTATTTATGCGGATAATGTTTTTCTTTGTGCCGAAAATGAAAAGGATGCGAAACAAAAGTGTCAAAAAGTATCCAAAATATTTGAAGAGGCGAAAATGAATTTACACGAAATTTGCAGTAATTTGTCTGGAATAAATAAAACATTTGGAGATAAAGAGCAAAAGAACCCTATAAAACTTTTGGGTCTCAATTGGAATCTAGAAAAAGACACTATTTTAATTGAATTGAAGGAAATAAAAGAAACAAAATGGACAAAAAGAAGTGTCTTAAAATCTTTAGCTAGCTCTTTTGACCCACTTGGATTTTCAGTACCCGCTAATCTGCCCCGAAAACTATTTTTCCAAAGTTTGTGGAAAACAGATAAAACTTGGGATGAAGAAATTGAAAAGAATGAATGTGAGGAATGGAATAATATTAAAGTAGATTATGGCAATTTTCAAATAAGGCGAATTTCAGTCAATAAACAAAATCCAACCGAGTTACATATCTTTGTCGATGCTTCGGGTAAAGCTTATGCAGCAGTCGCTTATTTAAGACAATTAGATAAAAATGGGGTACAAACATCTATAATCATGTCTAAAGGAAAATTAGCCCCGATAAAAAATAAATTGACAATTCCTCGATTAGAATTAATGGCAAGCGTTGCTGGAAAAAGAATGTCAGATTTTATAATAAAAGAAATTGATATTAAATTTACAAAAATATATATCTGGACGGACTCAAAATGCGTACTTTCATGGATTTTATTGTCAAACATTGAGAAACTACCCAAATTTGTAAAAAATAGAATTAAAATTTTGAGAGAAAATAAAGAAATTGAATGGAAATACGTTCCCACAGAGAAAAATCCGTCAGATATTGCGTCACGTGGTTGCACTACAAATGAACTGAAAAATTATAAAGAATGGTGGAAGGGTCCGCAGTTTTTGAAAGAGAGTGAAGAAAAGTGGCCCCAATCACCAGAGTTAAAAAGGAATGAAAAAGAGTGGAGTAAAGATTTGGAAGAAATAAAAATTGAAATGTTGACAAAGGATTTAATCAATACGGAATTGCGTAATGAATGGCCTAAACTTGTAAATATTTCAACCGCGTTTTGTAAAGCAATAAAAAATTTTGGAAGAAAAATTCAATTTAAAACAGAATTTGGGAAAAATTTACAAAAAATTAAAAATAAAGTAGACTTGAGAAAAATAGGTGAAATTTTATTAATAATAGAAGCCCAAAATAAATACCCGCCCACAGAAAAGGAAATACAAGAATTAAAAATGAAAAAAGAAAATTATAATATATGGACTTGCCCAGGGCGTTTAGGAAATATAAACACACCAACGCCTATTTTTATTTCAAAAGAAGCCCCACTGGCAGAAAAAATTGCGTTAGAAGCCCATTTGCGCACATTACATAGTGGAATAAATCAAAGTTTAATTGAATTGAGACAAAAATTTTGGGTGCCCAGTGGTCGGCAATTAATAAAGAAAATAATAAATCGATGCTTACAGTGTAAAAAAGCGAAATTATTGCCATATTCAATTCCAAAAATGCCAGACCTCCCAAAAGAAAGAATTTTGCGTTCAAAGCCGTTTCAAAACACAGGTCTGGACTATGCCGGCCCTTTTGAAGTAAAAAATAGTAATGGTGAAATTATTAAAGTTTGGATTGAAATATTTTCTTGTATGGCTACACGATTCACGCATTTGGAATTAGTGCCCAGTCTATCCGCAAAATCCTGCATACAAGCGATGCGAAGATTCATATCGGAGTATGGCAAACCAAAATATTTAATTAGTGACAATGGCACGCAATATAAATTAACATGTAAAGTAATACAAGAAATTGAACAAAAAACAGAAAAAGAAAAAATACATTGGCAGTTTATCCCAAGCCTTAGCCCATGGTTTGGAGACTTATATGAGTCAATGGTAAAAATTATGAAAAATTCCTTAAAGGCTGCTATAGGCAGAAAAATGATTAATTACGAAGAATTGAGAACAATACTTTCAGAAATTAAAACAATCATGAATAAAAGGCCGCTAACTTATGTATACGAAAATTTCGATGACGCCTACACTGTGTTGCGTCCAATTGACCTTATATTACCATCACGTAATGAAGAAAATATTGAGTTAGAAATTTCAGATGAAAAAGAATTTTTAGAAAAGGAAACCCAAAGAGAGACATTAATTAAAGAATGGGAAAATTCAAATCAAATGTTAAATCATTTCTGGCAAAAATGGGAAAAAGAGTATTTAAATAAACTAAAGGAAAGGGCAGATAAACACAATCAAAGATTGCACAAGAAAAATTATTTGCCCGAAATTGGTGAAATTGTGTTGATACAAAATAAACAATTACCCAAACAAGCCTGGAATTTGGGAAAAATTGTTGAATTAATTAAAAGCAAAGACGGGTTAATAAGAATTGCCAAAGTTCGGGTTAAGGGAAAAATCATTACCCGAGCAATTGCCTTATTATATCCACTGGAATTAAAAGCAGAAATGCCCGAAAAAATAACTGAAAATGAAAAAGCAAAAATTGAGGATAATGAACTAAAAAATGAAAATCAAAAAACACACAAAATGGAATTGAGAGCTAAAAAGAAAATAAATTATAAAGAAATAGAAAGTGAATCAGAAGAAGAAAATCAAAATATTGAGCAGGTAAGAATAGCAATGTTCAGACAAGAAATGAAATGTTCAATATGTGGCAGATCCGGACACCCTTCTCAAAAATGTTGGTATAGAAGAAACGAATTTGTAAACCAAAATAACCAAAATTTAAATCAAAAAGAAAAACCCTCTTCATCAAAAGTAGAGACAGATTGGCAAGAGTCATATAAAGAACTAGAAGGGAGATATTTAACGCTAGAGGAAAAATTAAATAGCGTTGAAAATGATTTGTCAAAGGAAAAAGTTGAAAAAGAAGCTATGGGTAAAGAACTGAAAAAACAGGAAAGAGAAATATTAGAAATTAAAAATTGTTTAAAAGAATTGGCAGAGAAAGAAAAATCTAAAGAAGAATTGAATAATGAGATAGAGAGACATAAGAATGATTTAATTAGAATTAGAACCGAATTTTGTACTCCTAGAAAAGAAAAGGAGGATAAAGGGTCTAGTCAAAAACCAAAACAAACTAGCGCTTTAAAAGTTTTAGCGAAAAGTTCGGTAACTCTTCTCACATTGTTAATAATTTTTTTATTGACTTTCGGTCAAGTAGCTCAAGTTCAAAGTATTCGCTGCGCGCAGAATGAAAATTTAGTTTTGAAACATTTAGAGGAATGTAAATCGAACGGTTTAGTAATTTTTGAAAGAAAAGACAAGTCACTTTGTTGGAAAGAAATAGGCTGCAACGAGAAGAATAAACACATACGTTGGCCAACGAAAAATATCAAGTACCTCTGCGATGAAAAATGCACGTGTCCCGATTGGGCAGAACAATGCACTTTCTTTAAAGGCCAAACTGAAGTTAAAAATGAAAAAATAAAAGAAATATTGGAAAATAATAAGCCAAAAATTTGTTCAACAGAGGAAAATATAGCATGCGCAAAAACATTCGAAATAAAAGAATTTAATCAAATCGAATTGATTTCTGGAGAAAAACATTTGGTAAATGAATTAAAAATAGAAATGGAAGATGCTATAAAAGAATTTATTTGTATTGGAAAAGGAAAGGAAATTACAGGTTCCCCCAGATATTGTAGTAAATACCATTGTTCCGAAAAAGGAACTAGATTTTGTTTTTACCCCAGAATTGAAAAAGCATTTTTTGTCGCTCCGGAGGGAAGAGTAGAGATAAAAGCATGGGGAAGAGTAAAAATAAAAATTTACGGCTTTCCGAAAAAAGAAACGTCAATTTGTAAAGGCTGTGAATTAAAGTGTACAAAAGAAGGAATACAAGTAAAAACAAATGAAATGATAGGTGGAATAGAGATTTGTAATGAAAAGAAATGTTTTTATAGAGCCCTCCCCGAAAAAATCGAAAACATAACATTGAGCCATGAAATTATTTTAGAAAAATACAAAACGGATGTTCAATTTTACAAAAACGGAGAATTAATAAAGAGAATGAAAATAGAATGTGAAAAATTAAATATTTGTGAAATTATGAATTGTATTTTTTGTTTTGAACGTTTAATGAACCCGCATTGTTTCCCCGAAGTTTCCATGATATTGTTTGGGATTTTAGTTTACTTTTGTTCTAACTTAATATACATTTGCATTAAAATAATAATTTTGGTTTTGAAAGTGACATTCTGGGTAATAAAGCATAAAATAAAATTTATTCGATTCATCGCAGGAAAAAGTAAAAGACAAGAGGAAATTAAAAACGAATCAAAGCCAAAACCAACTAAACCACTAATAATAAAGAAAAAACGGCCAATGAAAGTAATAGTTGCTCTAATATTTTTAATTAATTTATCTAAATGTTTTTGCCTCACAAGTTTACAAGCAACTGAAGAAAGTTGTGTTGTGAATAAACTAGGTGAAAGAAGCTGCTCGTTTGAAAAAATAATTGTTTTGACATTTAATCCCGAAGAGCAACAAATTCAAGTCTCGTTAAACGATCATACCGGAAAAATATTAGGGACTTTAACAATGGAAATTCATAAAACAAAGGCATTTTGTAATAAAAGTTTAAAATATTTTTCCCGGTTTTTTCACATGCAAGTTGAATCATCAAAGAGATGCGCTGAAACCGGAAGCTGCTATGATTTAAAATGCAGCGAAATAAAATCGTATGAAAAATTAATTGAATTTAATGCCACGAATGATTACCCAGGAATAACACAATGTGTAGAAAGTAGCGGTGGGTGGTTTTCCGGATGTTTTTATACAACCCCGGCTTGTACTTTCTACAGATTTTATGCCACTCCTGTTGATGAAAGAATTTTAGAAATTTTTGAATGTCCTAAATGGGAGTTAGGACTTGGAATGAATTTAACTATAGATACAAACGAGGGAAAATGGGAAAGTGCCTTTAATCTAGTACCAGGAATGGCATCAAGACAAAGTAAAAATAAAATAGAAATAACCTTAAAAAGCATAACCACTCCCATCCTACCTGTTTTAAATAAAAATTTTGTATTTGATGGAAAAAAGGCAGCCATGCTAGATTATGAAATTGAAACTCAATTAAATAAATTTAAATGCGCAAATAAATACCAAGCAGGCAATTTTAATTGCACTGTAGATCCACTCACCTGTTCATGCCGACCAGCTGATGATAATGTAAATTGTCTTTGTACAGAAATTATTAAAGATGAACAAATTTTTCAAGAATCAAATAATCTCCCTTTCGATCATAACGGAATTTTAGTAAAAGTCGATCACGGAGAAATAACAGCTTTTCCCGATTTAACATCCGCTGAAGTTCAGATAAAAATTGAAGGAATGATTTTAAAAACTGAGATAAGCATGAATACATGTATAGTCCGAGCAAATTTAACTGGATGTTTTGACTGTAAAAAAGGAGCTCATGTGGACTTAGAATGTAAAACAGACTTTGGATCGACTCTTGCAAATATAATTTGCCCGTCGGCAAAAATGGCAATACCGTGCCGACCGACTGTTGAAAGAAAAATTTTGAGTACACATTTCTCCACGTCGGATATTGATGAGACGTGTGAAGTTTTTTGTGGTAGTTCACCAACAACATTTCAACTACAAGGCAAACTTGCCTACCCTGAAGCAGCACTGAACGATGTGATTTGGAACGAAGAATATGGAAACAAAACTGCACCACATTGGCACTTGAAGCTACCAAACATGGATATTACCAACCTTTTGAAATTACTTATTTTTCCGCGCTACCTTTTCCTTTTAATAATTTCAATCTTTTTATTCTTTTTAATGTTTTATTGTATTCTACCCTTACTAACTCGTCTTCTCCTTTCTTGTATCCTTAATACTTTTGCTGCGCGGAGTGTTGGAAATAATGTAAAATTACAATCAAAATATGTGTGATTCTTTATTTTGTGATTAATTCTTTATTTTTAAATTCTTTATTTTTTAATCCAAAAATGTCCTTTTTTACATATATTTTCTTATTCATGCAATTTCTTAAACTTTATTTTTATTTAACATTCTTAATCATTTTTGTCATTTCCCTGTTTATTTAAGCTCAGCTAATTCTGTTATTTCAGCTTCAATTCACTTTTAAAATTCCCAAAAATCCCCTTAAGCCTAATTGTAAAATTATTATTAAATTGAATAAATATTAATAAAGAAATATTCCTTTTTTGGATAAACTTAGAAGGGCTAGAAATAATTAAAAAGGAGATTGTTTCTAACAAAAAGTTTCAAATTTTTTTAGTGAATTTAAAGTTAATAATAATTATTATTTTTTATTTTAGTTTAATTTTTAATTTCTTTTCTTTCCTTTTTTTAATTTTATTTTTTTTCCTTTAAAATACTACAAACATTTCAATTCTCTCGGGCTATTTTCCGTTTTATTCGATTTAATTTTTTATTTAGATAAAATATTTTTTATTTAATTGTTTCAAAAATTGATTACTAAAAATTATAATAATTTTAAAAACTTTTGAGTGGACTTCCATTAATTTACTAGCTAATTTTCTTATTTTTTAATTAAAATAATTTAACAAAATTTATTTATTTTCAATATTTAATTCTCTTTAATATTTATTTAGAATTTCTTCTTATCAAAATCTTTGATCGACCTTGGAATTACTTTTTGCTCTGATTTGTTTTATTTCCTTTACTAAATTATATTTAACAGAAAAACGGGGAAGAAATGAATTTCTTTTTGGGTTTTCTTCTTTAGAAAAAAATTATTTTTATTTATTTACCTTTTTCTAGTCGCCAAATATTCTCTCGTTTATTTGATGGTCAAAATATTTTTTTAATTAAAATTAATTTTAAAATTATTTTTATTAAATAATTAACTAATTAATTTTTCTAAAAATATTGTTTTAAATTAAAATAATATTTTTTATTCTTTTGGATACAATTTATAGATTTAATTACTAATATTTTTAATTAATTATTTAAATTTAAAAATTATTTTTAAAATATTTTTTGGTCATTTCCCTATCCATTTTCTTTTCCATTTTTTAAAATAATTTTTCTGTGGTTTCTGTTTTCTTCGCGCCCCCAATCAACAACAACTACATACTTGATGGAAACGGCAACCAAAAATGTGAAAATTATTTTTCTCATCTTCAAATGAAAAATAAAAAATAGTCATTTCCTTTTCTCTCCTCTCTTTTTATAACCAAAAAATAAAATATTGTGTTCCTTCCCCTGAAGCGTTACAGCAATTTTAGTAAAAAAATATATTCAATTTATTTTTCAACAAATAAAATATATTTTATATTTTTAATTAAATTACATTTTTTGTACAAATAATTCTTTGGATATATCCGAAAAAATAAATAAAAATTCCCCCAAACAATATTTTTGTCCACAAAATTTTTATTTTTGTTTTTATCCCTTAATTATCACGCGCCATATTTTATTATTTTTCATTTAAAATATAAAAACGCAATAAATATATATACAAATAGCACAAACATTTTTAAGATTGATTTTACCTTAATTGGAATGTCTTAGGCCGCGCAGATAACACACAGAAAATTGGAAAAGAGGGGAGGGGGGTTGTTGATGTTGATAGGAAAATTAGAAAAAAAATTATATATAATCGAAGACCTGCAAAATATTACATAAATATTTAAGTAAAAATGAAAATGTTTGGGGGGTCAAGGCTTTTTTAACAGTTTAGATATTTTAAAAATATATTAGGCACACTTAATGTTACTTTAATTTATATACAAAAAATACTACACAAATTCTCAACTAAAATTTAAAATAATTTTTTTAATTTAAATTTCCCATTAAAAGGTTCACTCGTTTACTTAATTGTGTTTACCAGTTTAAGCTAAATTGGAATAATAAATTTAAAATAATCAAAATATATTTAAATTAATTTTAACATTTTTAGAAACAAATTTACAAAAAAATTGTTAAAATAAAAATTACGTACATATAAATAATTGAAAAAAAGCCAACAAATATTTATTTAATTCTCTCCCTCAATCATTTATTTTTACCACACCTTTTGGCTTTTGATTTTTCTACTTTTTTTTTATCAAAAACTTTTTTCTCCTAAAATATGATGAATGATGAGAGGAAATTTTTTATATTAAAGTTATAAAAATTGATTATGCGTGTTTGCTCGTTTATTTTGTAGCGATTAACACCCATATATTCGCTAAATTGTTTTTTTATCAGTCTCGGATCGAACTGAGCTGGGGCGATTAACAAAAGTGATTTGCCATGTGAGTGGAATTATTGAAATTCTTATTAAGCTAGTTTCGTGAATTTGAATAAAGACTAAATTCTCGATAAAGACTAAATTTCCTTCCCTTCCTTTAATTTAGTTATTTTTGAGTTTTTTTTATCAAAATATTTTATGATATAAGGATCCTCTCTACCCTTATCCCTAGTCCCAAAGCCCAAAATTTTCTAAAATTCTCCTACAAGTTTACCTCGTAGTTTACTTTGAAAATAGGTATAATTATTTCATTTATTAATTTCAAAATAGATTTAGGCATGTTATATTATACTAAAAACGAGAAAATTTAACTTCCTTACCAAGATTAAATATATTTTAAAAATAATATTTGTACAAATCTCTCTCTTCATTATTAAAGATATAAATAATAATTTATTGAATTATTTATTAATTTAATAGATATTTTAATAGATAAATTTCATAAATAAATTTAAAACATAAAGGAATTTTTATTTTATTTTTCACTAAATTAATATTTCTAAATCTAGCTATAAAGTAAAATTCTCTTTTTGAACATCTTTTTATGAAAAATTTAGAAATTCAAAAAAATTTTTTGGAATTTTTAACTTATTTTCAAAAAAAATACAGAAATTGCGAATATTTAGAATGTTCTGCGCCATATTTAGTTGATGGATGGGGGAAAGGATATACATTAATAAATATACAAATTGCTCTGGTTTGCTTCCATTTTTTCTTCCTTTTTGGTGGTTATCACGCCTTTTTTTCTCCAAAAATTTTTTCTTTTATGGGCCAGTAGTTTGCACAGCGCGTGGTGCGCATCCGCATTTTTTAGAATAAAAACTAGCCTTTTCTATCTCTCCCAAAAATATATTGAAGGACGCGATTATGTGAATATTTATAATGAATGTTAAGAAACGCAAGTCATTTTTTATAATAATTTGTATATTTTTATAGAAGTCAATAAATATATTTAAATTGTTTAATTTAAATATTTTTTCATATTTTTTATACAAATGATCAATAAATTTCACAAGATTTGCAAGCCTATCCCGCACAAAACTGTTATAAAAAATCACGGATGCGTGACCCGCGAATATGATTTTTACCTGTCTTTAATAATAATAAAAAATAAGTAATTGTTACAATTATTTTAAAGACCAAAGTTCTGTTATCCTTTCACAAAATGAATTCTGTTTCCATATATCCAATTCGCAACTTTATTTTAATTTAAGTACCTTTAGTAATTTTTAGAAGAAAGGTGAATCTGAAAAAAAAGAGAAAATTTACATATAATTTCTTTAAAAATCTGTAAAATTTTTCGTGAAAAATTCGAAAAAATATAGGTGAGGGTCGGGATAATATTTATAAGTGATAAATCAATTATTAATTATAATTAGGGACTCACAAAACATTTTTTGAGTTATTTTTATTTTATTTTTTTAGTTATTTTTATAGTTATTTTTTTTTATTCATTTTTTCCTAATTATAATGATTTATTTTTTATTTAAATATTTTTTTATTTTAAGAAATTAATTATTTAATTAGATAAATTAGTTATTTAAATAAAAAATGTTAAAAGAAGAAGATAAAGGGGGAGGACAACAGCAACAACTCCCTTCACCTATAGGGCATGTTTTCTTTTCCGGACTAAATGAACCTTGTGCTGTTGATTCTGTTGTTGAAATTGTGGTAATTTTGAAAAAATATTTTTAAAAATATTTCTTTAATTAAAAAGGTAAATACAAGAACAACATCAATTATTGGGGGAGAAATAGAAGCAATTAATAGTGGAAATATACAAATATATGTAACTTCCCCCCAAGGACTTAAACGAAATTGTGAAGTAATACATAAAGGGAATGCTTTTACAACAACTTTTACACCTGAAAGGATTGGTAAGGAAATGTTTTTTTCAATTAAAAAAAAAATTTTTTTTAAAGGAAAATGGCTTATTGGAATATTATATGAAGGTGCACATATTGAAGGATCCCCCTTTTCTTGTTTTGTTTTCGATCCCGATTTGGTGCATGTTTCTGGGTAAATAAATATTGTTTTTTAAATAACAAAATTATTTTTCTTTTCAGATTGGATGTTGGGTTGGTTGGACATGAATTAAAATTTACAATAGATGCTGCTAGAGCTGGGAAAGGAACTGTTAAAGTAAAGAAAAATTAAAATTAAAAATAATTATTTTTTAATTTTAAAGGTTTTTTCTTCAATTAATGGACGTCCAATAGATACTGTAATTAAAGAGGAACCTCCAAATTCAAATGTTTATCGAGCTAAGCTTGAACCTCAAGGCCCTGGCAAATATAAAATACAAATTGATTTTAATAATAGAGATGTTAAAGGTAAGGAAATGTTTTCTAAATTAATTAATTTTGAGTTGAAATTGGTAAAAAATGATAAAATATTTTTTTAAAAATATATTTGTAAATAGTTTATTATTGAAATTAATTTTTTTACTTCAATGACTTTAGTTATTCCCCAATATTTAATTTAGTTTCCTACAAAAAAAACTTTCTTTTAAATAGTACCTATCAAAAAACAAAAATTATTCTTTAAAAAAAGGTTCCCCATTTATTCTCGACATTGCTGGTACTGAAGATGGAAATGGGGGTATATCTTCTGTTTATGGGGATCAATTACAAATGGCTGCTGTTGGCAGACTTGCCACTTTCTTTGTTCATGCACCGGGAATTGAATTATCACAAATTTCTTCAACATTTACTAGTTTTAAAATACAAATTAAATATTTTAATTAATTTATTAGCTCCAAGTGGTGTTAAAAGGCATGCCCGTATTTCACCATTTGACGGACAAACATTTAAAGTTGAATGGAATCCAAATGAAACTGGTAAATAAAATTAAATTTAAGAAGAAAATTTATTTTCTACAAAAAAGGAGAGCATTTAATTGATGTATTTTTATTTGATCGTCAAATACCTGAAAGTCCTTTTAGCTGTCAAGTTGGAGATCCTGAACTTGTTTCTGTTAGACGAATGCCTCAACAAATTGAAGGGAAAAATTTAAATAAGCCCCACACATTTGAAAGTTTTTTTAAATTAATTTTTGAAATAAAGAATTTGTTTAAAAAAGTTGATGCAACAGCTGCGGGTTCTGGGAATTTGGAAATTGTAATTAATAATGGAAGGGTTGCCTGTCGTGTTCACGAAACAACATCTAGACATTTTATTGCAGAATTTACTCCAACACAAGAAATTAGACATTTTGTGGAAATGAGGTGGGGGAAGAAAAATAAATAAAAAATTTTATTTAAAAAAAAGATTTAATGGAGAACATGTTCGGAACTCTCCTTGGTCTATTCCTTTTATTGAAAGTTCTCCCTCAACAATTAATAGATCAGAACAGCCTTTAATTTCTCCACAATTAAAAACAAATGAAAAAGAAGACATGTAAATCTTTTTAAAGAGAATAATTTTAAATTTAAAAATTAAATTAAAGAATAACAGAATTAATTGGTTCTGGTTTGGATAGAGCTATTGTAGGGGAATTGGCACATTTTGATGTTAGATCAAATATTCGTTTACGAACAACAAATGTTGCTGTCAGAATTGTTGATATTGAAAGTGGGAGGCCTATTGAAAATTTATTTTTGACTGAAAGAGGGCCAGGGACTGTTAGGTGTGAATATACTTTAATGAAGGTAAAGAAATAAATTTAAAAATAAATAAAATTATTTTATGATTAATTTAAAAATGAGGGGTTTTAATACAACAGAGAATTATTTAAAAGTTATTTTTTTGGATTAAATTTTTGAAAATACAAAGTTCAAAATTCAGTAATAATTTCTCTTTATTCCTTTTTAAACTCATTTAATGTAACAAAAATAAATTAAAAAAGATTTTAATTTTAGATATAAAAGCCCAATTATTTATTTAAATAAAAATTAAAATTTATTTTAAAAAGGCTGGTGATTACGAAGTTTCTGTGTATATAGATGACCGTTTAGTTGATGTAGATCAATTAATAATTTCTGCTTTTGATCCTCGTCAAGTACATGTTAAATTACGCGGAAGTGAAGAAGATTACATTCCTGACAAACCTGTCCATTTTATTGGTAAATTTTTTCTTAAAAAATTATTTTTTAATTTAAATAAGTAAAATTAAAAATCAATTCTAATTGTATTCCCCTCGAAACCCCGACAATTTTTTGGCAAAAACTCCCCGATCCGAACCCCGATCCGATCTATCCCGACAAACCCCAATCCCCGACACTCCCGACTTTAGCTTTAAAAATATTTTAACTATTTTATAATAAAAATTATTTTTAAAAATAATAAATTAATTTTGTAAATTTAAATTACTTTTTATCAAATTTTTCTATTTATTTTTTTATGTCTATTAGATTAACTATTTTTCAGTTTACCAAAAAATATTTTTATTTTATTTTTCATGTAAATCCATCCAATAATACCTATTTTATTTTTTACATTTTTAGTAAATCAATCTTTTTTTTTTGAGAATATTTTAGAATTAAATATTTATACAATACAATTTATTTTTAAATATTAATTTGGATAACTTCCAACTTTTTTAATCAATCAAAAAGAATTATTGTTTTCTTCCCTTCTATAAAACATTTCTTTTGATTTTTTTGCAAATTTATTTTTTAAAGTTAATTTATTGAATATTTAATTGTTCCCCCCCCCCCTTTTTTTTAAATTTTTCCATTTTTTTATTTCACTTAATCAGATGTTGTAAAGTACTTACTTTCTTTTTTTAGCTTAATCATCATTAATTTATATAGTCAAAACAAATTTACTTGTTTACTTTTAATTAGTTAACATATAAAAATATTTTTTTATTTTCTTTTTAAATTAAATTAATTGTAAAAAAAGAAAAGAAAAAGAAAATATTTTATTTGTTGATTGCTTTAACTTGTTGAAAATACAAAAAATACATATATTTATTTAATAGACTTAATTCTCTTTAATTTTACTTTTTATTTATTAATTTAATTATTTTCTTCAAAATTTTGTTTATTTCTGGTAAAGAATTCTTTTTTAATTATTAAAAAAATAAAACAAAATTATTTTAATAAAATTTTTCAAAAATAAAAATTCGTGTTTATAAAATTATGAATATAAATATTTTCAAAATTAAATTAATAAAAATATTTAAACAAAAAAATTTAAGGACTAAATAGCATTTTTTAGTTAAAATTAATTTTTAATTTTAATTTTTAGTCTTTATTTTTGTATAAACCTTCTTTCTCAACATTTTTAAACAATTTATTCAATAAAATTAAAAAAATATTTTCTCATCATTTCAATGTCAATTTATTTATTTTTTGTATTTTAATTTGTTCGTTTAACCATTTTACTATTTTATTTTTCTTCCTTACGAGATCACTTTAAAAACTTAACAAAACCTTCTTTTCATTTAAACAGAATGAATTTAAAAGTTTGGAAATAAATAAATAAATATATTTTTTTGAATAATTTATTTTAAATTTTAAATATTTATTTTCACATTTTTGGACCTTTTCTTTTATTTTAAGACTATTTCTCCTTTTATTTAAAAATAAATGTAATTTTGTTTTAAAAAATATTAAAGATTGGGAAAATAAATATTTTAAAATTATACAGGGAAAAGAAAATCTTTTAACTAAAAATTAATATTAAAATATTTTTTGAAATTAAATCGAAATACATATTTACATACAAATATATCCCTATTTTTAACACAAATTAATCGCTTCATTGAATATTGAGGTGATGATCGACAAATATTTATTTATTTGACTGCAAAAGTATCATCATTATTATTTAACCATTTCTACGCATAAATAAATATTAAAAAAAAAATAAATTTTTGTAAAACTATTTTCGCCCTTAATTCTTCTCTTTTTCTGTCCCACTTTTCCCCTCAAAAATTTTCCTTTTTTTATTTTAAATTGTACATACAATCCTCTTCTAATCATTTTCTCGGTCCTATTTTCACGTAAATATATTCTTCTCCTCCTTCCCTTTCTTCTCTTCTTTTTTATTATTCTTCCAGTTTTTTTTTGTCAGTTTTCCACTTTTCTCTTTTCCTCCTCAGAAAATATTAAATATATAAAAATATATTCATTCATTGCACGCAACTTATAGAGGGGAGAAGCTAGTTTAGTAGTTTTTAGTTAGTTAGTTTGTGGTTGTCAACAAAAAAATAATAAAAGAGAGGGAGGAGGAAAGGAGACTTACCTAAGAGGTTTACATGACAAATAATATTTACAATAATATTTTTAAATATTTTTTTATTTGAAATTGTAGATTAAATTAGATTATTTTTAATAAAAATATTTTTTATACAAAATTAAAAATAAAATTGTTTTAAACGTTTATTTTCTAATTTTTAATTAATTAATTTTTGTTTTATTTAAGGATTTTAATTTAAATAAATCAACAACTCTCACACCATTTTAGTTATTTTTTTAAAATTTTTCTTTTACCTATTTATCAATTTATAATTGATGAAAATTACGAAAATTTATATATTTCTTGGTTTTCAAAGTATTTTCTTCATTTGTTTTTTTTTGTTCTTTAAGAAATGTTTAAAATTAAAGTAAAACTATCTTTTGTTTAAAATATATTTTTCAAAATTTAGAATTAAAACTTTTTGACTTTCCACCTTTTTTGAACGATTTAAATGTCTTGGCCGATTTATATTCTTGCTAAACTCCACAACTCTTTTTTTTTAATTTTTCTGTTAATATTTTGTATTAATTTTTAGCTTTTCTTTAATTCTTTATTAAATTAATAATTTTAATATATTTTATTTAAATGAAGAAATTGATTTTTATTTTAAATTTGATTTTTATTAGAATTTTTAACCACGTTCCTATCAATGTATGTTTGCATTTTTGACCTGAATATTAAATACATAATATTTTATTTTTTACTTTTTTATTCCCGTCCTCATTCCCAAAACAATTTAGAATTTTTTTGTTTTATTTTCCACATTTATATAAAAATTTTATTTTTTTTAACTCTTTCCGTTGCTTTCTCTCTCTCTTTTTGTTGTTGTTCTTCTTCTCTTTTCCTCATTTTCCTCTTTTTGTTTGCCTAAATTCTTCGTTATTCCCCGTAAAACAAACATTTTGAGGGGTGGTTGCGCCGCGCAACTATTTTAAATATTTTTTTTTATTTATTTTTATAAAAATAAATATTATTTTTTAGTTTTTAGGTCAATCAATAAATTTAAAAATAAATAAATTTAAAATTAAAAAATAAATATCACCTGTAAATAATTAAAATAATAAAAAGTAGTAATTGAAAGAGACAGAAATTTTTTTATCAATTACATATTTTTATCAATTTTAAAAAAAAGAATAATCTAATAATCTAATTTATTATTGTAAATCTCAAATCTTTTTATTAAGTTTTTATCACATTATTTATTATTTTATTTTACTAAAATTTCAAAATAAAATTTGTCTCATTTTCTCTGTACTTTTTAAAATATTTATTAAGATTATCTTTCATTTTATTAAATAAAAAATCTATAATTATACTTTTATAAAAATATTTTTAAATATTCTATAAAATTAAATAAATAAATAAATTTATATAAATATCTCCTCAAATATTTAAAATAAAAATAAAAAATGTCAAACGGTCACCAACAGCAAATAATAACCGAAAATAATAATCCAAATATTCGTCGATATATTTCTCAACTTTATGTTATTCCCGCAGTTGATGCCTCCGAAGCTGGAAAAGGACAATTAGAAATTTCTGTTAATCAAGGAAAAGTTCCAAATAATGTTCAAATGCAAGGTAATTTAAATTAAATTAGAAGTTCGTCCTCCAAGTATTAAATAAATTTTGATTATTTTGAATTGCCCTCCCCCCTCCCCCTTTTGTAAAGAAATATTTTTAAAAAATTTTTAAAGACGCCGGTCGTTGCCTTGTAACATTTATTCCTCAACATGCCGGAACTTATGTTATTGATGTTACTTTTAATGGACTTCAAGTACATGGATGTCCAATAAAAGTAGATGTGCGAGAGAGACAAGTTGGAAAACCTGTTAGTGCACCTGTATATGCACGGCCAACTACTTCGAGTTAATTTTATTTTTTAAAATCGAAAAATTCCAAAATTTAGCTTCTTCCCCTCCTCCAACACGCGGCCCTTCATCTTCTGCCTATTTTTCATCAGCATCCCCTCAAGCAGCACCTTCTCCTTCGTATACAGCAGCGGCACCTTCTCCATCATCTACTCCACAACTTCCCCGTTCTCCCCCACTTGTTGCTGGAGTGGTAAAAATTATTTTTTTGTAATTTTAAAATAAAACTCCTAGTTGTTGGAAAGTTCGAAAGTTTAGAAAGCCCTGATAAATAAAAAATATTTTTTCAATTTTAATTTTTTAAAATTTATTTTAATTACAGGAAGCAGCATTGTTAGGGGGTTACACTGTAGCTCAATATGGAAATGGAGGTGGGGGAGGAATACCTTCTACTACGAAACTTGTAAATCATATTTTTTAATAATATTTTAGTATTACTAATTAGTTTATTGAAAACTATTACTACATAATATTCTTAATATTTATTAAAATATTTACTATACTTTAAACTATTCTTTATTATTTAAATTAATTTAGAAGCCATCCCCATTATCTACTCCACCCTCTACACGTCCAAAACCAAAATTATTTGAAGAAAAAGAAATACCAATATCTAGACCATCAATGCCAGAAGCTGCTCAACTTGAAATGACTCGTTCGGCTGAAATGACTCTTTTTAGAGATATTCCAAAAACACCGGTTACTACACCTGTTGAGGCTGGAAGGGAAATACCCGTAAATTAATAATTTTTAAACACCTCTAACTTTCATGGCCTTTTTTAACTAAATCTATAACAATTTTCATTGAGAAAAACTCTTAATATTAAAGATTCAACATTCCTTTGAACGAATTCCCGAGCATTACCAACCAAAAGAAGATACAATAAAAATAACACAAAAATTCAATGATTTACCTTATGCCCCATTAGATCAAAATATTAAAAAAACATTAGAATTATTAAATCAACAACAACAACAAGGAATTATTAGGGAAAGAGAAATTATTGCCCCTCCAATTTCATCTTCTGCTATTTCACCAATATCTACAGAAAGTGGAGCACCTCAAATACAGTAAAAATATTTTTAATTTTTAAATAGGGTGGGACAAAACCGTTTAATTTAAAAAAAAACCGTATACCGTTTATGCCGTTTATTTAAGACCCGTATACCGTTTCGTTTAATTTTAAAATCAATTCATAATTCACAAAAATCGATGAAAAATCATTAATTTTGTTTATCCCTCTTTATAAAAATTATAATTCAACAATAAATCCATCATGTCGATGGATGTAGAGGGTAAACGAAGGGCTGAAGAGATCAGAGGATTATGGGGGCCTAATGATTAAGAGTGATATCAGTGATTTTGGATATTTGGAGGATTTGAATATATATAGGAGGATTAAGGTGGGATATCGGTAGATTAGGAGTTATTAAAGGGGATTAGAGGATTAAGGGGATGAAGATCGTAGAGAGGATTAAAGTGATGTGATTGGATTTAAAATGATTGAGGGGATTTGAAGAGATATCAAAGGAATAAGGTGGGTAAAGATAATGTCAATTAGAGATTGAGGGATTTGAATGGAAATTGGGGATTTGAAAGGATAATAAGGATCTTCCTTTTTCAGCGCCGCAGGCGAAAATTTTGAGAATTTTGGACCTTCTCCCCCTAGTTTTCTAAAAAAGGATCTGAAATCAGCCCGTAGAACAGACCGAAAATTTTCAGTTTTTTTGTTAACGTTAGTACACTAATGTAGCTGTTCTATTAAATTTTAATGTTGAAATCTTTTTTATAAATTTTTATGGTTTAATACTAGTTTATTCTTTACATTTTTGTACATATGAGGTGTAATATGTTTTTTTTATTTCTTTTCATTTATACATTCCTTAAAGTTTATTCATTTAAAAACTTTTTTTCTCAATTTTTATATTATCTCTTTCACATTTTATTTATTTAGAACCCACATTGTTGATCCATACAGTTCAGATATAGAAGCAATGACTCCAGGCACTCGTAGAAGATTATTAGAACATTCTGTTTATAAAGCAACAGAATTAAAAGTTTTTTTAAGATATTTTTAAAAAAATATTTTTTTATTAATTTAAAGGAAACACCAACAGACCATGAAGAATCAGAAACTGCTTTAAGTTCAAAACAATCCTCTAAAGTAATTAATTAATTAATAATTATTTTTAAATTTATATTTTAAAGGCAACAACACCAAAATTAAGTTTAAAATTTCGTGGAAGTAAAGACAAAGTTGGGTCTATAACACCCCCAACAATGACTACAGCAACTATTTCTGCTGCTACAGCAAGTGATGCTTTTGACTGGGGAAAGTCTAAAATTGCCAGTAAACATGAGGTAGAGGGAAGATTTAAATGTCTTTTTCTGATCCTGGTTCCCAATGAACGTGAATTCATTTAAATTCTTTTTAATTTTTCTTACTCAAAATTCATTTTCTCTACTTTTTTAAAATAATTTTTTACTCAATTAAAATTTCTAATTAATTAAAAGGTTGTTCGTCGAGGTAAAGAAGTAGATGTCCGAATAGATTCACTCAAACTTGGAAAAGAAGACCAACTTTACGTAATTGTTTTACCGCCAGGAATTATTCCCCGTCAAAATATGCCTAATGAATTACCAACATCAGAACAAGCATTACCTCATAAATTGAAAAAGTCTGGGACAAAATCTTGGGAAATTAGTTTTCGTCCTTCCGTTGTTGGGACACACAAAGTAGGCTTTTAATTAATTAGGGAATATTTTTGTTTGTTTTTAACATTACGTAAAATAATATTTTTTAATGTCCTTAAGTACAATATTATTCACAAATATTTTTATAAAGCGGTTAAGGTGATAACTCAACAAGGATTATTCATTTAGGTTTATAATTGATTCGAAAATAAATTATTTAAATGAGGAATTTCAGAAAAAAATAATTCTTTTTATAAATTCAAAATATTTGATTAACAAAATTTTATTTAAAAAATAGGTACCTATAGTTTCCTACTCATAAAATATGACATAACTAATTTAGTTTATTTTTACATAAAATTTTTAATTTTCCTTCTTTTTTAAAAAAGGTCCATTTATTTGTCAACACAATTCCACACCCTCAATCTCCATTTCCTATTCGTGTTTACGACGCCTCACAAATTGTGGTTGGAGACATTGTCCGTCAAAGTGTTCTAAACGACACAGTGGAATTTACTGTGGATGCTGGACGTGCCGGTTTTGGAAATTTAGAAATGGCAATTAAAGATAATGAAGGGATAATAATACCTTCACATGTTAGCCAATTAGAAGCTGGGGCAGCTAAATTTCTTGTTACTTTTACTCCTAATTTGCCAGGAACTCATACAGTTGAGAAAATAAAATTAAGAGGGGAATTTAAATATTTTATATTTAGGTGCATATTACATTTAATAAAGAAGTTGTGACTGGAAGTCCTTTTGAAGTACATATTGTTGAACCACAAATACTTGGACAAGAATCTCAAATGTACTAATTTAATAAATATTCTAAAATTAAATTTTAAATTTCCTTTCAAGTTCGAAAAAAAGTAAAAAGAAAGACAAAAAAAGTAAAGAAAAACATTCTTTAAATGGAACACAAAGAGGTGAACCACCGACAGCGGCAATGTCCCCAACAGCTAGTGGTAGACCGATGGTTAGCAAATTACCCTCTTTAAGCCGTGTTGGACAACCAGTTGATTTATTGGTTACGTTGTCAAGACCTGATGATTTGGTACAGGCACAAGTTTTTGGTAAGGAGGGATTTTTATATTTGGATTTAGAACTCTGCTTTGATAAATTTGGGGGGGGGGGGGGCAAAATTTTATTCCAAAATTTTAAAATAAAAATTTTTAATAAAAATTTCTTCTAAAATTATTGTTAACTACACAAAATTATATTTTTATAAAAATTTGAATTTTTCCATTATAGATTTGGACAGAGAACCATTAAATATAGACACATTCCCCGATTATTCTAACAATACTTGCAAATTACAATTTATTCCAAAGCGTGTTGGTAAGTATTTCTGTTTATTTATTAAATACTTTAATTTAATTTTAGGTGATCATGAAGTAGAAATTCGGGTTGCTGGAACCGAAATTGATGGTTCTCCTTTTACTTGCCGTGTATATGATCCAACAAGTATTTAAATTTTGATAATTCACAGTCGGTTATAATTAATTTTTGATTGCCGATTTTTTCTGACTAGCTTACCCGATTGTGAATTGCCCTAAAATCGAGATAATATTTTAAAATATTCTACAGAAATTTTGGTTGGGAATATACCTGATGGTGCTGTTGATAAACCTGTTAGTTTTGTTGTTGATGCAAGTCAAGCAGGCGTTGGAAATTTAGAAGTGGCTGTAAATGAAGGGGTAAATTAATTTATATTTTTTTTCCTTAACTTTATTTTTCAGAAAATTCCCTCAATGGCTTATGCTCTTGGACAACACAAATATGAAATTACATTTATACCTAAGGATCCAATAGATCATCGAGTATCTGTTCGATTTAATAATGAAGTAATTAAATTCTTTATTAATTTCCCAAAAAATTATTTCTTTAAAGTATGTCCCGGGTTCTCCATTTCTTTGCCGTTTAATTAATACTTCCACCTCCTCCTCCCCTCCCCAACAACAACAACAATTACTACAAAAACAACTTTCATCCCCAAAATCATCACTCCCTCGCCAAATAGGAGCATCAGGTGCAGGTTTAGAACGTATTCCTGTTGGACAACCAACAGAATTTTTTGTTGATGGGCAGTCTTTAATTGAAGGAATACAAACAACAACAACAGATTTATTGCCTAAAGTTCAAATAATTGTAAATTTAAAATAGAAATTAAATTGGAAAAATTGTTTTTTTAATTTTTAGGATCCAAGAGGTGAACTTTTACCTGTAGATATAGCTGCATATGAAGAAGAACCTAGTCGTTCAATTATTCGTTATACACCAAAAAGTGTTGGAAATCATCAAGTAAAAACAAAAAAGATTAAATAAAAATAAATATTTCTTAGATTTTTGTTAAATTAAATAATCAACCAATTCCTGGTTCTCCTTTCATAGCAAAAGCTTTTGATGCAAATTGTGTTAAATTAGCTTTGGAAAGTGAAGGAGGACAGGTAAATTAATAATATTTTAATTAAAAAATGTTAAAAAAGGTTGGGCGTTCTTGTGCTTTTACAATAGATGCAGCAAAAGCTGGGGCGGGTAATATGGAAATTATTGTGAGTGTGGAAAAGAGAAATGTTCCGAATTATGTACAACCAGAAGGGCAAGCTAAATTTAGAGTTACTTTTACTCCACAAGAAGCTCTTGAACATTTAATTAGTGTGAAATTTAATGGAATATCTGTTCCTGGTAACTTTAAATTAAAATTTAAGAAAATTTAATTTTTTAGGAAGTCCTCTTTCTTGTCCAATCCAACCATCCTCTGTTCAACGTTCTCCTCGACCTGTTAGAGCCGGTTCTGAATTACCTATTCAACAACAATTGGAGGAACAACAACAATTACTTGTTGTTCCACAACAGCCAACATCTGTTGAAACAAGGGGAGAAGAAGAAGAAGAAAAGGAAATTAAACTTGTCGGAGATTTGGCTAGGTAATGAGTGGATGGATTAAATTAATTGAAAGTTAAAAAAATATTTTTTAGTGCAATTGTGGATGAACCTAAACGATTTAGTATTGATGCCCCGCCAGGAATTGGTAGAAAAGTTGAATGTAATGTTATTGTTGTTGGTGGGTTTTTTATTTAATTTTTTATTTTGATTATTATAACAAAAATATTATTTTTAACAAAAAAATACCTATTTTTATTTCCCATATTTTTCCCAACTTTTCCTACCTTTTACTTACTTTCTTATAATTTTTTTACAAATTTTTCTATTATTTATATTTTAATATTTAATTCTTTTTTCCATTTTTAACCCAAAATCTCAAATAATATATTTAATAGTCTATTCCTCATTTAATCTAAAAAAAACATCCTTTTTTTGGTTGAAAAATTCTTTATTAGATTTTAGTAAATCCTGTTCAGTTAACTTTTTCTTCATTTACAAAATTCCGCCTGCTTTTTATTTTTCACTACTTCCAAGTTTTATATTTATTTTAATGCTTCAATAATTTTTCTTCGTTGCTTTTCCATTTTATTTTGTTCTACGCATTTTTTTCTTAACGCCTGCATATATTTTTAAAAATTAAAAAAATTTTATTTTTTGCTTTTTGGTGTTTTTTGTTTGTCTAAATATTTTGCTGTGCATAAATGCATGCATTTTCTTTTTTTGATTTTCTGCTACAGGACCGCACAAACGACGTATTCCGGTGGATAAACAACGTATAGATGGTGGAAGTTTTGATATTACTTTTACGCCGACCCAAATTGGTTAGTTAAAAATTGATGAGAATTTAAAAAAAAATAATTTTTAAATTATTTTTGTGTATTTTAATAGAATAATTTTTAGTATAAGATTTTTAAAAATAATATATTTTAAATGTCTTCTTAATAATTTATCAATTTTCAGGAAATTACCACATTGATATCCAAATTAACGGCAAATCCTTAGCTATATGTCCAATTGTTTGTAAATGTTTTGATTCAAGAAAAATGCCCAAAATAACCAATGGAGAAGGGGAACCTTTACAGGAAGGGAATAAATGGAATGGACCTTTTTGTGGGAAAGATTTTATGTTTGAAGGTGCTTTAATTAAAATTTAATTTTAATAATTATAATTTACTTTTCCAGTTAAATTACCAAAAAGAACAAAAAAAGACCAACTTATAACAGAAATGTTTGCCTTCCCTTTAATTCAACAACAACACAAACAACAACAAAAAATTAATATTCCAGTTAATTTAGATATGAATCCAAATGGTGAAAGTGCTCTATGTTCGTTTAGAGCATTACCTAAACCACACAATTACTTGGTAAACCTTTTAGATTTATGAATATTTTAACCTTTATTGGGATTTAGAAAATTCTTAAAATTTTTAAATATATGAAAATAAAATTTAAATATTAAAGAATTTAAATTATTTAAAACTAATTAAATTAATTAAAATTTAATTTAGTTTACGCTTTACCGAGATGCTTGTATACTAGATGAACGTTCATTTGACGCTATTCCAGAATCTTCTAATGACGAACCAATTAAACTTGTTGAATTTATTCAGCCAGTTTTGGTTGAACATTCTGCACGTTTTTTGTTGGCTAAAACTGGAAAGAATATTAAATTATTGGATGAAGAAGGATTGCCTGAATTACAAATTTTTGGTTAATATTTAAATTAAAAATAAATTAAAATAAAAAATAAAAAGATATTCTTGGAAATGAATTACCAGTACATATTAGAATAATTGATGGAAATACAATCCGTGCAGATTGGCAGCCACAAACAGAAGGAAAACACCAATTATTTATTCGAGATCGTTTTGGAAGTAATTTATGTGGATCCCCTTTAATTATTAATGTACTTGACCTTTCGGCTGTCAGAGTTATTGGATTGAGAAATGGGGATGTTGTTGGTGTTGAACAGAAATTTACTCGTAAATTAATTTAATTTTTTAGATTTTTAGTTATTTAGTTGATTGGTCTAATTCGGGTGGACAAAGTGCCTCAGTCTCTATTTGTCATGAATCTGATAATGAACCGGTAAGTGCTTATATGTTTATTTTTTAATTTTCCTGATTTTTTCTCTTTAACAAATAATTATTTTCATTTATTTTTCTTTAAAAATTCTTTTATTGTTTAATTATTGTAATGTCCTACTTCTCATCTTTTTTTAAACTAATTTAAGTAATTAGCTATAGGGAGGATATTTACATTTATTTCTGCGCAATACTTGAGTGGCGCTATACTTGAAATAAAAATATTTTTTGTTTTGTTTTTGACTATTAAATATTTTTTGAGTATTTTTTTTGCTTTTATGGAAGTATATTCTCCCCTATTTTTATTAAAAAAATTATTTATTTAATTTCCTCTTTAGGTTAAAAGTCTAATGATGAAGAGAGTTAAAAAAGGTATTCATTCAGTTGCTTTCACACCTCGATTACCCGGATTACATTTAATTGTATGTTTAAAATTTAATATTTTATATTTGATTGTAAAATATATTTAGACAGCAAAAATTGATGGTGTTGAATTACCTGGTAATTATTTTTAATTTCTTTTTAAATTTTCTTTTAAATTTAAAAAGAATGTCCATATGAATGTATAATTAGCGATCGAGGTTCTCCACGTGCTCGTGGTGATGCACTTAACAGAGCTCAAAGAGGGAAAACTGCTCGTTTTGAAGTTAGTCCTGGCACAAGTGGAAGTGGAATTAATGCAGCAACAGAATTGGATGTTATAGTAACTAGTTGGGTGAATAAATAAATTAATGTGTTTTTCTTTAAATTAATATTTTTTTAGTTTTTTTTGAAATTCTTTTTTGCTTGCTTTTTAGTTGTTTTTTGCTTTTTTTTAAAAGTTTTTCTGCTCAATCTTCTTCTCTTTCCCTAGTTTTTTTCAATTAATTGCTTCATCTTTAATAATATTTTTACCTATACTCTTTCTTAATTTTTCTACCCAAAAATATAACATTTTTACCAAATTAACTATTCGAATAATTTTTTAAAAATATTTTTAGATTTTTTTGAATTTACTAACTTATTTAGTTAATTTTAAAAAATAATTTCTAATAATTAACTAATTTATTAATTAAGATCCCCAAGGCAGTCCACTTCCTGTTCGTTGTTATAAACAACAAGATGATAGTTATTGGGTTGAATTTACTCCAGAAATTTGTGGTAATCAATGAATAGATTTTTAAATCTCTGTAAAATTCTTTATAAAATTTTTTAAGGTCCACATCGTATTGAAGTTACTTTTGGTGATGAACCTCTTATTGGTTCACCTTTCCTATGTGAAGTAATAGATCCAAAACGAGTTTATGTACGTGGAATTGACCGTCCATTTTCTTTAAGGACATTATCTAATTTTATTGGTAAATAAATATATTTAAATTAAAAAAATATAATTTCTCTTTTAAAGTTTCTCGAAAATCAGCAGGAGATGGGGCTTTAAATGTTGAATTAGTTGATTCACAAAATGAGACATTAAAATTAGATAGGGTAAAGGAGTAAATAAATAAATTAATTATTTTTAAATATTTTAAAGACTAAAAATTCTGTTGGTGAAGATTCTTTTACTTTTTTGCCAACACGTCTCGGTGTTCATCGTTTATCTGTCCGTTTAGCTGGTTTTGCCATTCCCTCCTCTCCATTCCAAATTGTTGTGGAGGAACAAAAAACTTCCCCTACCGTTTATGGTGCTGCTTTAGATTATTCAATTGAAAGGGCACAACAAGCTTCAATGATTTTTGATGCAAATAAACAGCCTGGGGGGTTAAAGGTGCTTTTCTTAATTTTGAATTAAATATGGATACGTTCTCTTTATTTTTATTGGAGTTCAATTGGAAAGAAAAATCATTTAAAAATTTCAAGAATTTAAAATATAAAAAGATTAAGGGATATATTTAGTTTCTATGAGAGATTGTAGTAACAAAAAGAGATTTCCTTTTTTAAAAGGTTGAAGTAAAAAGTCCTAGTGGCGAAAAAGTTCGTTATACAACAAATAGAAGACCCGATGAGACAACAGAAATTGCTTTTAGACCACAAGAAATTGGAATATATGAAGTTAATGTTGAATTTAATAATCGTTTAGTTAATGGTTTGTTTTTAAAAATTATTAAAAAAAATTTTTTTCTAAATTTTTAGGGAGTCCATTCCCAGTAACGGTTGTTGACCCAGCAAAAGTTTTAATTATTTCTGATGATAGAAAACAAATTATTAGGCCTGATGGAATGTTACAATTATTTGTTGGTCAAAGAAATGATATTAATTTTGATTGTAGTGAGGCTGGACCTGGTAAATGAAAGGAATATATTTCTGAAAAAATTCTTTTTTAAAGCAAAAATCAGAGCTGAAGTTAGGGATGCCGATGGGGAATTATTACCTTTAGAACAACAAACACAAGTACATCCTTTGGATAATGGAAAATTCCAATTATTATTTACTCCTCGCAAATCTGGAAAATATAAAATTTATTTATATTGTTCTGGTTAGAAAATAAATAATTTTTTAGATAAAATCTTTTTTTTTTTTGGTTTTTAAACTTTTAAAGATTTTATCAAAAATATATTTTTAATAATAAAAATCTTTAATTATTAAAAATTTATTTTAAAGAATTGGTTGTTCCAAATGCTTATCCAATACTTGCAATTGCTGAACAATCTACTAAAATGCCAACACAAGTATCAGAAATGAATGGAGAACGGCAAAGAAGACATAAAGAAGTTGTTGAAGAAGCAGCAGAAAGTGAAATAATTGAAAGAAAAGAATTAATTTTGGGAAATGTAAAAAAGGAATAAATAAAATAAATAAAAAAAATTTTAAGGTAAAATTAAGAGGTTCTGGTTTAACAACAGCGCGTATTAAAGAACCAGCAGAATTTATATTAGATGCTAGCAATTTAAGTAAGGATGCTATGGGAAAATGTACAGCAACATTACTTGGTGATAGAGCTGATATTCCTGTTAAATTGAGTGCTTTGGGAAATCAAGTTTTTAAGGTGACAAATTCTATAAGGAATTTGTTTAAAATTTAAATGTTTTGTAGGGTGTTTATACTCCATTGGTTGATGGTAAATATCAACTTTCTGTTAAAATTGATGGAAATCATGTTCCTGGATCTCCCAGTATTGTTAGTAGAAAATAAATATTTTCTTTTAAATATTTATTTTCTCTTATTTAGGTTAATGTAAGAGCCCCTGAAATTTCTCCAGCTCAATTAATTGAAGTAGATGGCCGTCCATTAAAAATGGGAATTTTAGGAGAAGATATGCAAACATTAATTGATGCTAGGAGAGCTGGACCAGGTCAAATATCTGCTCAATGTTCGGGTACAAGTCAATTAGAATATTGTGAACTTTTGGATAATGGAGATGGAACTGTGAGAAAAAATTAAAAAAAATATTTAGGAAAAAATTAATTTATTTAAAGTATATGTTGCGTATACAACCAAAAGAATTAGGCAAACATACACTTACTGTTAAATACGAAAATGAGCATGTACGAGATAGTCCATTCACATTCAATGTGAACCATCCACCAGACCCTTCAAAAGGCAATTTTAACAATATTTTTGAAATTTTTTTCTAATTATTTCGAATTTAGTTAAAGTTTATGGCCCGGGTATTGAACATGGTATCCTCCACAGTTTCAAATCTAATTTTGTTGTTGAAACGAAAGGAGCCGGTGCAGGCCAATTAACTGTTAGAGTTCGAGGCCCTAAAGGGGCATTTAATGTAGAAATGCAAAGGGATAGAGAACAGGAAAGAACAATTCATTGCAAGTATTGTTATGTTATTTGAGTATTATAAGATAACTATTTAAAAAAGATATGAACCTCGAGAGCCAGGTGATTACCAAGTTGAGGTTAAATGGCATGGACAACATGTTCCTGGTATCTAAATTATCTTTAGAAATTTTTTTGAAATTTTTTTTGAAATTTTTTTAAAGGTTCTCCATTTTTTGTATTAATTGTTGATACAGAACAAGAATTACATCGTTTTCTGGCGGTAAATGTTTTTATTTTTAATCAATATTTTTACATTTTTAACTAAATTTAGGGAGGAATTCCATCTCCAACACCAACTTCTCCATTTGTTCCGCCTGGTTGGCTTCCTCCTGGACCTCCAGGTTTAATGCCAGGTCCACATCCTGGTGCACCTCCATTGCCTATTATGCCATCTCCTATTCCACCTGTGTGTGTTTTCTTTTCGTGCAAAATAAACTTTTATAAAATTATTGAGTGTTTTAAGTTATTATAAGTTTATAAATTATTAATTTAAAAAATTATATTATCCCACCTACTGAGATTAACAATGTTTTTAGATATTAACTTTAAATAGTAGTAGATGTTTCTTAAATAATTAATATTTTTTTTTAATTTCAGCCTCACTTCATGAAAGGCAGTAGATTATCACCAGGCGGGCCAATGCCACCACCCCCACCACCTCATGCTATATTCCAACAACATCCTGCTGCTAGAGGTTTTGGCGGCCCTCCACCACCACAACATCCCCATCAGCCAATTTATGGAAAACCACATTTTTAAAAATTATTAAAAAAGTGTTGATTTGTGAAGAGGAGGGGTTAATTATAATAATTAAAAAATGTAAACTCTTTTAATTTCTTCTAAATCAACACTTTTTTCTTGTTATTTGTTTTTTACCTGCCCTTTTTGTCTTTTTCTTTTTTCCTTTATTTGTCAATTTTATTTCAAAAAATAATTTAAAAATATTCTAATTTAAATATTCGAAAATGCCACAATTATATTTTTACTTTGCTTTCTTCTTCACTTAAAATATACCTAAAATAATAATTTTTTCATTTTAAAAAGAAGCAAAATTTTGAAGAAAAATATTTTTATTTAAAATTTAAACTTGATTTTCTAGTTAGTACATTATTTGTTAATTTGCTTTTTTTACTTTCTCTTTTAATTGTACATTTTTTTAAATTAAAAAAAAATTAAAAATGGATTAGAAAAATAATAAAGTTAAATTAATAATTTTTAAAGTTATAGCAAAAGTTATAGTTCAATAAATATATTTAAAAACAATAGTAATTACATAGGTATACTAATATTCGATTTATCAGAGAAAAAGTTTTGAAAATACTTTAAATTAAAAAATATTTAAACTTTTTCTTTTCCGTTTTTTTAATTTCTCAATTATAGCAATTTTCTCGCAAATATTTATTAACTACATATCTCCTTTCCTTCTCAATTTTTTTTTATTTTTTAAATAAAATTTTGTTAAAATCAACAATTATATTTCTACAAATTTAAATAAATTTTAATTCTTTATATATATCCCACGGCAATATATACTAGGTATTCGGATTTTTATTAGTTTAAGAATTTGCTTTGATTTCTGTAATATTTCTTTGTTTTAGTGACTCCAGCGATTTATTGTCTAGAGCTATCCAGGATTCATAACAACAGACTAAATGGTTGTTCTAGACAGACCCCCTTAAGGCAAGAAAGCAAGCATTTTTTAATCCTAAATTTAAAAATAATATCAATTAAAATCCATACACTGCCGTGGGATGCTTGTCTTCCACTAAAATTAAAAATTTTTTGTTAAAACAGAATAAATATTTTATTTAACTTTTATTTTGTTTTTCGCTTGCCAAAAATTATTTTTACAAAAATTAATAATTAAATGCTGCCGATTAGACTTACATAAAAACAAAATTTATTTAAATTTCTAAATTGTATTTTTTTAGAATAAAATTTTTATAAAAAAATAATTTTATTTAAATTTATTTAAAATAAAATACTCTTCTTTTCTAAAAATAAAATAATTATCAATCATTTCCTCACATTTATTCATTACCCACCACCCTCAATTTTTCTTGAAATATCTTCTCTCAATTATAAAACAATTAAGACAAAAAGTTAATCTCTCCTTTAAAGCAACAAAATTTCTTTTTCTATTTTTCTTCTTTATTTTAAATTATTTTTAAAAAAGATTTATATAAAAATAAGTATTTATTTAATCAAGAAACAGTTGCCATTCTTCTAAAATATATACATGATATTTAGTCTTTTTATTTTTAACTTTAAAAATAAAAGAAAAGAAATACTAACGAGCATAAAAATGTTTAAGAATTTTATTTATTTTATTCCACCCTCAAATTTAGGAAGGACAAATTTTTTTTATTTTTGGCTTTTAAATCCATTAAAGCTTTTCTACTATTTTTCTAAAACATTTTTTTCTTATTTTTCTTTAAAAGCACTCATTTGGCACGCAAATTTTATATAAAATAAATTAAATGAACCTAACAAAAACATTTTAAATTGTTAAATTATAAGGTTGGAAATTAATTAAATATTGTTAAGTCTTTGTGATATTGTTTTCAATTCTCCATAATGTTTTGATTTTTAAAAAATACCTAATTTAAATTTTTTGTTTTTAATTCTTATAATTTGCTACAAATTTTAAACTTTAAAAGAAAAAAAATATTAAGTAAAAATATTAAATATCAATCTTTTAGTTATTTTCCTTCATTTAAAGAGAGGGGTTTATGTATTATTAAGCAATTGGGTATTTGTCAATAATTTTGATTTTAAATATCAGCATAATAAAAATATATTTTTTTAATTTTAAATTATTTATATATAAATATTTATTTTTTTATTTTTATTAAATACCGCCTGACACCATTTTGCAAAAAAATAAAAAAGAACATTTTTTAATGATCATGGCAGGCGTGAACACCTTATGGCTTTTTATTAGATTAGAAATTAATTTACCAAAAAATCAATTTAAATGTGAAAAACTCTTTTTTTTAAACATAAAAAATATTTTTTGTTCATCCAATAACCACTTATAAATTAAATTCCAATTTTCGCAAGAGAATTTTCCTTGGAGACCTTTAAGTACTTAAAAATATAACCAATCTACATACATATCTCCTCTGATTTTCCTAATAAACATATCCTTTTCTAATTTTCATTTCCCCCACAATTTTTATTTATACTTTAAATTTATGGAACATAAGATAGTTAATATCCATATTTATAGTATCCCAATCAGCGATTCTGCTAACTCTTCCACAAAAATCGTGAATAAATTAGACTTAATTAAATTAAAAAAAATTTTTTTAGTAAATACAGATCTATTAAACAACAATTAAATATGTGTTAATTTAAATTATAATAAATTAAAGAGATTGATGGGTCTCAGCTGCGGGGTATCCCTTTTTCAAAATTTTTATTTTTAAACTTAATTTTTCTTTTAAAAAGGCACGGGCTCTGAAATTTTGTCTTTTTCTCTTCAATTTAGCTTTTGTGGTTAGTTTAAATTAAAATATAAAATTATTTTTATTATTTGATTCTCATTAACGAAATTTCGAGACTAAAAATCGAATTTAATTATCCATTGAATTTTTTGAATTTTCTATTGAATTATTACTGAAAGGTGTTTGTTATTAATTAAATTAAATTTTAGATTTGTGGTTTAGTTTGTGTAATTCTTGGTGTTTGGCTAATATTGGATAGATATGCCGTTGATAATTTGGCTTCAGCTATTTCACATGTTAAAGGTATTCAACAACATCAAGATGATGGACTTAATGAATTAGTAAATTATTTGAATTATTTAAAGATATTTATTTATTATAGGCATCAAAGCCTACAGCAGTCCGTCAAATTGGTTATTTATTACTATTTGGCGGAATTGCTGTTATTTTTGTTGCTTCTCTTGGTTTTAATAATTGAATTTTTAATTAATTTTTAAAAATTAAAAAAAGGTTGTTGTGGAGCCGCAAAGGAATGGCGTCCTCTACTTTGTTGTGTAAATTTTTTAAAAATTAATTTTTAGAAAAAAAATATTTTCTTAAGTATGCAAGTTGTTTAATGCTAATTTTAGCAATTGAAATTGCTGCTGGAATTTATGCTGCAATGGTGAAAAATAATTTTAATTAATGAAGAATTTAAATTATTTTAAAGCACTCCCATATGTTTGATAAAGATTTTCGTCAAATTCTCCGTGCCTCACTTAAATTATATAATGGAACAGATACACCAACAACACTTTTAAGTGATGAAAAGACATCAACAATAACAACAACTAATAGTAGATCATCAACTGATGCAATGCTTGTAAAAACAGCTTGGGATAAATTAATGCAGGAAGTACTTTGAAGAATAATTTTTTAAAGTAAATCCCTAATATTTATTATAGAAAGCATGTTGTGGTGTTGATTCGCGTTTAGGAGAATTCAGTCAAAGTGGGTGGTATCGGGTAAATATTTTATTTTTTAAATAAAATATTTTTATTCAAAAGTTGACAAAAGGCCGTTCTGAATTCCCACCTGCATGTTGCCCACCTAAAAGAAACGGCAAATTAGCAGCCAGCTGCCCTACAGTATTCAGATATGGAGAGGTAGTTATAAAATGATTAATTAAATTATAAAAATGTTTTTGTTCATTGTGCTTTTTGTATTATTTTTTATTAGCTTTTTGTTTTTCGTCCTTTATAAATATTTTCTTTTTTATGTATGTTTACCTATAGGGTTGCTACAATCGAATTAAAGAATCAATTCACGAATTAACTATGCAATTTAAAGTTGTTATGTGGACAGCTATTGTCATTTCTCTTATTCAGGCAATTAAATAATTTGAAAAAAAATTAATTAAAAAATTTAGATATTTGGAGTAATTGTGGCTTTCTGTCTGTGCAATGCAATTAGTGAGGCTGAATCGTCTTACTGAAACATTTTAATGATCTATAAAAAAATTATATGAATATAAACAGGGTTGCCATCTAACAGTTTAATATTTGAAAAACTACCTATTTGAAAAATCTTAATTTTTCAGAAAAACAAATGTATTTCAAAGGAAAAGTACCGAAATTATTTTTGGATTTTTTTTTGCCGTGCAACCCTGATACTTTTTTTTGTCAATTTTGCTTTTTCTTATTTTAATAGTGTTTTGTAATTAAAATAAAAAAAGTAATAAAATAATTTAAAAAATAATCAGGGCTGTCACAATCCAATTTATTATGAACACTACGTTCGGATTTCCTTTACATTAGCATGCCTTCTGTTCTCAACTATTGTGCAGGTACAAAGGATAATTCTTAACTAATTTAGTTAATATGTATTGAAATTGATTAGAATTGGGGTTTTTTTTATATTTGGGTTATTCAAGACCCAACAAAAATTTAAAGTATTATATTTGATAGTAAATCGCTCCTCTCAACTTTATGTGGGTTATTTATGGTTGGGTGGGTTGTTTTTTCTCATAGTGAGTTGTTTCTATTAGGGCAGGCCTTATTTCTCAATTAATTACCACCTTTGGCGAGGGGTTGAAAAAATAACTAAACAGAATTATTAAAGAAAATATGGTTGTATATTAAAATATAATTTTCAGCTTATTTGTTTCACTATTGCTTTAAAATTAAGAGCTATAATTGATGAAGAATTGCTTTATTTATATTAAAATATTTTTTAAAAAATCCAAAAATATATAATTTAAATTTTGTAAATTCCCTAAAGTCAACAAAAAGTCAAATTTAGAATTTTCTTCTTACCAAAACCATCCCTTCTGAGAATTTTTATTTTGTTGATCATTTTTCTCCTCAACTTCTTTTTTATTTTCTTTTTTCTTCTCCATTTGTTTATTTTTATTAGTTTTTTGTTTTTCTTTTTGAATGACGTTTCTAATTTCTGCTTCTTTTGCCTATTAAAATAAAAAAAAATTGTCTAATTAAAAATTCGAGTTTTTCTTTTTATGTTCTAATTATAATTTAAATATTTAGAAAATTGAATGTAAAGGATTCAAACAATCTATACCAAAGAAATTTTTTTGTAAATAAAATTTAATTGAAAAAATTCCCCTAAAGCCAACAAAAAATTTTTTATAAATAAATTTAAAAAATTAACCAGTAATTCAATCATTTGTAATTCCAATTCACGTGTATTCCTTCCCGTTTGTTTGAAAGTCTTAATAAGATCTAATGTTTGTTGTTTTCGTGAATTAACAATAATTAATCTTTGATCAGACTCCCACAATTCGTCATAGTCACGCTCTTCCCTTAAAAATAATTTTTTAAAATAAATTTTAATTAAAAAACCTGAAATATCCATAAACTAATAAAGGAATTATTCCACTCCAAATAAAGAATCTTCTGATACGTAAAAACCTTTAATTTAGAAAAATTTTTAAAATTATTTTTATATTTTGAGAAACCTTTGACTATCATAATAGCTTGGAATATAGGCAGGAATAAGTAAAGAAGGATCATAAGACCTGTCCCGACCAAAATATGCTGGTGACTGGCTAAACGGTGGAGTAGAAGATGTTTGTCTAAAAATTAAAAAAAATAAAATTTTATTTAAAAATTACTTGTAAAAATTTGTTGGACCACCCTTTGAACTTGTTGGAGTTGAAACATTTCGACAATTGAATCCTTTAAAAACAAGAGGATTTAATAATTTAAAATTTGTGAACATCTATTTGGAAAATCTTAAATTAAAATATTTAAAATTAAAAAAATCTTTAAATATAAAATGATTAAAAACATAAAAGAAAAATAAACTAAAATCGAAATATTTTTTTAATAAAATAAAAAATAATTAACAAAAACAAATGCCCCAAAAAACCATTTAACACTATTATTTTCTTTACATAAAGCCAAACTATTAAAGATTAAAATAAAATTTTAATTTTTTGGGGCATAAACAATTGAAAAACATAAAATAAAACAATCCCTTTTAATTTTCATCCATTTTCTCTGTATTGTCATCAACAGCTTCTTTAAATCTTTTAAAGCCTTTCTTTTTTGACCAAAACGCAAGCAGAGTAATTCTTTAAAAAGAAACTATTTTTTAATTTAAAAAATAAACAAAACCTAAATTCAACCAAACGACGTCCAAAATGCCGCAAAATTTTTGTTTGATCAGAAGAAAGTTTATCTCCTTCTTTGCATACAACAAAACGTTCCAGCAATTCAATTTTTCCTAAAAAAAGCAAAAATAAAATTATTTACAAAAAATAAAACCATTATTTAAATGTGTTTGAAGGCCTAATTTCCGTAGTTGTGGTTCAAAAGAGCCTGTTACCCATTTTTTATGTTCTTCGTCATCTTCACCATCATCATCAACATGAACTGGACCCGCAGGAATTACAATCTCAAAAGGCGCCAAATCACCGGCACGTGCAAATTCTTCTTCGGAAAATTGGTCGAAGAATCTGAGAAAGTAGAAGGAAAAGACAATTTAAAAAATAAGATTAAAAAATTTAATTAGACATAAATGAATAAATTCCCTTCAGCTTAAAATATTATAATAAATAGTAAAGCGAAAGATTCAGCAAAAGTACAAAAAGGATTTAGAATCTCACCCAGAAAATTTCAGATATTTACCAAATAATTCAAGAAAATTTGCTACTCTCACATAAAGCAAATTTTTCAAATTTATAAATCAGAAAATCAAATATTCCCACATCCTCGAATTCTCCTAATAAAATTCCTTAAATAGGACTATTAAAATCCTCTGTATAATAATCGGAAATGTTATGAATATTTAAAATTATTTACTTGCAAATATTGTTTTTCTTCTCATTTGTAAACATTAAACCACAAGGACCTTTCAACATCTGAGAAACATTATATAATCCATTTTCAACTTCTTGTTCAGGCGTTTTACCCAAAGCAACAGCCATAACACCGTTTCTTCCATAAAATATTCGCGAATTTTGTTTAAAATGTTGACGAATTTTTATAAGAATATTAGAACGTAAATTTGCGGTTGAAAATACAAAAAGATTGTTGTATTTTGAAATGCATTCGCGTACCTAAAAAAATTAAAAATTAAAAAAATTAATTTTAAAAAATAACCTCTTTAATAAGTTTGCCTTTTGTTTCTTTTGTCTTCTTCTTGACTTTAGTTAAAGAAACTAAAAAGGAAAAAATAATATTTTTATTAAAATAAACAAAACCGATTTTATCTCTTTTTGACTTGGGCATTCAAATAATTTATTTTATAATAATTAAGTGAAAATAATCTGAATTTAATAATTAAAAAAATAACTTTAAAACAAACAAAGTAAAAAATCTAAAAACAAATTTACAGACGAAAAAAACAAGGTGAAAATAAAAAGTAACCAATATGATATTTCTCACCTGTTTACCGAATTGAATAGTATCCAAAACAACAATATAAATGAATTTTCGATCAAAAAGCCTAAAAGGAAAATGACAAAAATAATTTTTAGCGACTAATTAATTTTAATTAAAGTTAAATTAATTTTATTTTTAATAGTTTTTGACTTTTATTTAATTTTGTCTATCTTTTAATTATTTATATTGTGACCCAAATATGGTTTATGACGAAGGCGATCAGTTGCGTTCTGATCAAGAAGAACGACGTAGGGAAAAATTTAGCCGTGAGCGTGGTGGTGATTATTTAATGGATAGAGGAAGGCGTAATTTTGGGGGACCTGATCGGTTTGATTTAATTAATTTTTTTTATTTTATTATCTAAAGGCGTGATTACTCGAATGGATTGGGAGGTGTCAAGAAGCGTTCTTTTCGTGACGAAGACACTTATCAGCCCGCTAAACGGAGCAGATTGTATAAATTTTATTTATTTTTTATAATTTATTTTATTACAAATTTAAGCGATAGTGCCGTCGATTCATATGAACCACAATTTAATCGTCGAAGTGACGGAAACTTTCCACCTGTTCAAACGGATGCAGCTTCTGCTCAACCTCCGATGCTTTTGACATTTCGCAAATTTTTAGATACTCAAGATGATGCTATATTAACCGATGAAGAGGCAATTGCAAAATATAATGAATATAAAACTGAATTTATGCGTCAAGAATGTGAACGTTATTTTCATGCGCATAAGGATGTTGAATGGTTTATTTTTTATTTTGATGAAGTTCAAATATTTGAAAGGTTTCGTCGAAAATATCATCCAGTGGAGAGTAAGGAACGGCGTACTGAGCGACGTCAGCATATTCTCAAACGACTTCAGATCTTTAACGAGCTTCTTGATGCCAACAAGATTGATGCTTTGACACTTAGTTACGAACATGCGGAGCAACTTATCCGATTCATGGATATGGGTTTAGTTTATTTTTTAAATGATTTTTGTTAGAATTATTATTAGAATGTTTCCAATATTATTAAATTTATTTTGACGATTTTCCTATAAATTAAGTTGTTATCAAATTGGAGGACGGCACTGATGCTGACATTGAAGCTGCTGCTACTGAACCTATTAGTGATGAGTCTGTTTTGGATTTGCTTTCTTCTAAACAAATTACACAACAAAAACAAACTCAAACGGATGATAATGTGGCTGATACTATTGTTAGTGATGAAGGTTCTTCGCCAACTAAACGTTTGGTCAGAGATGTTATGGATACAGGTTTAGATAAGAGACTAGAGAGATATCCAGGGGTTTCAGACCTTCCAAATTTTTGGCCTTTAAAAATTTTCTATTTCGACGTTAAAAATATAGGTACTAAAGAACTTGCGTGTATAACGCCGTAAGTTTAGCAAGCACTTTATTCCCGAAATCCGTTCCCTATTTACGCCCGTGTTAATTATAATGAAAATACTCTTAAATCTTTTTAGTGTTAGGTGCTTATGAGGAAGCAAATAAAGGCGAAGAAGCGGGTGATGGCGAAGAAGGTGAAAAACCTATGGAGCTTAATTCATTAATGCAACCAACCAAACAAGCACCGTTACCTCATAAGACTTGTAGTATTCATTTTCGTACTGTTCCTGCTACTGTACCAATGGCAGAGATCGAAAATGTATATTATAATTTTCTTTAAGATTTTTAGCTGAAAAGATTTAACAAAATTAAAAAATTGATTTCTTTCATTTTCAATTACATTTTTTATTTTCAGCTTTGTAAGCAGCATCCTGGATTTTTGCGTTTATCACTCTCTGATCCAATGCCTGTTGTTATTGATAGAAGAAGTGGAAAATCGCAACCAATTCGAACCGCTTTAGTTACCTATCGAGAAGATGTGAACATTAAGGAAATTTTTTGGGCATTGAGAAATACTAAAGTAAATGGCTGTATAATTTCTGACTTGTTAATATATTTTAGTTTAATGGTGTTTCATTAAATGCTTCTGTTAATCTTGAGTTTCGTCGTCGGGTTCGAAGCGTTGGTGCCACGAGTGGATTATCTTATCAACGTAATATTGTTCAAAATGATATTCGGTATTTGTTTGACTTTTGTTAAAAATTACGTTTTATTCGAATTTACCTATTAATTTTTTAGATTTTACACTTATTATTTTTAATGATTTTTAGCCAAGCGGCCAAACTTATTGTGCTTTACGATCTTAAGGAAGGCCTTTACCGAGAAGAAAATGAGTCTTGTGAAGAAGGGGAAGAAAAATTACAAAATGAATCACAATCGGCTGATGAAGGTTTTTTACTATGTTACATTTTTAGTATATGTTTTTAGCACTTCTTTCTGATCTTGAAGGAACTGTTTTGAAGAGTAGGAATCCTCTATTAAATGTTATTTCCGATTATCTCGTTGATGTAACTAGTGCTGAAGAGGATGCACTTGCTGAGAATGTTGCTCAAGTTCATGGCACTGAATTGATGGAAGAAATGGAAAAGGATAATAAAATGATTAAAGTATTAATTATTTGGTTTTTTTAATTTTATGGATGGAATTTTTAATCAGAAATTCAGTTTGATAATTTTCAGGTGCTCGATCGTTTACTTCTTTATTTGCGAATTGTTCATTCAATTGATTTTTATGCTACTATCGAGTATTCAAATGAAGATGAAATGCCACACCGGTTATTTTATTATCAAATAATTATTTGAATTACTATTTAAGTCTTGCTTTAATTCATGTTCGTGGACGTCCTCTGGACAATATTACAACGACAACCACCACTACTCGAAATCCTCAATTGCCAAAAACTGTTATTAGTGGACATATTGCTACCTTTAATGCTCTCCTTGATCAAGGACTTTTTAAGAGAGCATTATTACCTGAGGAAGAATTGCAAAAGCTTGGAAAGAAGGATGCTGAAAAGTAACAAACAACTAATTTACTGTAATTTTTACTTATAAATTTTTAAGAGCGGTTCAAGATTTTCTCGACAAGAACACTGTTGAACAAGCTCCAGGCAAGTATCTCTGTCCTCTTTCTGGAAAGCGTTTCAGAGCTGTTGAATTTGTTCATAAACATTTATATTCTAAACATCAAGAAGAAATTGATGCTGCTAGACATGAAGTAGAGAATATTTTTTTGAATTTTTTTCAATTAAAAAGTTTTAAGGCTCTCTATTTTAACAATTATTTGTGTGATCCAAATCGTCCACATAATCAAATTTTCGTCAAAATTACTAATACTGCATCTGCAGTTGAGCGTGAAATTCGTCGTTCTTCTGCCTCACCGCCACCAAATCGAAACACTCAAAATTCAACATTGGAAGAGGGGGCAGGAGGAGGGAGAGATTCGGAAAGGCCCGGTAATCCTTTTAAACTTTATTTTAATAAAAAAAAACTTTTAAGTGCTTCGTAGTACATGGCAACCATTGGACCGTTTTAATAGTAGTGGTGGAGGGAATAATAGGTAAAGTTATTTTAAAATTCTATTTTTACTTTTTTTCAATAAAAAGATATAATGGAGGAGGAGGACAAGGACAACGTTCTTTTGGTGGTGGGATTAATTCAGGAGGTTCAACACGTCAACGCTTTTCTTATGAACCAGTTAACGAAGTGAGTGGTGCTGCAAGTGGTGGGTTTGGGGGAGGACGTTCTAGAGTCGACCCGAGGGCTCCGCCTTCTTATAGGGATTTGGATGCTCCAACTGAAGATATTATTTGAAAATAAAAAAATTCTTGGTCGTTTTATTTTTGTTTTGATTTTCTTTTAGTTGCGTATTTTTGTGTGTTTGTTTTTATTTTACTTCGCTATTTTTTGGAATCTACATTTATATATAAGAATAAACACAAAAATATTGGGGCTTTTATGAGAAAAGTTATTGCGTGCGAAATCTTATATTTTGTTATTCAATTTTAATTGCTTTTCATTTTTTGTTAATTCTAACAATAAGTCAATATTTTAAAAATTAAATGCTCGATAATATTTTTATTGACTTCTGTTAGTTAATGGATAGTTTTTTTTCCTTTTGACCAATATATAAGTTGTTTCAATCCAATAAAAATGAATAAACTTTAAAAGTTGGCTGATGAATATATGTTGTTTATTCTTCACGGTAAAGCCCGATTCAGTATGGCCGATTCAGAATAGCCGATTCAGTATGGCCGATTCAGAATGGCCGATTCAGTATATGGCCGATTCAGAATAGGCCGATTCAGTATAGCCGATTCAGTCTACGGCAAAAAGGGGACGATTCAGAATACGCAGAATAAATTACACAAAAAATTGAAATTTCGAAAAGGGACTGGTTTATTTTTTTCGTATAAGCATTTTCTTTGTTCTTTAAGTGATCTAGCACAACAAGTAGCAATAAACAACAATAATTAGTAACGAAAAAAAAATTTTTATGGAAAATGTAGAAGTTTTTTTAATTTTTAAAAATTTTTAAATTTCTTCAATTTTCTTAAAAACTCCAGAAGTGGAGAATTCTATGCTGAATGGCGAGGCTTCTACTACAGACACATGGTTTATTTTTGTTTTTTGGCTTTTTGAAAAATTTTATTTTCCCCATTTCAAGAGGGAGCAATCTGCTGGCGGATTTGCTAAGCCACATTTAGGCACAGATCTCAACAACTTAACCAAACGGCCCTCTTTGAGATGTAGACGTTGATTTTTATTTATTTTTTGATAAATTTTTGTTTATTTGACTCGTTTTTTTAATTAAAATTTTTTGCCTTAAGAGAAAAATTCGAGACCAAAACTTCACCCTAAGCCCGAAAAAGCCTAGAATTAAGACTCGGCTAGCTTTAAAGATGTTCCTTAGATCATAGAAAGTAAGAAAAACGAAAAAAATTTACAAGAAAAAAGATTTTCTAGCCCAAAAATATACGTATTCTGAATCGTCCCCTTTTTGCCGTAGACTGAATCGGCTATACTGAATCGGCCTATTCTGAATCGGCCATATACTGAATCGGCCATTCTGAATCGGCCATACTGAATCGGCTATTCTGAATCGGCCATACTGAATCGTCCCCTACCCTATCGGTACACGACGAATAGGCGCGGCCGAATAGGCGCCGACGAATAGGCGCGGCCGAATAGGCGCCGAGACAAATAGGCGCGAGACGAATAGGCGCGGGACGAATAGGCGCCCGTAGTTATTTTTAGTGCATTTTTTGTTATTTTATTTTTTAAATTTTTTTATATATTTTTTTGTTTTTTACAGAAAAGAATGCTTGGTATTAGTGAAATTGACACTAAAAATGGGAAGAAAAAGTTAAATTACGATGGTAGACTTTTTATATTTGATAAACCAAACAGAGATGGAACGATTAAATTTTGGAGATGTGAATTCAAAAATGGAGCTGAAAAATGCAAAGGACGTATATGGACTACTTTGGAGGATGAATTTGTTCGTGAGGTCACTCAGCACACATGTGAACCTAATCCAGCTCGAATTGTTGCGCAGGAAGTGAAGACAGGAATGAAAAGAAGAGCTGTGGAAACTATGGAGCCACCAACTGTCATTCGTGCACTTGTCTTGGAACACACGAATTCACCAGCTCTAGCAGAAGTTCCTTCAAAACAAGCAACAAACAAGGTTTTATAATTAATTCTCACAATATAAAAAATAATTTATAGATGATTCAAAGAACACGTGGAGAAGTGAATGCGCCTCCAGCAATGCCAGCCAATCTTCATCAACTTGTAATTCCGGGCGCCTATCAGGTTTACCAAACAACTGATTTGAATCAGGAGCAATTCCTGTTATCCGACTCTGGTGTTTATTATGAGGCAGGAAATGAAAATCCTCAAAGGTTTTATTTAACCTTATTTCTTTATCTCCTAATTTAAGAATTCTCATTTTTGCACGCGAATCAAATAGAGACTGGGCGTTTTTGATGGAACATTGTTATGGTGACGGCACATTTAGCCTGAGCCCGCCCTTATTTTATCAAATTTATGTGATTCTGGCCAGGTTTTTTACATTTCACAAAAAACTTTAATTTAATTATAGGCGAGATCGGTGGGTGTTCCCTGTATGTCATGTTCTCTTGACTTGCAAAACTCAAGCAACATACGAGCGAATGTTCACTATGCTACGTGCGAGTTGGCCAACCTTCAACCCGACTTCATTTTCGATCGATTTTGAATATGCTGTAGCGAATGCGATTCAAACTGTTTTTGGAGGTCAATGTTCAATCAGATTCTGTTTTTTTCATTTTGTTAAAAATATGAAGAAACAGTTGAATGATTTACATTTGCTTCAGGTTTATTAAATTTTTTACCTTGCCTTAAATTAATATTACAATTAGCGTTACAATATGGATCCAGTATTTGCGGAATGTGCAAAAATGTTGACTTCTGTTGCATTCGTTCCGGTTTGTGATCTTACATCAGCTGTAAATGCTTTGGATTTGGAGTTTCGAAATATGCCAGAAATGCAGCCGATGTTGGAATGGTATTTTCAGATTTTACAACTGATTTAAATACGCTTGATTTAAGGCTAATGAATAATTACACAGGGCGTCCTCGTCCGGATGGATCCCGCACACAACCAAGATTTCTTCCTGAGCAGTGGAGTGTATACGAGCGAACTCTTGCAAATGATGACAGGACTAATAACTACAGTGAGAGTGCCCACAAAAAATTACAAACTCACTTTAACTGCAGGCATCCCTCAATTTGGCATTTTATTACTGTTCTTCAGAAAGTTCAAAAAGTATCTTTTTATTTTTTTTCTTTTTATTTTTTTTGTAGGGCACGGATGTTGACTTTTCTCATTTTATCGCTGGTCGTGAACCGCCTCCAAAACGTAGAAAATACCGCGAAACAGATGCCAGGATCCTCGCCAAAGTTCAAAATTATCGGCCAAACAACAATGATCACAACTACAACCAGAACCGACAACTCATTGAATACCTGAAAGGAATTTCGAGAAATTACACAATGAACCCTTAAATTATTTTTTTGTTTTTATATTTTATCAATGTTGAAGCGCTTCTTTATTAATCCACTCGTTTATTAATTCGGTGATTATTTTTGCTTCCATGATTCTCTTTGGTACATTTTCGATTCGGTGACTAATAAAACTGATATGTTTCTTTTTTTTAATTAAGACTTTAAAAATGTTAGAAAATCAGAACAAAAAAATCAGAACAGAAAATCGGAACAAAAAAATCAGAACATAAAATCAGAACATAAGAACAAAAAAAAATTCTATGAAAAAATAACTACGGGCGCCTATTCGTCCCGCGCCTATTCGTCTCGCGCCTATTTGTCTCGGCGCCTATTCGGCCGCGCCTATTCGTCGGCGCCTATTCGGCCGCGCCTATTCGTCCTGCTCCGTACCCTATTCTTCACGTGATTATTTTTAAATTTATATTTGTTAAACACATTTTTGTAATGAATACATTACAAAATGTATATTTAAAAATACATACTATGTATAGCAAAAAAAAGAACATAAATAAACAACAACAGTTGTTTAATTTTGTAAAAGAGAGGAAATGGGAAAATTTTTTCATTTCGCTATAGCGACCATTAATTATTAAATAAGAAACAAAATAATCCTTTCATTTCACTACTATATAAAAATATATTAAATAAACCGCCACGCATATTTAAATCTAAAATTTATTTTTGTTTAAAATATTTCACGTATTTTTTTAAATTCTCTAAATTTGTTTGTTCTTTTTAATTATTTCCCTTTGACCGTATTTCTAATTCATTTTTATTTTAATTTCTAAAATTCCCCATTCATTCTATAAAATTTTCTTTTTTAAAGTAAATTAGTTAAAATTAATTTACAAATTTTTTGAAAATTGTCAAATATTTCAGAATTTATTTTTTTTTGTTTTATTAAAGGGAATCAATAAAATTCTGAAGATAAAGAACAAACAATAAATTAATATTAAAAACAAAGTAATAAATTGTTTAACAGATAATTTTTGATTGTTGGGGGGGGGGAGTTCTCTTTAAATTTAATATTTTAATTAGTACTTTTCTTAATCGATCTTATTTAATTTTAAAGTTTAGATAATTTGCAGTTGACTGTTATTTTTTTATTTAATTATTTTTAATTTTGGAGAATGGCTTCACGTGACTATGTTGGACAGGATGTTTGCAGTTTGGTAATGTAAAAATTAGATAAATTAAAAATTTTGGTTTCTAGATTGGGAATACTCCTATGGTTTATCTCAACAAATTGCCAAATCCTAATGGTGCACGTGTAGGTGAGGAAATTTAATTTTTAAGTTTGGAATAAAAATTAGTGATGGTATTCTACAAAATCATTTTCGCTTCTTTTTAAGCTGTCAAAATTGAGTGGATGAATCCGGCCTGTAGCGTTAAAGACCGAATTGCTCATGCAATGGTAATTAGTGCTGAGCGTGAAGGGAAGATTAAGCCTGGGACGACGACTTTAATTGAGCCAACTAGTGGAAATACTGGAATTGGTTTATTAAAAAAGTTTTTTGAAATTTTATGTTTAATTTATAGCACTTGCAATGGTAGCTGCTGCTCGTGGTTATCGTCTTATTTGTGTAATGCCTTCGACTATGAGTGGAGAACGAGTTAAAAATTCAAAATTTTTTATTTTAATAATTTATTTTTAGCGTACTCTCATTCGCTCTTTTGGCGCGGAGATGGTTTTAACTGACCCTGTTCTTGGAATTAAAGGAACTATTGACAAGGCTAATGAACTTGCTAAAATTATTCCGAATTCGTTTATGCCTCTTCAAGTTTTTTTAAATTAATTTTAAAAATCTTTATTTTAGTTTGACAATCCTGTTAATCCACAAATTCATTATTCTACTACCGGAGCGGAAATTTTTCGCCAAACTGGTGGTCGAATAGATGCTTGTGTTTTTGGTATTGGGACTGGTGGAACGGTTTGAAATTTAACAAAAATCTTTTTAATTTGTTTAGATGACTGGGGCTGGTCGTTATCTCCGAGAGAGGAAGCCTGAACTTCTTGTTAATTTTAATACATTTTCGATTAAAAAATATTTTTTTTAGCTCTACGCTGTTGAGCCAACCGAAAGTGCTGTTTTGAGTGGAGGACAGCCTGGTCCACACAAAATTCAGGGTTTTCTTCAACAAAATATTTTTAATTAAAAAATTATTTAGGGATGGGTGCCGGCATAGTTCCTGCCGTTTTAGACACCAAAATTTATAATGGAGTTATTACCGTTTCTTCTGACGAGGCTATTGCTATGGCAAAGCGTGCTGCACTTGAAGAGGGTCTTCTTTGTGGTACTTTTTAAATTGAGTAATTGGAGGTTAACAAAAGAATTTTTAGGTATTTCTAGTGGGGCTAATTTGGTTGCGGCACTTCGTGTTGCTGAGAAGCCAGAACTGAAGGGAAGGCTTGTTGTTACTGTACTTCCAAGTTTTGGTGAACGTTATTTGTGAGTTTAAAATTTAAAAATGTAAAGAATTTTTAAAGAGAAAATTTAAGCTGGGAATTTGTCAGAAAGTGTTTAAAAAACTAAAATTTTCTGAAATTAAAACTAACTCTCAGACCATTTTTTGAATTTACATAAAAATATTTCCTTACGAATATTTTCAGGACAACTACTCTCTACTCTGACATTCGTGAGGCTACTGCTGCTTTGACTCATACTGAGACTTTAGAGGAAAGTGTTAATCGTATTAATGCCAATCCTCGCTGGGCGAACTCTCATTAAGTTTTGAGAAAAGTAAAGAAGATTAAATAAAAAGTATTGATATTTATATAAACGTTTACGTTATTTTTATTATTTTTCAGAAACATAGTAGTTTCTATAATTTTAAATTTTCATTTTCTAAATAATTTTACTTAATTTGTTGTTTTTGTTTAAATCAAAAGTTGTTAGCAAAAAAAGAATTTTTAAATTGAAAGTTCCAAGATTCTTTTTGTTGACAACTTCTAAAAGACCTTTTTAGCATAAAAATAAATATATTGAGATTTGTATTGTAGTTTATTTAAAATGTACAGAAATAGGTCTATCTTAATGAGTGTCAATAAGAAAGGCGAGGAAGCATATAATATCGGTGACAGGTTTAATTGTAAAAACACTAATTATATCGCCCTTCTTAACCCCAACTTGAAAAAATGTTAGAACCCCTTGGCATTATCTCGGAATGCTAAACAGAAAAAATGTGTTGGCTTTTATAATCGAGATCTAAAGATTAAATTAAGGCTAGTGACTCAATAAGGAGTAAGCTTTAAATCTCGATTATAAAAGCCAACACATTTTTGCTGTTAACAACCACACCCAATTAACTCACGCTGCTTGCATTGGCTGCTGTCTCTAACCTGTTTGGCTCTTGGCGCACTTGGCTTTGCTCGTCACGACGTTATCTTCCAAGGTACAGTTTAGTTTTTTAGTTTATCTTGGTCGTTCATCTTCATCAATTACTTTTTTACTTTTTAGTCATCTGTATACCTTCCTGCGCTTATCTCATTTCCGGAGCTCTCAACAGATTCTTCAGGAATGCCGCCGCAGCTCGTCGAGTTATCGCCAGGGATGAAAGTTGCGGAGAAATGGACAATCATCAAAAAGCTTGGTGCCGGTGCATTCGGAGCTGTCTACCACTGCAAATTTGGCTTGAGGGAAGGGGCTCTCAAAACTGAGCCAGTCGATGCGTCAATGCCGCTACTAGCAATGGAGGCCCATGTTCTTCAAGAGCTGCACCGCATAAAGGACGACCGTCACTTCACTAAGTGCTTCGACATCGGCAGGGACAGCCAGACCATTGGACCAGCTGGAAAGGTGTCCTTCAACTATATCGTGTAAGAATTTTGATTACATACCATTCTATACGGGTAGAACGGGGTTTTTTAGGGAGCAGTAAATTAAGCAGTAACTTACCTTTTTCTTTTAGGATGTCGCTGGTTGGCCCAGGACTGGACAAACTCGTCAAAGCTCGGCCTGGTCGACGCTTCTCTCCTGGTACAGCGATCGGCGTCTCAATTCAGATGGTCAACGCGCTACGGGCTCTTCATGGCATTGGATATCTCCACCGGGATATCAAGCCGGCAAACACGACTACCGGACGGAAGGAAGAGGGAGAACAGCAGATAATCTACGTGCTTGATTTTGGGATCGCGAGAAAGTTCATGCACTCAGATGGGTCGTTGATGCGTCCAAGGGAGTCTGCACGTTTCCGAGGGACTCCACGTTATGCGGCTACATCAGCACACATCAAAAGAGAATACGCACGTAAGGATGACATGGAATCCTGGTAAGTCACTGATAGATTCTCTCCTGCAAATTTTAACTTTTTCTCTACTAGGTTCTACATGATGGTCGAAATCTATGCTGGCAAACTTCCTTGGAGCGGTGTCGGCGACATGGATGCGGTACGAATTTTTGAGAAATTCATAGCTACTAATTAATTGATTTTGCAGATTGGTCAGTTCAAAGAAGCTCGACTCCCGGGCAATCAACTGAAGGTGCGAACTGATGCTGTGCGTGCCCTCGTCGCTGGTTGCCCTGATGAATTCATCACTATCCTGAGGCACATAGATGAGATGCGTTTCTACGGTCGTCCAGACTACAGCTGGATAATGAAGATGCTGCGCGCATATCTCACCGAGAACAGGATCCCTGAGCATCCATTTGACTGGGAATGAGGGATGTGAAAGATAAAAATTGAGATATTTCACCCTATTGATTTTCCTCATGATTGTATAAATATTTCGACATTCGTTTTCGCTATAATTGTATTTTACTGTATTGTATTGCTACATATGTATTGTGCTTGTATGTATAGATAAATTCTAATAAATTATTGTGTTGTTAAGGGGTTCTAATATTTTTTCAAGTTGGGTTTAAGAAGAAAATCTTTACAACCATGCTCGTAGCGTAACTTTGCTCCAAATACTATACTCGAGGCACCTGATGCATGGTAAGCATGGTAACCAAAAACGAAATCTTTGTTTTTCAACACGATATTTTTTCCAAAAAGTTATTTCCAAACCAACAAAACCGTTGTATGTATGTGTGTTGATTGCTGTGAAATAAATCCCCAAAATAATAAAAATATTTACTATCAAAAATTAAACAAAATACTTTAAACATAAAAAGAAATAGTAGCAAAAAATGAAAAAAATAGGTATTTGAAATAAATTGAAGAAAATATTTTATACAAATATTTAATGTGACTGTTAAAATACATAGATTATTTTCTGTGAGAAATCCATGAGATTGTAATGAAATAAAGTGAAAATGCAAAAAATTATATCATAAAGGCACGTGTAGTATATTGAGAATGTTTGAAGAAATACAAAAACTAATCTCTTATTTTACACAAATAAGGTAGTAAAAAAGGTTGAATTTTATAGTGGCCATTCAAAAACGACAAAAGGAGGCAAAACTTGTCAAAAAATAATTTCATCCTCCAAATTTCATGTATTATTTAACGATAAAAATCTGAAATTGGGACCAAAGTCGCTAACACAAAAATAAGGTAAATACTTTTTTTAAAAGTAAAATAGCCACCATATTTAACTCAAAAAATAATTTAAAAAATATTTTTTAAACTAAAAAAATTTAAATTGGGGTATACCCCAAATAAACATCCATAAATTTCTTTAAAGGTTCTTTATGAGAAACTAAAGGTACATTAAGTGTTGTTGTTGATATTCCCTCATTATTATTATAATTATTCAAAATTGTACTATTATTAGTTGCTGTAGGAAAAGAAGATGTTCGAATATTAGAGTAAATAGAGGAAGAAGGTTCTTCCACAATTCTATCCTCTTCTAAATTATTAAAAATAAAAATATAAAAAATATATTTAAAAAAATTTTTTTTATTTTATAGCAAACAATCCTAATACTATATAAGGGAATATCTGTTAACGGTTCTTTGAACAGATAAAAATTTAATTTCGAGTTAAGATAATTAATGAAGGGATTTTGAAAAGAATAATTAATTTTCTAAAATTTAAATTTAAAAATACCATTAAATTGATTTTGTTGAATTGAAGGAAGAAGAGGAGGGGAAGAAGAAATTTGTTGATGTTGTTGGTTTTGTAAAATATTTGAATTATTTAAAGATTGCTGACAAATATTATTAGAAGAGGGAGGATAATAAAGTGGTAAACAAGGTGGAGATATATTTGTATTGTTGTTGTTATTTGAAATAATTATTGGGGCTCTTTTTTTGGCAGCAGAAGAGCCATCTTCATAATTATTTATTTCTCTATTATTTGAAGGTAAAAGAACAGAATTAACACCTCTTTGAATAACCTTTTTTGTTAAAAAAATTAATTTTTAAAAGAATTTTATAATTATTTATTTACCTGTAAAATTGAATTTGAAGAAGAATTATTTGTTGTTGCTGCTGTATTTCTTCTTTTCGTTCCAACCCTTTGTCTTTTCCCATTATTTTGATTTTTTTGTTGGTCTTTAGGAGTAGATGAGGAACGAGTAGAAGAATTAAAGAATTGAAGATGTTGATGATTATTTTGATTTTCAGGAAATTTACGAAAAAGTTGAGAAATTGGTTCAAATCCAGGCTAAAAATAATTTTAAATAAAAATGAAAATTATTTAAATTTTTTACTTGTGAGGCTAATTCCATAATTTTTGTATCATTCATGTCCGACTTATTACGATCTGCTCCCAATTCCAAAAGGACAGAAACTGTCTTAAAAAATAAAAAAATTAATTTTTCTAAAAATTCAAAATTATTTTTTTAAATTTACATTTATTTTTTAAAGATCTTCAAAAATACCTCATATTGTGCTTGTTCAACAGCCACAAATAATGGGGATTTTCCCTAGAAATAGATTTATTAAAATTTAATAATTTCTTCTTAATTTCACCTCTTTATCCGTCGATTCTTTATTCGCCCCATGTTTAACAAGTAACCGTACCATCGGTTCATTTCCAACAGAAGCGGCACGATGTAATGCAGTACTCAATGTTTTACCAGAATAATTAATAAATTCAATTCTTTGTGAAGCTTCAACACGAGAAATTAAAAGTTCAGCAATTCGTAGTGAAAAGGGATTACTGTAAAAAGGAGGAAAGATTTTAGAAAATTAAAATTTTGAATTTTCTTAAATGTTTAATTTTCGTGATTAAAGAGAAGTTTGTTTTAATTTTCATGTCAAAAGTTCTTTTTAAATTTAAAATTCTGATTCACTACTTAAATGTTCTTTAATTAAAATTTCTAAATTAAACAAAAATTCATTTCAAAATTACCAAAGAGCAGCACAACGAATTAGAGGTGTTTCTGTTTCACGTGCCAAAGTATCTAATTTTAAATCAGCAACTCCATTTATTAAAAATTCAGCAATTTCTAAATCCTCTTCTGTTGACAAATTTGCACAAATATGGTATAGAGGGGATTTATTATCCAAGTCTGGCAGATTAGCATCAGCACCACAGTCTTTTATTAATTTCTTAACTGCTCGAAGTTTTCGATTTCGAACAGCCAAAGAAAGAGCAGTTGTCCCATCTTTTAAAAATAAGTTTAAATATAATTTTATTTTTTTAATTCCCACCAGCATCTTGTGCATCAATAGAAACCCCACTTTTAAAAAGTAAGTCAATATTAGCAAGCAAATCAGTCTCGTTATTGTTCGCAGTCATTAAAAACATATTTTGAAATAATAAATGAAGAAATGTCCTTCCACGTTCATTTGTAGAATCTACCTTAAACTTAACAAATAAAATCAGAATTTAAATTAAAAAACAAACCATCCATTTTTTAAGTTTTGATATAATTTCAGAATTACAATCAAGTAATGCCCGTTTTTTAAACATTAAAAAATCTTGAAGTTCTTTAATAAGTTTTAATTCATTTTCATTATTATTGCCAACCAAAGAAGGGTCTACAACAATATTTGCAGAAGAACAATGAAGAGGAAGTAATTGACCTAAAGGGGAATGTTCTGTGCTGCTTCCCCCAATACCCGAGGAAGAACAACGAGAATATGAAGTAGAAGAATTGTTATTATTATTAACTATAGTAGTTGTAGTTGCTATAGTTGTAGTTGGGTGGGTAGATGGCTAAAAGAATTTTTAATTTTTTAAATTAAAAAGAATAATTAAAATACATTTATCAATTCTCCTCCATTCCCTAAAGAAGAAATATTTTGTTGTTGTTGATTATTGTAGATATTGTTTGCATTATTATTTGGAAGAGGCAAAGTAGCAATTCCATTAACATTCCCAGTTGCTCCAATCAACAATTGTGGTTGTTGTTGTCTATAATGAATAGAAGAGGAATTTAAATTTTGATTTGAAGAAGTTGTCAATAAATTTTTATTTTCTTCAATTAAAGCAGTTGTTGTTGCAGCGGTTGTCCAACAATTTCCATTATTTCGTGGCAATGTTGAGGAACGTTGTTGTAATGAATGTTGTGGAAGATATGGATGTTGACGATAATGTTTGTTTGGTTGTTGATATTGGTTGTTATTATTATTTGACATTTGCATCATTGAATTGACAGGATTTTGATATTGTTGAGGATGGTTGTGTTGACTAAAATTAATTTTTTAAACAAAAAATTAATTCCTCTATTTTACCTATAAATATTGCTTTGATTAGAAAGACTGTTCATGCTAACTGCATGGTTTATCATTAAAGGCATATTTGAAGAAGCACAACTACTAGACGGAGCTACCTACAAAATTAAATAATTTTAATAAAACATTTTTTGTTAATTACCGGGTAATTTGGGCAAATAGAAGATGCTCTCAAAGCCGGTTGTTGTGGTGGATGTAATGGGTAATGACTAGCGAGAGTTGATGATGAACCAAATTTTGCTTAAAAATATTATTTAATCAATCAATAATTATTTATTTATGTACTCACAACTTGGTTGTTCAACAATTGGAGGTCTCCAAGTTTTTGCAGTTTTCATTTTATTATTTTTAGGTCTTCGAATAATAATTACAGATCCGATAACGAGTGAAAACATCAACGTTAGAAGAACACACCAAAAAAATCCAAAAGATTTTGAAGAGCTATGAGGTGAAAGACGAGCTTCACTTTGTAAAATTGGCACTCCAATGTCTTGTAATGCCTGAAATAAATAAATATTAAATTATTTTTCTAATAAGAAAAAATAAATTTCCTATTTAAATTTGGCGTAAATATTTTATTTATTTATATTTAAATATTTTCTCTAATATCTCTCTCCCATATGTTCTCTAACTTCCCCTCTAGCCGTTTTTTAAAAATCACATTCAAATTTTATTTAAAAGTGTTTATTTTCCATGTTAACTTCTTTTAATTTAATACCGCCTCCAAAACTACATGGGGCCAGTTCTCCGTCAAAATTTAAAAATTTAACTCAAGGCATAAAATTAATCCTTTTTTTCTTTAAATTAGTATATTGGGCATTATTGTTTTTAGGCATTATTGTATTAATCCGAAAAACATATTTTGAATAATTGACAAAAATAAATTTTTCTTAATTGGATTTGGGGCTTTTTTATTCGAGTTGTATTTATTCAAAAAAACTTGGTTCTTAAATTTAACTTTTCATAATTGTCTGAACAATATCTATCTATCTTTAAAAAATCCTTCCTTCATTTTTTAAAACTTAATAATCCAAATACAAAATTAAGTATAATGTAAATTTATGTAAAAATTACCAAAAATACCCTCAAAAAGTACAAATTTACATCATTCTCAGAAAAATTCAAAAAAATTCTAAGAAATTAAAATTTTGCCTTTTTCGCATTAGCTGCCCCAACATAAGCAGCCACACTATCCATATGTGAAAAACAAGGTTCATGTACACCCAAAAGTTTATTGTTTGAATGGTAAATATGGTGGTGATGTCGGTGTGGATGTTCTGGTATTTGATGTTGATGTATAATTCTGGGCATTGAAGTACTTGAAGAAGAAGAATCCAATAAATTACACATTGTAACATCAACACGTAAAAATAAAGCAACTCCTTCTTTTTTTGAAATATCTGAGAATTTTTAAATATTCATTGAATCGTTTGTATTTTTTTTACCATTTAGATTCCTTTTTCTTCTTCTATCTTGAACAATTTCATTTTTGTTTTTCCCCTCTTCTTCACCCACAACAATATCAGAATCGTAATAATGTACACTAAACATTGTTGTAACATTCATTCCTGGGGGCAAATCAATTCGTTTTCCAATTCCCGAATCTTGACTCCAACGAAAAAGATTTGGCTAAAAAATTAAAATTAAGTTTTAATTTTAATTTTTCTTTAAAATTCTTCTACCTTTCCTTCCTCATCAACAGAAAGTGAAAGAGATACTCGCAAATGCGAGCTTAATGAAAGCAAAAATTGTCTCAATAAATTCGGGAAAAGTTCTTCTGGTTGTACAGCTAAAACTAAAACAAGTTCTCCAAGCAAAACATGAGATTCTGGCTCTACATCGTGATCACAATCACCTCCCTTTAATTTAAAATAATTTTTTTGCCAAAAAAATTTATAAAAATTCTCACATCCCAACCACAAGCTGCCATATTACATTGCTGATCGCATTGCCCATTTGCATATCTCAAAGCACACTCAGCTAGTCGAGGGCATTTTGCCAACGGACGTGGCAAACAGTCGAAACCATCAAAGAGACAACGTTCATTATTACAAACCTTAAAATTAAATTAAATATTAATTAATTATTAAATACTTCATCACATTTTCCATTTGAAAATGAATGTGAACAATAACTTGGTTGTGGACATTTTTCAAAAGGATTTATTTGACGGGTTGAACATTCGCCACCTTAAAATGAAAATTTGTTTAGAAATAAAAATGAAATTATAAATAAATCAGAATAAAAAAAGTTGGAATCAGGAATAAAAAATCAGAATCAAAATTATAAAAAATAATTTAATTAAATCAGAATATAAAATCAGAATTTATTTTTAAAAAAATTAATTTTTTACCATCAAATTGGCAAGCATATAAATTACATTCTGGATCACATTTCCCATTAGTTGCTTTCTGTTCACAACCCTGTCTTCGACAATTGTCCATATCAACCATATCCGTCCGATTGAATTTGTCGACGGGGACAAAAATCTTTTTTTAAAAATTAAAAATAAATATTTTTATTATTTGTTTAAAAGGGCATTAAAAATATAAATAAATGCACTAATAAAAAGGACGTAAGTACTTTTTACTGGCATTTAATTTTTTTTAATTTTTCGCTTCATAGAAATGAAAATTAAAAAAATATTTATTTCCTCCTCCTTCACCTCACAATGCCGTCCGGCAAATCCACGAGCGCACTCACAAAGATAGTTGTTAACACGATCAACACAGACGCCACCATTAAGGCAAACACTGAAAAATAGTTGAAATAATTTTTAAAAATATTTTTAAATTAATTTAAATCTCGTTAGTAGCTTTTGGTAACTCTCTATATTATCGAGTAGAAAATTTCTTTTTGTTATTTTAATGTCGCTATTAACGAAAGTTGAATTTATTAAAGAAAAATTTTATTAAAAAAGACTAGGAAATATTAAATTGCAATTAAATAAAATAATTTCTGAAAAGCTTAAAAAATTTTAGCGATAATTTAAAAAAAATCCAAAACAAAAATAAAATTCCCAGAAATAATAATTTTCCCATAAAAATTCAATTTTCTCAAAAACAAATATATTCCCACTAAATTTTGAAATATTATATTTTGTCATACTTTAATACTTTAGACATTAAAAAAAAGTTTTAAATTCTTTGAAAAATAAAAACATGTCTAATTTAAATAAAAACATGTGAATTTAATATTTAAATTAAATATTTACACTTACATATTCTCGCAATCGTCAATATTTATTTCACAAACATGTCCACTCCAGCCAGGCGCGCAATCACAACGAAAGTCAACGCCGCCCAAATTTACACATTTGCCCTTATGTTTGCACGTGACTAAAATGAGGGAAAAATATTTTTTTAATTAAATAAAAAATAATAATTAGTAATTACCATTTAAACAAGCATTAATTTCACTTTCACATTGAGATCCTTGAAAGCCTGGAGGACAAAGACACGTCCATAAATCTCCTAAAAATTAAAGAAAATTTATTGTCTCCACAATTAATTTTTAAAAAATCCTCTCCCTAAACTACCTACCCTCTCCAACATTTCTTAAATTCTTCACACATTTTCCTCCATTTCTACAACCTTTATTAATACATTTTTGCCTTTCGTCAATATTTTCATAATTATTTTTTGTTGATTTTGGACGGATTTCACAAAGGGGGCCAGTAAATCCACGAGGACAAATACATTCAAAAAATGTTGAGGAAGATAAAAATTGTGTTGATAAGTGTTCTCCTTAATAATAAATTAATTTAATTGAAGATAATATGTATTAAAGGGGTAAATATGTCAACAATTATTCAGTGGATCATAAATTGTAAACGAAAAAGGATTATTATGAAGAACAATCAGAAAACTGAAGGTACCACTTAGGCAGCTGTTGGCCAATTAAATTTATATAAAATTGATGGGGTGTTAGATAATTTCTAAAACAATGAAGTCTTTTGTGAAGTTCAAAAAACAAAGTTAAAGAGTATATATAATAGGTTACTTTTAGGCATGTGTCAATTAGGACTATTTAATTCTCGAACTCTAATGAGAAACTTTTTCAAATTAAAATAATCCATCTATGAATAATTCATTAAAATTCATAGTAAATGCATAATTTTGTTTGGATAAAACCCCAACCACGTATTATTTTAATATTAAAAGTATAATATGTAGTACCTCCATCAATTTTTTGTACTTTATTATTCCCTCTATTTCCATCAACACCAACACATTGTCCACCGTTCTGACAAGGATTAGAAGCTAAAGGGCAAACTTCAATTTCATTATCAATTTGTTTATCACAAAGAGGCCCAGTCCATCCATTTAAACATTCACAAGTAAAATGTTCAATATCCTCATTCTAAATAGGTATTAAAAAATATTTAAAGAAAAAATATTTTTTTAAACATTTTTATGGCAAATTCCTCGAACACAAGGATTGTAGCCATCTTCACAAGGAGGTAATTGACGTTCACAAAATTGACCGGCTAAATGTGGTGGACATTGACAAGTATATGAACTATATTTTGTTAAATTATTAATTTATTTAATAAAATTAATTTACATATAATCAATGTTTGGGGCACACACTGAATCTATTGCACAATGATTTTGATAGCAGGGATCTGGTTTCTCACTAAAAAAATAAAATATCATTTTATTTTTTGATTTAATTCTGATTTTAATTTATTTAATTTCGGGCTTATAATTCAGGGGGTTATTCTGATATTAATAAAATATAAATTAAATACTAAAATTCTGAAAATATTCTGATTAAACGAATTCTGATTTTTAACATAATTTATTAATTCTGATTTAAATTCAAGCAAACATTTCGCATAAATTTCCAGAGAAGGGGGGAAGGCATTCACATTCAGTATCATCAGCATTTTTACAAATCCCCCCATTCTGACAATCCAAATAACATTTATTTAATTCTTTATAAGCTCTAATTTCACAATTATTTCCAGAATAACCTTAATTAATTAAAATATTTTTTAAAATTTTATTTCCTTTGATTTAACCAGGCAAACAAACACATTCATATTTTCCCAATTTATTAAGACAATTTCCACCATTTTGACATGGATTAGAATCACAATGTTTTTCTAATGAAGAACATAATTCTCCTGTATATCCAAACTTAAATTAAAAAAAATTTTTTTCTAAAGAATTTTTTAAAAGAAAACTAACTTCACATTCACAAATATACCCTCCAACAGTATTTACACATTTTCCTTTAGAACATTTATTAGTAAATGGATGTGCACATTCATCTATATCTATATCACAATTTTGCCCCTAAAATTTATTTTTTATTTCTATAAAATTATCTTTATTTATTACCATCCATCCTTCATCACAATGACATGAATGGTTACCAAATTCAAAATCAGGATAACATTTTCCATTTAAACAGGGTCCATTATTGTTGTTTGAAGTATTAAAACAAGGATTTGGAAATTCACATAAATTACCAACTCTTAATTAATTTTTAATTTATTTAAAGAATCTCATCAACTACTATTACCTGTCTGGTGCACAAAGACAAGTATATCGTGAAATCCCATCCACACAAGTTGAACCGGCATAACAAAGATTATCAATACAATCATCTATCTAAAAAATATTTTTTTTTAATTATTTTATTTATTTTTCTTTACATTATTTTCACAATATCTTCCTTCAAATCCAGCAACACACAAACACAAATAAGTGCCATGTCGATTCATACAAGTAGCACCATTCTGACAAAGCCCTGGATAAACTTCACATTCATTGACATCTCGTTCACAAAATTCCCCTAAAAATATATTTTAATTAAAAGTTTTGGGGCTATCTTTCTTCTAAATTAAGTTCCCCAAACAAATTTGTTTAAAAAATTATTTAAAAAAATACCAGAAAACCCAGACATGCATTTACATTCAGATGGGTGCCATATCTGTTGAACCGATTTTGTTATATTAATATTTCCAATATTCTCGACTACTTCAAGCCATGGATGAACACATTGCCCTCCATTAACACAAATCTTTAAAATAAAAAAATAATAAAAATATTCTTCAAAATTAAAAACAAAACCGTTCTTCCAGTTATACAATTATCAACAATTCTTTCACAACGTTCACCTTCAAACCCATCAGGGCAATTACATTCCCAATGCCAATTAAATTTGTCTGCCTTTAATAATTAATTTAAAGAATTAATGTTTTTAATCAACAAAAATTACATCCAAAGCCCAACTAGAAGTTGTTGCAGTCATTGATAAATGGCAAGTACCATTATTAAGACAGGGAGAGTGTTGACATTGATCTATAATGTTAGGTATTTCACAAAATTGTCCAACAAATTTCGGAGGACATTCACAATAAAAAGAGCCAATCTAATTTGAAAATAAAATTATTCTTAAATTTTAAATATTTTTGTTAACTAAATTAACACATTTCCCTCCATTTTGACAAATATTAGTGTCAGATTGACATTCATCTACATCTAAATCACAATGAGTACCACCCCAACCATGTCTACATTCACAAAAATGTGTAATTAAATTTCCATCTTCATTAACATTCTTATTTAAATCATTTATACAATGTCCATTTAAACAGAAATAATCTTCCAATTGACAATAGTTAATTTCAGAACAGTGAGGACCTATAAATTAATTATTATTAAAATTATTATATAAATATTTAGTAATTTTATTTTAACTTATGGAGACACAAATTAAATAACTCAATTTTAGATAAATTTTTTTTAATTTTGTTGACACTTGCGTGTGGGGAGCTAATAATTAAATATTTAATATAAACCTAAGTTTAAATAAAAATCTGTATTTCATTTGTAAATTTTCAAAAAGAATTAAATTAAATCCAAAAAAAGAAGATTATTTAAAACTTGTAATTCCTAAATAAACATTCTTGTTATTTAATCCATCAATTGCTTCTTACTTTTCTTGTTTTTTAAATTATTAACTCATCAAGGATTTATTTTTTAAATACTCCAAATAAATAAATCTTCAAATCATTCCCCCCTAAATCCCTTAAAGTTCTTATTATTTTTTGTTTGCTTTTCCCATGACCCATTGTTTGTATGTACATATGTTTATTTATATTTAATAGGTAAATATTGTAAAAGAATAAAAAATTTTGCCAAAAAATTTTTTTTATTTTTTAAAATTAAAAAACATCTATTTGAAAGATTATTTTTTTAAGGATATTTATATCCTTTTTTGTCCATTATTTTCAATATTTTTATTTAGAAAAATTATTGCCTTTTTTATATTCTTTATTTTAAATAAATATTTTCTTTATCCAAAAAATAATAAATTAAACGAAAAACTTTTTTTTGGAAAAAAATATTTATATATTTATTTTTTAGAATCCATATGGATGGATATTTTATTCATTATTTATTTCCTTTTTTGTTGAAATAAAAAAGCTTAAATAAATTTTATAAAAAAATAGATAGTTATATTTCAATTTTTAACAAAAAAAATATTTTTTCCCCTACCAGTCCATCCATAATGACATTCACAAGTATATTCATTAACATTTTTTCCCAAAATACAATTTCCATGTTCCCCACATATATTTAAATTAATATTGCTACAAACAGTTTCTAATTGTTTATCACAATAAATTCCTTCAAAACCTTTAATTGAAAAATTAAATTTAAAAATAATTTTGTTCAAAAACCAGGTGGACAATGACATTTAAATGATTGCTCTGTTTTTTCACAAGCAGCACCATTCTCGCAAGGATTGTAAAGTTGGACACATCGGCGAAGTTCACATTGTTTACCAAACCAATTTGGAGATGGTGAACAACTTGAGAATAAATAAAGAAATATTTTTTTAATTGATAATTTAAATTTTTAAGGATTTTAAGTTTTAAATTAATTTTTAATTTTAAATTTAAAGAAAAATATATTTAGGTTTATTTAAATTCCAGAACATTTTATTTCTCACACAAATCATTGTCATGAATAATAAAAAGTGAGTTCTTGGGAAAATATTTAAAGAAGCCAATTAATAAGAAAAAATAATGATGGACACATGAATTTCCCAAAAAATTATTTTTAATAATTTTGAAGGACATTTTTCTGTTGTTTTAGTTAAAGATATTTAAGGGTTTTGGGGACAAGGAATAGATAAATACATGAAGGATTATTTTGATTTTTGTTTATAATTAGGTGTGTTTGGAATAAAAAAATATATTAGAAAGATAAACAAAAGCTATTGTTTTATAAGGGAAAGAGAGAGAATTGTTGCATACATAATTAAATAGAAATTAATAAAAATTAATTGCAAAAATTAATTTAATAAAAAGAAGGTTTAGAGAAAATCCCAGATTCGACTACAAAAATTTGTGGTCCGAGAATATCCTTAATTAAAATTTCACCTAAGAGCCAATGATAACTTTACAAATTAAACTTATTGTTTCTTATTAACTCTCCTCTCTTTAACAAATTATTTCTAAACTTCTCTTTTAAATAATTTTAGATATTTTTTTAAATTTAATTAACACTTTCTCTTAAATTATTTCTCTTATTTCTCTTACTTCTTTCCTTTCAAAATTATCTAATTAATTTGATTGGTAAAAATGTAAGGTGTGAAGTGCCAATGTGATGATGAAGAGTGAGTTAAAGAGACCTTGAGGGCCTTGGGAAAAAAAAGAAGAAAATTAACAGAAAAAAGAAAATTAAGTAAAAACAGTTATTTTATATCCCCCGCTGTTGTTATGCAAAAAAGTATTCTCCTCTCTTTTTATGTCCTTCAAAAATTAATAAGAAGAAAGTTCTCAATTAACTCATTGGTTGAGTAAAAAAATAACGCTTGGAAGGGTTGCCACCAACAAAAACTGTTGACACGAAGATAATAAATAAATGTTGCCAAAATTTGTGTGAAGGAAATGAATTTTTGATTAGATTATAGTGATTTTTAATAAAGGAGGAGGGTTATTTTGTGGTTTTTAGATAAATCTTAGTATTATGTAAATCCCAAAAGCTACATTAAAATTGAGTTAAATGTGAGGGAATGCAAATATTTATTTATTTATCATTTAGTTTATCAAATTTTCATAAAAACATCCAAAAATTCTAAAAAATATTTTTCATTTCTTTTCCATAAAAATATTTTTAACAGGTTAAATTAATTCTTCAATTTCCATACCTATTTAAATTTTTCACCTAAAAAGTCCCTCTCTCCAATATAATTTCATAAACAACGGGGATCATCTTCCTTCGTTTATTAAAAACTCCTTCGCTTCCATAGTTTTTCCATCTTTTTACAAAAAGCTACTTTCCCATGGCCCCGTGCCCCCGTCGGCGACAATAACAGTGAGATGGAAGAAGCAATGAATTTGTGGAGAGAATGGAGAGGTGAATGGCCGCAAAAATACCCCCCCCCTTCACCTCCTCTACAACAGAGTTATTTTAATGCTTAGAATCATCGCCGCTATTCAACCAATGAAGGGGATAAATAGATGAAAATAAAAAGAATTTAAAATGTTTTTTAAAGAAAAAGTAGTGAAGAAAGGGAGTTAAAAATGCCGCGGAAGCAATGAATCGAAAGAAATTATCGTTTAAAGTTTTTATTGAAAAAAGTTTTGACTTCAAAAAGGAATAGAAAATATTTTTTAAAAGATTAAAAGAAATTTTAAAAACTGTCGAAATTTAAGTTAAAATAGTTAAGCAAGAGCTAAAGATTTTTTCCTAGCTCGAAAAATCTTTTTCTTAGTTCAAAAATTTCGATTACTGTATTCAAATAATTTACGGGTCTGCAAATAATTATTCTTGGCAAGAAAGCAACTTCAATACTATTTTCAAAATTAGTATCTAATTAATAAACATCAATCTAATGAGTAAAAATTGACCCAATTCCCACGATGTTAAAAAAGTAAAGGGCAATTCTAATATATTCACCACTACTATTCATTTACATACACACAATTACTACTAATAAAAATGAGGTAATTGATAAAAAAGAGGAAAGAAAGGTGGCGCCTCATGCAAAAAAACACAAATAAAAAAATATATATTTCTCAGGACCACAAAAATTCTTAAAAATATTTCAACTAATGTTCGTTCCTTGGTTGTAAACGTAGCTAATTTAAAAATAATTATTTTATTTTTTTTAATTTTATTTGATTCTTTAATTGTAAAAATATTTAAAGGAAAAAGTAAGTAAGAGGTGTTAATCTTCTGCTACTAATTAATATATCTTTGTGATAATTCTTGAATCTATATATTGTAATACCGTAAATGCTCAAGTAATTAACCTAAATAATCCTAAATATTATTAAAATCTCTCTCTGGGTAACAGAGGGCAATTGTTCGAGCATTTACTGTAGTTATTTATTCGCACCTTCAATCAAAACAAGAAATAATTTTTTAAATTGTTTAAAAGAGATTATGTAATATATTTTTTACCTAAAGATATTCTCGAGTCAAAATATCCCAAAAAAATTCTTTAAAATACCGACAAATAAATATTTCTTTTTTCTTCTAAAAAAGCTTTAAAAACAAAATCTCTTTAAATAAATTACCCTTAAAAGCGCAACCTTTCCCCTCTACTCTCTTTTCTGTAGATTCCAAGCCATTTTTTCCTCCGCAACACTTTTAAGTAGAAAAATTTTTATTGGATTTTCTGGAGAGTATAGAGGATAATCCACAAAACCATTTAAATAAATAAATATATACAACTGCTATACATAATTTTATTTTTTCTGATTATTACTATAAGTCTTTCTAAAGTTTATTGGGTTTGGAATATTTAATTTTTTCGTTTACAAATTTCCACTTCAAAAATAAACTAATCAAAAACTAAATCTATTTCTCTAAAATTTGAAACTTCAATCTACCTAATTTAATTTTGTCTAAAATTATTGCCTATATAAAACTCATAATTAATTAATTTTTTCCCTAAACAAAACATTTTTCTAACTAATTTACATAAATTATTTTTATTCTGACAGACAAACAAAAAAAACATATTATTTACCTCTCACTGTGTTATTTTTCAAAAAATTTTTTTCTAAAATCCATACCTCCTTTTCCTCCCCCAAAGGTTTAAATAAAAACTATGTAAAATAGCAACATTGATTGACACAAAAGAAAATAAAAAAATAAATAAAATTGTTGGTTGATTCAACAAATTAATTCGAAAATTTCTTTGTTTTAAAAATATTTTTATGTTAATTTTAGCAAAAATTAGTTAGGGTTTTTTGTTTGTTTAAAAAGAAAGTTTAAATAAAAAATAAGAGTTGTCAATTGTAAAATTAAAAATAATTTTCTAAAAATATTTTTAACCTCAAAAAAAGCAAATATAGCCTCAAGTAAAATTGAAAAAAAATCAGACATGCCTATCTCTCTCAAATAAATTCCCCCACTAATTATTTTATAAAACAAATTGCCTAGAATGGATGAGAATATAAAATAATTATTTTATTATAAAGAAAGAACAATAAAAAAATAAAAAAAGAAAATAAATAATTTTATTTTGCTTGAAGGAAATGAGGAAATTTTTAAAAGGAAAATAAAAATTGAGAAAATAAAAAAAAGTTGCCATAAATATTAAAAAGAATAATTATTTTATAATATTAATATTAAATTAAAGACTTACTCGCAATTCAATCCATTTTTTGAACAAATTCCATCATGTAAACATTCTTTACCAGGCTGTCGACAATCAAATAAAGAAGAAGATGACAATTCATTATTATTAGGCCAAACTTGAATAAATATTTTATTTAAATTTAATTAATTAAATATATTCAGATAAGAAAAATAATAAAATTAATTTTTATTTTTTATCAATAAAATAACAGAAACATTTTCTTATCAAGCCCAAGTTTATAGAAAATAAAAACTTTAATTATTTATTTTTTTATTATTTTTCTAATTTATTGTCTGCATAATTTTTGTAATTATTTATTTACCTTGTGTTAATCTTTTATTTCTTTTAATATAATTAGAATTAACAGAATTAATAAACAAAATTAATATCAGAATTTTTAATATTATTTTATTATAGATATTTAAAAATAATAGTCGATCTTCCATTTTGTGATTATTTTTCTTTAAAAATTAAAAAAGAAATTAAAATTATTTTTGTGAATATTTGAGTAAAATAGAGCCGTTCCGAAATTAAAAAGATTTTAGGATTGCCAATTTCAAAAAAATTTTTGGGTTTGAATATTTAAATTGATAATTATTTTAACAATTAATAAAAATGCATGTTTTGCATTCGGATATGTCTTGAAATGAGAATTCCAAAAATGCGTGTTTTTACATTGGTTCGAGCAATTTAATATCCGGTTTTTAATGCATATTTTGGTATTTTTTTTGTGAAATTTTTAGTTGAAAAATTATTTTTTTATCAAATAATTTTTACAAAATTTTTCAAAAAAATTCATGTCAAAAAATTTTATTTTGGCTAGTTATACTTATATGTAGCTAACGTTCAAAAAATTAAAAAAAAACTAGAATCAACTGCAGCCAATTTTCTTTCATGCCAAAATATTTTCTTAACAGGGAAGGAGAAAGGCGGAAATGCCTAAAATAAATTTCCGTCATTTATATGAGTGCCATAAAAATTCGTTGTTTTAAGGGAATTTCCGCAAAGGTGAAAACAATTTTTAAATATTTTTTGATAAGTTTAAAGCAAAAAGGAGACAGAAACTATAATATATTAGCTAATAGCAAAAAAAATTTAAAAATCACATTTACTATTTAATAAAAATAAAGTTTGAAAAATACAAATCCGGTAAAAAAAGATTTTTTAGAAAAATTAGAGAAAAAATAATTTAAAAATAAATAAAAATATTTAATGCAAATATATTTAAGTAAAAATAAATATTTAAAATAAATCAACTAAAAAGAAGAAGCAATTTAAAGGTGAATAAATAAATTGGCCAGTTGGTTTAAATTGAAAGGTTTGGGGGTAAATCGGAGAGAAAAATGACCCAAAAGAGGAAAGAGAGGGAGAGGGAAAAGGATGGGCAAAAAAACGGAAGGGGGCGGGGCTAGATAAATAAATATTTAAATAAGGGATTTAAAAATTTAATCAAAGTATTTTAAAGTTTTTTTTATTTAAATTAAATTTAAGATAAATTAAAATTTGAGTTAAAATAAAATGAAAGCTTAGTAAACGTAAAAATTTCTATTTTTGTTTTTGACAATAAAATAATAATTCCTTTAAAATATTATAATTTAAATAAAATAATTTCCAAAAAAATAAATTTAAATTAAATTTAAATTAAATATACCTAACTTTTAAATAGGGTAAGGAATGTGACATTATAAAATGGGAATAAATTGATGAGTTAATTGCTTGGGAATTGTGTTTTAAAATATATCCAGGTAATTTATTTATTTAAAAATAATACAAATCTTTTAAAAAAGTATAATATTTATAATTAAAAGCATTTCTAAAGTTTATTTTTTTAAATTTATTTGTAAAATTTCAAAAATAAAAATTATTTTCGTAATTTCCTAAAAGCATTAATTAAATAAAAAATAATTTTCTAAATTTTTATTTCATTTTAAAAAAGATAAAAGAAAAGAAGGCGCTATCATTCGCGCATTTAAAAAAATAATTTTTTGTCAAAAATAAACCGAAAAAGAATTTTTATATTTTAATTACTATTTTGCAAAAAAGTTTAATTAAATTAATTACAAAATAAAATAAAGAGAATTTTTAGTAAAATTTTAATGAAATAATTGATTAAATTATCATTAAAAAGTATATTTAAAATATTATTAATAACCCCATCAACAATTTTTGCCAAAAAACAAATTAGAGAATTTACTAAAATTTAAAAAGTGGTTGGATGATTCAACTAAAAATTTATGGGGAAGAGTTTGGATTGCCAGATTTCTTCTACAAGTAAACGGAGAATAATTTATATAATTATTAAAGAGTGACAACCGATTAAATATTTATTTAAAATAAAGCTGAAAAAGGGGATGGGGAGGGGGGGGGGGAGCAGTAACTGAAGACAAAAATTTTTTTGTAAATCAAGGTAATGCCAAAGAAGAAAACATAGAAAATATTAAAATATTTTTTATTTTAAATAAAATTCCTGTAATGATTAACAGAAAAAATTGATGAAAGAGATGTGATCATCATTTTACATAAATTTATATATTCTAGCAGAAAATAAGACAACCACCCCCCTTCCCCCTTTTTTTCTCTTTTATTTTTCCCAGAAGTGTCAGCTAATAACGCAATCTCTCTCAGGAAAAAAGAGTGAATATAATTTTGAAAAAAAATATGAATCGTTCAAATAAAGAGAAGTGAATATGTAAAATAAAATGGACAAAAAAACTTTTTAAATAAAGAAAACCGCGAAAATTTTGTGTAAAATATTTAAATAAATTTTCAAAAAATTTAATAAACTAAAGTTTAAAGATATTTTATATATAAAATATATTGGGAGATACAATCAAGAAACAAAATTATTTTCATCATGATAAAAATTAAGGAGTTGTCATTTTAAAAGGAGTTGTCATTTTACTAGAAAAGAGTTCGGGATTTTTATTAATTTTTATTGCCAAAATATAATTGAAGGTGATTTTTGGATGTGGTTAGAATGGTTAATAATTAACAAAAATTCTAGTTAATAGTTTCATTTTTATAATCAAATAATAGTTAAAAAAGTTAACAAAAATAATATTTCAAATTTTATTCAAAAATTGGCCTAAAAATCATGAAAATAAACATAAGAAAAATATTTAGTCTTCAGATAATTTGTAAGTTCAATCAAAGCTAATAATTATTAAATTTTATTTTATAATAAGCAGATACTCTAAAAAGTAAATTTAAGTAATTAATTTTGCAAAAATAATTTAATGAAAAGTAACTAACAAAATTTAACAAAAATATTATATCTTTTCCCAATCCAATTTTTACTTTCTTTATATGCCACCGACTTCTCCTTTTTATTATTTTTTAGTGGCATTACTGAGAAAATATAAAAACATTTACTTATATTTTCTTTTATTATAAAATTAAAAAGCGTGGGAAAAGAAGGTGAAGATCAACAACGGTAAAACACAACAACTTTTTTAAATAATTTACTAGTTTTTCTTTTAAAAATATATGTAAGCAATAATGTAAATCAAAAAATAAATGTAGTTATATTTATGTTTGTACTGTCCCCGATATTTATTTATTACTTTGTTTTGAATGCCGTCAAAATGAAAGTTTTGATGAGCTTGAGAAAATAAAATGAACAGGAAATGTTTCTTTTTTATTTTAGAGGATATGTATTTAAATTAGGTAGTTGTTTCAAGTAAAAATATCAAGAAAAAGGAGGAAGGAATATTAAGGATATCAAAATATAATTTGAAAAAATCTAATTATTTTTAACAAGGAAAAAAATATATTTTATTAGCACTATAGCCCGGACAGAGACGGGATCTCGAAGAAAATCTCGGTTATCGAAATCAATATTCTTCGAGTTGACGATTCTCGTACGACCCTCGAGTCCAGCTTTATCTAGCATTATGTACTTTGAAAAAAAATAAATTTATGAAATATGGCCAATAATTAAAAAAATTAAAAAATAATTTGGCCACTGTTAAAATAAATTTTTGTAAAAAATTAAATAAAAATTTAAAAAAAAAAGCTGATAAAAATTAAAATAAATCCTTTACAAAATTAAATGGACAAATTGAGCAAAAAATTAAAATTAGGAATAAATCGAAATGATTTAATGGGGTAAAGGGAAATAAATAAAATCTGAACATCAAAATGAGGAGAATAGAAATGTAAAAAGATGTAGCAAAAAGGAGTTTTAAACGGCCTAAGAAAAAAAGAGGGGAATAAATTTTCGTCATTTAATGTGTCAATGAAGGCCATTGACGGTTAAAAAATTTTAAAAAAATTAAAGAGAAAGGCAGAGTTTGGAATTAAATTAATTTTTAAAAATTATTAAGCTACAAAAAAGTAAAATAAATTCTTGCAAAGCTTTAGCTCTTTCCAGATTTTAGTTCTCTTCAACAATATATGAATTCAAGAGAAAGGGATAAGATAGATATGAATATTTTGAATTAATTTTTTGAGAAAAGTCAAGAATTTGCCTAAGGGGCTAAATTTTTTAGTGAAAGTTTCTCTTGATTCGTCAGAATTTTTGTGCTTTTAATTTATTTTTACTAGAAAATCTAAATAATTTATAAATGTGTTCAGCCTTAAAAGTGCAAATCCAAGAAAAAAAAAGCCAAAGCAAAGCCAAGGAGGTGATTGATACAAGAAAAGATTGAATATTCACTATGTATGTATTTACTAGTAACATTTTAAAGAGAAGAATAAAAAAATATTTTATAATAAAAATGAAATGGGCAATTGACACCAAGCGCGCGAATAAAAAAGAATATGTATGTGTTGTTAGAGTTCGGCTAGATCTAATTTTTTCTCGATTTAAATCTGATTTAAATTTTTTATTGAGAGAATTTTGAAACTATAATTTTTCCGAACTGTTTTTATATTTTTAATCAAAAATGGATTGACTTCAGGAAATTCAAAAATTTTCCAGCTCAGTGCTAAAAAGGGAGATTTGTTGCTTCTTGGCATGTTATAACTAAAAGGGAGGATTTAATTAAAAGAATATATGTAGGTAATTAGGACCGAAACAATTGAGAGATTAAATATTGAAGATTGAGAGATTAAATACCACTTTTGGGGTTTTTTACATATTTTGTAATGTGTTTATTAAAATTTTATTTTTAATTTGTATTTATTTATATATGTACTAGTCTTTTTAATTCCATTCATTCCCAAACTATTTAATTAAAAAAATGGAATTTCGGGGAAATCAAAGAAAATAAAGGCAAAATATCTGACTACTTTTTGCCACTTTTTGCTTTCAACAAATTTCCATACAAAAATTTAATTCATTTAAGAAACATTCATACAAACCGACAAAAGGAAGAAAAAAGTGGTTTTTAAACAACTAATGTAAATGTTCAGAAATTAATCTTTCCTTCCTGAAATACTTCCACTTTAATTTTTAGCAAAATTAAAAGTTGGCGAAATGATTTTTGGCAAAGAATTTATTGGCGTAACGAATATTTCTATTTTGATAGTTCAACATTCTGAGATTATTCTCTTTAAAGATTTCATTTTACCTAATTTCTTTTCAAATAAAAATTTTTACGAAATTATTTCGTGGAAAGTTTTCAGAAAAAATTTAAATTTAGTTAACTAAAATTTTATATTAATTTTTAGGGAATAGTGAAGAATTGGGGTTACACCTTAAAAATTATTTTTTTCTTCTGAAAATCATTTTGTATAGGCAATCGACAATGCTGATCACGAATCAGATATAAGATTTTGTCAAATATAACATTTATCTATGTTTTTATATATTTTTTAAATAAAATACGTGATTTTTACATATATTTGGATGAGTTCCAATGTAGACAACTGTTTGGAAAGAAAACAAATGAAGTTTTTGATATTAGCTTAAACCAGATATCACTTTATTATCCGGTCAATAATTGATTTGCTATAGAATCAAGTCTTGAAATAAAATCACAGATAAATGCCAAATATGACAAAACTTAATCTTAGATTCGTGATCAGCATTGTCAATTACCTATACAAAATGATTTTCAGAAAAAAATAATTTCTAAGGTGTCTCCCCGATTCTTCACTATTACCAATTCTTAAAATATTTTTTAGATTGCTTACATTTTTGAATATTTTAATTTTTCAATATCAAAATTTAAATGCCTGGACGTTCATTTCAACGGACTAAAGTTATAAAGAATTTTAAAGGAATAAAGGAATTAATTGAAGCTAGCCAATATGTTGATGCTGGTGTTATTGAAGTAACTGCCGCATTGAAGGATGTCCCAGACGGGGTTAATCAATATTACGAGTCTCAAGAGCGAAAGTTTGGTTGTTTACCATGGTTTGCCTTTCGTTTTCCAAAATTAACTTTAATTTGCTTTAAAGGCGTCTTCAACTTCAAAAAGGATTTGATTTGTCACGTGATCGATTAGACAGAGATGTAGGACAAGTTTCGCATTTTATCAAAGTGACATTGCGTTGCGATTTTACCGAGCAAAGTAATTGGATTGCAAAGGCATCTGGTGTTTTGTCAATGGAAAAATGGCCTGAGAAGATGAAAGGAAAATCAGACGCTGAGAGAAAGCCTGAACATAAAGAGGTTTAATATTTTTATCTAACAATAAGTTTTGTACTTTTTGTGATGTGATCTTTTGAGTTATTGCTGGTGATTTTAGTTATTTGCCTTTGTGATTTTTTTTGTTTAACACTACTTTTTACATGTTTTAATTTTTAGATCTTCACGCGTAAATTCAATACTTATGAGCGTAGCCATCAATTTATCAAACGTTTTCCTGTGCCAACCAAAAGAGCTGGATCAGCAGCACCTGCCGATTCTCCTTTTCTTAAGAATGGACAATTCATTTTTAAATTGGAAATTATTATTCATCATGTTCGGAAAAGGTTAGGGGATTTATGGTTTAAAAAGTTCTTTAATTCCAGTCATTTCCCCTATTATGACTTTGGCAAGAAAACACCAATGTCCAATGCTGTAGTTAAAATTGTTGACGGTAGTATGATTCATCGTTATCATGTTAATAAAGAGGTTTTAATTTCAACTTTTGGTTTACTTATATTTTATTTTTTAAAAGTTCCTTTCAATGCATTCTGACGCTCTTCAATCTCTCTTTCATAATACGGGTTTTATAGAAGGTGCTTCCGGTGAGGTTGAACTTCGTTCTGTGGAACACGGTGTTTTTAATGAATTCCTTTCAATTATATATCCGTCGCGCCATCGGCCACAAAGTAATTTGTTAAATTTCTTTGGTAATTTCGCATTATCAATGGACATTATTTAATCTAACTATGGCATTTCTCATAAATTTAAAAACCTGTATAAATGAAACTAGTCGAAATGATTCCAGCAAGGATTAACAATTTTGGTCTGAATCATATAATCCATTTGATCCTGATCCCATTCATCTTTTCTTCTTTAGCTTTCTCATTCTTTTTTTCATTTTCACGTTTTTTAGTTTTTATATAGTTGGAATGGTGGCGAGATAATGCGAAATTGTTGTTAATTTTTGTTTAATATTTAAATAATTAAGTTAAATATGTTCGTGGTTTACTCGAATTTGCTCGAATGTACTTCGTTCCAATGGTTACTGCTATTTGTGAGCAACGTTTATTGGTAGCTGTCGAAGCTGAAATGGCTCTCGGTGAACGGCTTAGATTGGCAGATCAATATGGTCTTTTTCAACTGAAGGTTTTTTAGTTTTTTATAGACAAAATTAAATATTACTTAGTCCGTTATAATGCAAAAATTGGACCCGCGCAAGATGGATGAAAAGTTTTTGGAAGGACTTTCGCAAGAGACGCTACAGATGTTTATTCGAAAACAAAAACACATTGACCAAAATGAAAAAGCTACCGCTAAAAAAGCAGGCAAAGAAGAATCAATGGATGTTGATCAGGTTTTTTAATTTAGCTATTAATGATTGCTTCGGAATGGATTCGTTAAATATTTTTCACCTAAAATTTTTACTTTTTTAGACTGCTCCTTCTTCTTCAAGTCAAGCTACTGATCGAACTCACCACCATCGTAGAGCTGCTGCGTCTCATACTTCTGCTGCTGCTGCTAACAATGCTCATGAAGTTTTAGCTGCACGTCTCCGACCAACGGCACGAAGAGGACGTGGAATTGGATTGGGTCGACGTTAGAAAGAATAAGATAAATGAAGCGCTGTGGAAGTTAAATTTGACTATTTTTCACGAAGAAATATTTTTAAAAATTTTAATTATCTGCAATCTAAAATAAAATGAAGTTGAAATTTATTATTTTTTTAAACAAATTTCTGATTTTTATAATAAACAATTTCATTTTTTTCTTAAAAAAGTTTCTGTGCCCTTAAAAAGTTTGTTTGGAAATCAATCAGAGAAAATAATTTTTAGGAATGTATTTACATGCCTTTTATAATACATTCTCACTATTTTAAATGATTTACTTTTATCAATTTTCAATTTTATCAAAATTGTTGACTTTCAATTTATTTGAATATCTTTATTTAAAGACTGAACCATCCTTCATTTTTTGATGTTGCTTACATATAATTTTGAATTTATTAAATTAAAGGATTTTTTTATTCTTTTTTATTTTATAATTAGGTAAATATTCGTTATCTTATTAAAATTATAATTTAAAGAATTTAACTAGTCTTCAATTTTCTTGAAAATATTTAATGCCTGATCCATCCGAGTGTACTGTTTGCGGTTCTGGTCAAGTTGTATTAGATGCTGGTTTCTATTTTTGTGCAGATTGTGGTGCACAACAAGAGGTTTTAGATTTATTTAATTTTAGAGATATTTTTTGTTTTTTTGTAAATTTTGCTAATCTAATTAGTACATTAAACGCTAGAAAATATTTTTTAAAGGGACGTGAAACTGAACAAGACTTTGGTGCATTTGGCCAGCAAGGGACAAGAATAAATAGACCTAAAAAAGATCGAGATAATGAACTAAACAAGCGTGAGGTTCTGATCAATTCTTTCTAATCTTTTCATTTTAAATTTTTAGAGATTGAAAAAGATTCGTGAAGGTTTATTATTTTACAATTAACAAATATTTTTTATAAAAACAGATCCTTTTATTACTGAGCGTGCACTTCCAGAGGAAGATTTTCCTTTCTGGCTTGATCAATTAGGTATAAGATTATGTACTGCAACAAAGATTATAGCTAAATGTTCTTTTGTTTTGGTTAATGAATTTAATGTTCCAGAGAAATGTTTGGTTTGTTAATTTTATTGTAAATGAAATTAAAATTGCCATTATATTACGATTTAAAAATTCAGAGTTTTTACCTACTAATTTTTTAGGAGAACTCAAAATTTATTTTTTACAATTATTTACGTCGTGCGGGTATTGCATTTTGTGAAAAAGAAACAACTGATGATCCAGCAAAATCATTTTGCCCTCTTGTTAGGCATAGAAATGCGTAATTAAATTTATTTTTAAATAAAATTATTTTAATTTTTTAGGGAAATAGAAAATAAATTGAGACAAAATCGAATACGAGCAGCTAATTTAAGAAAACTTTTGCAAAAAGAAAAGAAAGATAAATCAGATGCTTGGATGGATTTAACTTCAACGGATGAAGCTTTAAAGAAAGTATTAGAAGAGGAAGAGGCTGAAATAGCTGCAACATTGGAGGAAGTCCAATTTGTAGAAAGAATTAAAACTTGTCTTTCTGTTGATGCTGTAAATATGGTTTGAATTTTTTTTAATTAAATTAAGATTTGAGTAATAGTAATTTATCGTTGATCAGGTTAGCTAGACGAATTTTTTAAATTTATTTACACCACTAGGGTGTGTTAGTCAAAAATAGATAAGATTATATTTCTCTCTCTTTTCTAGGCAGCTCATATCTATTTGGGTATAGATCTACTTTTTTGTATTTTATATTTGTCTGTACATTTATCTGGTTGTAATTGGGTTTTGCTTTCTGATATTTTTCGGTAAAATTATTATTCTGTAAATATATTTTATATTCAAAAAGTTGGTATCGAGAAGGAAGATTTAATATTTCTCGTTCACAACTTCTCGCATTAAATTTTTCCACTTCGTGGAATGAGAATGAGGAAGACCTAGCACCTTTAACAGAATTAGTGTCAAGTCTCAATGTTGATCGACGTTTTTATGTTAGAAGCAAATATAATGTGCCCTATTTGGGGGTTATTTTTTAAAAATTAATTGACGGAATTTTAATTCTAAGGTTCAACCTGTCAGTGAGTCTTTACGTGTTCTTTCTTTTCTTACACAATTTGCTAATATTCCGCGTTCTATTCAAACAACGAATTTTCAAAAAGTAAAAATTTTTTTTTAATATAATAAAAATTATTTTTAAAGGTTTTATCTCGTTTTGTTTATAATTTAAATTTGCCTCTTGCTTTTAACAAACATTTAATGACAATTTTGAATTTTTTGCCGTCTGTAAACGTTGATTACGGTTCAGAACGTTTTTCTTATGTCCAGCCAATTGATGGGGGGTTGGTGAAAATTTATAATAAAAATATAAAAATTTTAAACTTTTGCTATTTTATATTCTAGAGAAATAAAATATAAATTTATTTTCATTTTTTAGACTTCGTCAACATCTATTATGTTTGGCTTCATGTTCACGTGTTAAAAAATTTGGATTTGGATTTGTTTCATTTTTTCAACGAGCATTTCTCGCTAACAAAAGTCAAAAATGTTGGGAAAAAGTTGAGGGAACATTAAATAATAAATATATTAATCCTCTTCTTCAATATGGAAGTCATTGGCATTTGTAAGTTTTCTACTTTTTTTATTTATTACCAACATGGAAGGAAAATATTTTTATGAGATTATTTGTCTATATTTTTGAAAAAAGTTAGACAGAATTAAATGTTTTTTATATAGCGTTCCATTACCTACAGAAGTAAAAGCAGCTGCACTTATTCTTTTTGCTTTAAAATTATTTTTTGGACTTGATGATCAGAGAGAATATAATTTAAAACCAAAACAACAACAATTAATAGATGATGAAGAAATGAATGAAGAAATTGATTATTTTAATTTTGGGGAATGGTTAACCCAGTTGGAAATGCGTACACATTGTTGGCAAGGAACTGCACCAAAAATTGTGTTGAATAATGAGTTGGTCAATTTAATATTTTTTAAAATTTAAATAATTTATTTAAAAATAATTTGAAAGTTTTTTTGTTTTTAGTTTCCATTGTGATCAATCTGAACGCAGCAGTGTTCAAGAATCATTATTAGTTAATCTTTTTCGCCGACCACACCTGGGAATGAGGATTGTTTCGTGGAACAGATTATACCCATTTCTAGGGTGCATACCTAATCATGTTAGTTTGTAATTAGAAAATTAGTGTTTATTCTCTCAATTTATGAATCAAACAGAAATCTTCAAAATTTTAAAATCTTTTTATTCAGGTCCGTATACAATCTCAGCCATATGTTTTTGAAAATTTATTTCCAACTTATTTATCATCAGCACCCTCAAAACCTTTATTGTCTGCAGACAATACGAATTTGAGTATGTCAAAAGAAGCTTTATTTAGTAAGAAATAAATTTGTTTAATAAAATTTTTTAAATATTATTTGTCAGCCCCTCTTCAATATCAATCATCTAAAAATTATAATATTCAAAATGAAAATGCAAAAATATCTGGAATTGACAAAAATAAAAAGAAAATATTTTTCCATAAATTTTATGATTCAAGTTTGGATTTAGAATTAGCTTCGCCTGAAAATTCATCTCCTTCCTCTTCTAGTCAGAATATAATTCTAAAAATGTTTCCGTGTGCAGATGCTTATAAGGCAGAGTTTAATTTTTTGGACTATTTTTTATGTTAATTTATACTAAATAAAAGTCTGACCCTTAGAAAGTTTTGTAATTATTATATACGTATTTGCAGTCAACTCGTGATAAGACGTCAAGACCTAATTAAGCCAACGTGATAATAGGGAAGAAATCTTAATAGTTAGTAAGACATGCTATTGAGATTCACTGTCCATTAACATATTCCCACTATCTTCCCTTCAAGACTTTAAATAAATTAAATTTTATTTTAATTATAAAATCTTTTATTTTTGTTTTAGCGTTATCCTCCTGGATATCACAAAAATATTGCGGTTGTTATTCCTGATTTTGACGATAGGGGCTTTAAAAACACATTTCATCAAGGAGCTACTCGTATTAATTCATTACCTATATCACCTTTGCTTGCAACAAAATCAATGAAAGTATTTAAAAAATTATTTAAATATAATTTAAAATTAATTATTTTTCGATGTCTTTACTTTCAACAGAAAAACAATTTTCTAAAACTTTTGCTAAACTTTTGAGGCATTTGGCACTTAGTGTTTCTGAAACTGATCATTTATTATTTTTTGTTTTTCAAATGATTGAATCTATGTTTTTTGAAAGAGTAAAGTTGGTAGTTAGATTTTTTTTAAATATCTTTGAATTACTAGAACCTTTTTCTAATTATTTATTAAGAATATTTTTTTTAGTTTTAATAGAATAAAAAATGATTTATTACAATTTGGCCGTTGTATGTTTCATAGCCAACAAGAATTTCAATCTTTACGTTTTCGCTACACAATTTCTTTAGATAAATCACATAATAATAACAACGATAATATACCTTTATATAAACTTTGTTATAAAGTAAGTTTTTTGAATACTAATTGTATTTCCTCTAAAATAGCCCCCTCTAGAAGCCAATCGAAAAAATAACCCCTTTTGGGGTTATTTTAAAGGAAATACGGAATAAAAAATTTATTTTAGCTTACAAGAGCACGAGAACGTGATAACAAAGTTATTGATAAAGAAGAAGCTGAAAAGAATTATTTATTTCAACGATGCTTTTTCCATAATGTTGATGTAGGATTTGTGTTTTTTGAAATTAATTCGGAAAGAATGGAAAATATTTTCTTTTTTCAGCCTGAAAGTGTAGTCCGTTCAGCGCCATCTGAACCTGCCGGTCCATTTACTTTTGCACATCTACATAAGCACAAAAAAGTGACAATCTCTGAAAGTGAAGATACAGATTTGGAAAGCAACAACAATAATGAGATTGCCGATTTGTTATCCTCCTCTTCCTCATCGTCGAGTGATAACGATGAGGATGAAATATTAGGTGAATAAATATTGAATTATAAAAAGTACTTTTTTAATTTTAAGGAGAAGATGTTCGAGGCAAAGCTACTGGCAAAAAATACCCTCTTAAATTAACTTCATTGCCAGCGCCTGCTACACTAGCACTTTGCGCATTTAGATATTGGTGATTGTTTGTTACTTTATATTTTTAAATTATTTTTTGTTTTTATATAAAATTTATAAAATTTTGGCTATTATTTTGTGACACTCTTTCTTTGTGGATTCCTTCCTTAACCACATTTGATATATACACATAAATAAAATATTTTTTAATTAAAAATATCAAAATCTCACACAAAAAGTTTATTCATTAAAAGGATAAAAATGAAATATAAAAAATGTAAAAACAAAATGATACTGCAAAATTTTCTATATTTATATAAAATTCAATTTTAGAAGAAGATTAATAGATCGTTTCCCGTTTCTATAATTCGCTTCAGTGATTGACACAAATTTGTTACCGCATATTTTTTAAAAGGAAGTGGTAAATAGAGATATATAAAAGAGAAGAGAACTTTTATGGATATCAGTGTAGTCACAGAAACTTTTCCGGAAGGTCAGACAATATTCCGGAATATTTAAAGTTCTCTTTCTTTCAAATGTTTAAAACTAAACAAAATAAATAGCTCTATAAGTTAAACTATAAAATGAGGATTTAGAGTGTAGATAAGGGGTATTTTATACAAAGTTGTTTTATCTCGTATAATTACAACACAATTAGTGTAGAGGTTTAAAAGGAGAGAATTTAAAAAGGTTAAAGAAGATCTACTCGCATCTTTTTAGTAATGGATTGTATAATGAAAATGATTTTTTGTTAAGATTGCTCAAGCACACTTATCTAAATAAACACAAAATTGAAAAAAAATTGTTGAATATTTACAAAAGAACTGAATAAAAAAAGTAACAAAAAATGTATAATTCGAATCTTTAATCCACCGGGGATAGACTGTGTGTGGTTTCTTTAGATTTGTTGGGAGAACAATAGAAATGTAATTTGTAAGCATTCTCAATTTCTCCAAACAAATATAAACAGAAAATTAACAATATTTAAATGCTAAAGAAAAATTAAAAATAGGTAAAAATCTAATACAAAAAAGCTAATTAAATTTAAAAAAAATTCCAAAAATAAGTAATTTATTTTTGATTGGAATAGAAAAAAGTTAAACTTTTATTTTGTAGCAATAATTCTTGTCGATGATTAAAAAGAGAGGGTGGGGAAATAAGGGATCATTTTCAATTTTTTATAATAATCGAGGTAGATATATTTAACATAAATTTAAGAATGACAATAAAAAAAGAAAATAAGAAAGAATAAAATGGTTGAAATTTTGGTGGCAGCATATCTCTCTCTTACTTAGTCTATTTTAATTAATTAATAAAAAAGGATGATTGAAAGTTATTAGGTAAATATTACATAAACAAAAATACTTTCAAAAATCCTTTTTAAAAAAAGAGGTAAAGAAAAATTGAGGATTTTGTCTTATTTTTTTAAAAACTCTCAAACAACAACGGAAACAACTTCCTCACTTTCTTGTTGTTCAACAATTTGTTGCTCAGCAATTTGTTGTTGTGCCTCTTGGACTTGTTCAACAACAGCGGCAGCCGCGGCGGCAGCAGCTGCTGCAGTGCCAAATACTTGAGTGAGCGCTTGAAGTTGTCCAACTTCTGCTAATTGTTGCTGTTGTTGTTGAAATTGGTCAATTAACAAAAGTTGTTGTTGTTGCTGTTGATAACGTTCAAGTAATAAAGCTGCTTGTTGTAATTCAACCTAAAAAGGAAAATAAATAATAGAATTTTTAAAAAATTATTTAAAGTTTACTTGTTGTTGATTAACACTTTCAGCAACTGGAGAGTGTGCAACAGCAGGGACTGATGATGGAGGGGGTGGGGAATTGTCAGGTAAATTGGTTATTGGTTGCTAAAAATTAATAAAAAAATTTATTTAAAAAATAATTATTTTTTTACTTGTTCAACATTTGTTGAATTATTATTTTCATTATTATTATTATTATTTGCAGAAGCAGCAGAAGAAAATAATCTTGATAATAATAATTGTGTTAACATTGATTGATTATTATTTGAATTATTTCTCCCATTTTCATTTGCTAAAACTGATGGAGAAGAAGGGGCTGTTGTTGCTGCCAAATTAAGAAGTAAAGGATTATTTCGATTTAAAGTTGTTGTTAATGGATCGTGAACAACTGGACTAAGAGGGGCAGAATGGCCATGAGCAAAATCATTATGGCGATGTCCACCAAGTAAACGAAGATTTAAATGTTCTCTGTGGGTGTGCTCCAAAAGGGCTAATTGTTGTTGTAACTTGAAATATATTATGTTTATAAATATTCAGAAATTTTGGTTATAAGGTGATTTGTCTGTTAAGTGATTGTTTGTAAAGTAGGTATCATTTTGGGGGCAAACCTGACAGACAAATCACCTTATGGTTTTAAATAATATGAAATTAGTGAGTTCACAGCGAGGGTATTTTGGTTACAAGTCTATAGGATATTTGAATGAAGGTATTTTTGAATAAAATGTTTTTGTCTTCATTCAAGAATATTTTTTTAAATAATTTAGTACCTGTTGTTGTTGTGCATATAACTGAACCAACTGAATACGTTGTAATTCTGCTGCAGCAGCTGCTGCAACCGCTAAAGAAGCTTGATCTTGTTGTTGTTGAGGTTGTTGTGTAGGTTGTGGACTTGTAGAAGCTAATGCCCTATTAAAATAAATTTTTTAAATTAAAAAACAAAAATAAATAAATTTACTGGCTAGCTAATTGACTGAGCAGATTTAAACCTCCTCCATTTGTTGTTGGTGTTGTAGCTAATGTTGAATTAGAAGTTGTTGGTGCTAATGGATTGGCCTTTAAAATAAAAATTATTATTTTTAAATTGGGAAAAAATATTACATGTAAAGAAGGAGGAGCAGATGCAGGCGTTTCTGGCTGAGTTAATAATTGATCCTGTTGTGCTCCAGCAGCAATAGCTAATAATTGCTGTAAATGTTGTTCTAATAATGCTGGTTGTGAAGGGGCCGTTTTGCCAGGAATTGGAGAAAATTGTAATAATTGTTGTTGTTGTTGGTGATGTTGAGGTGTTTGGGCAGCAAGTAAATGCTGAGCTACAGCTTGACTTCCCAAAACAAGTTCGAGAGGGGAAAGAAGCTAAAAATAAGTAATAATTTTTATTTTCGGGAAAAAGATTATTTTTTACATTATTCTGATTCAAATTCATTCCATTATTATTAAAATTAAGAGCAGCAGCTTGTTGTTTTAACGCTAACTGTAATGCTGAATGTTGAAGGCTATTTGAAGCCAGAGGGGATTGAAGAGGCTAAAAAATTAAAAATATTTCTTTTAAAAAGAGTTAAAAATTTTTACTTGAAATTTGTTTGTTTGAGTCAATAAATCAGAAGAGGTATTAATTTGCAATAAAGAAGCTGGAACTGAGGCGCTACCATTAGTTGGACTAATATCTCCAGATTGTGTACCACCACCACAATCGTCACTCATAACACCGCTGTCAGAGCTGAAGAGGTGAGAAAGGCTAGAAAATTTTTTTTTAATTATTTTTCGAAAAATCATTTTAAATTAAATTTTTAAAATAATAATTATTATTTTCAATTCTCACCTAACACTTTGCCTTCCTTTCAATCCTTTTGCCTTCCCTCCAGCAGTATTTCCAACTTGAGATGCTGGATGACCTTGATTTCCTCCTACTTTCCTAGACCCTTTTCCAGTAGGTCCACCGCCTGTGCCATTTGCACGAGAACGTCTCCTTGTTGGCCCTTGTTTATCTTCAGGGTTACGATGAACTACAGTCCAGAAATGGCCTAAACATAATTTTTTAATTTTATAATCGAAAGGGGTGGGATCAGACAAGAAGTTAAAACTTTTATTTTTTATTATTAAGCGCCTAACATTTTATAAATTCCAAAATATAAAGTATCTCTTTCCAAAAATTTACTAAGTACAAACAACTTACCAACAACCCCATTAGCACTAGTCTGTTTTAATGGCAATTTAACAAAACAATCATGTAAAGAAAGATTATGTCTAATAGAATTTTGCCATCCCCATTGATCGGCTCTTCTTTGATAATACGGATGTAAATATTTAATTACTTGGTAGATTTCACTTAATTTTAATCTTCTATCCGGATTACTCTCAATAGCTTCGATAATTAAATCTTTGTAACTTAATGATGGTCTTTCTTCTTTTTCATCTCCAGGAGGCTTAATAACTTGCAACATTGACTTTCCATTTGCTGGAGGGGCTGAAAATTAGAAGAAGTGAATAAAAAGGAATAAAATCTAAGAATTGAAAAGTAATCTTAAAAACAATGTATTCCAATCAAATAATAATAATTTAAATTTACTTTTGCAAGTAATTATTGTGGGACTTGTCTGCAAAGAACCATTCAATGAAGACATACTTTCACTAATCTCCAAAGGTGCAAGTTTATCATCAGAATCTGTTTCCATTTTTAACAAAAAATTAAGATTGAAAGCTGCTTCAAGAGCGTTGCTGGTTTGACGGGGACTTTGGGCAGCAGAAGCTAAAATTTAAAAAAAAGTGTTATTCATTTTTTAATCCCTAAAAAACAAACAATTAGGCATTGCTGCTTCTTCTCCCCCATTTCCTTCCCCAGCAGGTTCTTCAATTTTAATTTCTGTATTTTTTGCTGTAGCTGCTGCTGTTGCCAAAGAAGATTGTTGTTGTTGTTCTTCAGCTGCTGCTGCTTGTGCTGCAGCAACAGAAATGGCAGCATGTAATTGTAGAGGGGAAGCTGATAAAAGTAATTGACTGGCTGAATCCATCATTTTATTTATTTAATTTTGATAGAAAAAATTGTTGAAAAATTTAAATATCCAAATAATTTCTTTTTATTTTCCACTTTTACAAAATTTTTAAAAAATAATTGTCGGAAAATAATAATAATAAAACAAATGTTTTTGTTCCTTAAATTAAAAAAAATAAATTAATTTTAATAAAAAAATATACAAAATGCGCGAATAAAAATTAAATTAAAAAATATTAAATTGTAACACAAGAGAAAATACTTATAATAATTAAATTTACAAAAAAAAAAGAAAAAAAGGTCATTAATTGCATGCTAAGAACAAAGAACAAATATGTAAATACAAAATAATTTCTAAGAAAATTATTTAAAAGAAAAAAAAATTAATTTACAGCTTTAATAATTTTAAAAAAGTATTTTACGTCATTTCTTTTTAAATTATAATATTTCTTTTAAGGTGCAAAAAAAGAAATTAAATTTATTTTTTAAAATTATATATTTAAAAACACCCCCTCATTTAATTGTTGCTTTTAAATAAATTATTTAAAAAATATTTTTAATAAAAAGAAATTTTTAAATAAAGACAAAAATCGGCGGCTTTTAGCATCACAATAAAGCCAAGGAATATATTTTATTTAAAAATAATCCTTTAAATTATTTTTTTCCAAAAAGAGAAGTTTTTTAATAAAATATATATAAATTAATCTTTATTTAAAAAAATCTTTTTTTTTAATTTTTAATATTCCAAAGTGGAGAATATTTATTTAAGGTGCAAAATTAAAAAAAAATATTTTAGAAATATATTAAAAACATCACTTAAAAATTAATATATTTAATGGAAAATGTTTAAAAAGGTTGTTAAAAATAAAAAAGTAAAAGATTAAATTGTTTAAAGAAAAATAATCATTTTTTTAAATTTTACAAAAGAAAATAAATATTTTTGTAAAACAGGAAATGTTTTAGCAAAAATATTTTAAAAAATAAATAATAAGTTGTCTCTACAAAATAAAAATATATATTTTAATTTTTTTTTTACAAAAACACGTAATAAATAAATAAAATGACAAGTTCAATCATTTATATTTATTTATTTTTTAAATAAAAAAACAGTATAAGAGAAATAAGTGAGTGGGCGGAATGAGAAATATAAAAATAATAATACTACAAAAATATTAAAATAAAAATTAAAATTAAAAAAAAGACAAGGAGGGAAACAACAAAAAAATAAAATACAAAAACAATGCCCTCATTAAAAATAATTTCTTTTTAATTAATTTTCTTTTGATTAGAGTATTTGTACTTTCTTCGCGAAAATACTTTGTCTTTTTATTTTTACAAAAATTATTTAAAAAAAAAATAATTTTCTTTTAATGGCCTAATTCTTTAACCTAATTTTTGTAAAGTTTTTTTCCTTTTTTTAAATAAACTTTTGGCCAAACAACAAAGAAGAAAAGACTCCGAAAATTTCTTTGTTTATCTATTAAACATTAAAAACTGTTTTTATATAAAAAATATTTTTTAAAAAATTTTTAAAAATATTTTTGTGGAAGAAATAGAGAGGAAGGAGAAGTATTTAAAATAAATAAATCAGAAAACTTTTTTTTAAAAACTGACCAAACAAAAAATATTAACTATTTATTATCCTCCTATATATTCAACAAACAACAACACAATTTTCTATTGTACTCCTCCAAAAAACAATTAATTACTCTCTACTAATTCCTTTATTGTTTCCCAACTCAAAAAACAAGACAACAATAATCATCTCCACAAGGTTGAAAAATAAATGTAAACACAAAAAAAAGTTTTTTCCCTCAAAATAATTGTTCTATATATTTGTTGCTTTGATGTTTTTATGGACAAAAAAACAGGAAAAAAACAATAGAAAATAAAGGTAAATTAGGTCATTTATTGTTTAATATAAGCGTGTCTTCGTAAAAAAGAAACAAAAGAAAATAACAAGAAAAGATGCGAATATTTTGTGCTTGAGGGAAATTCGGGAAAAATTGTTGGGCAACAAAAATGAGTAAAATAAAGGTTGGAAATAAATGGATGGATGAGTGAATATACATATTTGGAGTGAAACCTAAGAACAAAAAAATAATAATTATTTTTAAAAGTAAAGAGAGGAGATTATTAAAAAAATAAAATTGTCTTGTTAAAATTAGCACAATTTCAAATAAATAAAGAATTAGATTAATATATATTTAAAAGACTTTTAGGAATAAAAGAAAGCCTAGCTAAATTCTAAGGAAAAATAATATTAAATTAAAAATAAAGTCAAAATTTTTATTGTTTAACACAAAAATTGCTATCAAGAATAAATCTTTCTTTTAGAAAAAACATTTAATTGACAGGTGAAAAGTAGAAACAAAGTTAATTTAATTTTTAAAGTATTTCTTTGAATATAGTTAAAAAATAATTGTCGGAGAGAATAAATATTTAATTCCAAAACTTTTTTAAAAAATTAAAATATATTTAAATAATAGGCAGGTGTTTCTAAATAATTTTTTTGACTAATTTTCAAAATAAAAATTATTAAATAATATATAAAACACATGACTGAGGACAATAAAAAATTAAAAAGAAAATTGAAAAAAAGGAATAAAATATTGCAATATACATATATATTTTTTAATTCCGAGTATTTGAAAACAATTGTTTAAATAAATATATTTTAATAAAAAATAAAAATTAATTTCCTTTTTTTGTATATTTTAAAGAGAAAAAATTTTAAAAAGTCAAAAAAAAAAGTTTAAGAATCTAACTAAATAATTTAAAAAAATTTTATTGTTTTTATTTCCTTTTCTATAAAAATGAAAAATTTCAAACAATTAAAAAATATGTATTTCCAAATAAAATAAAAGTATTTTAGTAAAAATTAGCTAATATTTAGGTGTTTAAGATGAAAAAAAAATTGAGAATAACGAAATAAAAATTAAAAAAAAACTCTAAAAAGCTTTTTTATTTGCAAAATGTCTAATGAAGTTTTTTAAAATTAATTTTAAAAAATTATTTAATACAAAAATATATTTAAATGGAAGGGATTAACGAAAAAAAAGTTTAAACATATATTTCTTAAAAGTAGAAGAAAAATTAAAATTAAATAATAAATAAAAATAATTTTGTAATTAAAATAAATTAATTTTAAATAAAAATAATGATATTTATAAGGAATAAATGGGACGAGAAGATAAAAGGAGAACAATAATAGAAAAAAATAAAGACTTAATTTTAAAAAGATTAGACAAATAATTTAGGTAATAAAAATTTAAATTAATTAATTTTTGTATTATTTTCTAAAAATATTTTTTAAATTAAATAATAAAGGGGGAAAGTTATTTCTTTTTAATTTTTTATTTGACGTGTATTTAAATTAACTAAAAAATTTTTTTATTTTTTCTCTTTTTTATTCTTTATTATTAAATATGTAGTCTGAAATAAAGGAAATAAAATTTAAAAATAAATATATTTTAAAAACTACACAAATAAAAAAAATATTTTTTTTTATTTTTTGGTAATTAAATCAACGAATTTATTTAAATTATTATTTTTTAAATTAATTTTATTTAATTTTTGTGTTTCAGATTTTCGAATTCTTGCATTTTTTGTTAATATTTAAAATGCGCACACATTTAATATTAAAAAAAAAAGAATTTTGCTTGTCTCTTTAACGGGATACAACATACTTTTTAATTAAAAAAATATTCACAGTTTTTACACAGAGATATCTACATATATTTTTTAATATTTTGAGTGCTTTTTAAAAAGTAGTAGACAAAGATTCTTGTGTAATAATTAAAATACATATTTTGTGTTGGGGAGTTTTTCTTCGTTGCTAAGGACAGATGCTAATACTTTGGAATTTTTTGGTAAATTTTGAATTAAAAAAAGGACGTGAGGTTTTGAAAAAAAAAAGATTTTTTTGTAAAATTATAGAGAGTATTTAAAGTATTTATTTTAAATGCCAATGCGCGAACGGAGAAAAGGAATTAAAGAAAAACTAAAAGACGTGAATGTTTTGTGAAAAAAAGAGAAAAAATTATAGTCTAACGGAAATTAAAAAATAAATTTAAAAAATAAAGCTAAAAGAAAAAAATTAAAATTTATTTTAAAAAATTATTTAAAAATTAAGAGAAAAATCTGTATTATAGAAAATATTTAATTTTAAAAAACCAAAAAAAAATCTTTGAACAAAAAATTAAAGGGAACATTAGTTGAAGCTCCATATAATTACACTCTCGGGACCGAACGACTATAGAAGAAAAATGATGCAAAAGGGAAGGTCTTTATTAGAGCCTTAACAATCATCAACCGTTTAAGAGAATTCTTTTGCTTGAATTTTCCCTTAAAAATGTTTCAAAAAATTTCCAAGACATTAAAAATAAGTAAAAAAATTTTGAGTAAAAAAGTGCAATAAGAACATTTGAAAAAAAAGAAACAAACAGAAAATTCTTTGAAAAAACTAGACGCGTCTAAAGGTTATTTATTTATTTATTATTTTTATGTTTATTTGGCACTTTCTCTACGCGTGCACGGAAATTCGGGACAAAAACAAAATACTTACTAGACACAGACGATGACTACTCACGAGGTTAATATACACATTCTTTTATTTTTCTAATACTTTTATTATTTTTCTTCTATCTTTCACCCATTTAAATGAAAAAAAAAAGAAAGGAAAAAAAGACGGAAAACAGCCGCTGTCCGGGGACGATGGCAACAAACAAAATAAATAACAACATAAAAAACGAAAACACATAAAAAAAATAAAATAAATAGACATAAAAAATAAAAGTTCATTTGGGTGAACGGCTGACATTTTCGAATAAAAAGAAACACAAAAACGAGACAAGAAAACAATTTTAAGTTATTATTAATTTTTAAGTAAATGGTTATTATTAAATATTTAAATATATGTAGTATATTTCTTGAATAAGTGAAGAAACAAATTCTGAAATATAAAATTAAAATTTTGAGATAAAAAATATTTCTGTTTTTATTTTGTTATTGTTTTTTTTGTATGTTTTTCTTTGTTTTCGTTATTCTTAGAAAAATAAAATAAAAGATAACCCCATCATTGGACAAATATTTTAAAGTGCACAAAACACATTAGAAAATAAACCCACGCAATTAAAAAAAAATAAAAACAAAAAAAGTAGAAGATTGAGACAATAATAAAAAGGAAAATAATATTAGATTAAATAATAAAGATTTAAATATTTATTGTTTTATTTTTATAAATACACAAGTTTTTAGATTTCTGTTTATTATTTAAATAATAATGAAAAAGAATAAAACACAAAAGAATTAATTTTAAATTAAAATATATATGTAAATACATATGTATTTTATAATTATTTTTATGTCTTCTAATATTTTAAAAAATATTTTTTATTTTGTCAATTTTCACAATTTCCGTTTACTATGAAAAACTTAAATAATATTTTTAAAAAAATATTATGTAGTACTTAAAAATAAAAAAAGACCCAAGATTGGACCAGAAAACTAAAGATGAGACAAAACAAATAAAAGAAGAAAAACAGAAGGGAAGAAGATGTTAAGGACAAAGTTTACTTAAAGTATTTGAAAAAAAGGAGGAGGAATTAAAATAAATTGAAGTGGGGAAAAACAAAATGAGGAGGGGGAGATGAATGAAAAAATAATTTTAAAAATTTAAAAAAAAGGAAGGGAGAAGGGAAGGAAAAGGGAAGGAAGGGAGGAAAAAATAACAATGAAAAGCATGGCAACACGAGGTTTTAAGAAGCAGACAAAAATAGGTAGACGATTGAAGGAAATAAGAGATCACCTCTCTTCATGCCCTTAAGAGGAAGTAATTATTGTCAGGCTATAATTAGAGAGAGGATATATATTTATTTATTGATTGTCTATATATTTATCTATCTTTCTTTCTCTTTCCACCCTCACAATCTTCTATTCTTTTTTTAAAATAATTTTCTGAATTTTAATTAAAAGCAGGGGTCGATCGGAATTCCTATTTCAGACAGTTCCGAGTTCCGACACCTTCGTCATTTCCGATTGACTCCTGATTAGAAGTCCGAATATTTCAAGAAAAAAAGATTATTTTAAAATCAACGAAAATTTTTCAGGAGATAAACTGAAGAAAAATATAGAGAAGAAAATATTTTGGAAATATCAAAAAATAGATAACAATTTAAGGGGGGGGGGGAACTTTGGGTAAATCTAAATTTTTTATTTAAAACAATGATAATCTCTACATACTTTCTTTATTTTTTCATTTTTCTTTTTATCTAATTTCCCTTTAATTATTTTTAATCAAATTAATCTCTTAAAGCAAACTTTTCCCTATTTTCCATTGTTGTCTCGAAAAGCCGCCCGCTCTCTGTTGCATTTCCGAAATAAAAAAGTACAGAAAAAGTTAAAATAATTATTAGTCTCTGAATTTCTCTTCTCTTTTACTATTTCATCATTTCTATTTGAAATAATTGGCAATAAATTAAAGGGGAAAGGTTGTCACATTTAAAAAATTAAAAAAAGAAAAAGGACTTATAATTGATTGATTTTTAAATTTTTTTTTAATTTTTTTAGTTTTGTCTAGTTAAAAATATATTTTGTGTTTGAAACTTTGAAAATAATTTAAGAGAAGAGGAGGTGAACATTGGTTTTTATCGAGGGAAATAAAAAAATGAGAGAGAGAGAGGGAGAAGGAATCGAGAATTTAAAAAAAGTCAAAAAAAGAGAGGAGCGAGAATTAAAAAAATTTTTTATTTAAAAAAATAAAATAAATATATATTGCGAAAAATAATATTTGGGTTTGTTCAAATAAAAGAAAGATTTAAATCGGTTAATTAAAAAAATTAAAAAAAAAAGAGAAAATAAATGACAAAAAAAGTAAATAAATCAGAGTGTTTAACAAAGAATTTAAATTAGTTGAAAGGGGGAAACTGTTTCATTCTTCGACCAAAAATATTTTTTATCAGAAAATTAAAAGGAAATTAAATGAGAAATTTAAAAATAAATTAAAAAGAATTTTCATTTATATGTATGTATAAGGAAAAATAAAATAAATTCAGAAAAGTTAACAACAAAAAAAACAATAATTATTATCATATATGTATGTTCGAATCCAAGGAGAGAAGGAAACGACAATAACTACCCAGGGTAATTATTTGAGCATATAATGGTAACAACTATTTAGTTATTCTTTTTTAGTTAAATAATTAATTAAATATTTTAATTTAAAAATTTGTTTGAAGTTTTTGATTTAAAATTTTGATAAAAAAATTTTTTTTTAATTAATTGCCAAATAAAAGAAAAATATATTTCATTAAAATAATAAATTAAAAAAAGTACCTATTTTAATTTAAATGTGTTTTGTCTTTATCACGAAAAAGAAAATTTACTTTTTAATTGTTTAAAGATAAAATATTGTTTAAATAAAATATTTAATAAATTAAAATAAGTATTTCTAAATTTTTGGAAGGGGGGATTGATAAAAAAATAATTAATTGTTAAATTAAAAATATATAAAAACATTTCTAGTTAAAAATTTATTTTTTAAAATTAAGTATATAGTAAAGATATATCTTTAAAAAATTATTAAATACCAAAAGATACATTAAAGTAAAAATTAAATACACACAAGTATGCTTGTACTAAATAAGAAGAAGAATTAAAACAATTTCTAAAAATAAGTATAATTTTAAAATAATTATTTATTTATTTCTATTTTTAAATATAACTTTTTAATCTTTTGCCTGTCATTTCCGTCTTTTAAAAAAACTTTTTCCCCCTTTTTTCAAAGTTTTTTTGACGTAAAGGGAAAGAAAGGACTTTACTTACAAAAAATATATATATCCGTTCTTTCTCTCTTGAGAAAAGAAAAAAGAGAAACAATCAATCTAATTGAAAAAAAAAGAAGAAAAAGCTTAAATAAATTTTTTAAATGGAAAAGACAGTTGTTTTGGAACAGGAAGAAAAATAAATAAAAAAATGAGTGGATAGAATTTTTGTTTTAGATATTTTAGTGGGGAAAAAATAAACTAAAAATATTTTTATTTCTAATTTTGTAATTTAAAAATAAGCAAAAATAAATAAGGAAACAAAAATTTTAAAGTTTGGATTTCCAAAAATGCTGTACAAGCATAGAAAATAGATTCTATTTAATTTTGAATTAGCTATATTAAAAATTAAATAAAATTTTGAGAATCAAAATATTTCTCGGTTTATTTGGTAATTGTTTTGTAGTTGGGGGGGGGGGGGGGGGGAGGGAGGGAGGAGGGATATTAAATAAATATTTTAAATATTTTTATGGAATAATACATATTAATAATAAATAGGAAAAAAGAGAGAAATAAATAAATGATTAATATATTATTTTTTTATAAAAATCAAAACATTTTAAAGTACGTAGATAAATAAAAATATATTTATTAAAAAATATAATCAAAACACGCAATCCCCCCTTTTTTATTTAATATTGAGGAAGTAAAAAGATAAAAAAAAACTAAAAAACAAAAATAAAACGCAAAGTTAGAATAAAACTAAAATATTGTTATTTAATAAAAAATTATTATTGTAGTATTTAAATGTTTGTTTTTTAGTCAGAGAAAGATTTTATTTATTCACCCAAGAATTTTTTTAAATAATTATTTTCAATTAATTATTTTTATCTTTGGCTTTTAGAAATTTTTAAAAGAAATTTTTAGACAAAAATTAAATTTAAAAATTAACAAAACCAACCAAAACAAAATAACCTAGTTTTCCAAAAGGGTGGATAAAATCAAAATATAATACTTGCTTTTTTTTATTTTGATGTATGTATACGTAGAAAATTTTTGAAGAAAAATTATTATTATAAATTTCTAAAATTGCAATTATTAAACAAAATATAATTTGATTTTTAAAAATTAAATTAAATAATTATAATTTATATATTAGATGCCCTTTTATATTTTTTAAAAAAAAAGTTAAAAAAGCTTGTGACAAATAAAAATAAAATAAAAAGTTTTGTCTGTTAAATAAAAACTATTGAATCAACAAAAGCAAATATATAAATCTATTGTTCAGACAAAAATTGAAATAAAGTTTAACAGAAAATTGTCTAATAAAACGGAAATATAAATATAAAAATATATTTTCTAAGTACATATTTTATTATTTTAATATTTATTTTTTAAAATTTCAGGGAAAAAGTTTTTTTTTAAATTATTTTAATTAAAGATTTTTGTTCCTCAAACAAAAAAATATTTTAAATTAAATTGCTCATAAATTTCTGAAAAATTTTCTGCCAAATAAATAAAAATAATATTTGAGAATGTAATTGACGGAATTGAAAAAATTTAAAGAATACAGCAATTTTTGGGTTTGTAAATAGAATGTTTATTAAACTTTATAATTCTTTGTTCACAATACTAAGAAAATTATTTGTATCATAAGTTTTGCTAGTAAGCTGAAAATCAGCTAGTAAGCTGATTCAATAATATATGAATGCCAATAACGAACTTAGCGTTTAAATCAAAAAATTTTTTGCCGAACTTTAAGAAAAATTAAATAAAATTTGTAAAATTTAAAGGCTAATATTATGGTACCTACCATTAATTAAAAGTGTAGCGAAACAAACAAATTAATTGCTATGTAAAAAATAAAAACGCCCCGAAATTGCCAAACCCTGTTTAAAATATTTTTTAAAAAAGTCAAAAGTAAAAGAATATTCTAATTATTCCAAAAAATATATAAAAATAATTAAAGTATTCTAACAATTGTTTTATCTTCTTTTAAATTTTTCTAAAAATAAAAAAATAAAAATAAAACTTAAGGAAGATTTAAAAGGTTGACGTAAATAAAAAGCTTAAAGTATTTTTAGATGTTCCTAAAATCCTTTAAAAATTTTAGCAAAAAATATTTTCTAAAAATAAAAATATATTTTTTTTCTAAACTTTGCAAAAATAAAGTTAAGAATTAAATAAATAAATTTTAAATAAATAAATGTTTGTGTGTATTTGTTGTTGTTATATATTTTTTAAAAATATTTTTATGTTTATTTTTTTGTTTGTTTTGCTAAAAAATATGAAGAGATTTTTGTTTTGGTATTGCAAAAATTTTATTAGAATTTTAGAGAAAATTAAAGATAATTTAAAAATAAGAGAAATAAAAATATATTTTTATTGGATATTTAAATAAATTTGTGAATTTTAAAGAAAAAAAATATATTTAAATTTGCAAATAATTTAAATAAATAAAAATATTTTTTATTTTACCAATGTTTAAAGTTGATAAAAATGTTGGGATAAAATAAATATTTTTTACTAAATATTAATAATTTTAGTTGTTAAGAATAATTTTTTGGAAATTTATTTGTGTGTTTTGGGGTTATTAAAATCAAAAATTAATTTTAAAAAATAATTAAAATTAATTAAATATTAAATATATTTTTTAAATTTTTATTTATTTTTCATTCAAAATATATATTTAAATTGATATTTTTTAACTGTCTGGAAAATTTTTTTTCAATTTTATCAGAAATAAACAATCAGAAATTAGAATAACATAAAATTAAATATTTTTTTAATAATTATTTTTCTAGTTGAAAAATATATTTTAGACTGGCATGGCAACAATTTATTTATTTATATATTAATTAATATATTCCCCTCCCAGTCTTTACTTCCTCGTTTTCATCTTTTTTTATTTTCAATCGTCAAGTGCGGCGCCGCGGTTTGTCGTAGCTTTAGAAAAAAAATACCAGGAAAGAACACATAAAAATAAATGGAAAAGCAGGAACAAAATATAAAGAAAAATAAATTCGAGACAGAAAAAATTTAAAAATAATAACAAAGGAAAACATATGGAAATAAACAATTTTTTAAAAAATAATGACAAGAAAAAAGAAAAATAAATATTTTTGTCTGGTAAAGGAATTTTTTAACAATTAATTTAAAAAATAAAAACAAAAATTTTTAAATATAAAATTCAATTAAAATAATTAAAAAGAAAAGTTGTCAGAAATACATATGCCTAGTCTATATATTAATTAAATATTTTCCCAAAAAAACTTTAATAATACATATATTATTTTAAAAAAGCACGTAAATATATCCCCCCATCCATTTTTTTTATTTTTTAAAAAAAGCACCATTTGTGTGTGAATAAATAAAAATAAATGTAAATGACAAGTGAACGTTTATTTTTTTCTCCACTTCATTCCTCCTCCTCCTCCTCCTCTTTTTTTGTTGCTATATTTCCCTTCCTTATTTCCAGACAACAGAAAATAGGAAAAGGGCGGAGTTTTTTTTAACAAAAACAGGCGAGAACGGGAAAATACATTTTTTAATATTTTTTTTCTGAATACGGGCGTGCGGCTGTCACGAGTGAAGTTTAAGACCAAAGGCCATTTGACTAGTAAAAATAAAAAGAAGAGATAGAAGAAAGTAAGAGGGATTGTTGCTATACATGAATATTTATTGATAAAAAAAATTTTATAGAGGAACAGTAGACACAATTGAAGAAAAAATACGAGAGTAACAAATAGTACGGCTGGCCGTACTATTTTTTACTCTCCTTTAAAGGGCAGTACTAATCAGGCATGCACATGGATACGGATAATATCCGGATATCCGCGGGTATCCGCGGATACGGACGGATATGGATAGTGTTTATTAAAAAATTGGACGGATACGGATGGATACGGATAAATTAATTGCTATGTAAAAAATAAAAACGCCTCGAAATTGCCAAACCCTGTTTAAAATATTTATATACGGATACAACGCAAAGAAAGTGAATTTTTTTCGCCTAAGGCCTTCTAAAATTTTCAAAATTTTTGCCTAGGCGCTTAAAAAAGAAGGAAATCTTTTTGCGGAGTTGGAGTATATCTGGGGATTTAGGTGTTATACTTTCAAAAATCTCTTTGCAAATTCTCTTCAGAAAATTAGATTTTATGAAGGAAGTGAATAGGGAAAGAATTTTACTCTTTTTTCACCCATCATTAGGGGTGTACCTTTAGAACCGCTTCCGGAACCGGAACTGGAACCCCCGCATCACTGACTGCAAAGCAGTTAATATAATAGTACATTATTTTAAAATTTTTTAAATTTAAATTTGACCATTTTGAAAATTTTAGTCAAGTTGACCATTTTGAGAAAAAACGGATATATCCGCGGATATCCGCGGATATTAAAAACTCCAAACTAGAAGTGAAGCTTGTAATCCTCCATGGCCCAAATTTAAATTTAAAAAAAAAAGAAAATATTTTAAGAACTTTTAATATTGGGAACACTTTTTATTTAATTTTACTTGATTGTTTTACTTTTCTAAAATAATATCCCCACATACCTAACAAATGGCAACAAGTGTGTCGCCAAAAATAAAGCAATTTACGGCCTTGTCAGTTTTTCAGGAAAAAAGTAAAATAAAAAAAACATTTTTTAAAAATATAGAGAGAGACAATTGACGTGTGTTGCCAATAGAAAAGTAAAAAAACCAAAGAATATATTTTTTATACACAGATATTCCCGTGGGCGGTAATAAATTCATAAAAAAGCAAAACCCCAAAAAAGAATTTTTTATCCACAAAAATGTCCAAATGTCAATATAAAAAAATAAAAGGATATAAATATATTTAGTTAGTTATTTAGTTAGTAATAGAAAAGTTGGATTACTTTGCTTAAATAAAAATAAAATAAAAATGAAGAAATTATGAAAATTTGAAAATAAAATTTACTAAATAGAAATCCAGAGAATATTTCAAAAAATATTTTAATAATTTATTTTAGATTATGTATTTTATTAGTAATATATTATTAATTATTTTTGTAATTTAGGATTTTTTCTGAACTAATTTTTTTGATAAATTGGAAATTTCATATTAAAGCAAAAAATATATTTTTATATTTATTTAATTTTTAAAATAATTTCAACAAAAAAAATTAATTATCAAACTCAACAATTTGTCTAATTTTTAATTTTTTATAAAGAAAATAAGGAAGTATTTATTTATTTTCTGTTAAAAAAAGAATAAAATTTAGCAACGAAATATACTTTTCTTTATTTTTTAAGAAGCATTTCCGCGTCTATTTATAGGCAAAAAATAATAATAAAAGAAAAAAGGGGAGAGGGATTAGTGCCGTTAACGGGCATTTTCTTAGAATTAAAATAAAAGAAAAAAGTACTAGAATTATATTTTTGTATTAATAAAAGATCAAAAATTAATTTAAAATAAAATAATTAAATTAATATATTTTCTCTTTCCCTATTTAATTTTAATTTATTAAAAATAAAATATTATTTATATATTAAAAATAAAAAAATATATTTTTATATAAAATGTCAATATTTTTTTATTAAAAAATTCCTCATGTGATTTATTTTTTAGATTTCTTTTTATTCTTTCACTTCCCTTTTTTAATAATAAAAAAATAAAGAAGAACTTTTTTTATTCTTAAAAAAATAAACGAGAAAAAAAACTTTTTTATTTTTAAAAGAAAAAAAATAAAAAAAATAGAGAAACAAAAAATTAATAAATAAATTAATTAATTGAAAAAACTTTTTAAAAAATTATTTATTTAAAAATAAACAAAAGTTTTTAGGCCCTAAATAGTCTAAAAATAATTTTGAAAAATAATTTATTAAATTGCCGGATATGTGTGGGGGGGGGGGGGGGGGGATTTTTTAAATAAAAGAAAAAAATCAAAAATCTTATGACGGAATTTATTAAATAAATGGAAGGATTTATGTATGTATAAATTAATAAATATATAAATTAAAAAATTGGGTAATTCTTCGGTTTACCCCCCCCCCTCCTTTTTCGTTCCTCAAAGTATTAAAAAATGGTCAGTCAATCTTAACTTATAGAACACATCGAGCTGAGTCGAATGACACCAAAATCAACAAAATCCGACTTGATTTGACCGAAATACAGACCCCAGAACCACTGGGGCGTAAAATCTTATGGACGAGAATTCATAGAAATGATAGCTCATTCGAAAGAGGACGTCAAGCTGAGTCGAATGTCACCAAAATCGACGTGATCCGACTTGATTTGACAAAGATATGACATAAATCATCGACTCCGGTAGGTCTTAATAATGTCATAACTTTGTCAAATCAAGTCGGATCACGTCGATTTTAGTGTCATTCTACTCAGCTCGACGAGCTCTTTCGAATGAGCTATCATTTGCATAAACTTTTTTTAATTCAAAAAATCACCCCTGTGGTTGTACAATTTTCAGGAGTCTGTATTTCGGTCAAATCAAGTCGGATTTTGTTGATTTTGGTGTCATTCGACTCAGCTCGATGTGTTCTATAAGTTAAGATTGACTGACCATTTTTTAATACTTTGAGGAACGAAAAAGGAGGGGGGGGGGTAAACCGAAGAATTACCAAAAATTGTTCATAAATAGAAAATATTTTTTATTAAAAAAATAATTAAAATAATTTGGTTAAAAAATTATTTTTATTTTTAAAAAAGTATCGCAAAAAAGTGAATTTTTCTCGTCTTTTTTACACCATAATATTAAAAATTAAATGCTAAAACTCTTTAAATAAGGATTCTTCATATTAAGGTAACAATCTTCTTAAAACAAAAACAGAAGACTTTTAGGGGACTCTACACTTAATTAAAAATTTAAAACACAAACTGAAAATAAGTTTTCCCCTTGAAATTTCCTTTAAAAAAGTTTTCTTGAGCCTTATAAATTTCAAAGTCTTTACATTTCTAATTTTTGTAAGTTTTTTCTATTAAAGTATTATTTACTTCGATTTTTTCAACAACATTATCCCTTACTAAAAAATATTTATTTGTCAACCTAATTCCTATTCTATTTTTAAAAATAATGTCTGGGTCATTTTAACGTTTTTTGTGTCATAAAATAATTAAAATTTAGAACAAATCAGAAAATTTGTTAATGACATTAATTAATTAATTCGGAAGAAAATTAAAAATACTAAATATTTATTCTTCTTTCTTATAAAATATAAAAATAAATATTTTTTTATTTTAAAATAAACAATTATTTGTATGTACTTTTTTGGGAAAAATTTAAATTAAAAAAACCTTAAATAGAAAATAATCTTAAAATCATCTGATTTCATTTAAAGTGTAAAGATTTATTTAAATAAGGAAATCCGGTTAGAATATTTAAATAAAAATATTCGGAGAGAAACTTTCTTAATCAGAATACATTAAAGAAAATTCTGATAAATCCGCCTTGATCCAGGTATATCTAATTAACTAGAATTTTTTGAGAAAAACGGTTAAACGTGTCAAATTAGATGTTAATTAGGTGTGTGTGTAGATAATTACCGTGCTAACCAAAAAATGCTAGACCAAAAAATGCTTCTGTCTCTAAACGGACAGAAGTATTTTTAAAAATATTTAGTTAAAATGTTAGTAAATATTAAACAAAAAAGAAAGAATATTTTTAATTAAAATAGGTAAATACTTTATTTTAATTGCGGAAAATTTTTGTAGTAATTATTTAATAAAAGTGTGGCAATAAAATATATTTTTTAAAGATATATAAATTGTTGTGATAACAAATATATATAAATGAAAGTGGAAAATAAGTAGGAGAAGAAGATGAACAAAAATTAATTTTTTTTTGTTTATGTTCTTTGATGTTTTGTATAAAATTAAAATATTTTGGCGCTGAAATTGTTTCTCTCTAAATATTTTTTTGGAATTTTTTTGGCAATTTAATAATATATATTTACTGATAAGGAATTTTTATAAAATAAAAATGATTGAATAATGAGACTGGAATAATAAAAAAAAAATAAATAAATAATAAATAAATAAATTATTTATTTATAATTTATTGCCAATCAAATAATTTTTTTTGATATTTTTGCAAATTAATTTTTCAAAATAAAAATTAAAAATAATGGAAATTTAAAAATAGAAATAATTTTAAAATTTATTATACAAAAATTATAAAACGATATTAATGGATTTTGATTATTTTTTGTGAAAGCAAAAAAATGAAAAATGAAGTTTATTATGTATTTTTTAAAAGAGAGAGAATTCTCTCATAATAAAAGTTGGTTTCCCCTCGATTTTATAATTTTTAGGAACTTAGTCCATTGATGTTTTCGGACCCAACGAGCTCTCTTAAACAACATAAATTATACAAATCTAGAAAAGGCCCCGGAATCTATCCAGGCTATTATTTCAAATATTTTATTTAAATAAAGCAATTTTTGAAAAAGAGTTCATTAAAAGTTCAAAATGAAAAATAAAAATTAATTTTTAATTATAAATACTGTTAGGGTGGCGTGCTTAGTATAAAAGGCGAAGCCTTTTAGCAGTCGGGAGTCAGTCTAGAGTCAGTCTAGAGTCAGTTACCGAGTCAGTCAGTCAGCCTATTGTTAGTCGTAGTCAACGCATAGTCTCGTCATTTCTATTGTATTGTTGCCTTGTGATAAACCTTTGTTAGTTAGCCGTTAGTTAGTCTTTCTGTTAGTATCGGACACACCGCAGTCGATACATAACAGTGGCGCGGTCGACAGGATTTAGGATTAATTAAAGGATTAATTAAATTAATCGACAGGATTAATTAAAGAAGGGAGGTGTTAGGGTGGCGTGCTTAGTATAAAAGGCGAAGCCTTTTAGTAGTCGGGGAGTTACCGAGTCAGTCTAGAGTCAGTCCTTAGTCGCCAGTTAGTCAGTCAGTTAGTCTACAGCTACAGCCAACGCATAGTCTCGCTTATTCTATTGTATTGTTTGCCTTGTGATAAACCTCGTTTGTTAGTTAGTCTTTCTGTTAGTATCGGACACACCGCAGTCGATACATAACAGTGGCGCGGTCGAACAGTCGAATTCGAACAGTCAAGTCGTTATTTTGTAATTCGTTCAAGTAGGCAAGCTAGTCAAGTCAAGATGAGAGCAGACGAATTGGAGAAAATTCTCAAGGCTCAATCTGAACAGATCAGTCAGCAGTTTAGTCAGTTAGTTAAAGGATTGATTGGAAACAATCCTAGAGCCGAAGATTCTAGTGAAAAGCAGTCATCGGAGTTGTATTGGAAATTACAATCGTTAGTCGGAGAATTCAATGCAGACATTGAGAGAGGAGTCACATTCGAGTCTTGGTATGATAAGAATAAGTCGTTTTTCGAATTCGACGGAAAGTCATTAGCCGAAGAAGTCAAAGTCAGATTGTTAGTCACGAAGTTAGGGGCTTGCGAGTATGCAAAGATTTCACAGAAGTTGATGCCCCAGAAGTTGGAGTCAATGAAATTCGAAGGTTTAGTCGATGAGTTAAAAAAAGAATTTTGTGACCCACGGTCGAAGTTAGTCAGGCGATTTGAAGTCATGAAGTTAAAGTGCCCTTGTCCGGAGAAAGTCTTAGATTTCGGAAATTTAGTCAATTCTGAATGCGAGAAGGCAGAAATGGCCTTGTCAGTCGAGGAAGTCAAGATCCTCATATTCATTGCCGGGATTCCAGAAGAGATGAACGATTTGCGGCAGATCAGTCTAAAATTCGTGGAACGCTATTCGAAGACCGAAGAGTGTAGTCTGAAAATTCTATTAGAAGAATGTCGCAGTTATCTCGCAATGAAGTCGGAGGCCAGAATGTTCGATAGTCAACCAAAAGTCAAGATCGAACCTGCATATTACGTTGACGTTAATAACGTTGCTCGCGTCGAACATAGTCAAAGTGCTCAATTCAGAAAGTCTAGAAATCAGTCATGGCAGCGAGAAGGCCAAGTCAATAGTCGAGAGTCACGTCAGTGTTACAATTGTGGCATGATTGGACATATTAGTCGAAACTGCCGGAAACCAAAGAAATGGTTGAGCCAGGGCAATAGTCCAGTAGTCAATCATGTGAGAGTCAATTCTAGTAATTCAGGACCACATTGTCTGACGGTGGAAACGCCGAAGTTAAGAGAGTATAGTCAAAAGAGTCTTAGTCAAAAGGGCCGAAAGTCGAAAAGTCAAAGAAGTAGCAAAAGTCAGTCAAGTCAAGATTCGAGGAAGTCTATTTATTCGGAAAAGTCTATTTATTCGAGAATGTCTAGTCAGTTAAAAGAAAACGACGAAGTCATAGTCTGCAACGAGAATAAAAAGGGCAAAATAGTCTGCTTGATAGGGACAATTCGGTGTAAAGTCGGAGAGATATGTAAAGTCGAAGTCCCGAAGTTGAATACGATAGTCACTAGAAAAGAATGGGACCTTAGAAAGTTAGAGTCGATGAAGTCATTTGGGAGCCAGTCAGATTCAAGAGATAGTCTAAGAACTAAGGAAAGTTCAATTCGTAGTCAAATTCTTGAAAATTTTAGATTGAAAGCGAAGGATGCACACAAACAGATGAGCCTAAACTGCTGACTGATCTGTTCAGATTGAGCCTTGAGAATTTTCTCCAATTCGTCTGCTCTCATCTTGACTTGACTAGCTTGACTACTTGAACGAATTACAAAATAACGACTTGACTGTTCGAATTCGACTGTTCGACCGCGCCACTGTTATGTATCGACTGCGGTTGTGTCCGATACTAACAGAAAGAGACTTGACTCACAACAAGGTTTATCACAAAGCAACAATACAATAGAAATAGGCGAGACTATGCGTTGGCTGCGACTGTAGACTAACTGACTGACTCACTGGCGACTACGGACTGACTCTAGACTGACTCGGTAACTCCCTCCCGACTGCTAAAAGGCTTCGCCTTTTATACTAAGCACGCCACCCTAACAATACCTACTTCTAACTATCTACAAAAAAACTTTACAAAAATCAAAACAAAAATATTTCTTTTTTTTAAAATACAAACTGGTTATTGCAAATAAATAAATATTTTTAAATATTTTTATTTATTTATTTAAAGTATTTGGATACGCTTATATAGCCGTTACTGTTTGTATGTATTATGACAAAAATTTGGAAAAAAAATATTTTGAGTTAATTTTGTAGAAAAATAAATAAATATAAATTATTTTAAAAAAAAGAAAGTAAAGAAAATATTGTGGGGAAATTAATATTTTCAATCTCATTACAATTTTTTTATAATAAAATAATATACAGTTAGGGAAAAAAGAGGGATTCAAGCATTTGTAAAATAAAAATTTAAAATTTTCTAAATAATTAAAAATAGTTAATTTCAAAATTAAGAAGTCCAAAAATCATATTGAACCCGAAAATTTATTAAATATTTTTCAGATAAAATTTTTGGTAAAACAAAAAAAATTCCAGAACTTCTTAAAAAGGTAAAATATTGAATTTTATTAAAAAAACAGTACAAATTTAAATAAATATTTATTTATTTAATTTATTATTTAAAAAGTTTGCACAAAATTATTTCACAAGAAAAATATTAAAAACACACCTCTCTCTCTCAATAATATATTTTAAATTTTCATGACTGTCCAAAAAGTATTAAATATTTATTTTGATTTAACGAAAAAAAGGTTAAAACATAAAATAAATTCTTGCAAAAAAATAAATAAATATTTATTTATTTATTTAATTAACACAAAAACACACTTTTAAACAAATCAAAACACAAATTTAGACAAGAATATATTCAAGCACTCTAACTTTTTTCTTATCACAATTTAATCAACCAAACATAAAAAGTATTTTAAATATTTAATTGTAAAAACAAAATAAGATATAATTTTTAAATTTATAAAAAATTGGAATATCGAAATCTACCGTTATGCTGTGCTTATATAAAAATCGCAGGCGATTTGTGAGAGAAAATATATAATGGAAAAATAGGATAGAAAATCGCGCGCGATGCTGCCTCTCATGATTTTGAATGCTATTTTCTGTAGCTAAACACAGAGCGACTTTTATGTAAGCACGGCATTAAGAGTGAATTATGACAGAGAAATGGTTTACTGATATTCGACTTAAGAATTTACAAAAAAAAATAAATTTTATTTTTAAAAATATTTTGAAATACCCCAACAATTTATTATTATAATTAAAAAAATAATTAATTCATTTATTTTTATTTTTTTAAATAAATTCTCGTGATTCTGACATTCTAGAAAAAAAAGAATTAATATTTAAATGTAACAATTTACTGATATAAAAATTGAGAAAAAAAAAGAAAGTCAAAATTAATGTTCTTTTTTGTGTTGATTTGGCAATTAAATAAAAAAAAGAGAATTACTAAATTTATCTAAAAATGTTTTGTTGCAAAGGAAATTGTGATAAATAAATATAAAAATAAATCAGTTGATCTTTATTTTATTAAATAAATTTTGAGAAAAGGTTTTGATATAGTATATTTATTTATAATTAAAGTGTTATATAATCGTTTTCAACAGCTGACACTAATTCTTTGGCTAAAAATAATCAAATAAAAGGATGGGCCAAGTTATCCAAAAAACTCACTTCCACTTTACTTTACGTTTATTTTGGCCTCTCCTTCCCCCTTATATATTTTTGTTAAATAAAGAATTAAATATATATATTTGTATATATACATTAAGCTTTAATTAGAGAGTTAGGACACGTCGGGTCCTCCCGAAAGGGAGTGACCCGACCCAATGTCCGCGGCACGAGCCGTCCCTTTACATGGAGGTCCTAGAAATACAATAAATTTCCCCAAAATATTTAATAAGATTTTTAAATATATTTTAATAAAAATTTTTAATATTTCAATCATATATTATTTTAATATCTCAATTATTACCCTCACATTTTTAAAATTATTATATATACTTACTAAGTTTATATTAATTTTAAAATAAAATTTTGTCTTCTTTATCTTTATATAAAATCCATATTATTAGCCCACGCAAAAAAATTTTCAATCAAACAACTGTCTAGGCTCTGTGTTATATAATTCTTGAAATATTTATTTCTAAAATCCTTTTAACAATTCCTGTTTACAACAAACTTATTTTTCTAAAAATTTTTAAAGTACTATAAATGCTTTCTATCAATGTTTTCTTTTTCAATCTAATATTTGTTAAAAAAATATACTATTTTATTTATGATATTTGTAAAAAGTTCAATATTTCAATACGCGAATTTTGATTTTTGATACGCGAATTATTGATTTTATAAATAAATTTTATTAAATTAACAAAATTAATAATTATAACAAATGATTAACAAAATTAATAAAAATTAATTTGATGTGAATTAAAATTCTTAAACGGCGGAGATTTCCAAAGGAGGAATTCCCTGATGAGTGCGTTTGGAAATTGAAGTTTTTGAAGCCAAATGTTGTTTGGGTTTACGAGTCCCACGTTTAAAGAAAACTAAGCACAAAATAACACACAACAAAACCAAAATTCCCCCATGAGTGAAGTGTATAACCATTAAATGTTGCGAGGATGTTAATTGTTTGGAACTAGTTCCTTGTATGTTGCAGTTTATGTGTTTGTTGTGGTTTGAACCCTCTGAACGTCCTGTAATAACCATGGGTTTTTCTTCTGAGCAGAGAATGGGTTGAAGCCATTCAGTGGGTCCCCAACATTGGTAGGAACAAACCATCTCCTCAGGGCAATCGACTGGTTCGAACTCCAGATCAGCTAAAATTAATACAATAATAAAATACAACAAAATTAAACAAAAATTCAATCACATACAAAACTCCAAAATACAAATACCATAAAATACAAACTAACAAATATTCAAAACACAATTCCAAAAATAAAAATAATAAATTAAAGGGCCAAAGCATAAAGCCGAAAATAGTCTTTTCTATAAAATAAAATAAAAAGGGGCCCCAAAAATAACAGTAAAGGTAATTAATTATTGGGCTAAATTGAGCCTAAATATTTGAAAAGAGGACATGTCCACGTGGAAAAAAATTCTCGGATGATCTGTTCTTCTGTTAGCGGCCGATAACAATTGAACAGGGTCGAGAATACAACGCAAACTACTAAAATAGAAAAGGATGGTGCTGCCCTGATTTATTATAGGAGAATTAAATCTAAAAAGGATTAAAAAGTGATCTTGTGTTTTATGGAGGATAAAAATTAATCTAAAAAATTGTCATCATTTACCAAATTAAAAATTACTAAAATAAAACATTCATAATATTCACACCATTACTAAAACATTAATTACACAAAACTTAAAATTTTAATTGGAAGCAACAAAAAAAATATTCTTCAACAATAAATATTAATTTTTACAGACAACGTACAATAATTGAATTTTTAAAGATTTTATTCTGGCAAACATTTTAACGTTTACTCTGACAACTTAATTATATTTATTCGATAATCATTCTTGTTTTATTATATTCTTAACCTTTCCCATATTATTCAATTCTGGCATCGGAAGACGAATTGTTCACGGCTGACGAGGAGGAACCAACCACAATCAGAAGACGAACACGTCAACAAACAATGGAAGAAATTGTTGGAGAAACCCCGGAAGCTCGACTTTTACGTATAAAAAATTGGCGAGACGACATAGCTAAGGATTATTTTAAAAATGGTTTACGAATGGAAATAAAAGAGAAATTGGCATTTCAACCTACTAATTCAATGGAAGAGACCATTACTTGCGCAAAAGAAATTGAGGAGATTCAAAATGCTCTCAAGGAAGATAAGTGTCGTTTTTATCAAAATAATTTAACAGAAAAAGCCTTAACTGAAGTAAATGCGGTCCGTGCCGAAGTAAATGCGATTAAGGAGAGAGTTGAGAAAGACAGAGTTGCTTCTTTTCAGAATTGGAGAGGAGGTCAAAGAAATGAGTGGCGAGGAAGAGGAAATTTCCCCGTCGGCGCAAATTGGAACTCTGGAGGGAATAGAGGAAATCAGAATTTTTATAGACAAAATAGGACTGGATATCAAAATAATTGGCGTGGAAATTACAATAGAGGAGGTTTTCAAGGAAGGTGGGGTCAGAGAAGAGGAGCCGGAGCCTTTAATTCGAATCGAATCCCAATAAGTTCACAACGAAACTTTGAGTCGGGAGCTGGGCCTTCGAATTCAGCTAGGATAAGCAGCATAACTATGCCATTTATTACTATAATGATGATTTTATTGGCATTCTGTCCAGGAAGTCTGTCTCAATATCAAATATGCCCAAAGGAAAAGATAGGAATTCCTGTGGATTTTCCCACAACTCAGGACTGTAATTTACCGCCAACCCATAGAATGGAATTAAAAAATGTGACTCTTTTCCTGCCGAAGTTAGTCCCAAGATATTTTCCTATATATCGATGTTGGATTGAAAAACACGAAAAATGCACCGAGTCATTTCTGAAAATTTTTACGGAGGAATTACCGCTAAAATTGGAAAAAACTATTACTTCCCCTGAAGTTTGTCGGAAAATGACCAAGGGTTCGAGACTATCTAGATTAAATGAGGTGACATGGAAAACGCCTAACCCTATTCAAAAAGAATATGCTTGGTTTGGTAAACAATGCGTTCAAGGAAAAAATTATTTTTTGGAAGAAGGGGAAGGAGCAATAATTAATAATAAAATCGAAACAAGTTTTGGTGTTTCAAAATCTTTACAGGCACATGAAATTAATGGATCGTTTGAGGACCACGAATTATTTAATTCAATTATTATTTGGAATGCACCCTCAGAAGAATATATTTATACTCATTATCCTTTTGGCCCAACTCAAGCTGAAATATTTTATAAGGATGATTCTGATATTGGATTGGTTAAAATTGAAGAAATAGAATATGTTTTCTCTCCGTCGGAAAATCAAACAAGAAATTCTTACATTTTAGGAGTCCCCAATGATGCCTGGCTTATGGATAATGATGTATTAATTAAAATTCAGGAAACACCAGAAAAAATAATTCGAAAACGACAAATTCAAAAGAAACAAAATTTTAGAAGAACTACGACAACACCTATTCCGACAACTATTAAATCAAAAATATTAACTACAAAATTGCCTTTATTAACAACAACAATTCGTCCAATATTACCAACAAAACGAACAATATTAACCACGACGACGAATTTGCCTATTCAAAAAAATAATTTTATTAATTCTAATATTGATATTCCTCCCAATTATATTCCTGCGAGACAACCAAATTTACAAATTTGTTACAACAGTCACACTTGAATTTGCCAATGGATATTCATCAACCAGAGGTCGAAGAAGTTCTGACTGACTTCTTTGGATCGATAGATCTATTTCCGGAAGGAGCAAAAAATATTACAACAGATGTGGTTCATGGTATAAAAGATAGTGTGAGTAATGGAATCGAAATTGGGAAAGAAATGGCTGTAAATATTAAAGAAAAAGGAAGTGAAATTATTTCAGATGCAAAAGAAATTATTGAAGAAAAATGGACGCTTATGACAAGATTATATTGGCTTCTGATTACTTTTGGAATATTGGCGGCTCTCTCAATAATTACTTATTTATCTTGGAAATTTCGTATAATTTTTACTTTACTTTGGAAGGGAATTATGTTGGGAAGATCAATAGCTAGAATTTTTCTTACTAAAAATACAAATGAGAGGAATAGAGGGAAGGAAATAAAGATTGCAGCAGTTGAATTGGAGGAATTAAATCCAAAGCCCTCAGCACCACCTCTGGACAAATTGGAGGAAAAAGCTTATATATTGGATTATATTCCATCGATTTGTTCAGTGGGAAGTCGAAAAAGATGTTACATAGAAGTTATTTTGGAAGGGAAAAGACAGAAAGCACTTGTTGATTGTGGTGCCGATATTTCTTACTGTGGAAAATCAGTGGCTAGGAAATGTGGATTGAAAATTAGACCAGGAGATGTCCCCTTGGCTTGGGCTGCAAATTCCACCCCAATTTCATTTTTAGGCTCAGCTATGGCAAACGTGGAAATTGGAGAATCAAAAATTAACTGGCCATTTTTAATTTCGGAAGATAATGCGTGCCCGGGAGGTTTGGTAATAGGAACAGATTTAATGGAGGAAAAGGAAGAAATCCATTTAAATTTTAAAAACAAAACTATTCAATTGGGGGGAGATTTATTGCCAATGATCGCTGCTATGGATTACCAGGAAAGACCAAAACGACAAACTGAAGTACGACTTTTGAAAAATCAAACTTTGCCACCACAGTCTGATAATTTTATTTGGGGAACTGTTAATAGAAGTTTTGACCCTAGTCAAGAATTTATTTTGGAAGAATGGGAAAAACATGATTATTGGCCATTAAAAGTTGGGAAAACACTCTCACGACCTGGTTCTTCGCGATTAATTCCAATGCGATTATTAAATTTTGGAAATTCGCACATTCAAATTTATGCAAATTCGAGAGTTGGAATTCTGGAACCAATTACGTGTGATGAAAATGAAACTAATTCTATTGAAGTTTTCAAAAGAAAGGATGAATACATTTCACCGGAAGTTGATTGGGAAAACGAATTACCAAAAATGCCAAAACCTGAAAATATAAATGAAAAAATTTCAGATAAATTAAATTTGGAAGGCACTGCTTTATCGATTGAAGGAATTAAGAAATTAAAGGATATGGTTAATGCTAAAAATGATGCGTTTGTTAAATCGGATGGAATTATTGGACTTTACAAAGGGAAGATTGTACATCAGATTGAATTGGAACCCGGTACTAGACCTATCCAACAAAGACCATACACAATTCCTCATGCATTGCGTGAAGAAGTGGAAAAACAAATTAAAGAAATGTTAAAACAAAATATTATCAAGCAATCTTCGTCGGCCTGGGCATCACCGATTGTATTAGTTAAAAAGGCGGATGGAATATCTTGGAGATTTGCAGTCGATTACCGAGCACTTAATAAATGTACAAGAAAGCAAACTTATCTTTTACCAAGGATTCAAGATTTACTGGATGTAATAGGAGGAAAAAGTTTATTTTCTATTTTTGATTTACAAAGTGGCTTTCATCAAGTAAAAATGGAGAAAAAACATACTGAAAGAACCGCATTTATTACCCACTGTGGTCTATACGAATTTTTAAGGCTTCCGTTCGGATTGGCAGGAGCTCCCCATACTTTCCAAAAAGTTATGGAAGAAATGAGACAACAATTATCGCGAAGCTTTTTAGTATATTTGGATGATGTTATTTTGGGAAGTCAAACAGAAGATGAACATTTAGAAGATTTAAAAGCTTTCTTAAATGTAATGTGCGAAGTTGGAATGAAACTTAGAGCAGAAAAATGCCGATGGGGATGTTCTGAAATTCGTTATTTAGGATTTTTAATTTCTGAAAAAGGAGTACGGATGGATGATTCTGATTTAAAGCCTATTCTTAAATTGAAGAAACCTGAAAATTTAGCTGAACTTCGCTCCTTGATTGGAGTATTTAGTTATTTTAGGAGGTTTATTCGGGGATTTGCAGAACTTATGGCGCCTATTTATGACCTCACTAAAAAGGAATCTACTAGGGATTGGACAGAAAAACACGATAAAATTCTGGAAGAAATGAAAATAAGATTAACCACGGCCCCTATTTTGGCAACACCACGATTTGGGAAGCCTTTTAGACTCGAAACAGATGCTAGTGGAACCGCAATTGGAGCTTGTCTTTTACAAGAAAATGCACAAAAGGAAATTCACCCCATTGCTTTTTACTCACGGACTTTAAATAAACATGAGAAAAATTATAGCGTTGTAGAATTGGAAGCTTTGGCATTAGTTTCAGCGCTAAAACAATTTCGAGTATATTTGGAGGGAGCTGGGACTTCTACAGTGATTACGGACAATTCGGCGCTTACCTCCCTTTTCCGAAGAAAAGATCTTCAAGGAAGACTCGCACGCTACCAAATTGTTTTGCAGGCTTTTGATGTGAATATTGTTTATCGACCAGGAAAATTTAATAAAGTTGGGGATCACCTTTCTCGCTATCCACCGGAAGATGATGTTTATATTAAAGTTTTGGAAATTAAAGACAAAATCTCTCTTGAAAAATTAATTGAGGAACAAAAGGAAGATAAGGAAATTCCTTCTTTGATCCAAAATAATGATGAAAATATTCAAAAAATAAATGGAGTAATATCAGCGAAAATAAGGGATGATTGGAAGATTTTAATACCTAAAGGACTAAAAAATAAAATTATCGAAGAATTCCACGAAGATCCTCTGCAAGGAGCCCATCTGGGACTCCAGAGGACGTTGGAAAAAATAAAGAGGACTATGTATTGGAAAGGAATGACTAAGGATATTACTGAAAAATTAAGAATTTGTGAGGTTTGCCAGCGAAGAAAAATAGTTGGAAGACATCAAAGCCGCGAGGAAATTTGTCCGATTGAGCCAGCTTCACGTCCTTTTGATCGCGTTCATATTGATTTGTTGGGACCTATTCAAAAATCGTTACAAGGACACCAATATATTTTTGTGGCTATGGACTCATTCAGTAAATGGGCTGTAGCAATACCAATTAGGAATCAGACGGCAAGCACTATCTCGGATGTCTTAATGAAAGAGATCATCTGTCGATTTGGAATACCTTCATTAATTGTAACAGATCAAGGGACACAGTTCATGTCATCAACTTTCCAAGACTTGGCAAAAACTTTAAATTTTCGGCACCAACCCACTACTGCTTACCACCAAGCAGCTAATGGCTTAGTGGAGCGGTTTAATCGCACTTTGGCGGACATGATTTCGACATGTACTGACCAGGGGAAGAAATGGGTAGAGACGCTCCCGCACGTCATTTTTGCCTATAATACTTCCTATAATCACCAAATAAGGAATTCACCATTCTTTGTTTTACACGGATTTTTACCAAAATTACCCACTGAAGCCGCCCTTGAGGTAGAAAGAGAAAAATTCGATGATATAAATTCATATGTAAAGAATTTGGTTGAGAATCTCCAAAAGATTCGAAAGGATGTGGAAATGCGATTAAAAGAAAATACGGGGATAATGAAAGAGCAACAAATAAAAATCAATAAAAAGACCTGGAAAAAAGGAGAAAAAATTTTAATTCGCAAAATGGAAAACATTAAGAAATTTGGAGAAAAATTTGAGGGGCCCTTTGAGATAGTCGAAATACAAACGCCAAATTTGCTTATTTCTGATTCGGGATCTATTCAAAATTCTTGGCTTGTACATATGGACCGGTGTAAACATTTTAATTCGGAAGAAGTTGAAGAAAATATTGGAAGTAAAACTAAAATATTTGGGGACCAAAATCTCGAGAGTTCGGAAGTGGAAAGTGAATCAGAGGAAGATAGGATACATATTAATGCTATTACTAACAATTTGGATTTCTCTAACAATATAACAAAAATAAATGCTAATAACACTAACAATGAAATTCAGGATGAAAATAATCATAATAATTTGCAGATGTCGAAAGCTTCAAGCATTATTAGTCTTGATTACATTTCAGACGACGAAAATTCTCGAAAACTTCCTTGGCATCTGGAGCCGATCTCTGATATCTCAGAAGATGAAGAGCGTCTATTACCCTATACGGAGGAAGAAAAAAAATTATTAAAAGAGGGAAAACGGAAGCGAAAGGAGGAAGAAAAAAGAATTCAAAAGGAGGAAGAAAAAAGAATTCAAAAGGAGGAAGAAAAAAGAATTCAAAAGGAGGAAGAAAAAAGAATTCAAAAGGAGGAAGAAAAAAGAATTCAAAAGGAGGAAGAAAAAAGAATTCAGAAGGAGGAAGAGAATAAAAGAATTGAGGAGGAAAAAGAAGGGAAGGAGGAATTAGAGGAAAAGGAAAAGAAGAAACGTATTGAGGAAGCGAGGAAGCGAGGGGAAATAATTGGAAGTAAACTATTGGATAAACCAGGAAAAGAGGGATTTTTAAAAAGAAAAAGAGAAGAAGTGCCTGATGAGGTTGTGCCTGATTGGGAAATGATTGCTAAAACTAGGAGAGTTAGATCAAAATATGAGGAGGATATGTTAATTAAACATAAAGAAATTTGGAACGATATTCTCAAACGTGGGGATGAACTTCAGGCTAAAATTCAATCAAGAATGGACAAAGAATTAAAAACTCTTAAAAAAGAATTGGAAAGAAAATATAAAGTTAAAAATGAAAAAGAAGAAAATAATTTTAAAAAATTTGCAAAAAACGTGATAGGAAGAGCGGAGAAGGATAAGGAAGAAGATATAATACCAGAGAATCTACCTAATGAAAAGGAGGAATATTTAAAGGAGAAGAAGAATGAAGAGGAAAAACGAGAAAAGGAGGTAGGTAGAAGTCGACAACATAATTCTGAAGTGGATAGAAACACCTTTAATAGAGGAAGAAGTCGACAGAGATATACTTTTGAGGATAGAGTTGGAAAAAATGCAATAAGAAAAAGGGATTATTCAATGTCACCTATAAGGAAACCTATTATTGTGGATGAGAAGCAAAGAAAACAAAAAAAAATGTAAATAAATAATACTTTGAATTAATTAGCTTGTAATCATTAACAACAAATAAACAAAATTTGATTGAATAATAACAACAAAATAATACACAATAATCAACAACACCACAAAAATTATATTAAACACCAAAATTATATTTTAATACTAATTATTAATTAATGTCAGCAAACCTCACTACCACATAATAATCAAATAATATTCATAAAACAACTTTATTTAATTTAAATTTTACTAATTGATGCATTTCCATAGTTGAGGTTCATAACCACCAGCAAAATAAGGAAGGCCAACATTAACAATTTAATATTGGAAGAAAATAAATTTAAACAATAAATTAATTTTGGAAGAATATTAAATGAAAAAAATGTTTTCAGTGATTACTTTTTCCCTTACCCTCCCCGACATTGCTGTTGGATCCAAAACAAGTAAAAATCAACACGTGTTGGTGAAACAGTTCTTTGCTTTTGAAATACAAACTTAATTTGGCCGCTTCCCTGCTTTTTCTCTAAATATCTCTCTCTCACTGGGAAATGAAAAGAAAACAAAAAGAAAAGAAAAATAAATTTAAAAAAATCAAAATACAAATATAATAACAAAAAGTCGATTTTCTGAATTGAAAATAATATTGGTCAGTTATGTGAAGGTGTCCTCGCGCTTATATATATTTTTAATTTTTACACAAAATTTTAAAGCGCGAGGCGCGCTTCTTTTAGGTGACCAATGTTATATAATCGTTTTCAACAGCTGACACTAATTCTTTGGCTAAAAATAATCAAATAAAAGGATGGGCCAAGTTATCCAAAAAACTCACTTCCACTTTACTTTACGTTTATTTTGGCCTCTCCTTCCCCCTTATATATTTTTGTTAAATAAAGAATTAAATATATATATTTGTATATATACATTAAGCTTTAATTAGAGAGTTAGGACACGTCGGGTCCTCCCGAAAGGGAGTGACCCGACCCAATGTCCGCGGCACGAGCCGTCCCTTTACATAAAGATCAATGAGTCTTGATATAAATAAATTTATTTAAAATAAAAATTGATAAATTTATTTTTAATAACATTTATTTAAATATTTTTAAAAGATTATTTTTTACTACAAATTTTTTAATTTTACTTTTCATTATTTTTATTAAAAATCACACCACTTTTACATTATGGCAACAAACATTAAATGTTTTTAATCGTTTAGTTGATCTATTTGATGGACGGACGTGACGCATGATTTTACTTTTATGTTGTTCTTTACTCAAAATATTTAAATAATTATTTTTAATTTAATATTAATAATAAAGGTTATAAATTATACGAATAAAAAAGCCAAATTACAATAACAATTAGTAAATAGACGAAAAAATTCCAAAAAATTCTCAAAAAATTAATTTCACTTAAAATTAAAAAAAATAAATTGCAAAATTTTATTTTGTAAATTTGATCTAGACAGATATTTATAAACAATTAATTAATAAAAACAAATTTCCCCAAAGATTTATAAATTTTTTATTTTCTAAATAATTAAAAATAAATGTTAATAAATATTATAACAAAACAAACAATTTATTTTTCATCAATAAAAGACTCCAAAAATTGAAAGGCCATCTTTGGATAAATATTTTTAATTTCTTCCCATTCATTACTATGCAAAATTTCTTTAATTTTTAATCGAAAAAAATCTTTAAAAGCCTAAAAAAATATTTTATTTAAAAATTTATTAATTTACATCTTTTAAAATAAAAGTATCTTCATATAGATTAATTATATTGCAATATTTAACAATACTTTGAATATCTAAAAGATTTTTAAATTAAAAAATATCTTCATTTATTTACCAATTTTCGAAGCCATTAAACATTCACATTCATATTTTAATGAATTTACTTGATATTTATCTGCTAGAGCAAAAATATCGAAAACATTAATTCCCAATAAATCTTTATTTAAAAATATGCAAATATTCCTCTATTTATTTCAAAACCTTTATCAATTTCCCCCGTGTAGAAAAATTCTAACATTGCACGAAAACATTCAATAGTTGTATCAGAAATTATTACCTCTCCCTAAATTTTAAATAAAAATTGTATTTTAGATATTTAAAAGTCACAAAATTAATATTTAAAATTGCTTAGAAATTCAAAAGCTATCAAAAAAATTATTTGTTTTTAGATTTGTCCTGGAAACTTAAATGTAAATCAAGTTCTTTCAAAAATATTTTGGAAAATATTTTTTAAAAATATTTTGCTTTATTTCTCAAACATTCTCAATTTAACTACATATGTATATTCAAAAATGTACAGTTTGTGATTCATTCATCCCATTTTGTTCAAACATTTTATGAAATACTTCACTATTTTGTGCCAAAATATTTCGATGTGTTTTTATAATTTCATCTCCAATCTTTAAAAATATTTTTTGTTTTAAAATAATTAATCATTACTTTAATAACACAATCTGTAAATGCTCCATTTTTAAACATTTTTCGATATTTATTTTTTAAATTTTCAATTGGATTATAACAATCAATTCCAATTTCACAATGCAAACATAATTTACCTAAAAAATATTTTATTTAATGGTGATTAGTCAATAATAGGTCGTTCAGGCTTCACAAACTTTAAACATTTCAAAAATTTTTATAATACCCAGTATTTATAAGTAACTCAATACTGATACTTTTAAAATTTCCTATTCTTTACTCACCGTTAGAACGAAGTAATTCTTCAATTAAAACCAAAGAATATCCCAACCTTTCTTGATTCTCAAAATTATATGTTGATCTAAAATTTAAATTCTTTTTTTAAAACAAACAAAATCTATTCACCTAGAAATCTCCACAATTTTCCCGTCTTTATCTGCATATATTCTATATTTTGTATTGACATTCTCATTAAAGCTATTGGGTCCCAATTGTCGAAGCCAGATAGCAAAATAATTAGCTTTATTGCTAATTTCAAGACATAATTCAAATGAAACTTTCGCAAATTTATTGAAAGAATATCTTTTACCTAAAAATTACACTATAAAATAAATAACAAAAAAATTACTTGTTAATTGAATTGGTCTAGTGTTACCTTCAATAGCATTATAAATCTTGACAATATTCTCCAACGTCCAACCAATGGTAGTTTTTAACTAAAATATATTTAATAAAATTTGGAGATTTAGCAAATAAATGGTAGGTTAACTTGTTAATATAAAATATTAATACATCTACCGTATTTACTCGAATAATCACTCACAATCAACCTCTTTTAATCTCCACCTCCAGCTAGAGGTTGAAACAAGGCAATTAAGAGTATAGACTAAGGTAGCACCCCGAGCATTCGGAGTCGGGTGTTCGGGGATCGGGGTAGAACCTTCGGGGTTCTGGTCGGGGATTTTGTCAAAAAAATCGTCAGGGTCGGGCCGGGGTTCTACCCTGATATAGACTAAACTATACGGTACTCAAAAAACTTAATATTAATTATTAACAATTTACTTTTTTCTCGTTTTTAGCTAAAGAACTAGTAGTAGTGGTGGTGGTAGCATTCTTGAACTGAGTCAAACTTGTTTTTGAAACACCCAAATCCGAGTTCATTATAAATAAAACCTAAAAAATACTTCGTTTCCTATTAACAAACCAATTAATTTAGTAAAAGAGTTAAAGTAAAAAAACAATAATATTTTCAAGTTTTAAAAATATATACATATCTAAATAGCTATATTTGTAAAAAATATAAACATTCAAAATTTCCACAAAATATCAATTTATCATTCCAAATAAAAATACATTTACAAAAATTTAATTATTCTTAAAAGATTTATATAAAATCACTTTTAAATTTAAATAGCAGTTCCACGTTCCAAATCTTCTTTAATATTTGAAGTATATTTTCCATAATAACGTTCCAATTTATGATTAAATTTACGATTACGTTCATTAATAAAGTCAATGGGTGCATCTGGATCAAACATACGTCTACGATGATATTGATCTCGTTTTTTCATTCTTTAATTTTTTTAAATAAAAAATTTGTTTAAAAAATTGAAGGAATTTTTTGAATTTAAAATTTTCTTCTATTTTTCCCGCCAAAAAATTGTAAATATTTAAAAATATTTCAAGGAGCAAATATTTTAGAACAACCCAGTTAGTCATCTTCCCAATATATATTTTAAATTAAAAAATATTTAAAATAAATTCACTGATTGTGAACATCCTCGGAAAGACGATCCAATGCTTTATCTGTTGGATAATGAGAACCTTGAATGAGTGTATTAGCTGATGGATAAAATTGTTCTTCTCCTCTATAAAAATATATTTTTTAAATAATTAAAATATATATTTACTTACATAACTTCCTTCATTTTTTGATAAGACTCCATGTCAGGTTTAATTGAATTTGTTTGACGTTCATATTGACGAAGAGACATTGCCTCGTAACCTGAAATTTAGAAATTAAACATATTATTAGAAATACATAATTTACAAAAAAGTAAAAAAACAAAATTTTTTATTTAAAAATAAAATGTAACAAACTAGCAAATCCCGTGTCAGGATTATTCTTTCGTCTTTTTGCCGTCTCCATCTTTTCTGCCACATCAGCTTGTGTATCCAAAGCTTTCAAACGCTCAAAATCTTCGCCTCTCTCCTCTGCTTTCTAAAAATAAAATTTTTCAAAATTATTTTAAAATTCAAAAAAACCTTTTTCGCTTCAAGTTCTGCCAATTCCCATTCTTGTCTTCTTCTCTTTGCTTCAAAATTAGCCGGCAATTTTGAACGTCTATCTTCTTCAACTACCTGTTCATGATTTATTTTCCTGGATTCCTCCTAAAATTTAAATTTTTATTAAGTATTTTTGTTAAATTAAGAAATTTACCCTTTTCTGATGAAGAGATTTGAAGCGCTCCTTGAATTGAGCCAAACTTGTTTTTGAAACGCCTAAATCAATTTTAGCATTCATAATAAACAAGTCTAAAATTGTTTTAGTTTCAAAGTGTTTAAAAAGTAAAAGTTAATGTTAACATTTAAAATAAAAATATATAAAAATAATTTTATTAAAAATTTAAAAAAATCAAAGCGGCAACATTTCTCCAACTCCAGCTCGATCCTTATTAATAAAATCAATGTTCAGCTTGTTTGGATTTCCTTGTCTCATTTGTTCTAATCTTTTTTCATCCGCATCTTCTTCACCAGTAAATAAATTAGGAAATTCTGCGACAAAATCCTTCTAAAAATTATTTTGATTTTCAGTGAAAAAATGAATTTCTTAAAAATTTTAAGAGGATTTAAAAAAACAATTCTACTGATCCCTCAAATTAATCATGTTAAATACCTTAAAGAAGACAAAAGCAATTTTCTTGTCCTCATCCTTCCACAATGCTCTTCTCTTTTGTTTATCTAATGGATTATCCCAAGTGATCTCCCCTTCAACATTTCTTAAACGAACATCACGTACGGGAAATTTGTAAATTTTTTCCAAATATTCTCGAACATCTTAAAAAATTAAATTTAATTAAAATATTAAATTCTATTTATTTAAATTGGAAATTTTCAATAATTTCACCTAAAAGCGGGAATCAAATTTTACACAAAATATAACAAATTAGTTCCACTAAATTAATGTAAGCAAGCCTCGAAAAGCCCATTTGAATTATTTTTAAATTTTATAAAAATTAAATTACCAAATCGAGACATCCTCAGATCCACTTCAAACATAGCAGCATTCTTCGGTAATCGCATATATCCAACTTTCTGAGGTTCCAAAAGTTTTATCCAGAAATCAGGCAAAAAGACACGAGGTCTTCCATCACCTGGAAACCAGAGCCTATGAATTCTTGATGTCATTCTACATTTAAAAAAATATTACTAAAAAATGTTAGAGAATAAAAAAAGGTAATAAAAAGGTATTCATAAATCATAAAAATAATTAAAGCTTTTATTTTAAAAGTTTATTTAACAGAACTAAAATTTAAAAATAAAGAAAAATAATTTAAAACTTAATAGATTTAATTGTACTAACACGAATTCCTCTCTTTTCACCTCCATATCGATCAATTTCGCGTCGCAAATCAGGCACCTTGGATTAAAATGAATAATAAGTATGATCTTAAATCTACAAAATACCTGTGACCGTTTCTTTATCAATGCTTTGTGAAACTTTCTTCGATTAACAATACGAGCATGCCTTTTGACCTTTTTCCGTCCTCTATCTTTTGGAATACCTTTATTTTTCCTCATCTAAAATAAAAAAGGAAAAAGTGAAAGTGATCAGCTCAAAATTTAAAAAATATAAAATAACCTCATATGTTATTTTTCTCCTCTCTCGGCCAGAATCATCTTTATTTTTTGGTTTAACATCAGACTCACTCACAGAGGAAAGGGAATTTTCAGAATTAGCATCGTCATCACTCTTAATTAAAAATTTAACTTATTGTTAGTAGAAGGCAGTTAAATTAAAGGAAAGACAATTGAATAATTTAAAAATGAATTCAAAAAATCCCAACCTCATCAATAATTTCATCCTCGTTTTCTTCCCCATCCAATGAATTACTTGTAACTGCCGGGTGTTGAACTTCAATTTGAAGTAAATCAGCAAGACCACATTCCTCACCCGGATGTACATTCTCTTCAGAATTAGTCAACTCAAAATCTTTCCGGAAAAATTGATTAAAATCCAAGCAAGAATTTGCATTTTCTAATTTTATTTGGCGAGCGATTGCGTCTTGTTCTTCTAATTGTAAAGCCTCTTCCTCATCAGAATCATGAATTGCTCCACCATAATCACCATCTACATAGGATGTTCCATAATAATTACGGCGTAATTTCCCCCATTTATTGCTGGTTATTTGATTCTCTTTAGAAAAAAATTAAATTATAATAAAAAATAATAAATAACCATTATTTAGACTTTCCTCGCCATCAGAAAATCCTTCTTCGTCTTCAGAAAAATCTTCATCAGAAATAACCCTTAAAACCTCTTTTGCCAAAGGTTTCTTTGGTTGTTTAACAATTTTTAAAAGCTTCGCATCGTATTCAGCGTGAAATTTGTCTATTTCATCAAATACTTCATCCCCATCTTCGACTTTTTGAGAAAGCACGATTCTGGAAGAACCAGAATTCTTAACACTAAAATTAAATTTGTGTGAAAAATCTAAAAATTAAATACCTACATTCTTTTCTTTTTGTGTTTTCGTTTCCCCATTATCTGAAATATAATAGTCGAAAATCCAAAAATTATCGATCAAAACACAGCACTTCCACCCTGTTGACGCGCGCGTGAAAATTGACGCGCGCGCCGATTAGTCGCGCGGCCGACTAGTCGCCGGCCGATTAGTCGCGCGGCCGACTAGTCGCCGGCCGATTAGTTGCCACGCTTTTAATTAAATATTCTTCAAGATACTATCTGATTAATAGTATTTTAATCAGATTAGCTCGATTGGATGATTCTGAACAAAGTTTTGACCAACTGAATCTTCGCTGGTAAAACTTTTTGTGCTGCTACGGAGGGTAGGCCGGGCATGGTCTTCGCTACACGATGGTCGTGCTTCGCTGCGGTCGTGCTCGCTTCGCTCGCGACGACCGTAGCGAAGCGGCCGTCGTTCCGCTCGACATCTTGTGGAAAGGGGTAAAAACAAACGGTCACAACTTTGTCAACTCAAGTCAGATTTTGTTGATTTTGGTGTCATTCGACTCAGCTCGACGAGCTCTTTCGAATGACATAGCATTCGACTTAATCGGCGTCTCTGTCGTATACCGAAATTTAACCCAAAATCCGGTTTCAGGGCCCGGATAAATAATTTTGCTGGCCACTAATCAGAATATTTAATTAAAAAGCTTGGCGACTAGTCGGCCGATTAGTTATATTTTAGATTACATCCCGGTTGCTTCAAAAAACCGGGAAAAGGGACCCGAAAACCGGGAAAAGGGCCCGTTCCGACCTCTAATCAAAATGTGGATAAGGCACTCAACCGGCGGGACTCATTAGTCCGCCGACGTTTCGGTACCGGATGTTTAACGAGATTTTGGTTTTTATTTTCGAAGAAATTAAATTGTATTTTAAATAATCAAAATGACTCGTCATGCAAAAAATGCAACAGCAGCTTCAGTTTACACCTATCATGAACGCAGAAAAGATGCTAGTGTTTCTGGTTATGGCACTTTACATGAACGATTGGGAAAAGATTCTATGAAATCATTTGATTGTTGTTCTCTTAGTTTACAACCCTGCAGGTTTTCTTGATTTAAACATTCTTTACTCTCTAATTTAGAGAACCATTAATATCGCCGCAAGGGCATATATTTGATCGGGAGGCTATTTTAAATTATATTTTGGATCAAAAAGAAGCATACAAACGTAAATTGAAAGTTTGGGAACAACAGAGACGAATTGATGAAGAAAAAATTGAAAATGTTAAAGGATTTTTCTTTGTATTTCTAATTTTTTTAAATTTTTTTAAGGCTTTAAAAAAAGAAAAGGATAAAATGAAAGAAAAATTAATTGCTTTGGAATCAGCACCTTTACCTCAAAAAACACAAGTTCCGTCTACTCCAGATGTTCGATCATTGAAACGTCCACAAACTGATAAAATGGAAGGGCCAAGCAACAGCAAAAAGGTTTTTGAAGAAGAAAGTATTTCGAATATGGAAGGGGCAAAGGCAAAAGAATGGAAAAGTTTTTGGGTGCCTGTTCTTTCCACAACAGCAGAACCTGATCGAATCGAGAAACCGGTCTTTTTATATTTTTTCTAAAAGGTTTGTCATTGGGGATCAAGGGTGAGCGCATTGCGTTTTTTGAGATTGTCTCTTGCGCTCATCCATGTTGGGGATTTAAAAATTTTTTAAAAAATATATTTTCCCAAAACCCCTTTAATATTTTTGTTTATGTCAATTTATATTTTTTAAGTCAAACAAAATTTTGTGTCCAATCAGCGGTGTAGAATTAAAATTTAAAGAACTTCTTCCAGTCAAGTTTACCCCGATTGACGAGAGAATTGAATTTAGTAAATTAATTGCAATGAATGAACGTTATATTTGTCCAATATCTCGTGATGTTCTTACAAACAGTATTCGTTGTGTTTATTTAAAAACATCGTTAGTTTATTTATTTTTACAAAAATATTTTTTTATTAATTTTAAAGGAAATCTGTTGTTTGTTCCCCTTGTATGGAAAAAATTATTCGTTTGGACATGATTGATCCCCTCTGTGGAAAGTCTCTTCAAGATTCAGATGTAATTGAATTAAGTCGAGGTGGAACAGGTTATGCAGCGACGAATGATTTGAAGGCGAAATTGATTAGACCCCAACTTGAATTACAGTGATGATTTTATAAATAGTTATTCTAATTGTAAGGACTTTTGTGTTTAAAAAAATATTTTTTAATTCTTTGGAATTTTATAAATACATAAACTTTAATTTTGGAATTATTTTTGAAAAAAAAATTCTTTTAATTTTTATTTATTTTTCTACAATCAACTAGTTTCATTTTTCCATCCTCTAAAGTAACCAATAATACATTTGGTGGTGAATAATAAATAATTTTCTTTACCTATATTTTTTAAAAAATAATTTTTAAAATTAAATTTAAAAATAAAAACCTTTCCATTAAATAAATATTTTTCTAAAAATTCATTAATTTCTACAATTTCTTGTATTTCAAATTCACATTCCCATTTTTTAAAATCATCCAAATTAATTTTCTCTTGTTTATTTTTCCTTTTAAAATATATAATTGCAATATACAAAAATATTAAAAATGAAAAATATAAAAGAACCAAAGCAACAACTAAAAGACGTTTTTCAAAGTTGTATAAACGTAACAAAACTTCATCAACTTAAATTAAATTTTATACTAAAAAATGTTCAAAGGGATCAAAAGCTGTTTGTTTTTCCCCCAAAATATTTATTTTAAACCTGCTTTTGGATCAGCATTTTTCCAATCACCAATTGGTTTTTGTCCACATTCATGCTCCAAGTAAAGCCTATAAAGAGGATCATAATTTCCAACCATTGCCAAGACATAGGCATTAAAATAGTTTAAATTGCTTGGATTTCTAGAAGAAGTTGATTTTTGTTCTTGATGTTTACATAAAACTTTACTGTTATAAATTAATCTTCGACTTTGATAGGAAACACATTGGCGTATATAACAAATGAGAGAATCTCATATCATCTGAATTTTAAATAAAATATTCTTCAAATAAATTCCTAAATCTTTAGACGGGTACGGCCCACCGGTAAAGCCCGTTTGGGTATAGCCGTTTGAGAATAGCCGTTTGGGTATGGCCGTTTGAGAATTGGCCGTTTCGGTCTATGGCCATAACTCTCTTTATATGTGTCCGATTCTGATAATTCTCATATCATTCGAAAGGTCTCGTAATGCGGCATCTTTTTCATAATTGGACCGATCTGATCTGATCATCACAAAAAAAGTTACAGACGAAAAACCGTTTTTTTCTGCTTGCGACATCGTTTATCAGTGATAACTTTTTGTTGAGTGATCAGATCAGATAAGTTCAATTATTAAAAAGATGAAGCACCTCGAGGTCTATCGAAACATGTACAAATTTTTCTGAAAGATCAGCTACAACAAAAGTTATGGCCAAAAAACAGCTATACTCAAACGGCCAATTCCCAAACGGCCATACCCAAACGGCCATTCTCAAACGGCTATTCTCAAACGTCCCCTACCCCGGCCCACTTAGTCGCGGGCCACTTAGTCGCAGGCCACTTCGCCGCGAAGGTACTTTTATTTCAGGTCGCTTAAAACTTAAATCAAAGGTAATATCGGGGGATTTGGATGTGATATCGAGGGATTGAGTAGTGTAAAGTAGAGGGATTGGCCTGGGGATTTGGCCTTCCATTCTGGGGATTTTTCACTTGGCCTTCCTAAATTCACAAAATATCGGTTCCGGTGCAACACTGCTTTTTAACTAGAGGTCGGAATTTTGAAAAAACCGGGACCGGGAACCGGGAAACGGGTTCAGAAGGTCGACCGGGAGGGACCCGGACCGGGAAAACCGGGAATTCCCGTTCCCGGTTTCATCCCGGTCAAAAATGACCGGGACCCGGACCGGGAAACCGGGAAATTAAAAAAATTTTTTAAATTCATTTAAAACTTTTAAAAAGTTATGGGAGTAGTTATTTATTGAAAAATCTGATTTATAAATAGAAGAATTTAATAAATCAGTAAAATAAATCAATAAATTCATTAAATAAATCAATAAATTACGGAGGGCTAAAGGGATTTGAAAGGCTAGAGAAGAGTTGTGGTATATTAGGAGATTTTGGAGGTGTAGATCTACCGATAGCCTCCTCAAATTTTTTATATCGCCTATATCCCTCATCTAATTCCCTTTAATCCCTCCTAATTCACCTTGATGCTGACTTAATTTTTATTTAATTTTTATTTAATCCCTCCAAATCCACTCTGATCTACTCCGTGCAATAGTGATATCAGGGATTAAAAGAGATATCGAGAGATTCAAGTATTTGTTGGGTAGCATTAAGAGAGATTGTAGAGACCTCCAACCACCTATATCACCTGATATCTATTCAAATCCCTTCAATTGGAAGGCAATGATATCAGATGATTAAGGCAGATCTAATGGATTTAGAGGGATAAAGATGGCTTAATCCCAGGTCGCTTGATAAAATCGCACTATACACTAATTTCCCTCAACTTTTCCTCCAATAATACCTCCAAATTTCTCCGTTCCAAATTCTTCCGCGAAAATTTTGAGAATTTTGGAAGGCAAAAGAGCCAAATTTCTTCCGTTTTTAGCGCCGCAGGCGAAAATTTTGAGAATTTTTGTAAAATCTCCAATATTTTTAAGTCAAAAATCAAAACGCCAAGCAAAAATATTTAAAATTAGCTGCTAGAATTTTTCCCGGTTTCCCGGTCCAAAAAAAGCCGGGACCGGGAACGGGAAACGGGAAATGAAAATTAACCGGCCGGGACCCGGACCGGGAAAACCGGGAATTCCCGATCCCGGTTTCATCCCGGCATCTTCAAAAAAGCCGGGAAAAAGGACCGGGAAACCGGGAAACGGGACCGGGTCCCGATCCCGTTCCGACCTCTATTTTTAACTACTTCGCGACTAAGTGGCCACGACCGATTCAGTGCCAGAATAAGAAAGTATTTTTAATTTATTTGAAACAGCATTGTTATTTAATAATTAAAGCTCGGATTTATAGGCAAGTAAAAAATGAGAAGAAAGCCAAAAAAGGCACAAAATTAGGCAGGTGAAAAAGGCTATCAGACCTATAAAATTGAGATAAAAACAAGAAAATAACCATTATTCGTGATTTTTTAAAGTATTGCGACCTGTCGGGTAATTTTCCAACCATCACCTAGAGGGTCGGTTTATTAGAAGGGGAAAGCTCCTTAAGAGAAAAGTTTCTTTTTGTTGACTTCTAAAATACCTTTAGCATACGGACATTGTTTAACTGTAAAATGTCTCATTATATCGCCCTTCTTAAACCCAACTTGAAAAAATATTAGAACCCCTTAATAACACAATAATTTATTATTACAAGCACAATACATATGTAGCAATACAATACAGTAAAATACAATTATAGCGAAAACGAATGTCGAAATATTTATACAATCATGAGGAAAATCAATAGGGTGAAATATCTCAATTTTTATCTTTCACATCCCTCATTCCCAGTCATATGGATGCTCAGGGATCCTGTTCTCGGTGAGATATGCGCGCAGCATCTTCATTATCCAGCTGTAGTCTGGACGACCGTAGAAACGCATCTCATCTATGTGCCTCAGGATAGTGATGAATTCATCAGGGCAACCAGCGACGAGGGCACGCACAGCATCAGTTCGCACCTTCATTTGATTGCCCGGGAGTCGAGCTTCTTTGAACTGACCAATCTGCAAAATCAATTAATTAGTAGCTATGAATTTCTCAAAAATTTGTACCGCATCCATGTCGCCGACACCGCTCCAAGGAAGTTTGCCGGCATAGATTTCGACCATCATGTAGAACCTAGTAGAGAAAAAGTTAAGATTTGAAGGAAAGAAAATCGTCTATCAGTGACTTACCAGGATTCCATGTCATCCTTACGTGCGTATTCTCTTTTGATGTGTGCTGATGTAGCCGCATAACGTGGAGTCCCTCGGAAACGTGCAGACTCCCTTGGACGCATCAACGACCCATCTGAGTGCATGAACTTTCTCGCGATCCCAAAATCAAGCACGTAGATTATCTGCTGTTCTCCCTCTTCCTTCCGTCCGGTAGTCGTGTTTGCCGGCTTGATATCCCGGTGGAGATATCCAATGCCATGAAGAGCCCGTAGCGCGTTGACCATCTGAATTGAGACGCCGATCGCAGTACCAGGAGAGAAGCGTCGACCAGGCCGAGCTTTGACGAGTTTGTCCAGTCCTGGGCCAACCAGCGACATCCTAAAAGAAAAAGGTAAGTTACTGCTTAATTTACTGCTCCCTAAAAAACCCCGTTCTACCCGTATAGAATGGTATGTAATCAAAATTCTTACACGATATAGTTGAAGGACACCTTTCCAGCTGGTCCAATGGTCTGGCTGTCCCTGCCGATGTCGAAGCACTTAGTGAAGTGACGGTCGTCCTTTATGCGGTGCAGCTCTTGAAGAACATGGGCCTCCATTGCTAGTAGCGGCATTGACGCATCGACTGGCTCAGTTTTGAGAGCCCCTTCCCTCAAGCCAAATTTGCAGTGGTAGACAGCTCCGAATGCACCGGCACCAAGCTTTTTGATGATTGTCCATTTCTCCGCAACTTTCATCCCTGGCGATAACTCGACGAGCTGCGGCGGCATTCCTGAAGAATCTGTTGAGAGCTCCGGAAATGAGATAAGCGCAGGAAGGTATACAGATGACTAAAAAGCAAAAAAGTAATTGATGAAGATGAACGACCAAGATAAACTAAAAAACTAAACTGTACCTTGGAAGATAACGTCGTGACGAGCAAAGCCAAGTGCGCCAAGAGCCAAGCAGGTTAGAGACAGCGGCCAATGCAATCAGCGTGAGTTAATTGGGTGTGGTTGTGAACAGCAAAAATGTGTTGGCTTTTATAATCGAGATCTAAAGATTAAATTAAGGCTAGTGACTCAATAAGTGAGTTATAAAAGCCAACACATTTTTGCTGTTCACAACCACACCCAATTAACTCACGCTGATTGCATTGGCTATTCCTTCCAAAATAATTATTTTAAATCATAATTTATTTGTTAAACTAATAAAAAAGCATTTATTTTTTAAAAAGAATTATTAAAAAGATGTTTTTAAGACTAATCAAAATTTATTTAATGGGCAAAAGCATAGCCGTTGTTATTGCTCTTCCTGCTTCATTTTCAACCAATACAGTATATGAACCTTTAAATTATATTAAAATTATTATTTTTTAATTTAAATAACCATAATGATGATTACAGACATATTTAATTGTACATCTACATATATCTAAATTGTTAAATAAATCTTTCAAAATTAACTTGTATATAAAGGAAACTTTTAGAAATAAAAACAAATAAATAATATAGAGAATTTTACTTAATATATTATCTAATGTTTTCTTCGGCTAATTTTGAAAATATTACCAGACCTGGGTAATATTGAACCTGACAGACCCCCTTTTTTCCTCCCCAAGTTTTTCCCCTATATTTTTACAAAATGGTCAGACTTTTTCCTTTCTCCCATCCCAATTGCCTTTCTACAAATCCTACAATCAATCAAAAACATAACAGTTTTTCCTTGCTTCCTCCCAACTGCCAAAAGTTGTTCCAATTTTTATAAATTGAGAACAAAATTAATACTCCTCTTACTTGTATAAAATTAAATAATCCTTTTTGCTTGATTGCTGGCAAATATAGAAAGGCAATTGGGATGGGAGAAAGGAAAAAGTCTGACCATTCTGTAAAAATATAGGGGAAAAACTTGTGGAGGAAAAAAGGGGGTCTGTCAGGTTCAATATTACCCAGACCTGCACAAGGTCAAGGATTTAGCTATCCGTGTCCGGATATGTCTTTGGAGTCAATATCCGTATCCGTTTATACCGAATCCGTTATCAAATTTTTTAATTTAATTATTACCAGAAGTGTCTTCCAAAATTACATCATCAAAAGTCAGCTTTTCATCATTAAATAACCAACAAACCTTTTTTAAATAAAAATTAAAAATAATTTAAAAAACTTTTGGTCTAGGCGATCCTAATATCATACAGTCAAAAGTTGCTGTAGAGCCTTCAATGCAACGAATATCAGAAAAAACTTTGAGAAATTCTGGTGGTTGAAATAAAGAATTTTTTGTAAATTTAAAATCAGGAATTTCATAAAGTAACTGATCGACTTGCTATTAAATAGGAAATATTTTTTAATTAAAAAATATTTTTTCTTCTTTTACTTTTGTAAGCGGTTGATTCGGTATTAAATTACTAAAAGTTTGTCGATGCCTTAATGATGATGAACTTGGGGAAATTAGTAATTGTGAAGGATATTGTTGTGTTGGATTGCTTAATATACTTATTTTTAAATTAGAGAATATAAATGTACTTACAAATCTTTATCATTCCAAAACATATTTTTGGTACTTCTTAAAAAGAGGAAGGGTTATTTAAATAATGGATATTATTTAATGTTAAAAGGACCGGTTAAAACTTTGTGTATATTCTCCTCTTCTTCCAGGTTCTCCTTTCCTCTTGAAAGAATAATAATTGGCAAACTGACAAGAAGATAAAGAGGAGGAGCCAATTCCACGTCCATAACTATGCCCATTCATTTATGTTGAAAATATAAGCACTTGAATATTATCTACGTAAAATTACTTTTCCGGAAGCAATCCGGAAACAAATAATAGGTATACTATTTTGTATGTTATACAGTGATTTTAAGAATAATTCTTACAAAAAAATGAGGGAGATTTAGAGAAAATCAAAATCATCTTTACTTATCAACAGAGCTTTAATAAATGTTTACACATTAATATACTATGAAGATGAATAAATAAAGTAAAAGAAAGTTCTCAAGTTCAGTCTTTGGTAAACACAAAAATGACTGGAAGTGAGATAAAGCTTAAGAAATCTCATAAAAGCCTTACAAAAGAATAAAGTTCTTAACAAAATCGATATTTGTAATGTGTTTAATTTTGTTTACCAAACAAATTTCTATTTAAAAATGAAGGGATTTTAAAATTAAAAATAAATTAATTTTTTTATTTAAATTAAAAAATAAACAAACAAAAATAATTATTTTAATTTATCAAAATAATCAAAAGCCTTTTCATAAGCATCCTTTGTTACATTTAATAATGGATGTATTGGCTCCTTAAAATTAAAATCTGTATACTATTTAAAATTAAATAACCAATAAATTATGTTCTCCCCCAATTATTTCCTCATTTGTTTTAGCAAAAGATTGGGCTATTGAAAGGCCAGAAAGTGCATAACAAGTATGATATAAATCAACTTGTCTATTTTTAAATTAAAAAATATTTATTTAACTTCTTAAATTAAATACTTTTCAGGTTTATCTCTAAATCCTCCACAATTATTTTGTGAAATTTCCAAAATATATTTTTGCAGATCAATAACATTAAAAAGACATTTATCTTCCTCTGTTGAATTTCCTTTATTAAATATTTCATTTTCAATAGCACAAAAACAAGCTGATAACCAATAAGAATAACAAACATCCACTAATTTATTTGTACGACCCTAGAAAATTCCTAAAAATTATTTTGTCTAAAATATTTACTTGAAATCCCCCTTCTAACTTCATTTGTCTAAAGACAAGCCAACGTAAAGCTGATTGTGTGTCAATTAAATACATTTTTTGCATTAAAGCAAATGTAGCTAAAGCACAAAAAGTATATCCTCCATGTGACTCACAACCAGGTTCTCCACCAAAACCACCTTCATAAGTCTTTAAATAATTAAAAAAATTTTTTAATTTCAAAAGATACTTGACAACGTGTCAACCATGCAGACGATCCTTCAAATAATTCTTCCAAATTAGGTAAATTACACAAATAAGAAACAGTAAAAGCACAATAAACTGCTCTTTAAAAATAATTCAAAGAATAATTATTTAAAAAATTTAAATACCTAACATCAATCTCTCCATCTTCATGAACACAAAAACTTCCATTAGGCTGTTTCATTGATGAAATAAATTCTTTCAATTTGTCCGGTTCAATTGAATTTAAAGCTTCATCAGTTCCAATTTCAACTAACGTCATTACCTTTAAAAATATTCTCTTTTCAATTTAATTTTAAAATATTTACTGCAGCATAAGTAGTAACAATATGTGGACAATGTCCGGGAGCCCCAGCATATCCACCAGAAGATTTACACAAATTAAGAACAGAAACAATTCTTTTTTTTTAATAAATTAATTTAAAAATAATTTTTAAAAACCTATTAGCCAATTCTTCTTTTAAATGTCCACCAAGTAAACGTAAACTATGAACACCCCAAAAACATAACCAAGCTCTACTTGAACTTAATTCCTTTGAAAAAAATATTTAAAAAATTTAAAATTCTTTCTTACAGAATATCCTCCAGGCAAATTATTTAATAATCCCAAAATAAAATTAATATGTTGTTGACGATGAAGTTTAAAATTATTTAAATCATCTTTTGTTGTTGTTGCCCTAATAGATTTGATTATATTCTCTAATTTTATCTAAAAAATAATTAAAAATAAAAAAAATATTTTTAAATTTATTTTTACTTGTTCAATAGAAGATTGTGTTATAAAACCATCTGGATGTCCCAAAAAAGAATTTGTATCTTCATCTTCCTCCATATTTTCCTCGATAATTTTAAAAATTCTTAAATAAATTTTATTTAAATATAATTTATTTATTTAAAAAATATTTCCAAAATTTTTTTTAAAAATTAAATATTTATTTTATAAAAATATTTTTAGTAAAATTATAATTTTTTAAGAATGTTCATTAAATGCATTAATCTTTTTCTGAATTCTTTCAATATTTTGGCGATGACAAAAGAAATGAGAAATTGAGTCAAAACGATGACGGACAAAGGCACTAAAAATTAATTTAATTAAAAAAAAATAATTTTCAAAAAAAACCTTTCCATAATTCTTTTTTTGCACATAAAACAAACAACACTTTCATTAATATTTATACGTTGTTGTTTTAATAATTTAAAATTTATTTCTGTTCTATTTATTGCAATTTGTGTTAATGCCATTAATAAATTTACCTTTAAAATAATTTTTATTTAAATAAAATTTAAAAGAAACCATAGTTAGTCGAGTACAAAGTGTTTCAAAAACAGCCTTTAACGCAATATCTATTCTCGATAATGGTGTTTCTGATGGAATTAATGCGAAGGCTTTAACTAAAAAATATCAGAATTTTTATATAATATTTTTAAAAATAATTTAAAAAATCAAAACGCCAAAAGTCTCGAACCAAAAAATACCAACCATAAAATTTTTAAATTTTCCTCAGTTCTATCTAAAACCTCAGCTCTACCTAAAAACATTCCAAAAACAAACCAATATTTATTTTATTTGCATGTCTCCTCAACAATTTCAAAGCTTCTGTTATATTTGGCCTTTTCTGTTGAGAATGTTCTACTATTACAATTTGTTTTTCTCCATTTTCTTTCGATTTTTTCCTGTTAATTTCATCGCCACCAGCAACGTAAGAACAAAATAAATTATAAAAAATCTATAAAAAATTTTAAAATTTTTTTCTAAAATTAAGAATTACTTGAGAATTATTTAAATCATCTTCATTATAATAAATTAAACAATGTCTCTCTGCTGCAGCAAAATCAACTAATTTATTTGTATAAATTGAAAGAGCTTCTTTATGTTGACCTAGCCGACCATAAAGGATTGCTTGTTCATCGGCCAAAACTTCAAGAAAATTTTTAATTAAAAACCCTTGAAAAAAATTTTTCAAAAATTTTTTCAAACCTTCATCTTTCTCAATTAACTTCAACGTATCCTTTACTGTATAATATTTATCAGTCTCCAAAAACGCTCTAAGTTTTCTTCTTAAAATTACCAATTCATTATTATCAATATTTTCATCATTTGAAGATAATGAACGCATAAATTGATTATTTACGGGTAATTTAACAAATTGAGATAAAAGCGATTTAATTCTTGTAATATATTGAAGTACAAGTTCCTCATGAAATTTTGGTCTTTTATCCTCCCATTCGTAAATTATATGTTCCTTTAAATAAAATATATTCTATAAGTTAAGATAATTCATCAAAATATTCAAAAAATAATTATTTTGAAAAAATAAAAAATTAGGGAAGAAATTACTAAAAATAAAACTATCAAGAAATTTTGTTCTAAATGGATTTACGCTTTGATTTAAAATTGTTCAATAATTTTAAGAAAATCAAAAAAAAAATACCAAATAAGGAATAACAGCAGCAGGAAATTGTCGCTTCAAAAATTGTAGAACAGAATCTCTATCAAAATTTTTTGCATCTACAGAAGAATCAATGCCGGTAAAAATCTTTTAAAAAATTTATTTATTTAAAATATAATTTATCCAATACTTTAACACCCAATTCAATATCTTCAGCCAAAACAATTGGAGAAAATTCCAAAATTAAAGAAAGTTGTTCTGATTTTAACTTCATTAGGAAAGTAGCTATTTTTTCAATTCCATGGGCATGTGTAGATGCTTCAGGTTTTTTAACTTCTCTTTGAAAATATTCGAGATCTTAAATTTAAATTTTTTTTAAATTTTAAAAATCCAAAAAAAACATTTTCTAAACATTTTCTTTCTTTCATATAAAATTAGCAATTCCTCAAACAATCCAGCTTTTTTCAAATCTTTTTCAGCTTCAGAAATAATACAACAACAATTTTTAAGTCTTAATAATGGCCCTATAAGTTTTGGATTTATCTAAATTTTTAAAATTATTTTTTAAAAAATCTCCTTTAAAAAACCATTAAATAAGCTTTTAACAAAACAGTATCAATTAATTCCAAAGCTATTTCATGTCGTTTTAAGGAATTTGTTGAAAGAATATTTTCTTTTCTTTCTTCTTTGTAATCCAAAAAATGTAAATTAATTGGCTTTGAATGTTCTTGTCTTTTCTTTTTAATTTAAAAAAATAAAAAGAAATTTAAATTAAAAATTAAATACCATTGAAATAAATTTAATTAGATCATCAACTGCTTTTTTATTTACTTCTTCTTCATCCAACGAATTTTCTTCATTTGAAATTCCATACAATTTAATTTCATTAATAAATTTTTCGGTTGAACAAGAATATTTTTCAGGAAGAAATTTTGGAAATAAATTAATAATAAATAAAAGATCTAAAAAAAATATTTAAAAGAACATTTCTAAAAAATATATTAATTTTACCAGTTTTTAATTCAGCATGAATATCAAAACATCTAGAAAATTTTCTTTCCAAAAAAAATTTAGCTGCAATTGACTTTTTTAAATTAACAATTTCTTTTTCATCTACAACATCAGAATAAACATTCTAAAATAAAATTTCAAAAAAATTTTTTCCTACATTTAATTTACAGCTATTTGTAAAGCAATTTCGTGGTGTCCATTTGAATTTAAAAATTTTAAATTATCTCTAAGTTTATTTTGTGTATTTAATTTCCACGCTTGTGTATCATTTGATGCATAAATTGAACCTCTAAAAATTATTTTAAAAATAAAAAAAAATTTTTTTCAAACCTTCTCCCAACATTTAACATAAAAACTTTATTTAAATTAATTTTTTGAATAAAAACTGAAGGGGTTATTAAACGTATTTCAATACAATTAGTACATAATATTGCCAAAATATATGGTGAATCATAAACTAAAAAAACATTAGAAAATAAAATATAAGAAATTTTTTTTTCTTAAAATAAATTAGAGATTATATCATGGCTTCGATTTTTGCGGATTTTTCCTCATTTTGTGATTTTTTGTTAGGTCGATGAAGATCATTTTTTTAATGCGGATTTGCGGATTCTTATGGTCGTTTGAAGATTATGAGGATTTCTAATATTTCTTGTAGATTTGCGGATCTTTGAAAATTTGAAATCTAAGCCCTGGATTATACTCACAAAATCAACAAAAAATTTCAAACTCCTAATAAAATAACCCAAAATTATTAACAAATTCACTCATTATTTCTAACTTAAAATCGTAAAAAATCTCTTACCAAAATCAACAATTCCATCTGTAAATTGACAACAATTTTCTTCATTTCCAATTAATTTTGTCTGTCCCCCACTTTCCAAATCAAAAAATTCTAAACTTTTTTCATCTTTATTTAAAGCAACAATTTGTTTATCAAATAATAAACAGGCAGAAATTGGAAGGGATAAATCAGAAGAACGAGAAGGAATTGACAAGAGTAAACGAGGAAATTCAGAAATTGAAATTTGATTGAAGGCCTTTAAATTATTTTTAGAAAATTAAAAAATAATTAATAAAATAACCTCTTTCCCATTAATTTGAATAATTGCTAATTTAGCAAAATAATGTTCTAATTTAGTAGAAATAAATAAACTATTTGATTGGCACCTTAAAAGAAAAATTTAAAAAATTATTTATAAAAAACCATAAAATTCTTAAAGCAGAATCATCAAAATTTATAGAACCAATTTCTTCTAATTTTTCTTCCAAATGTTGGAAAATTATAAGACGGTTTTTTATTGAAATTAATATATAAAGAATGTTCTGAAAAAAAATTTATATATAATTTTAAAATTAAAAATATAAACCTGTTGAATTAAATGAGCAAAACATAATATTTGTTTATATTTTGTAATACTGCTAATTAACCTTTTTTAAAAATTAAAATGAAGGATAAAATTAACAAAAAAATTTAAAAAAATATTTTTAAAGAAATTGGGGAATTAACTAAAAAACTTCCAAATGATTTTAGAGGAAAGAAAATAACATTAGGACTAAAAAAATTTATCAATTAAGCCAAGTACCTCCCTAGTCCTATCTCTGTAAAAAATGTTAAATTATATTTTTAAAATACCTGTAAGGAGCAAAAGCTTCATGAATTGACAAATGTGTATCAGTAAGACAAATAGTTTTGTCTAATGATTCTATCACATATAAATTAATTATTTGACGTCTTTCAAAAGAGCGACAAACTTGATAATCATAAGAGGGAATGTTGTGACCAGCTAAATTTTATTTATAATTTTGAAAATTTTTTTTGTTAAATTTACATGAAAAAGTTTGTGAACAACAAATTAAATGTCCTTGTTTTGAACCAATTAATAATGTATCACCTTTAAAAAAAATTCAAAATATTTAAAAGAAAATATAAATAACCATAATTTGATATAGAATTAGCTTCAAGTGGAAGTTTAGAAACAACTTCTTCAATTGAATAAGCATTAAACATTTTTTAAAAAAGGCCTTCTTTTTAATTTAAAAATAACTCAATTAATTTAAGAAAAAATAAATTTAAAAAAGATGTGAATTAAAAATATTCTCGTTTAAACGTCTCGATTAATAATAAAATTACAAACAATATGTATGAAAAGAACTTTTTTAAAATGATACAAAGAAAATTTTTTTAATCAACGAATCATCAAGCAATGTTTCTGATTATACAAGTCATTTCATTTTATTATTAGGTATTCAAAAAATGAAAAACATGATTTTGAGCTCGACTAAAATGGTGAGAACCCCGAATATAAAAGCTGTGTATTTTTAATCATTTAAATAAAGCACTTACAAACAATCTACTCTATTCGTGCCTCTCGTCATTAATATTTCTCGTCATCCCCTGGTAGACGCTAATGATATCCTCGCTTAGTGTGCTGTTTTTGGTTGCCGCCATCTGCGCCCTGACGACTACACCGTTCATTTTCCAGTGCTGCAAGAAGAAGGGAAAGAAGGACAATAAGAAGCCACCAGCAAAACAGCCTGAGAAAGGCGGTGGAGGACCGGAATCAAAATCAAAGGAAGTAGGAGCAAAGGATGCAGCTGGAAAGGATGCAGCGGGAAAGGACGGAGCGGCGAAGGACGGAGGAGCAAAACCACCATCTGCAGAACAAGTACAGAAGAAACCTGAAGATGTAAGTAGTCTCTTTTTAAGTATTTAAAAAAATTCACATCTTTAACAGAAAAAGAAGGCCGCAGCAGGCAAGGGAGATGCCAAAAATGTCAAACTTCCTGTTACATACCACGTTGTGAAGGGAAAACCGACAAGTTCGGAGTTAGCCAAAAAGACGACAGCAACCGCTCAAATAGCTATGCCGCCGACAACGACTCTTCCGGTAGTTGGACCTGGTGCTGCATCCAAAGACGGCAAACAATCTTCTGGAGTTGCAACTGCACAAAAGGCTAGTGCTGCTAAAAGTGCCACTGGAGGGTCGAAAGCTACAGATGTGAAATCGGGAACAAATGATGGCAAGTTTTCATTTTATTTTAAACTTTTTTCAATAAATTTTTAGATGCTCAGCCAAGTAAGAGTAATACAGCATTCGACGAAGCAAATAAATCGGCACAAAGGCTTTCTCAGAATCCCATCGATGGTGTTGAAGTTCCGCCAACGGGAGTGACAGAGACATCAAGGAGGGATGAAGGCAAGTTTAGAAAGACTTATCTGAATAAAAAATCCTTTTTCTAGGACCGCCAGGGGATGGTGGCGGTGATCCACAGCTATACGAGACAGTGCCTGGTGGAGGAGCTCCGAAGGAGGAAAAGCCGGTCCCTGCAGACGGTAAACATTTAAACTTTTGAAAAATATACGTTAAACTAAATTTAATGTTTTTCAGAGGCTGGCGGTTCCTATGAATCGATAGGCGATTTGAATCTTGCGGAACAGGCATAATGTGTGTATTGTACGGATAATCACAAAAATATATTCATTATATAAATAGACTTGTAGTATAATATATGTATATATATATATTGTTGTATTGCCGCCGCCTATTCCCCCTTACTGTTATTTGTTGATTCAATTGGTTATCTCTAATCGAATGTTGTGTATTTTAATTTGTAAAAGTATAAATAGGTGAAATTAAAGGACGATTTCTAAAGTGTATTTGTTCGAATTTATCGAAATTTCTGTTTACAGAAAATTATTTTAAAAAAGGCCTTTTAAAGATAGAGAAAAATAATCAAAAGCTAAATTTAAAATATGCTTGAGAGAGAATAATCGGTCATAAAAATTAAACAATATCCGATACTTGAGTTTGTAATTTATTTTCTTTAACATTATAAGTTGTCTTGAATTGTTCTGGCACAGGAAATTCTGTCTAAAATTTAGAAAGAAATTTAAATTATTTTTTTTGTTTTTACAAAATCTCCATCAGCTCCTTTAGGCACTAATACATTCATTTCACTTGATTTACTAGTTACAATTTCTGCATTCAAAGATTCTTTGCTTAAATAAACTTGACACCCATCCGTTTTTTGAATTGAAATTGTTGGTAAAGAACCCAATGTCTAAAAAATGGAAGAAATTTTTGATAGAAAGTAGGGTTGGGGGTCCAGTCCGAAGGATCGAGTCGGGCATCGAATTTTGGCCCGAAAAAGATTTGGTCGGGTCGGTCCGATAAAAATGAGGCCCAAAAATGACTCGAAAAAATGCGGCCCGACTCTAAAACCCCAACCCTATAAAAATATATTTCACTGAAAGAAAGTTTTCTCGAAAATTTTTGGTTTTTAATTATTTAGAGAGAAGAGAATTCCAATTCCCTTTTACCTGTAATTCAATACTTTGACAATTAATAACCTCCACTTGAGAAAGAAGAGCATCAAAAACTACACTAGTTTTCTTACAAGAATCAACAGTTACAGAATTAGCCTTTCCCTTTATTTGAATAACACTATTCTCACAACGAAATATATAAACTGACTTTAAAAAAAAGAATAATTTTAAAAATTATTTTTAACGTGTTTTAATTTTACGTGTTTTAAATCAGCTTGTATTTGGATTTGACGATTATCTTTGTGGTATTCCTATAAATTAAAATATAAACTTTAAAAAAATATTTTTTTTAATTTGTTGGTTTTTAGAAGCAAATGGTCTTGTTTAATAATTTGTTTAACAAAGAAAAATTAAAGGCTCTTGTCAATTTCATTAACCAGTGTATTCCAAAAAGACGACCACCCCAACTTGAAAAAATCCATTTATTTTTAAAAAATTAAAAAATCACCCAGGAAAAGTCAAATATTCTAATAAAAACCAACAAACAAAACTCACAATTTCCCAAACTTTTTGATTTTTCAATTCAATTTTTGGAGGTTTTTCAATTCCAGCCTTTCCAGACGGAGAAACGCTTTTTTGAGGAGATTTTCCTTTATCAGCTGGAACAGTTGACTTAAAAAAATAAATTTTTCAAATTTATTAAAAATTAATTTACTTGAGTTCTAAGTTGGGGATTTTTGTGTGTTTGCATGTCTGCGGAAACTTTTTTTAATCCAGAAGTTATAGCATCTCCTTTATTTAATTCGGCAAAAAGTGCTTGTCTTCCTTGATCTTTACCGCCACCACCACTTTGTTTGTTAGCCATTTGTGTAAGTAAATCTTTGAAAGTTTTGATTTTTAAAATAAAAATATTTGTTAATTTCCAACTTTTTTCTATTAAAAATAATTAAATTTTAATTACCATTAGAAGGCGGCGGGGGAGGAGGAGGAGCACCTCCACCACTTTTTGGTGTAGTTCCAGAAGGTTGAGAACCCTAAAAATATATATTTCTAAATTTATTTAAATTTAACAAACAGGTGCAGAATTCCAAGACAACCCTGTAGTGTGCCATTGTTTAATATAACCCTGCAAAGCAACAAAAACATCACACCAATTTTTAGCCCATTCTGAGTGATTATTGTCTCCTTTATTTTCAGCACGAACACGATTAACATAAAACATAGCAACATCAAACATTTCTTTAACATATGGACCAGGCGTTGGTTTCTAATTTAAAAATATTTAATTAATCTTTAGGAGAAACATAAACAGTCAAACATTGATTATAAATACACCAAATATATTTTTAATGAAAATAAATTTTTAAGTTAGTCACTCTGATTTTAAGTAATGAGGGTTCCCTTAACTTATATTTAAATTCACTCCCTTATAAGATATTTCAATACCAAGGATGTATTTACTCGAGGTCTGACTGTATACCAGAAAATTTAAGCATTAAAAAACAAAAATAAATTTCCAAAAATTATTATTAATTTACATATTTTTATACTTAAAGAATTTTAATTTAAAATTTTAAGTAAAACAAATAAAAACTTAACAACTCCCAACCATCCAAGTGCCGAAAGTCCTTCAGAAACAGCAGCCAAATGATTGAATACAGATTTATTTGTTTTATTTTGTTCTTTAAATGCACAAACAATTCCAACTTGTTCAACAACTGGTTGAAGTAATTGCTGTTTTTGGTTATCATTTGGCTCTGGACGGCCAATACCTTCCCAAATTACACGGCGTTGAGAATCGAAAGCAACGGAGACTTTATCTGCCTAAAAATAAAATTTTAAACTTTCAAATATTTTTAAATAAATTTCAAAACCATTTGCCCAATAGGTCCACCAATTTTCTTTGAAACAGCCACAAAAGCTTTTAAAGCATTATTTACTAAATCATCATAGGCTTTAATAGAAGGAGGAACAGAGCCATCTGTTAAAACAATGTAAATAATTTCTTAAATTTTTTAAAATTCACTTCCACCAGCAGCGGGAGGAGGGATAGAAGTTGGTTTTGGAGATAATCCTGGCTTAGTATACAATGCTTCTTGACGTTGAACAGCCATTTCTAAACGACCAACAAGACCTTCCAATTTATTCAAATCTGCACTCATTTTTTTAGGATTTTCTCTTAAAAAAATAATTTTTATTACAAAATTTTATAAAAAAATTTCTTGACATTAAAAGAAAAAAGGAATTAAAACGATTCAAATAAATGAGTCATTCAAAAGAATTTTTAAATAGCCGTTTATTCATTAATTTTTGTTTTTAGTTTTTGTTAACGTTTAAAAAATGGAATCAATATTTTTAAAATAAATTTATAAAAATTAAAAATTTATAAAGTAGTAAATGGATCCCTTAAAAATTTTTAAAAAATATTTTTATAAGTTAAAAAAATGAAGAGAAAAGAAAAATACAAAGTAAAATGAACACCTGTGTTTGAATTATTTTCTTAAAGCTAAAGTGTGTTAATCTTTCAAGTATAAATCAATATCGTTTTAAGAAAATAAAAAGGAAAAGTAAATTCTTTTAGTCAATAGATCCGCCTAGAATAAAGAAAATATTGAGGAGTAAATCAAAGGTTGGGGAATGGATGTAAAAATCCGAAAGAGAAAATAAGTTTAGTATGAGTTTTTCTTTCGACGGAAAATTCAGATCCTCGAAGCCTTTTAAGAAAAATTTAAGAAGTAAAGAGATATTCTTGTTTCTGTGGGTACAAATTCCCAAATATTTAAAATTATTTTTTGATATTTAAAAGCAGACTTTTGAAAATACTTTTAAAAATGTCTCTTCTATCAGCTGCCAGAGGTGTTAGTCAAGTAATGAATCGTTGTGAGGATGCAAAATCAACAGGATTTTTAGGTAAAAATATTTTTTATGTATCTAAAAGATTTTCTTTTAAAGACTTGACAGATTGTGAATTAATGTATATTGCAGATGCTTTATATATGGTATTGAGTGGTTATGAAATTAATAGATGTAGTTTAAAAAATAATAAATTAAAGAAATTTCCATTAAAAATGATTGCAAATTTTCCAAATATGGATGGTAAAAGAAATAAATTTTAATGAAATATTAGAAAAACTTTCTTTTAGTTTTTAATTTAGAAGGTAATCAAATAACAGAATTACCAACAGAAATATCAAGATGGACAAAATTAAGAGGAATAAATATTGCTAGAAATAAATTTACCCAATTTCCAGAACAATTGTTTGAATGCAAAAAATTGATAATTTTGGATATTAGTGGAAATTTAATAAATGGTAACAAAATTATTTTTGTTAAAAATTAAAAGACTTAGAGGTAATTTTGAAACAAATTAGAATTGAAGAAATTAGCAAGAAATCAAAAAGAAATTAAATTATTTCTCAATTTTTGCATTAAACTTTTAAAATTTTAGAAATTAATCACTTACCGTTACGTTCTTCGTTATCAACACTAAAACAATTGCATATGAAACAAAACCCAATTTGTCAAAGGCTGGATATTATTGAAAAAATTTGTGCTGAGCTTGAACCACAAATAAAAGTTTTGCACAAATAAATAAATTAGAGATTCGAAAAATATTTTTATTGAAAATTAAAATTTTGGAAAAATATAATTATTGAATATATATATATATATATTATCCTTAAATAAATTAACAAAAGAAAATTATTAAAATTTTATAAATTTAAACACAATAAATATTAAACTTTAATAAAACTAAAATTAAATTATTGAAAGCACAACTAATTAAAGAGGTTATTTTGAGACAAATTAGAATTGGGAAAAAAGGAAAGGAAATTATTTATTTTTAAATTTAAATAAATACTTAGAATACATAAAAATATTAGAGGGGGAAATAATTCCTTAAATAAATTTTAAATATGGCGGTGATTTAGCATTAGAGCAATAAATCATTATCAAAAATATTAGGATAAAATTGCCCGAATAATTATGAAGAAACAGCTGGATTAGTGTTAATCAAAGAATTATTAAAAGCATCTACTTCATTAAACCAAAACTCGTAGCGACCATCCTGATATCGTGGAAGCATTTTTGGTTCTAAACATAATTCAAAATGTTGATAAGTATTATTCGGGGTAATTGGAAGCCAAAAATTGTTAGAGGTTAAATTATTGCCATTTTCGTCATAATTTGTATGGATTTTGTTTGCTAAAATTAAAAAAAGAGTTTAAACGAGAACTTCGACTTAAATATTGTTGAAAACAATTTTTCTATTAAGAATCCCACAATTCTACTTAATCCCCATTAATAAGGTTAGGTAAAAAAATTTCTCCTGTCTTATGTATCCCTAAAAAAGATTTACCATCAACAAATTTTGAGTTTTCATCTCCAGGTATGCCAGAAGGATTCCAAGGTTCACAACAAGAATTATCAATTTCCTTGTCTATATATCCATTCTTTCTTTCTTTAGAATTTTCACTCTCTTCTAATTTCCTCCAATGGCTGTTTGGATTTCCATACTTTACAAAATTAGTAAATAGAGTGCCAATAATGAGCATTACTTGTTTGTCATCAATATTTGGCCGAAATTTGGAATATAGACCCTAGGAATTTAAAATATGAATTTTTTAGTCAAGAATAGAGAACAGGTAAAATATAGATTATTGTTCATAGAGCTAAAATTCCCGATATTCAGCTAAGAATAGTAGGAGTTAAATAAAAATATTACCTTTCCAACTAGATAACGCAAATCATGACAATGTGTAGCTGCATAAAAAGGCATTCGTAATCCAACAAAACCAAATTCATTAGAATTAAAATGAGACATATTATAAAGAAAAATTTTCGTTTTATTTGAAATAGAGGTTTCAGAAGGCAACATTCCTTTACAATATCGCTGCACTGAATTATTAATCATTACATCACTATGAAGGCTTTAAAAATAACTTTTGTAATACATTTTCTATAAAATAGAATTAAACCGTAAAAATGCTGTAGAGACTTGAGAAGAATTTTTAATATTAATTCCATCCAAATAAAGCCTTTCACACCGTCCACGTTTTTCATCAAAATTTGGAATTTCTTCTTGAATATGAATTTGTAAATATTTGCGTAGGGAAACAATGTCTGATTGACGCCGACCTAAGGCAGCTTTAAAAAAGTTTTAAATATTTTTTAAAACAAAATAATTCTGAAAAAGTACCAAAAAGTAAAGCTTCAAATTCAGTAGCACCAATAATTACTTCTAATGGAGGTCTAACTTTTGAGGCGCATCGTTTTGTTCTTAATTCTGAAACTGGCGCCGTAATTAATTCTCCATCAATCACAGGGCAGTAATCCAAACCTAGAAAATTTTTGTAGAAATCTAAAAAATTACAAAATAACCTTTTTTATGTCTATTAAATGCTGATTTTCCAATTAGGGGTGCACTCAATTCATGAGCAGGCAATTCATGTAGGAAGGCTAATAAAGAGTCTAAATCTGAATCATCGCCTAAAAACGATTTTTTAAAGAGTATTAATTATTTTAAAAGGGGCAATATTTAAAAAAATTTTCAATTATTAATTAATGAAAATTTATAACTTTGGAAACCTTTCCAATTTAGTCCTTTTGCAATTTTTAAGGCCGCAGCAATAGTTTTTTGTGGTCGAACAATTGCCCAGTCAGTGCTAGCATTTCCCCCCATTAAAATTATACGTTTGAAAAGGCCTTTTAATTAAATAAATTAAAGGAAAAGAAATGAAAAAATACCATCAGATAGCGGCGAAAGGCTTAAAAGATCGATAGAAGCTGCGCCAGCACTTTGTCCAAAGGCAGTAATATTATTAGGGTCTCCGCCAAAGGAGGCAATATTCTCCTTAAATATTTTTATTTATTTTAAACTAACAAACCCCCCACATACTTTCACCCATTTAAATGCTGTTAATTGATCCCAAAGGCCAAAATTTCCAGGGCATCGATCATCTCCGGTAGAGAGAAATCCAAGCATTCCAAGTCGATATTGAACTACACAAACAATTACATCCAACAAACAAAGATTTCTTTTTAAAAAAACATATTTAATAAATTTAAAAAGAAAAACAAACTGGCAAATATTCCAATCCCCATAATTTGCTGCACTGTGAATAATAAAACCTCCTCCGTGTACAAAAACCATAACTGGACGTTTGCCTTTAGGAAATTCTGTAGACTCCCAATCAGGAGCAAAAACACATAGATTAAGACATTTTGCCTCATCTTGAGGTTGTGGAGTTAAATAAGCATCCCAAACGAGATCCTAAAAATTTTATAACAAATTATAAAATTGATTAAAACTAACATGTTGTACAGATCTTGGACCAAACTTAGTACACAATAAAGGTTCTTTCCATTTTGTGATGGGAAAAGGCTTCTGTAAAGAAGAAATGTTTGGGAAAAATTGTCGAGGAATACCTTAAATCTTTGTTTAAAAGTTCCAGCAATTGCATAGGGAATGCCAAGAAAAGCATTAACCTTCTTCCCATCGGGGGGCAACGTGAAAGTTTTACCAATGATTGGACCATTTTTTGTTTGAATAGTAATTCCATAACTACAAGGACGGCCTTTAATCCAATTTTCGTCGAAAAGAGAAAAGAACTTAAAAAAGTTAAAATAAATTTAAACAGAAAAATAAAAACTTTTCCAAATGCAGAATGAGAATATTGACTGAATATAGACCAAAATGAGGAATATGAAGCAGAAGCCGTAAAGTTATTCAAATCCATTTCTCTTCGTAACCCTAAATGACCATAAATATTTATAGAAAAGAAAAAAATTTTTAATTGAAAATTTGGGAAAATACTTGGTCTATTATTAAAAAATCCGTTTAAAATTGGATGGATGGACTTAAAAAATAATTCTGAAATGTAAAAACCCTTTCCGTCCAAAATAAAAACTCAACAGCTGATAATGGACATTGAACTAATAATATATTAATGGTTAACCCTTTACATCATTTAATTAAAACCAGTCAGTACTCTAAAAAGTAATAACGGCGAGAAAATAAGAGCAAGATAAAAAATAAGGCTGGACCAAAAATATATCAAACGGAGATAAGTACATAAGTACTATTTTATAAAAATTTGAAACGTTTTAATTTTAATACTGGTTAGCACTAAATAATTTTAAAAGTAATAAAAATATGCACCGCAAAGACGGCGGAAAATGATTGCCACAATAATGATGAATTATATATTTTTCGGTATCTTGAAAATCATAAATCCCTTACCGCTACAGAAAACAAAAATATTTAATGAAAATAACAATAAAATAAAAATGCATATAAAAATAAACTTTATTTTGATTGATATGGCACGTAAAAATATAAATTTTAAATATTCAAACAATTGAAACAAATAATTTAATCTTTCCATCTTTATGAATAAACTTCAAATCTTAAAACAAAATGCCTTTGAGTGTGTTAAGAAAATAACCTCATAAAAAATATAATAATAATAAATTTATAACTGGGATAAAGTTTAAAAAATATACCTAACTTATTAACGAGTATCAGAATAAATAATATTAGGCAAGATTTCATAAACTGGCATTGAAAGAAAAGTTCTTAATAAAGAGATTTTAGATTAAATTTATATAATTTTATTTTCTGTTATATTTATGTATTTGTCAAAATTTATTCCACGTGGAAACAGAGGTGGATAAGCAATAAATGTTGGAAACCGAACTTGCCAAAATTCTGGAGGCAAAAAGAAATTCCGACCCACCTCTGATATGGAATAAGTATAGAAATACTAAAACTTTGTATAAACTATGAAAAAACATAACAATAAATTAAGGCTCTATCAAGGATCGCGCCATCCTGATTCCCGAAGGAGATTGAGCTTATGCCGGCACGATCCCTTATAGAAATAACTTAATTAAGGCTATATGAATATTTATAAGAAATTATTTGAACATAAAAAATCTACTATAAATTAAAATAAATTAGAATAAATTAAAAAAGAAATAATAATGAGATGATTAAAAACTTTGTAAGAAATTCCATTATATCTCAAAAAAGGCATAATTAAAAGCAACATGAGATTAAACATTATTGCAATAATTCTCCTTCCTCCAGCCCTTCCTCATCCCCACTACTAAATTGGGCACTTATATCATCAAATAAATGGGGCATTTCACGGAATAAATGATGCGGGCGATAACATTTCGAATGACGAGTCAAATTTTTGTCTAACCTGGGATCGAGTAAACGTGATTGTTGTTGACGTTCAGCAGGTGTAGAAAGTAAATCAACACGTTCTGTTGGGATATTGCGAGGTTGTAATGTAGGCGGACGACAATTTTCATCTTGTCGTTTAAGCAAGAGTCTATCCTCACGATCCATTCGACGAACCTTAAAAATTAGGCAATGTTTATGATATTATTTTGAAATTAAAAAAATAATTATCATAATTATTAAAAGGAGTGAATATTTAAAATAACGTACAAGCATAATAATCATGCAGCCCCGGCGTCTACACCATTCCGGCAATCCAGGTCCATCCAAGGGAAAAAGAATACCTAAATTTTTTTAATTAGATAAATGCTCTAAAATAGCTTTAAATTTATATTAAATTACTTGGTAACGGCTTCCCAGGTGCAAGAGTAAAAACATATCCATCCTTTATTCGGTCATGACCAGTTAAATCCAAAACAATAATTTGTTTGTTTTCACAATTGACTTTTTCGTAAAAACGCGTATAAAACTCATACTGATAATCTACAAAAAAAGAAAAATTTTAAAAATGAATAAAAACTAACCTTGCGGAATTTCGACCAATAAAAGAATAATTTGTTTGTCCCAACTGTCTTTTAACCGAGCAATATATTTCCAAACACCAATAGCTTCTGATCGGCCCATTACATGGAGAATTGTAGGTAATTCACGCCCAACTTTGAAAGCCCCTTTATTGCTGATTGCAGATAAAGTACAATCAAAAGAGGCCAAATTAGTCCAAATAAATTTTCCTTTCCAGATTTGATTGTTAAACCTAGTATATAAAAAAATGAGTAAAAATTTAAAAAGTAGACGTTAAAGAAAAAACAAATACGCCTGTAACAAATTTTAAAAGTTACCTTTTTCCTCGATTGAATTCTTGCTCATCATTTATCACTTGACCATTAATAGGAGTTAGCATTGATCCATTAAAAGAATTCCAATTCTCATTATTTTCAATTGTCATTTCTATATTATTGTTTATATGTTCAAATGAAGGAATGCATGAAACTTGAACTTCATCTTCTCTCAGCTTTTCAATTTGATTGGATTGGTGGTGATCATTTTGAGTTGAACGAAACTGAAAATAATTAGAAAAATAAACGAATTCGGATGCTCTATTTGCAATGAACTTTTCATTTTTCGAGTCGGGAGGTACAAAAATCGACTTTTCTGACAGTATACATAGCTTTTAAATTTAAATTAAACAAAGAAAACTCACATCAACGTTTGTATTTTGCACTTCAGGGGCCAAATGTAGTGATATTTCAGATGCATAATTATTAAAACCGCCATTAAAAGCATCATCATTTCCATAATCATCCTCCCCTCCAAAAGACATATTGTCATCTTCACAATTATTTTCACAAATTTGTTCTGAAGGAAGTGCGTCAACTAATTCTAGGCCTAAAGGGTCACGTAGATGACGCTCCTGATCGAATTTATCGCAACGTCCAAAAATTACATCTCTGCCTAATGATATGTTGTTATCGTTATTAATAGTTGGTGACGAGGCAGTGCATTCTAACTGAAAATTTAAGTTATCAAAAATATGTTCACAATGTCCTTAACTTCTATCTGCAAGTCATATTTTTTATCCTCTCGAAAAGGATTATTTTGAAGAATAAAATCTAATTTTGAAAATTATTTTTTAGGTTAAACAGTAATTCATTTGAGAAAATATGTTGAAAACGAGTTGATAATAAAAACACAATCTGTTAAATCCACAAAATGCATCAATTTAGTAAATACTAACTAGACTATTTTAGTATATAACCAACCATTTCAAGTTGTCCACTTCTCCTTTGCTTCGAAATATCCCATCCATTCGAAGCTGTCTCATCAGCTCTGACTTCCAACATTGCAGCTTGGATTGAAGGATCCAAATCAGGGAAATTTACTTGTCCACTAATTACTTCTTCAGCCCTTCTCTGTAAAAAATAAAAAATATATATTAAGTCATTCAAAAAATTTCAACTTTTTGTTCATGTTCTGCTTCTAAACGCTCCTGTCTCTCTTTTTCAGCAAATTTTTTCAAATTCATTTGTTTACATATACCGCAGTTTGCATCGTATAAGTGACTATTGTGTAGATGTGTTGTGTCTTTATTCATATCACCCAAAATGTCATCAATTGTGGACTTGAAAAAATTGATAATTTTGTTTTATTTTCAAATCATAGAGTAAAAAACGTAAAAAGACTTTCTAACCTTAATAATTGTTCGACCAAAAATTAATCTAGGTCGAGGGTCTTACTCTACCTAGCTCTGCGAGTTAATTTAAGGTCGGTATTGTCGGAACGTAAGGTTCGGTATTGTTAAAATTAATTCAAAATTCACCTTTGCTTGTAACGGTGCTTTTTTAACCATATTATGTCGACTTGCTGTTGGAATAATTTTTTTACGAATAGGAGTAGTCGTGTTAACAGAAGTAAATGGTTCATTATAAACATTCTCTAAAAGATGAAGAGTAATTTTCTATATTAAAATTGCATCGCGATAAAGAGTTTTTAATATTAGATCTCAAAAAACCTTCAGGCATTTCAGAAATTGACGTTGAATCGGCAGCCGCGACTATAAAATTACTAGACGTTGAAGGAGCATGACCAGCAAAAAATAAAGTATTCGCTTCATTCTGAGGCAAAGGTACACTCATCTGGTCAATCGACAGTGTTACCAATTTTTTGACCGAAACTTTATCTCTGAGAACATCACGAAAGAAAGCCTGAAAAACAAAAATTCAGGATCATTAATTTTTGCACTTTTTTTAATTAAAGTGCAGTATCAAAATAATATTTTTATCGTACGTTTATCCGCAAAAAATTCTAGTGTAAAATCTAATCTTTACAAGTATTGGAAATTGTGTTTTCTTATTTAAGTAAGATTCCGTGCATGGTCCATATCTGACTTATTGTTAGGAGTTTGTTTAATGTGAACATTCCCCATTTATCAGCAAAAGGATTACCTCACCAAAATTAGAGAAAATTCAAACTAATACAATAAAAATAAACTAACATTCAACTCATCGTTAATAACAGTAATAAAGCTCTTGAACCATTTGCGATATCTCAAATTAACATCTTGATGAATCGAAAAGAGTGAACGTTCAATTTCCATACCCAAATCTTTGTAACGTTTAAGTGAGAAAATCATATTTGCCGATTTTGATCTTTTCTGAAGAGTAGTTTCAATAGCTTTTCTTACATCAACTCTCATTGATTCTATTTTCTTTTGATATGCAGGATCGTGTAAACGCTGATTTGTCTCTACTAAAAAATTAATTCTTATTATAAACAAAATAAATTAACTCCCGTGATGTTTATATGTATTTTCCAAGATCAATATACATTTTTAGGTACTCCAATTCGAAAAAAAACCTTCGTTAGAGTAAAATTATTACCAATTTGTTCGGAAGCTAGAACTGGTTGATATGAAGGATTTGCAAGAAGAAAATCTTCCAAGGTTTCAATTGTTGGATTTAAATGGCTGTGGTTCATCATTGCTCCTTTGTGGTCGATAACAAGAATGCGTTCACCTTCTTTTACACACTAGAAAATAAATTGAAATGATTTGATTTATTAAAAACTAGAAACCATTCGTTGTTATCGAGGATTAATTTTGGTTGGATTAAGTTATACTTTTTCTATTACAATATAAAGAACACCCATTAAAAATAAAAAAAAACCATTCTATAAAATAGAATTTAAACACACCTTTCTTGCATCTTCTGTTTTTTTAGAGATACATTTCTGCGAACAAAACAAAGTATCCCGACCGCCAAACCTTTCTTTGTCAACTATCGACTCACAAACACAACACTGAACAATTGTTGTAAAATTACGTTTTTGTTGAATTCTAGCTTCATCTCTCCCTGCATAAATATTTGGAGGAGAATATTTTCTCTTTTGGTCAGAAGAATGTTTTTCTTTTTTGCGCTCTAAATTGAAATAATTATAATTAAATTTTAGAAAAATGTGGACGGAAAATTTTTGCAAGGGAAATTTCATGTACGTTCAAGCGTCTAATACTCTCCAAAAATTATAACTCGGCAATTTTATAAATTTCAATTTTGAGATTAGTGCCTAATTAACAAAATACATACTTTTCTTTTCCCGTTCATCTCTATCAGAATCATCTCGATAAGCTTCCTTATTTTTTCGTCTTCGTTCTTTATTTTTTGCCACCTTTTTTTCCTTTACTTCGCTTATTTGCCTCAATTGTTGTATATCCTTTCTATCTCTTTGGTAAACAAATTCAAGTCTTTCACATGGAATAAAAATAGATTTAAAGCCATGACATCGAAGAACATGTTCATCTTTTTGAACAGAAAGGTCGGCAATTCTGGATAATGCTAGTCCACTAGATGATGCTTGGAGAGGTGCACAACCAATTATATTGGTAGATGTTGTATCATTTCCTTCTTCGTTCCGAATAGAAGTTGTGGCTTGATCCACTTGGTTTAATCCATTGTTGATTTGCTACAAAAATACAAATAATTAAATTAACAATTTCCTAAAAGCAAAATTTGGGAATAAAAAAATGAGAGGAAGAAAAGGCTCTAAAATTCCCCCACATTCCCATGATTTTACAAAATTTAAAAATAAACCGTATGTTCCTGTTCCAAATTCGAAATATCAATTTCCTCTGAAATAATGTTGTCTTGAGAGCTCTCATCCGCAATTACTAAAGAATTTTGTTGTTCTTGAAGATTTTTAATCTCAAACTCATCAGATAGAGTCTCTTCCTCTTCCATTATTTTGAAAAAACTAAAAGAAAATTTAATAGATTTATGTAACAAAAAAATAAATTCCATCATTCCCGAAACCATTTAACGGAAATTTTATTTTTCAACATTAGCTTAAAAAGGATCGAAAACAATATGTCAACTAAAGCATTCCTTCAAAAAATCTATAGAAAATTTTCTCACAACAACTTCTTTTCTCACAAAAAAAAGTTGGGCACACGAAAGAAAATGAAAAATAAGGAGAGTAAATAACATTCGACTTAAATTACATTTTTAGCAATAATGATGTGAATAAATAAAAGTCAAAGTTTATTCTACCATTTACATTCGGGTAGGGGACGTTTGAGAATAGCCGTTTGAGAATGGCCGTTTGGGTATGGCCGTTTGGGAATTGGCCGTTTGAGTATAGCTGTTTTTTGGCCATAACTTTTGTTGTAGCTGATCTTTCAGAAAAATTTGTACATGTTTCGATAGATCTCGAGGTGCTTCATCTTTTTAATAATTGAACTTATCTGATCTGATCACTCAACAAAAAGTTATCACTGATAAACGATGTCGCAAGCAGAAAAAAACGGTTTTTCGTCTGTAACTTTTTTTGTGATGATCAGATCAGATCGGTCCAATTATGAAAAAGATGCCGCATTACGAGACCTTTCGAATGATATGAGAATTATCAGAATCGGACACATATAAAGAGAGTTATGGCCATAGACCGAAACGGCCAATTCTCAAACGGCCATACCCAAACGGCTATTCTCAAACGGCTATACCCAAACGGGCTTTACCGTTTACATTCGGTAGGGGATCATTGAGTCCCGCCGTTTGAGTCCCCACCCAAAAGGGGACGTTTGAGTCCCCGCATTTCTTTTTAGGATTTGGATGGTTTAAAGGGATTTTGAAGGATTAAAGTGGGTATCAAGATATTTTGATGTGCTGTAGACGGATTAAGAGGATTACTCGAGACCTTTCATGGGTTTATTAGAAAATTTTAAAAAAGCATTGAAAAAATAAATTCAAAAAAATGATTTTATCACGTAAAAATTTTAAAAGACTAAAATGAAAATTTGTATCACTCATTATTACAAATAACAAAAGCTAATTTAAAAACGCTAATTTACGCTAATTTAAAAAATAAAATCAATAAAAATATTAAAAAATACTTGTGTTAAGCCTTCTTCCGCAAGCTTTTTCTTCAAATTATGAGTTAGATGGTACAGACATCCTCTAATCTCACACATGGGTTCCTCCTATTTTTTAAAATTAATTAAAAGAAATTAAAAGAGTAAACCTTGCTAAAATGGCATAAATTTGACTAAAGAGATTCGGCGCTATGGAAAAAGTGCCATCAACAAAAATCTCCTTCATTTCCCTTGACCATGCACTATAGCTCTCCCTACCAAATACCAAAATCCTAAATTAACGGACTTGTAATTTTCAAAAAATTCAAATAATTAAACCTATGTTGCCGACCACCCTCAATATAAATACCACTATCTGCTAGCAGAAATTGTTCTCCAACAGCCTCTGTTCTCATGTAGATTTGGTAATGTGGTGGAATTTGTAGATCTTCAAGATACAACGGAACAGCAAGTGGCGCCTGTACCTCTGTTCTAGCCCGTCCTAAAAAGAAATGCGGGGACTCAAACGTCCCCTTTTGGGTGGGGACTCAACCGGCGGGACTTAAACGGCCAGGGACTCAAACGGCGGGACTCAATGATCCTGTTCCGTTTACATTCTCTTTCCGTTAATCTTTAGATTTTTCTTCATTTTTCTCTTCTTTTATTTTTTTAAAGTTTTAGTTAATTATGTCCAGCTTCAAGAAATTAGCGATTGACCAAACAGCTATCGGAGGCAAACGTGTCTTAATGCGCGTAGATTTCAACGTTCCAATAAAGGATGGAAAGGTGGCCAACAATTTGCGTATTGTGTCAGCTTTGCCTACAATTCAGGTTGTTTGATTTAATTCTACGTTTGGAGTATTTTCTTTTTATTTAAGTATGCAATTAACAATGAGGCTAAATCAATTGTCCTGATGAGTCATTTGGGTCGACCAGATGGAATGCGTCAAGACAAGTATTCGTTAAAGCCAGTCCACACAGAAGTGGAGAAGTTGTTGGGCAGGTTTAAATATTTTGAGGATTAAATTTAATTAAATTTTTAGATCCGTTAAATTCCTCAATGACTGTGTTGGTGCCGAAGTTGAGGCTCAAACAGCAAATCCGGATACTGGAACGGTTATTCTTTTGGAGAATTTGCGTTTTCATGTCGAGGAAGAGGGAAAAGGAAAAAATGCAGCTGGAGAATCGGTTTTTTAAGGGGAAATATTTTTTCATTTTGAATTTATAGGTGAAGGCAACCAAAGAAGCAGTAGAGGCGTTTCGTGCATCACTCTCAAAGCATGGTGACATTTACGTGAATGATGCTTTTGGAACGGCACATAGGGCTCATAGGTAGTCCTTGATAGTTTTATTTAATCGTTTATTTTAGTTCAATGGTCGGCTGTTCGATCAGTCCTCGCGTTTCTGGCTTTCTGATGAAAAAAGAATTGGAATATTTTGCAAAAGCACTTGATCAACCACAGAAACCGTTCCTTGCTATCCTCGGTGGAGCCAAAGTCGCGGACAAAATTCAACTGATCAACAATCTGTTGGACAAAGTGCAGGAGATGTGTATTTGTGGAGGAATGGCCTTTACATTTTTGAAGGTGCTGAATGGGATGGAGATTGGTAAATCTTTGTTTGATGAGGAAGTGAGTTTAAATTTGGTTTGATGCTAGATTTTAAATTTAAAGTGTTTAGGGAGCTAAAATTGTGGGTGATCTAATGGCGAAGGCTAAGGAACGGAATGTGAACATGCATTTACCGGTTGATTTTGTTTTTGGCGATGAGTTTAAGGAAGACACTCCGCATGCAATTGTTGATGCTAAATCAGGAATTCCAGAAGGAAAAATGGTAAAATTGAAAATAGCCCACCTAAACTTTTAAAATTTTCTACTTAAAGGGACTCGACATTGGACCAGAGAGCACAAAGAAGTTCGCTCAAGTAATCACTTCTGCAAAAACTGTGCTTTGGAATGGGCCGGCCGGTGTTTTTGAGTGGTCGAATTTTGATCAGGGAACTAAAGGTCTTTTGGATGCAATTATTAAAGTAACGAAGGCTGGTGCAATTACAATTATTGGTTTGTGGCACATTCTTTGAAATAAATTCCAAATTTTAAGGTGGCGGTGATACCGCGACTGCATGCGAGAAGTGGAAAGCTGAGGATAAAGTTAGGTATGTCTGGTGAAAATTTGGATGTCTGATTAATTTGTAAAATTTAGCCATGTGAGCACTGGTGGAGGTGCGAGTTTGGAGTTGCTTGAAGGCAAAATTCTTCCTGGTGTCGAAGCATTAACTGATCTTTAGAGAACATAAATGCCAGGAAATCGTAAAAGTAGTCATATCATATGATTATTATTTTAGAAATTAAATATGTAGATGTTTATTTTTTTAGATAAATTTATTCTTTAACCCACGAGTAAATTTAAATAAAAATATATTCAATTTAGGTGAGAGAAATAAAATACTTGAGTGTTTAGAGAGGGTAAATTTCAAAATCAGATGAGCAGCTTCTATTAATTAAAATAAGAATAATTTTACAATAAAATCTGTCTAGTAGAATAGAAAACAACAAAAAGTTTTTGGTAAATTACTTTAAAAAATGTTTGAAAATAAAATTGTAGATATTTGTACCCTTTGAAGAAATTCTTTAAAAATTTTTTTGAATTAATGAGCGAACAGTTAATCAAACAAGATAGTATATCCTTAAATAAATAGCCAACGGGAAAATAAATAAAGTATATGTACAATTCACTGTCTAAAATAAATTAAATCGAATTGTAAGGACAAAAATCTGTCTTTTTGATTGTGATACATTTAAACTAGATAGTGAATTGTAGAATTAATTGCAGTTGAAATTGTGAACTTTAGGAGTTCATTTGATTTTTAATAATCTGAAAATATAAAATTTCGAAATATGATTAACAAATTTAATAAATAAATCTGTTAATTTTCATATTCCTTGAAATTTGCAAAAAAATTTAATTCAAGTACAATATAGATTTAGAAAGGCCATGAAAATGAGCATTTTAAATGAAGTAAAAATTTGAAATGATTGAAGTATCAAATTTTAATTTTAAATATTGAATTATAAAATTTTTCATGAAAAAAGATTTTTAAATTTGAGGTCAAATGAATGTATCATTTAAAAATAAAGCAATATACTGATTAAAAATTGAAGTAAAAAATTTCTCAAATTTTTTTACTAAACACAAATCAAGAATTTTTGAGGACTTTTGAATAGCCAAATAATTCCAGATTTTTATATTAAACCTAAATTTGGTAAATTCCATATATAATTAAAAACAAATATTTGCAATCTCTTCTAAAATATTTACGAAAACAAAAACAATGAGAGACAAATAAATTTGACATTTGATTACTCCAAAATTTTTAAAAATAAAATCTCGAGTAAAAATTAACAAAAAAAAGTTTGTTTTTCAATTTTCAAATGTCACACATATTAATCAATAACAACAAAATCCGGTAATAGTGAAGATCTGGGATACACTTCAAATTTTGCTTTTTTCTGAAAATCATTTTATACCATGCTGATCAATAAATCTTGTCAGGAAAATCATAGATAAAAAAAAGGTACGGCCGAAGTAGGCGCGCGGCTAAGTAAGGCGCAAAGCCATAACTAGCTGGAAAATTACTAAATTTGATGATTCGGAAATCTTGAAACAAGTTATGGCTGCTCCTACTTGGTCACGTGCCTACTTTTTTATTTGATTTTTCCTGGCAAAATCTGATATCAGATTAGTGATCAACACGGTCGATTTCCTATATAAAATGATTTTCGGAAAAACTAAGCAAATTTTAAATTGTATCCCAGCTTCTTCACTATTACCCAAAAAAACAATTAAAATAAATATATAATTAATTCATTGCCCGCCTACTATTATTAGTTGCCATTTGTTGTTTACGTTGCTGTTGTGTTTGACTTAAATGTCCATTATTAATTCCTTTTCCACCACCGCCAGAATCCCCTCCTCCTTTTTGTTTTGTTTTATTTTGATGAATAAATTTTTGTTGTTCAATAATTGTTTTCTCAAAAAATCGTTTTGGGGCTGGATTTTGATTCCAAATTTTAATTGCTTCTTCTTTGTCAATTGGTTGTTGTTGTTGTTGTTGATTATTGTTGTTACGATTGGTAAATGGACTAATAATTGTAATTGGATTTTTCCAACCAAGTGAAGTCAACAAATTTTTAGGTATTCGCTTCTAAAATAATTAGAATTTTTAATTAAAAATACCGAGAAATTGTTATGATATATATTAATACAAAGAGCGCATCCAGGGAGAGAGCCCCCCTTACCTCCGAAATGAGGCAAGGGGGAAAAATCAGAAGGATTTTCGCCTGCGGCGTTGAAAAACAAAATATAGATTACTTATTTTGTTTTTTATACATATAATTCAAAAAGATAACCTGGTTAGAAATAAAAAAATAAAATCTTACAATTAAAGGAGTCGTTTCAATTTTTTGTTTCCATAAACGCTTCTTCTCCTCTACTTTTGAAGAAGTCCATTTAGCCTTCATATTATCTTTTCCTTCTTTCTGTTTAATAACTTGCTTTTGTTGATTATTATTGTTAGTGTCCTTATTTTGTTGTTCTTCGATATTTTTATTTAAAGCTTCCTTTTCTTCTTTTAAATGTTCCTCTTTGATTTTTCCTTTATCAATATCTTTGTTTTCATTTTCTAGAATTTTAACTTCATTAATAGATTTATTGGTGTCTTCAATTATATCTTCTTTCTTTGGTTGATTTTGTTCCTAAAATGTTTATTATACGAGAATTTTTTTATTTATGTCCGTGTTATTTTTAGAAAATCATGAGGACTATTTCAGGAATTAATATAGTATTTCCCCAACTAAACATTTAGGGCTCTACATCATTTAAGATTTTTAAATTTAATTTAATCAAAACAAACATCAACAGTATCCAATACAATTTCAACATCCATTTCCTCCTCAACATCCATTCCAACAACATTCCCATCCAAACTATTACTCGTATTTGAAGCATGTTTATCAACATTAATTGGAGTATTTATTCCATTGTTTGCTTGTTTATTTTTGTTTTGTTGTTGACGAGGCTTTACAAAAAATATTTAAAAATATAAAAATTAAAAAAACCTTCTGTTTTTGTTTCTTCAATTGTTTTTTTGTTGAAGAATTGCCATTAATTGACGAATTATTAGAAGCAATAGAAGTCCCAATATTAACTCCATTTCCAGGACTTGTAGCCTTTTGTGAACGTTGTTGAGACTGTTGGGGCTCTTCAAAACCCATTGCCTTCATAATAACATCAACATCCTTATGCCCAACATAACCTTAAATTTGTTTAAATTTTTTTAAAATTATTTTTAAAAATTACCCGGTTCATCTTGCGGCTTAATAATTAAACTTTTATCCTTCGAATTTTGCTTTCGACGTTTTTTAAGAGTCCTTTCACGATCTATTTGATTTTGTCGATTTTGAGGAGATAAATTCTGTTGCGTTAAATACTGAAAAAGTTCAGGAAAAGGGAAAAGTTAAAATCGTAAAAACAAAAAAAAACAAACAAAATATTGTGGATCATTACGATCAAATCTATCAAATACTTGAACTCGATCATTTCCCAAAGTTGTAGATGTAGTCGTAGTTGTTGTATTTGAAGTAATTGATGGAGCTATTGTAGTAATTGTATTTATACCAATATTATTTATTAATTTTGAAGTTAAACTTTCTTTTTCAATATTTCTGTTATTTTGATTGCTTTGATATAAATTCCAATTATTGTTAGGCTGAAAAATATTTTTTTATTTAAGTCTTACGTAACTCTTATCAAAATATTGGGAATGTCGAAAAAAAAGTTTTGAAAATTAGAGAAAAATCAATATACTTTAAATAGGATATTTCAAAATCAACAAAAGATTGCCCACTTTAAATTACCTCAATCTTATTTAATCCTTTAGTTTCTAAAGCTCGTCCTTCTTCAACAAGATTCCAAGCATCATTATTAAAATTCTTAATTTCCGAGTCATTTCTAGCTCCATTACAATCCGCATAACCACAAATTTCAAGTTTTGGCAAGTCCAAATTTTCTTGGATTTTATCATTTAATAAAGGCAAACAATCTAAAAATTAAAGTCTTAAAAATAAATATAAAGAAAACAAAACCTCCAGATTGAAATTGGTCGGCTGATAAAAATCCATTTTGTCCATAATCGATGTCATGCTCCTAAAATTAAAAGAAATCAGCTAGAAAATAATCCAAATTTCTCAATTTTTGCCGACTTAATTTTGGAAAAGTTAAACATATTTTCAGGCTTTTAGCGCCCGCCACTTGGGAAATTTTTTTAAATTTAAACAAGTCAGGAATCCGTTTTATTCGAACAACAATTTTAGAATTAACCCCAAATAATTTAAAATTTTACATTGTCAACAGCAAAATAAATATTTCCAGTCAACTCCTTTATAGAATCTAAAGCTTTATTTTCTTCAGCAGTTTTTTGAATATTCTCCTGGAAATAATTTTTTGGAAAAGAATCTTAAAAATTAAAAAAACCTCTTCCTTTTCCGGGGTCAAACGAGTTACAGAATTTGCTGGCGGTCCTGCTTGCTGAATTAAACGCATATACAATATTTCCAATAAATATATAAAACAATTATTTATAAGAATATATAATCTGAAATAGGGAAAAAACTTAAAAATTTACTGGCAAAATATTTCCTTAAAAGTTTATTAAAGATCGCCAAACAACAAAATGCCAAAGAAAAAGAAACATTGGAGTAAACGACAAGATTTATCAAGCCCCTAAAATTTTATTTTCTTGTCTTCTGTTAAAATTTAAAAGACAAAAAACTACTTAAAATTTACTTAAAAATGAATTTTTATGAACTTTGTATTTTCGCGTAAATGATGAAAATTAGACCACATGGTTAGATATTTGTAATCATTTTAAATCAATTTGGACTATAAAAAATATATATTTTGTTTACTTATTGATAAAACAGAAAATTTGTTCTGTCAAAGAAATAAAATTATTTTACATAATATTGAATGTACATACAATCTTTCGATTAAACTTTAGCAAGAAAAAAAAAGAAAATTATTCCAAAATAAAAAACAAAAATATTTTTAGACAAGTTTATTTGACTAAAATTAACTTTTTAATCAAAATTTAGTTTATTAAAATTGAGAAATTTGATAAGGAATTTACATGAGGTGGTTGTTTAAAAAATCTAATAGTATATATTTACAGTAATTGTTTCATAAACAACTCTCCCTCAATTAATTAATGGTAATATTTAGTTTTATCTTTTACAAAGGTTAGGTGTTATTGTTAAAATTTTTGGTAATCTTCTAGTTTACTGGTCCCTACAAAAAATTAGCACAGAAAGTGTTATACATATTTTTGAATTTTGCCACTCGGTGATCAAGTGTGTTGACATCAGAGCTGTTTCGAAATTTCGATTTTCGACCGTCGATTTTCGATTTTCGAGGTTTATTTCCTTTCGATTTTCGATTTCCGATTTTCGAAATTTTGTGATATTTTCGATTTTCGATTTCCGAATTTTTGAAAAAATTTGAATTTTTGGCGCCAAAAGCGAAGAATCTGACCTATCGGCCATTATAAATTCAAAAAATTTTTAATTTGTAAAGATTTTTGCGTTAAGGATCCTCCAAAATTTTCGCCTGCGGCGCAGAAAAAGGAAGATTTTTGGCTTATGGATCCTCAAAAATTTTCAAAATTTTCGCCTGCGGCGCAGAAAAAGGAAGATTTTTGGCTTATGGATCCTCAAAAATTTTCAAAATTTTCGCCTGCGGCGCAAGGAATCCGTGATTTTACTTTTGTGTTTATATCAGGGGATTTACTTTGGGTTTGGATATTTGTGATCTCCCGGGATCTCTATTCTAGTCATTAGTTTTCCCCAATTCCTTAGAGTTCAATCAAATGCTCCAACTGAGTTTAAGCAAAAGTTCCAACATAACAAAAATTTATTTTCCAATTTATTTTATTAAAATTTTTTTTTCGATTTTCGTTTTTCGATTTTCGATTTTCGAGGTTATGTTTCTTTCGATTTTCGATTTCGAAGATTTTGAAAAATAGTTTCGATTTTCGATTTCGATATTTTTGGATTTCTTTCGATTTTCGATTTCCGATTTTCGAAGATTTTTTTTGTTTCGAAACACCTCTGGTTGACATGAGTCCGAATATTAGCATAGAATTTGTTCATTTCGAACCCCGGAATGAACTATAGAATTCTAAGCTAATTTTCTGAACTAATTTTCTTTCAGCACATTTAATTACCGGCAAACCAAAAATATTGAAAGAGGACTTTCTACTCACTTTTTCTAGGGACCACTAAACTAGAAGATCACCGAATTTTTTAATAAAATTTAAAAAAAATTCTAATAAATAAAATATCCCAGCTATTCCATAACACATTTTTAAATTAAAACACTACTAAAATTATTGAATAAAAAATAAAATAAAGAGAAAATATTTTCTAAATATGGGGAGGGGATCGATCTGCGCATCTTTCATTTAATCTTTTTAAAAATTAAACGTGCCTTTTTTCAAGCAACAGCCCTTAAAGTAAAATTGGGTCATTAGAGTCTCAAATTTAAACAAAAACTTTAAGATGAAGTTTTCGTATAAAAAACAAATTTTGTTTAAATAACAACAGACCTAAATTATTAAATAAACGACCAAAACAATGTGACATTTAATTAACTTTTTTAAAAACTAAACAGGGATTTTAATTAAATAAAAATTATTTAACTTTTTAAATGTCAGTAAACAACAACAAAAAAACAATTAAAATAAATATATAATTAATTCATTGCCCGCCTACTATTATTAGTTGCCATTTGTTGTTTACGTTGCTGTTGTGTTTGACTTAAATGTCCATTATTAATTCCTTTTCCACCACCGCCAGAATCCCCTCCTCCTTTTTGTTTTGTTTTATTTTGATGAATAAATTTTTGTTGTTCAATAATTGTTTTCTCAAAAAATCGTTTTGGGGCTGGATTTTGATTCCAAATTTTAATTGCTTCTTCTTTGTCAATTGGTTGTTGTTGTTGTTGTTGATTATTGTTGTTACGATTGGTAAATGGACTAATAATTGTAATTGGATTTTTCCAACCAAGTGAAGTCAACAAATTTTTAGGTATTCGCTTCTAAAATTATTAATTAATGATTTTTAAAGAATCAAATAAATTTAAAATTCAAAATAAAATTTCTCTCTCTCTCCCCCTCTCTCTCTTTCCTTTACAAAATATAAAATACCTACAAGTAACGGTTCTTCGAGTTCTTTTTTCCATAAACGTTTTTTCTCTTCCAATTTTGAAGATATCCATTTAGGCTTATTATTATTAGTTTCTTTTTCCTTCTTTAATTGCTTTTTTGTTGAAGAATTGCCATTAATTGATGAATTATTAGAAGTAATAGAAACTCCAATTTCAGGATTTATATTCTTTTGTGAATGTTGTTGAGACTGTTGGGGCTGTTTAAAACCCATTGCCTTCATAATTTTCACTAAAAATTTTTAGAAGATTTATTTTTTAAATATTAAAAATTACTTTTTTTAATTTGATTTAATTAACACAATGCCAATAAAATAAATAAATGTTTGAAAAATACCGTATTTTGTCCATCAGAAACCTCCGAATTAGCAAAGAGTTGAAAGCATATATCAAGTGTTAGATTCTACAAGGAATTGCTGGAAATCCATTTTTGACTTCTCAAAGAAAAATGTCAAAAATATCCTTTAGGTTTGTCAATTGTTATTGTTGATGTTATTGTGAACAAAATTGTGAACATTATTGTGAATTAATTGTGAACAAAAGACTGCTTTAGGCGCCGTGAAAGTATAATTTTTGAAAAATTTGTATTGGTCATTTAAAAATAGAATTTGAATTTTACTGAAGAATTTAGTAAATCCATTTAGTATTTTCTTTAATAATATTGGTAACTTTTGTGAAAATTTGTTGAAAATATATTTCTTTAAATTTTCATTAACTTATTTACAAAAATTTTAATAATAAAATCCTAAATACTTTTAACAAGAAAACAAAAATAATTCAACAAAATAAAATCCTCTTTTAAATATAGAAAAATCGATTCGCGCATCTTCCCTATAAAATATATCCATTTTTACAAAAATTCTCTCTGTTATTTTCCAAAAGCGGCCTTCAATAATTATTAAACAATCTTTTAATTTTAAAATAATTATTTAAATAAATTAAAAATATCTAAAAATGTTTAAATTATTTAATTTTTTAACTTCTTTTAATTTATTTCTTCTAATTTATTTTTATTTAATTCTTAAAATTTCTGAAGGTGTTTTAATAAATAATAGAAATTTTGGGTTAAGACAAAGAAGACAAAATGGTAGAAATTAAATAAATATAAATATTTAATTTTTGTAACAAAAATTAAAGATTTTCTTTATTTTCTAGAGTTGGGCGGTATCGGGATTTCGACAAAAAATCGGGATCAAGATTTTGGTTCCGATACCGGTCCCGACTGCGGGATCGGGATTGGCCGAAACCGGGATCGGGATTTACCTTTCGGTCTCTGGATCAGAAAAATCGGGATCGTTATTCAAAAAAAAAAACCGGGATCTCGTCCGATCGGGATCCCGATCCTGCCCAACCCTAGTATTTTTAAAAATATAAATATTTTCTTTTTGAAAATTAAAAATATTAACTTTAATAGCCCCATTTGATGAATTAATTTATGGAGCTCTTCGACTTGTCCGTCCACTCGTTGGAAGTGCAAAATCTCTAGCTAATGATGTAATTGTTGGCCAAAATAATTTAAATTTACCTTCAAAAAATGTTTTTTTTATTTAAAAAATATTTTTTAAATTTATTTTTTTAAAGTCAAAAGAAATTCAAAGATTATCGTCTTCTCGTTTACGTGAAATTGAAATTCTTGGGACAGGACAAGAAATTAATGAGGAAATTTTAAGAGTAGAAAATAATAATAATGGAAATTCTGGTATTGGTAATATACCACAAATATGTCAGGTAAATTGGGAAAGTCTTTAAGAACCTTGCCGTTATTATTCCCCTAAATTTAAAAAAATATATTTAAGGGAAATTCCCGTATTTGTAAATTTGTTGCTTGTGCAGCACACAATTTTAAACATGACAGTAATTTTGCTAATATTCAATTAGCTGCTCAACTTCTTTCTGATAAAAAAATGAGAAGAACAATTGGATCGTAAATAAATTTTTATTTTTAAAAATTCCCCCTTTACAAAAATAATTTTTATTAAAAAAAAGAAATCCGAGTGCCATAAAAGATGCATGTAAAGAGCATGGGTTAAATAATGGACAATGCGGATTTATTGCTAAAGCTTTTCAATTAATTGATAAATTTATGAGTACAATAGAAGATAATCAAGAAAATCAAAAACAAATAAATAAAATGAGTGATTCTGTTTTGGTTGATGAAAATAATGGACAGGAATTAATTAAAAGGTTAGAAGAAGAGAATATTTTTGAATTTAGGGAGAATTATTTAATTTTTGGAAATTAAATACTGTATTTCATCAAATACAGCCCCATGGGGCTGTATTTTTCAACTATCCTCCAAGGCGGGGCTGTAATAGTGGGTGGGGCTCTATTTGAAGAAATACGTTATTCTATTTTTAATGGAAAATATTTAAATTTAAAGAAACAAATAAATCTTTAACATTTTTTATAATAAATAATACATATATTTTTTCTAATTTTTTAACAGACAACAAATGTTATATTTAAATACAACAACAACAACAAAAAATACTTTTAAATTAAAAGAAGAAGCGGAACAACAAAAACAATTAAATAATAATTTAATTTCAAAAACATTAAAAGGATCTAGAACTTGGTCTATAGATAAAACAACAAATAATAAACAACCTCCAATAATTACAAATTTATTAAATATTTTAAATAATAAAATAAATGAAAAAGAACTATTAAATGATTCTGGTTTGTTTTTTGAAAATTAATTAAAATAATTTTTTTGCGAGAATTTTATTTATATTTTAAAGAGAAAATTTTTAATACATATTAAATTAAAAATAAATACTAATAAATTCCTTAAAATATCTAATTATTGTAAATAGTACTCTCTGATAGAACTCTTGTACTTTTTTGTTACATTTTCTACGAAAATTTTTTCATGAAATAATTGTGACGACGTTCACTAATTTATTTTGAAATAACAATTTATTAACATCTTCAATTGTTTCCTAATGTGTTTTTAAAATTATCTTTTTAAATTAACTCGAACCATCGTCCGTGTGTCAAGGCATTATTTTGCCTTCGCTCGGGACTACGTTTTTATTAAAGAGTTCTATTAAACATTTATTGCCATATTTTCTCTTTAAATTAACTAAAAATAAATTTTTAATTAGAACCAACATTAGCAACAATAACAACAACAAAACTTCAGTCAAATATTAATTCACCAATTATTGCAAATATTCCAGAGGCTGAGGTAAAAACTTTACTTTTTTTGATAATAATTCCTTTGGGGAAGGGTATTGAAGGAAGGGTATATCCCATTCTTTCTGGAATTATTTCAACCATTAAATAAATAAATTGTTAATTAATAGTAAAACCAATTTTTTTTTTAAATAAAAATAGGAATTTGCTGATGAAGACAAGGAAAAGGAAGAAAAATTAGAAATAAATAATAATAAATATATTCCTGAAGAATATTTAGAACAAAATGAATTAGAAAATTGGTTAAATAAAAGGTTTCCTTTTTTTAAATTTAAATATAAATTAATTTTTTTTAAAGGCTTAAAGATAAAAATATATTTTCTTCTAACGATTATTATGATGAAATTAAAAATGAGGAAAATAAAGAAAAATCAGAAGAAAATTTTGAAAATTTAAATGACGATGAAAATGAGGAAAAACAGAAAATATTAACAAAAGAAAAAAGGAAAAAAGAATTTAATTTTCCCTTAAATCCTTCAATAGATAATTGTATGGAATATTTAATAAATAATAGATAGATAATTGTTTTTTTTGATTATTATTACGTCAAGAATACATATATCTAACAATTAATTTTTTAAAATATAGAGCAGGGAAAGTGTTGAAATAAAAATTATTCTCAACCGTCGGTAATCTGGACGGCACGTTCTCTAAGCTCAATCTTAATAAGTTTCTTGAACACAAAATACCCAACTTTATATAAAAAGAATTTTTTAAAAATAAAAAATTGTGAGAGAAATGGTAGACAAATAAATTAAATTTTGAAAATTTATTTACATCTTTATTTAAAATTTACACATAATAAATACAATATTACATATAGTAAACAACAATATCCAAATAAATACACAATTTATCTATACAATAACAAAATATCCTTTTTATATATCATCCCTACAAATATATATTTTATTTCTCCTATTAACTGCCATTAGCATATTATATTCATCCATTTTTAGCCTCTCACAATATTGAAGAGCCTACAAAGAAATAATTATTTTTTTCAAAAATATTTAAATTTACTGTGTAGGAGGACAAGTATTATTTCCCTCTCCAAGTTCCTTAACAAATAATTCAACCAATACATGACTTGACTGTGGATACTCTTGACATAAAATCCAAGCATTTCCATCTTCAAATTCGGTGTCAGTAAACAATCTTTCAAGCATTCTAACTTTTTTGGATTCTTTATTTGGCTGAGGAATTTTTTGTTTTCTAACAAATCTTTTGAATTTTTGAATAAATTGATCAGGAAGAAAATAATCTCCATGTTGAATATTTTTTGCAATACTTCCAAAACGATTGTGGAAATAAAGAGAACGAAGATTCTTTAAAAGAAAATTTTATCATTTTTTAACTTTAAAAAAGAAAAATAAACTTACAGGGCAAGATTTGAATACATCAATTGCAATATCCGCCGAAAGAGGAAAATTTAATTGAAGATGCTGAAAAAAGAGGAAAAGTTTTTATTTAAATCAGACAATGTTCTTCACCTCCAACTTTTTTTGCTCAAACAATTTGCGGACAAAAGCCATATATTCAGCATGGAAGATTAGAGGATAAGTATCTGGACATCTTTGGAGTTGTTCTATTTCAAAAGTTTTTGCCGATTGATAAATACCCAAACAAAATGAACGCAAAGAAGGAAATGGAAGAATTTGGTTAAAATGTTTGTGAAGTTGTGTATTTGGATCTTCAATACAAGAAAAGCTTAAATGTTCCAAACAAGGAAACATTTCGGGAAGAAAACGCATAATGATGAACTGAAAAAGTGAACATATAATTTGAAAAAAACTAATTAAAGAAGAAAACTCACAATTTGATTAACCAATCCCAAGTCAAGTGCCGTTAACTGATTCAAATAATTGAGTGGAAACATATCAGCTGGAACAACGTCTTCTGGAGAAACATGAGAAAAAGGAATAGAAAGAACAGTTAAATGTTCATATGCAAGTGCTTGATTGACAACATCCCTCCCTGTACTTTCTACAGAAAGAACAGTCTGAAAATTAAAACAAATATATACGTATGTAATTGACAAAAAAAACTAACAAGTCCTGGTGCTCGTTGACGAACATTTCGCATAAGTCTAAAAATTATTTGAAATTCTTTTGATTCAAAAATTTAAAAACTCACGCTCCGACGTGCTCATTCACTTGGAAATCACGCAAGCAAAAAATTTTAAGACTCCGAGGCACTTGTTCGAGCTCGCATCCTGAAAATTAATTTATTTTTGTAGTTTTAATATTTGAAAACTAACTAAAGTTGATATTGTCAGCAATTGCAAGTACTTTAAGTTGTGAAAGTTGTTCCAACATTTCATTGAAGTGACGAACAAGACTGAAGTGCTAAAAATGAAAATATTTGCAGTGAAATATTTCTTCAAAAAATAAACTCACAATTCGGCAGTTTCTGATAATTAACGTTTTGAGTGAAGGCAAACGATCCCCAATTTCCATAATTTCAGAGCCACACAATGGATTTAGAGAATCAATGCAAAGATTCACGACTCTGTAGGAAAGATTTAGGAGGCGAAACACTCGATCATTCGATGCCATAGCATGAATAGTTAACTCCAAAGTATAACGAGCACATCGTTTCATCAGAAGACGGAAAAGCTGACGACCCTAGAAAATTAATTTATTTTTTAGTCAAACAAAAATTAATTTTTACAACTAACATCTATAGGATAACTGCCTTCCTTCACAACAGCCTCTGGCACAACCACAACATGACTTTGCGGAACCCAACTCTTTTTGGATGCTGAACGGAATAGACGAGAGACATGTTCCATATTGAATCTGTCATTTATGGACATACATTGGAAGCAGCAAGCCTTAAAAACAAAAAAAAACATTTTTTGTTTAAAAAATATTTTCTCTTACCAAAATATTTTCACCCAACTCAGAAAGTTGAGTTTTCTGCGGATCTAGCATTTCCATATTCAGCGTTCCTCCCCCCTCTTGACTTGTAGATTGTTGCTGCTGACTTTGTGTTGCTACTCGACGGGTATATGGGCGTCTATACCAGGTGTAGTAAATCCCATCCTCGCCGATTGCTTGCAGCATCTGACCACGGCGGGACATAATTGTTGTTTTTGACACGAATTGAAGAATGGAAATTTGACGTTAGAATAATGGAGGGTTATCTAATTGTTTTTGTTAGAATGGTATAGTTAATCATAATTATAGCCTTTTTATAGTAGGGCTTTTTTAAATTAATATTTAAAATTCTTTCATTTAAATTCCATCTTCTCTTTACATTTTTCGACTTTTTTTATTTAAAATTAACAAAAAAATTTTTTTTATTTTCAAGATGTCCATAAATATTTTTACATAAAAAATAATTTGCATTTTTCAATCAAATTTAATAATACTCAACAAGTTTTAACCCAAATTTTGAGAGAAAACTTATTTTCTCGGCACAAAATTGACAAAGAAAAAACTATTGGTTAAAAGAGAGGAAAAAGTAATTTAGAGAGTTGGGGTAGATGGTGGAGGATGTTTTTTTTTATTTTTTTACTACAAAATTTTTCCATTTACGTCTTTAAAGGACATTAAAAGCATTTAATTTTCCAATTTTATTTAAATGTTTTTTTGGTATTTTATTAATTTATTTTTTAAATTTATAATTTTTGAGAGAATATTATATAATAATTTAGTTTATTACTGTTGAGAAAAATTGAATTTTATTTTATAAATTAATTTAGAAAATATGATTTTGAGTTTTAAACTTTGCTGGAATTTTATTTTATTTTTTACTTGTATTTCTGGATATCCTTCTAGAATTCCAATACGTAAATAAAATATTTAAATAAAATAAATTAAATAAATAGAGTCATTCTCAACTGCTGGCGATTTAGCTGTTCTAGCAACTGTATGCTACCTATATTTTAAAAGAATTTACCTAAATAAATTTTTAGTTAAATTTTACTGTTAATCGTCTAAATTCTGGAACACCAAGCACATTCTTGCTTGCACATAAAAACAGACAACTTCGAATGGCTGTAGATGATAGCTGGGGAATGATTTCAAAAAGTGTTTATTTTAATATTAATTATTAAGAGAGGGGCTGTTCGAGAATTCTTTCGAGTTTTCATAAGATAAATCAGTCCTCTTGGATATTTAAGAAAAGGGTAATTATTAGAGGGAGAGAGTAAATCATTAAATTAATTAAATCAGCCTTATATTCTCATTTAAAGTCTGTACTGAACTTCAATCAGGATTTATGTTAATGCTTATGGGAGAGAGTAATCAAAGAAGTCATGAGGTTTGAAGTAATAAAAAATTATCTCACAGATTTGTTCAGATATTTTAAGAGGAAAAGATATAATTTAAAATCCCTCATTTAAATCCTTTAAGGCTTATATGTCTGTTGTTAATGCCTTAGAAATTCCATTAATTAATTGGGAATTATCCCCTCATGCATTTTTGCCAAACACGCCAAACAATTTTGAGGCAAGTATAAAACCTCCAAATGCCCAATTATTAGCTGATTTATTGTTAATGAAAGGATGGAATAATTTCGTTTATTTTCATGATTCTGATATTTCCAATAGAGGTTGTTAAAAGGAAGAAAAAGAAGAATATTTTTTTAAATTTTCTTTAGCAGCACAAAATCTTCGAATGATTTATTTACATTTAAATGGAAGAACAAATAATTCTATTAGTTCAGAAATGTTACAATTACCAAAAGATGTTGAACAATTTGGGGAATTTTTACGTCAATTTAATTTAAAACGTTTTAAATTAAATTTAACAGAAAATATTATTTTGGATACTAAAAATAATTATAGGTAATTAAATAAAAATATTTATGAAAAATAATTTAAAATTTAAAAGACAACAACAATTATTACAAGCAATACGTTCAGCACAATTTAATCAACAAAAATATAATTATGTCGTAGCTAATTATGATTTTTTGGTTTTTAATTTAAATTTAAAAATATAAAAATTATTTTACTTATTTCTTAGCCATATGATGTTGAAATGTTTCAACAAGTAAATTAAAAGAATATTTAATTTCTCTAATTATAACTCTCACTTAAGGAAACTGGCTGACTTAGTAGAAAAAATGAGTGATCTAGTACATATATGTATTTGTCGGTATAGTGGATCTGGATACCCGGGGATTTCCCTAGCTAAGTCAACACTTTTTCTGAGTATAACTGAAATTTGTCTTGAATAAATTATTTCTTTATTGTGAGGGTTATAATTAAAGAGAGAGAGTTTTCTTTTAAAATAATCTTTTTAAAAAAAGGGTAATATAAACATTACTGGCTTTCAAATAATTGAAAGAGAAAATCGAGAATTTGCTTTACTTAAAAGACAAATTGAATTGGCAATAAAAGAATTAAATGAAAAGCCTGATTTGGATTTGGAAGTTTTTTATTTAAATAATTATTTCTTATATTCATTATATTTTATAAAGACAAGACTAGCATTTGTGCATGATGCTGTTCTTGTAGCGAAAGCAGCATTAGAGGCAACTTTACGTAAAAACGATTCTCTTTTTAGAAAAAATTTTCGTCATGGAGAGCTTTACAATAAAGTTTTTAATTTTTGATTTTAAATTCTAAATATTTTTTAAAAGAATTTTCCTGGAATTTATTGTTATCCAAGTATGGATAAACAAAATTCAAATAGACCATTTTTGACATTTGAACATGGACGTTTAATTTCTAAAGCAATTACGAGTGTTTGTTTAATTAAAATTATTTAAATGTTTTTTTTATTTTTGAAGTTAAAATTGAGTGGATCTACTTCGGGTACTTTAAGTGGACAAGTTGAATTTGATCGGGATGGGGTACGCAAAAATTTTTTGGTTACAGTAATTGATTTGACATCAGATACAAAATCTGCATTCAACAAAAAAGAAGTTGAAAAAATAATTATTTTGTTTGATTAAATATTTCTTAAGCTTCTTATTTGGAGGCATTCAACAGGATTTTTAAAAGACCGAACAGAGGCACATTGGTTTTCTAAAAATAATATTTTAAATAAATTTTCTGTTTCTCCTTAAGGCGACAACAAACACAGAATTCTCGTTCTGGTCAATCTGAGGGGGGACCTAAAAAGATTGTTAGAGTTGTTACTGTAAGAGAGGGAGAGAAAAAAAAAATTAAATTTAAATTTTAAGGTAAGAAGTGATCCTTTTGTTATGTTAAAAAGAGAATGTGATCCGGCAAAAGGTGGAAATCAGGTGTGGAAATTAATTTTTGAATAGAAAAAATTAATTAATTAATTAATTAATTAATTAATTAGAATGTGAGTGAATGTAAAGGAAATAATAAATTTGAAGGATATTGTATTGACTTGTTAAATGTTTGGATTTAATTTAAAAAATAAATAAAAGAAAATATTTTTAATTAATTAGCTTTTACATGAACGTAATGAAGAATTTAATTTTGAAATATTTATATCAAGAAATAACCAATATGGGGCTAGACAGCCTGATGGAAGTAGTTTAATATTTTTAATTAATTAAATTATTTTTATTTTTTCAGGTTGGGATGGAATTAGTAAATTAATTTGATTTTTTTAAATTTAATATTTAAATAGTTGGACACCTCCTTAGGGGAGAAGCCGATGTTTCTGTTGCTTCTTTAACAATTAATCAGGTACTGAATTATTTAATTTTGGAAGTTATTTTATTTTTTAGGACAGGGAAAGAGTTGTTGATTTTTCTAAACCTTTCTTAACTACTGGGATTAGGTAGAGTATATAGTATTTTTGGAGTAAATTCTTTTTCTCTTTTTTAAGTATAATGATTAAAAAGCCTGACAAACAAGGTTAATTTTCTTTAAAAATTTTTACATATCTCTTTTAAAGAATTTTCTGTTTTTTCCTTCATGGCACCTTTAAGTAGCGAAATTTGGATGTAAATAAATAGGAATTATTTTAATATAAATAATTTAAAGGTATATAATATTTGCTTATGTTGGGGTTTCTGTTGTTATTTTTTTGGTTTCTCGTTTTTCTCCATATGAATGGAGAGTAGAGGAAATGGCTAATGGAGGATTTACAATATCCAATGATTTTTCTGTTTATAATTGTATGTGGTTTACTTTGGCTGCTTTTATGCAACAAGGGACTGATATATTACCTAGGTAGGAGTTATGGTTTTTACATTAGTTTAGAAATAAGGGAGTAATAGTATAACAGTTTTGAATTTATATTCAATGAAATTTTAAGGGGGAATTTATTAACATAATTTGTGTTACTTTATACTTGATCATTACTTGTAAACATTTTAATAAAATATACAATTCATTTTTAGATCTATTAGTGGGCGTATTGCTTCAAGCGCTTGGTGGTATGTTGTTAAAAGATTTTTAATAAATAAATTTACTTTTATTTTTTAGGTTCTTCACAATGATTATAGGTATTTAATTGAATAAAACTTTTATTAAAAATTTTTTTTCTAATTTTTCGTTTCTTCTTATACTGCAAATTTGGCTGCCTTTTTAACATTAGAAAAAATGCAGGCGCCAATTGAGAGTGTTGAAGATTTAGCCAAACAAACAAAAATAAAATACGGAATACAAGCAGGTGGATCAACTGCACAATTTTTTAAGGTTCTCAAAAAAAGAAAGGAGTTTATTTGAGGGGAAATATCTTACCTAATTGGAGTACCTCTTGATTAGCACGTCAAGCATACATACCCTCTATTAGACACATGCCCTCAAACTGCCTGAATGTTTTTATTATGTAGATAAATAATAATTTAATTTTCAAAGTATTCCTCTGTTCAAATTTATCAAAGAATGTGGCGTTTTATGGAATCACAAGTATAAAGATTTTTATTTTTTTTATAAAAATTTATGTAGGTTCCCTCAGTCTTTGTTAATTCTTATGCTGAAGGGATTGAACGTGTTCGTACACACAAAGGGCGTTATGCTTTTCTTTTAGAGGTAAAAAGGAGAAATTAAAATTTAGAAATTACATTTTTAAAGGCAACTGCAAATGAATATGCAAATACAAGAAAACCTTGTGATACAATGAAAGTTGGGGCTAATTTAAATAGTGTTGGGTATGGGGTTGCTACTCCCTTTGGAAGTGAATGGAAGTTGGGGGGAAAAAGAAAATTTATTTTTAAAAAATAAATATTTAGGGATGTAATTAATTTAGCAATTTTGGCCCTACAAGAATTGGGAGAACTTAAAAAACTTGAAAATAAATGGTGGTATGATAGAGGGCAGTGTGATCAAGGAATTACAGTTATTTTTAATTAAAGGGGAATTAAATTAATAAAATAATTTTTAAAAAAGGATGGATCTTCTGCAAGTTTAAATTTAAGTAAAGTAGCTGGAATATTTTATATTTTAATGGCTGGAATGGTTTGTAAAATTTAAAATTTTCTTGAAAAAAATAATATTCTTTAGATAGCCTCAATGATAGCCGCTTTAGGGGAATTTCTTTATCGTTCAAGAATTGAAGCAAGGAAAGGGCAAATTACTTCTATGGTTAATTAAATATTAAATTTAAATAAAAAACAAAACACTTTTCTGTAGCAAAATCTTCGTGATTCTCTCTGTGATCAGCTTAAACTTTCTTTACAGGGAAATGCTTTAATTAAAGATGGCTCCGCCCACGAAATGTTAAAAAAACAAAAAGTTCCGATCTCTAAAATTAAATTTTTATTTAATTTTCTTTTCAAGATCTCCTCATTACTTCCCGCAAATTATTCAGATCCAGGTCTACAGCCATTTACTGGAGCTGGATTAACCCCAATAAATCCTCGTCAAGTACCCCCACCATATTCAAATAAAAATTCGGATGTTGATCAAAGAAAAAATAATTCGGGACACCGACAGAAAATTCAAAGACCTTACAACACGGCTGTTTGATTAATTGAATAAAATAAATAATATTTTGATCTCGATTCCACATTTTGTTTTCTTTTTTAGATTTTTGAAAAATTTTTAATTTTATAAATATGTATAATGAGAAAAATATGTTTATTATTTTTTAATTAAAGTATACACTATGACTCATTTGTTGATAAAAAACAATTACAAAACTTCTACCTTAATTAATTATAAAAATATTAACTTAATAGAAAACAGGTATTAAATAATATTTTTTATTTTTTCTAATTTTCTCTAAAAATTTTTTCTAAAAAAAGATATTTTTCTTCTCCATATGTATATCCTCCTTTTTGTCCTTCAAAACTGATGTCCGTTTGAGTAAAAATATTTTTGGATAAAAAAAAATGCGATGAAGGCCGTCGATCACCTCTATGTATTACCAACCTTACAAATATTTAAAGCTGGATGGCCAGTAGTTAGTTATGTAGATATGCTTCTCTCTAAAAATATAACCGATCGCGCATGGGAAGGAGATTCTTTTCGTTAAAAAATCTTTTATCCTCATTCCTCTGCCTGCTTCTCAATATATATTATTTCTGTTCAATCCTGAGGGATTTCTAAAGATGAAATAGACAAAAAGTTTTAATATGAAAAGCATTTTTATTGATCTAATTTATTTAAATTCTCCTAAATATTTAAAATTAAAAACAATTATTTATTTACTTAATTTTATTTTTTAAAATATTCAAGGACATTTATTTTTAATTATTTTTTAAAAAAATATTTATTTATTTTTACCATTAAAATCCAAAAATAGTCAGCGACAAAAAACAGGAAATCCTCAAAAAGAGGTCAAGGCCCAAAAACAAGTCAAGTGCGCAACTAAAAAGAAGAAAAACGATTAAAATATATTTTAGTTGACGTAAAGGGGGGAATTTTTAGTGGACATTATTTATAAAAATAATTTTTAGAATTTAAATTGCAAGAAGATTTGTTTTTTAAATCAAGAAAAATTTATTTTAATATTAAAAATATAATTATTGTCTAACTTAAACTTGCCAGTAATTTTCTATAATTTATTTTTAAAAATTAATTTTCAAACAAAAAAATGAGAAAAAAGAATTTATTATTTAAAAATAATTTAATTAAAATAATATTTATTCAATTATTTTCTTTTATTTTAATATTCCCAATTTTTGTTTTATTTAATTCTTCTGTAATTGCTATTCCAATGATAAGAGAAAATAATTTAATTAATAAAAAAGAATTAGAGGAATTTAAAAATTTAAATATTTTTGAAAGGAAAGATGTTGAAGGTTTGGAATTAAAAATTTTTATAACATTTTTGTTTGTTGGATTTTGTGGGAAGTTTTTTAATAAAAATTTTGGTTGAAAAATTATCAAGGAAATATATAACGGTTACCGGGTATTGTTCGCACTTATTTTGGAAGTATTGTACTACTTACAAATGTTAAAAATTAAAAAAAATATTTATAAGCGTACTTTTGAAAATTTTCTCCCTGTATTTCCAAATTATTCAATTTTCCGCTGGAGGGTTAATTAATAGAGCATATACGATAAATTAAATATATAATTTAATAAAAAATTATTTTTTTAATTAAAAAATCTCAGAAGTAAAACCACCAAAAACTTCAACAAATTCTGGAGGAAATATTAATTTATTTAGTGAATTAATTGAAAATTTAAATAAATCAGATTTTGTACAAATATTTATTAAAATGTTGAAACAAATAGAAGAAGCATTAAAACAAACTGGAAATTCAAGTTTTTAAAAAATTTAAAATTAAAAAAATAATTTTTTTTAGAAAATCAAAAAATTGAAAGAAATGTTGAAAGGAGAAGTACACAAAATAATGAGAAAGGAATTCTTCAACAAAATGTTTCTTAAATTAAAATATTTTTTAAATTAATTTTAAAGGCAATTTCTTCCAATTTTTCCCGACAACTTTTCCCTCCCTTTTCTCCTCCAATTCCTCGAAGTCCAACAATAAATAAAAAATCTTTAAAAGAAGAAAAAATAACTATTAATTTTTCTGAAGAAATTAGTGAAAGTATTGATGCTAAGCCGTTGATAATTAAAAGTTTAGTTTATTTTATTTTATTTTTTTTAAATTATAATTTATTGAAAAGTTAAGAGGAACTAAATAAATCCTCGGTTTCATTAAATAATCTTCATCCTTCTCCTCCTTCTCCACTTTCTTCTCCTTCTTCTTCTATTCATCAAATAAACGGAATGGCAACAATACTAAAAGAAGCATTTAGTAATTTTTAAAAATTAAAATTTAAAATAAAAAACACTTAAAAGATAACAAAGAATGGAAGAATTCTTTATTTGGCAAAAGTGGATTGCTTACAGAAATTTTTAATTTTGTTAATGATAAAAGGAAGGAAGAAATTGCAAAACAAACAAAATTAAATTCTTCACCTATTTTAATTTGTAAATAATTAATTTGTTTTTAAATTTTATTTAAATTTAAATAGCTAATAACAACAATAATAACAACGATTTTACAAAAATTTTGGATGTTTTACTTAGCAGTCCACAACAAAATGGAAAATTTGAAGAACCCCAATTACCAGAAATTCCATTTTTGGGTATTTGTAACAGAATTAGTTGTGCTGATATTTATAAAGCTTTGGATGAATTTAAAAGAAGTGAATTCTTTTCTAATTTTCAAGTAAATTTTCGTGGATTAAACTTGAAAATATTCAACTAAAAATTAATTTAAATAGACAGCAATATCTTTATTAAATGACCCAAAAGGATTTGATATGATTGGTGAATTATTAGCAAATCCAGATCTTTTGGAGACTTTTACAGGACCAGAAAGTATTTCACAATTATTTGGAAGAGGAAATAATAATAACAAAAAAGAATTTATTAAAGGAGAAGAAAAATTAATTGAAATTGCTGAAAATAAAGTAAAAAATACTATATTTATTCAAATAATTACCCTTTTACCCAATCCTCTTACCCAAAATACCTTTTACCCAAAATAATTATAATTAGTCCTTCTAAAATAACCTCAAATAATTACCCCCCCCCCCCCCCCCACCCTCCCCATTGATAACTCTCTCCAGCGAATAATTGAAGCAATATGTAGTTCCTAGGGTAATCAATTGAGTAAATATGTAGATAAATATATTTATTTTTAAATTAAAAATTTAAAAAAGGATGATGAAAATATTGGAATAGATTTTTCTTCAATAAACGAAGAAACAAATAAACCAAAAATATTATTTTCAATTGATGGAAAAAATAAAAAATCAGAAGATTATTATTCTAATTTAGAAGAGGAAAGGAATGAAGGAAAAGAAAAAAATAATTTAAAAATTCCAAAAATAATAAAAGAAGAAAATATAAAAAATGAAGAGAAAAATAAGGAAGAAAAAGAAAAAAATATTGAATTGCCAGAAATTGCCGAATCTATTGATGCAAAGCCGATATCTTTGGATGAAGGTAAAAAATAAGGGGGAGAAATAAACATTTTAGTTTCTAGTAGAGTAGCTCGAGATCGAGCTTCGGTCATTTTCCAATCTAGATATCTGATCGACCAGCCTTGATCTCGGTCATGGCCAAGAGCCTCGCCGACTGATGCTCGCGCTACCTTAGTTTTTAGTAGAAAAATTATTTTTTTCAATGTTGAAATAACATGAGGAACAAGTAACCGAACAAGAAAATAATAAAATTTTTACGGTAGCCCCACAATCTCATAGTTAAAAAATTAATTAATTTTCAGAAGATGAATTTCCTGAAGGACAAATTATTTTAGAAAAGAGTGAAATAATTCCTTTAAAAGCTACTAACAACAACAAAACAAAAGAACAACAAATAATTATTTTTTCTAAAAAAGAAAAAGAATTAAATAAAAAAAGAAATGAAGAAGCAGAAATAATAAAAACAACAACAAGAATATTTTTAAATCAAACAAATGAAAATAAACAAAAATTAAAAACAAAAACAACAACACCCCCAATAACAACAACAACAATAACTAGAAGGCAAGAAAATATTTTTTAAAAAATAAAAAATTGTTGGGGTTATTTTGAGGGAAATTGAAATTTTATTTAAAATTTATCTTAGGTCCTGGAGTCTCGAAAATTTTTTTAATAATATTACATACATAAGAGAATAACGTGGAAGTTCTTTCAATAAAAACAAAATTTAAATTATTCAATTAATTCTATAAAATCTTTGAAAAAAAATTTTTTTAGGAATTTTCGAAAGGACGATGACTACTATTCAATGTATTATGATAATAATGACGATATTAACAAAATTAGAAAATCCTCAAAAAATAGCAGGAATAAAAATAAATAAAATTTTAGAAATTAAATATTGTCTTTTGTTCATGTACATATTTTATACATTTAAAGTTAACAACTAAATAAACTATGTAAAATAGAAAAGTTTAGGCATTTCTGATATAGTAATATGTATAAATGTACTAGCATTTTTTTAAAAAAAGGACTAAGAGAAAACAAATAATCTAGGTAATCTTTTATTATTTAAAAGATTAATTTGGCCTTTTTAAAACTAAAATTAATACAAATTGAAGTTAATTTTAAACGATCTTCCATTCCTAGTTTGGCTACTAATTTTAGTTCCCAGCATTACAGGAAAAAATCTTGGTAATGTTTTAAAAAGACGTTAGTAGTAATAGGATATTAAAACTAATACTAAATAAAATATTAAAGACCCTTATATAATTTTTAAATTTGTGCATCTTTGCATCTTCAAAATTGCCCGTAAATGAAGAAAAAATAAATTTTTTAAAAATCTTTTTCAATGTGTTCTGACTGGCAATGGATGTGCTTCTGTATTGAAAATCCATTTATCAAGAGGTATATCTGGATTATTTTGTTGATCATCGGCAAAAAGCAAATAAAGATATTTTAATGACTAAAAAAGGAATAAAAATTATTTTAGAAAATTTAAATTATATTCCTACCTCCCCTAAGAAAAAAGATTCCATCATATCCTTTAAATGTACAGGTATTCTCTTTACATTTTGAACAGAAGAATATCCTCCACTTTCAACTTTTGCATATTGTTCAATTGCTTTAAATGCATTCCATCCCCATTCTTTATATATAGAATCTCCAGTTATTCTATGTAAATAAAACCAAGCCTCAAATGCTTCCGGACGGAGAAGACTATGAGCATCCATCGATTTAATATATAAATCAGGAGGAAGTTTGGATTCTATAATAGAAAAAGAAATAAAATAAATTAGATTAAATGGTTATCTGGATTTTGGGATCGAAAATAAATATATCAAAATAAAGTAGTTCCATTCATCAAGAGGTATATCTGGATTATATATGTAACGATGGGAAATTTAATGGAGGGCGCGCCTAACTTTGCCGATTCAAATTTGCGGACCCGAGTTGAGTCCATTGCGGAATCATGGCAAACTCTGCCGGAGTCAGAGAGAGTAATCATGGCAAACTCTGCCGGAGTCAGAGAGTTTCATACATTGCCTGACATATTTGAGAAAGACTATTTAAATTTTGCCAGGATTTAACATAAAATCTTAATATATCCCCTACCTTCATTATCAGTAGTCTTCTTATTTTGTTCATTCTCAACAATATTAAACCAAGCAATTTCAGGCCCTAATCCTGTAGGATTTTCATACATTGCCTGACATGTTTGAGAAAGATTTTTAGCAATTTCCAAATGTATAGAGGGCATTCCATGTTGAGTACCAAGTGCTAAAGTGCCAGCAAGAAAACAAACTAAATGGTCCATTTTTGGAGAAAATTTAATTAAAGAATTTGTTGATTCCGTTGTTTGTTCTCCTGAGAAAAATATATTCATTATCCTCCAAAATATTTAAATACTGACCAACAAAATATAATTTCCCAGAAACAGTCCCTTTCCATAATTTATTTTGCATAGAATCCATCGCCCTTCTATAATCTTTCTCTAACCAATCAATTGTTTTCCCAGTTTGTAACCATTGTTTCAACAAATATTCATAATAAGAATCAGCTCTAGCACCAAAAGTTAAAGTGCCAGGTTCTCGAAAACGTCCGTCAGTTGGGGAAATAAACATTGGACATAAACCAAATTGTTTATTACAAGGTTGGTCGTGAATATGTTCTGAGACACGAAAAGATAATGTCTAAATTATATTTCTTTTATTTTAAAAATTAATTTAAAATTCCAAAAAAACACCTCGTAAGTATCATTCTCAACAAGTCTGGCTAAATCACGAAATTCTAATTGAAGAGAAGCAATTTCTGCAAGAGAAGAATCTACACTCCAACTAGGCTGTTGTCTAGATCCCGTACGAAGATTTACGTCACTATAAAATTAATTTTTTAAATATTTTTCAAAAATTAACAAATTAAATAACATTGAAAAATTAAATATAGGGATCCAATAGTAAATTTTTTTCTCAATGAAAATTCGTTTACAGACCGAAGGGAAATTTTTGGAAAAAATGTCTTAGATTTGCCATAATCTTTTTTTTGTCAAAAGCAAAAAGTAAAACAATATTAGACAGAATTTACAGATATAAAATATTCTAATACTGTAAAATTTATCTTAATATAAAAAATTGTTTCAACTCTTTGCGCGGAAAAATTTAACAATAAATTCATTTACTTGCTAGTTTTTGTAAAAGAAAAATACCGACAGAGATTATAAGCAAAGATAAAGTTGCATTTTTATTTCAGTTATTTTTTGTTTAGTTTTTCGCACAACAATGTAAACGGGCAAACAAACACAAGAAAAAAATGCAAAAAATAAAATAAAATTAATAGTCACGTAAATAAATAAAATTGTAAAAAATGTAACGCGCGTGAAAGGAAAAGAAAAAGATGTTTGTTTGGGTTTGTTCTTTAAACATAAAATTTACAAAAAAAGCTATTAAATGAAAAGATCAAACAATAATATTTTAAAAAACAATAAGAAAAACCGAAAATGATTTTAAAATAAAAACGGCATGATTTAAAAGATTAGCGACAGAAAAATTAAAATAATTAAATCCAATAATAATAGATAATAGATAGAAACGGGATCGGTATTGTCTTTTTGCTTTTTTGGAGTGAAAAGAATGAAACGGGGTCGGGAATTCTTAGTTTTCTTGGTTTGGATCCTAGAATCAGCTAGGATCCACCTTGGAAGAGTACATTAACTAACGGTCCTAGTCCCTCCCGGTTTTCTTCTGGTTTCATTTACTGATACAAACTAAAACCTTTCAACCTTATTTTCCATTTTTAATTTATTTCAATTTCGAATTTCGAGAATATTTCTGTGATGATGAATTACAAAAAATTTAAAAATTCCAGGAAATTCTAAGTAAAGATGTTATAAAGGAAGATTTAAATTAAACGATTCCTCGGAAAAAATCTAATAAAATATTTATAGCGATTAATATGTAAATAGCTTTAGCATTTCTAGTGCTCTAATTACCAATAAAAATATAGATACAATCTTGATTCTTTTTTATTTTTTGCCAAAAAACTCAAAGCATTTAAAACAAATAATTAATTAGTAGTTAGCTACTTGTTTATATGCACCGAACTAATGCAAATTAATTAATCAAACGGTGCTCAGTCTGTTTTAAAAAATTTTCGTGTTTAGATGTTTGTTATTTTTTTCCTACTTTTAATGGGCGTGTGCAAATAAATTAGTGTTTTAATACTTAATGCAAAGTACTACTTTATTTTAAATGGTTTGTGCTTCATTTGTGCTTTTGGGTAAAGCATGGGGAAATTTAAATAATTTTTGTTCAGAGGTTTTAAAAATATTTAAATTATTTAAAAATATTCCCATTATTATCTAATTTAGATCCTTTCCAAATAAGGTTGTAGGATCCGAATATCAGGATCAGAAAAAGACCGGATATCCGGAAATTTTCGGTTCGGATCCTGACATCCGAAGATTTCAAACTATCCGACGACCTTATTTCCCAAAAGAATATATATTTCCTAGAAAGAGTATAGATATATTCTTTATTTGTCCATATGAAAAATAGGAAATCTTGATATATGGACCGTTTTTCTCTGAAATAATTTCTAACAATGAAGAGTTTTATTTAAAAGATAATCAAATAAGTTAATTAAGGGAGGAATTTTATGTTAGTTTTCTTTGATTTCCTCAATAATTATTATCTTAATTTGTATGTTTCTAATAAATAAATAAAATAATTAGAAAGAATTTAGAAAACAATTCATCATATTTTTCTGATTTCTGAACTCAAATAATTTTTACTGCGTGACATATTAATTAATCATTTTCTTTCATTTTAATAGAAAATTTGGCGTTTTAAAAAAATTTTGCAAATATTTTTTTAATTAAAAAATGAATATTTTAGAGTGAACATGATTTCTGAATAAAATGAAAAATTGCTTTCTAAAATATTTATTAAAATAAAAAAAAGTAAAATATGATAAGTCGCGCATGGAAAAACTTAATTAATTACTTAGACAAATAAAACAAAAATCTAAAAAGGCAAAAATGCGCCATTGACGCAGTAAAAATTAACGTGAAATTTACTAAAAAAATTATTTTACTGGAGAAAACTAAAAAAGTTGTTATGCAGAGATGGAGAAAGTTGAGGAAAAAATTTTTTTAAATAAAAATTGATATGCTAACAAATTATTAAAATAATGTCAATCATATTGCGCATAGAACAGTGCGTCCGAGTTCTTTAATTTTTGATAAATTTAAAGAAATATATAAATTATTAACAAATAGAAAATAGTTAGAAAATCTAAAAATTAAAAACAGAAATGAAACAATATCATAATAATTATCATTAAAATAAGATAAAAGAAAATATAGATGAGTAAAGAATATTAAAAACAATTATTTTAGATTTCTAACGTTAAAAGAATGCTTATTACAAATAACTTTATTCAATATTTTCCTCAATTAAATAACGGAAACCTTCCTAAAAATTTGCCATCAAGACATCAATTTGGAGAAACAGCAAAGATGGAAATCTCGAGACTAAAAATGCAAACACGACAATGTTCAGAAGAAAATTATAATTTAGTTGACAGAAGTGAGGAGAAAATAGAAAAAATTTAAAAAGAATTTTTTATTTAAGTTGGTGAATCTGCACGTAACCGTTTTGGAAGGCCTTATATATCTGGTAATTTAAATTAAAAAATTTCTTTTAAAAATATTTTAAAAACAAAAATAAAAAATAATTTTTACAGGCCGGCCATTATTATTATGTGATCGAAAAAAGATAATAAGCCTTTACAAGGAAGGGAAGCGGAAAATTTCAATTGCTAGAGAAATTGGGATCACTCATTCGTGTGTTTCTAAAGTGATAAGAAGGTAAGACGATTTTTAGAAAATAGGAAAATTAAAGAACGGGAAGAAGAGAGTCGCCAATCCCCACCTCAAAGATGAATACTAAATTTAAACTAAATAATACAATTTTTAGATTCGAAGAGACTGGTGATTTAGAAAATAAAAATTCGAGGACAGCATCCTGTGCATGCCCAGGAGAAGCTGAAACTCATGGTAATAAAATAAATATTTTTAAAAATAATTTAATAAAGATTTGCGTATATGCCGCCATGTACGTTTCCATCGAATGAGAAAAGAGCAAATGGAAGAAATGATAAATAACAAAAAAGAACAAAAAGAAAATCAACAAAAACAACAATATTATCAACAAATAGTTCATTTACAAAAACAATTCTTGCAACAACAACAACAGACAATTGGTCAAACAAAAATAAAAGAAAATTGTGAAAAACAACAAAGAAATGAATTGAAAAAATTTAGTATAGATTGGTAATTCTTGAAGAAATATTTTTAAAAATTATTTTAGAATAGTGTATTATAATAGATTGTTAAAATATTTTTGAGCAAAAAAATAAAAAATTTTGGGGTAAAAAATTTTAAACTAAAATAATTAACTAAAATTTAGGATTTTAAATACAAACAACAATTGTACTTCAAAAGAAATACTTGTGAGATGACTAGATTAAAGTATCAGATTATACTATTTCTAATAAATTTTTAAAAGATTACTAACAATAAATACATAAATTGTCCTTATATTTAATTATTAATTTAAAAAATTATTTATAAAGGGAAGCTATAAATTGTCTTTAAACTAAACACAAAACATTTTAAAATATAATTACCTATTTAATTGTTAATTTAATAATTTGCCCAAAACTTTATTTATAAAAACACCCACCTGTAAGGAACAGCTGTAGGTGAATCACTAATACCAGGTAATAATCGACGACCAATATCCTCCGCCTTTATAAGAAATATCTGATCTCCTGAAAGATGATAAGCGCTCAATAGACCTCCAAGTATCTAAAAAAAATTTTATAAAAATATTTAAAAATTATTTTCTTAACCCGAATAGTTGTTTCAAATAGACTAACAAATCTATTTTTATCGAAATCTAGCTCTTTAGCTACCCATTCCTTTGCTTCATTGAATTCATCATTTAGACCCATAATTAAAAGAGTATCCAATGAATCAACAATGGTTAAACCTTTAAAAAATTTAATTAGAGAAAAATAAACAAAAATATAATAGATATGGGTCCGAATTTAACTAGATAAAAACAAAATCAAAAAGTAAACGACTACATTAAATGGTCAGAAAGTTTTTTTTGATTTCAGGTTTTAAAAAAGGTATTTCTCAAAAAGATTATTTCAGGATATCTCTCAAAAAAATTTTTGTCAACAAACTTTTAAATTAATTTTTAATCTTTAAATCCATGTCATTATTTCTCTTTAAAAATTCAAACCGCATTCAATCCATTCTTGGTATGTACGCGTTACAGGTTTTAAAAGATCATGTCCCCAAGCATATTGTTTATAACCTCGCCAAGCATGTAGAAAGGCATCCCTTACAGCTTTTTGTTTATCATTTTTAGGACCTTAATTTTTTTTGGAAATAATTAAAAAAAAATAAATCTAAATCTTTTTTAATCTAAACCTTCAAATTTTGGAATATTCATTGGCAGAATTTTCTTTTTTATTTTTCCAGCGTCTTTTCGCCTCTCAGAATTAGCTATCTGATTTTTATATGACTAAAATTTATTTTCAATTTAAAATAAAATTATTTTAAAAAACCTCTCTATTTTGTAAAACATCCATTGTTTTATCAACCAACTGTAACTGATTCGGAAATTTGTATAATTGTACATAAAGTAAAGCAGTGACAAGAAAACAAAATAAAAGACCACACAGATTATTACGTCGAATTAAAAGCTAAAGACAAGGAAAAATAAAATAAAAATTTTTTTTAAATTAAAAAAACCAATTTAAGTAAAGCAGCAGACGAGGATTGATCAACAACACCTCCATTTTGACGTACAACAAAGGGAAGTGTATCACCACTATCTCTAAAATGCATAAATTGGGGCATTTTTCCTTTCAATCTATTAAAAAAATTAATTTTTGTTTGGATATTAGAGCTTGTTAACTTTTTTACATTCAAATGAAAATTAAATATTTTAAAAAGCAATTGATTATAAAAACAAAGTGCAATTTAATTTTAAAAAATCCAAAATAATCATTTATCAGTTAAATAAATAGCAAGTTAAAGATATGTGTGATATTTTGATTTTATTTTTATGGCAGTAAGTGAAATTGGTAGTAATTTTTGTAAAAAATTAAACTGTAAAACTGCTCAATTTCTAATTATAAATAAAGATTACTACTCAATTTCACTATCATTAAAGAGGTTAAATAAAGATGTGTTTTTAAAATAAATACGAAAATTTTGGTTATCTTTAATAAATTCCGAAAAAATAAAGGAAAACACATCCATTTTGCAAAAATACCTGACAAATTGGAATGAAATTTAACAAAAATTTTGTCAAAAATAATTGGGATTTTAATAAAAGCTAAAAGTAAAGAGATAATTTAAAAGCTTTTCATTTATTTTTCAAAACTCGTTGTCATTTTAATAAAAGGCCTCAATTCAATTTCATCTTTTGACTTATTAATTTGCACCATAATGCACAGTCGTCACGGTCTGCTGCGGCACTGTTACAACAGCCACATTAGTCGGATACATATAATAGCAAACACTAAATATTTAAATAATTTTAGAGGAAAATAACCAAAAAATTTTAAAAAATTTAGGTTAAATAGCAGAAACAAGAAAATTAAAAATATTTCAAACAAACATTCCTTGGGATTCTTCTCCTATAATTTTAAAATAAACAAACTAGATAGCATGTATCAGTCCTGGCAGCCATAAGGCACAAGTCAGCAGAAAATTAAACAAAAGATGAATAGTGCATCCTTCACGAATCAGAACTGCCAACGGCTAAAAAGATTAAAATTATTATTCTAAATTTAATTTTTATTCAAAATATTTTGAAAAGAATTACCGGAAAAATAAGCATAACCAAAAACAGACAACAATCAGCACAACAATTGCCCATTTTGATAAGATCAGTTGGTAATAAAATTCAAGTTAACTGAAATGTTTTGAAAGAAATAAAATATAATCAAGAAATATACAATGTTAAATAAACATTATTTAAAAATAATAAAGTAAATGTATATTTAATACAAAATTTAAAAAAAAAACAAATAAATTACAAAAAAATAAATTTATAAAATTAAACTCCAAGAAATTTCCGTCCATAAATGCCAGCCTTTTGTTCAAAATTTACAGAACGAATAGGAGAATCATGCTGGTAGAAGGGATTCATAGAATATTTAATATACATTTCATAACTATAAAAATAAAATTAAGAAAAAATTTAATTCAAAACAAACATTTCTTGAAAGAATTGCTTAATCCCATCTTCATTCTTTTGTGTATGTAACATTAAAAAGCGAATACGGCTAGAAGTAACAAATGCAGAAACAAACCATTCATTAAATTTGTCAACAATCTATGAAAAATTGAAATGATATTCATCAAATTTAAAATGAATCACCAGAAAAAGATAAACTTTTGAAATTATTTTAAAAAAATAAAGAACCTTCAAGTACATCTGCGGCTCCCTAAGTGTCATTTCATCCACAATATCCAAAGCTGCGTGTGCAATAAATTGAAGTAAATGGTGAGTTTCTGCTTGAGTTTCACGCTTCTTTGGGGGAAAATCCATTTCCAAAAGTGGTTGATCTTGACGCCCAACAATTACAAAATAATAATCTTTGGCAACTGCTGCTGCCATTTTTAAATAAAATCTATAAAAATTGATTTAATATTACAGAAAAGTTTATTAAACTTTCTTTTTTTAATATTTACAATGTGTTAATTCAACAAAAAATAAGAGAAATAAACATTTAACATAAGCGAAAAAAGGCTTCCTCTTACTCCATTCATCATCAGATAAAATGTCAGGGCTGCGATGAAACATTATTGTCCCCAATATTTCACCATAGGAATTCTTAGAGAACTTTAACATTTGTATATTGATTTAATGAATAAAAAATTGTTGGATTTTACTTTATTTCTAGACTATATGTAAGAGATTAACTTCAGTATTTCCTTATTGAAAAAAAATGAATAAAAATTAAGTTCATTTTACAATGGAATAAAAGTATTGAAAAAATTTAATTTAAAAAATTCAATTAATTATTGAGTAGTTAATATAACATTTAATGATATTTAAATGAAAGTAAATAAAGCATAATTACGGATATAAAGGCAAGGTAATATAAGTAATATCCTATATATAATTTTAGAAGTTTTGTGCGTCTGTCCGGTTTTGCCGGCGCAAGTATTTTTTGGCGTTGAGAGAGAAAATGTTTTTTAGGAGTTTTGTCCGTCTTGCCGGCTTTTTCACCGCAATTTAGTTTGGCGCAAAGAGAGAAAATGTTTTTTGCGGCGTAAGTGTTTTGGCGTCAAAAATAAACAAAAGTCTTTCCATAAAAATGTAAACATATTTATTACACAAAAGAAAAGGTCATGTACGAGTAAATTATGTAACTAGGTCGTTTTTATGTTTAGTACTTAGAAAATTTACAATTGAAAGAGTTTAATGAAAAACACTATACTTTAAATTTTGATTTATAATTTTGGTTTTTTTATATTTTGCATTTACATATATCAAGATAAGTGTTCTGGCACTTTTAGTTTGGCAATACGTATATGAGTGCAGACAATGGGAAGTTAAAACACTTGGTTGATAAGGATTCTGGCAAAGGTTGGCTAAGAGTTTTGGCAATGGGTAGATAAGAATTCAGACAATAGGTAGATAAAAGGCCCAGCAAATGTTAGATTATAGAGTACAGATAAAGAGTAGATTAGAGTTCAGACAATGGTTTCATAAGAGTTATGACACATGTTAGATAAGAGTTATGACACATGTTAGATAAGAGTTCTGGCAATTGTTAGACAATGGGTAGATAAGTTCTGCAAATGGGAAGATAAGGATTCAGAAAATTGAAAGATAAAACACTTGGTTGATAAGGATTCTGGCAAAGGTTGGCTAAGAGTTTTGGCAATGGGTAGATAAGAATTCAGACAATAGGTAGATAAAAGGCCCAGCAAATGTTAGATTATAGAGTACAGATAAAGAGTAGATTAGAGTTCAGACAATGGTTTCATAAGAGTTATGACACATGTTAGATAAGAGTTATGACACATGTTAGATAAGAGTTCTGGCAATTGTTAGACAATGGGTAGATAAGTTCTGCAAATGGGAAGATAAGGATTCAGAAAATTGAAAGATAAAAGTTCCGGCAAATGCTGGAAAAGAATTCTGACAATGCTTAGTTAAAAGTTTTGACAAGTGGTAGATAAGAGTACAGACAAAAGGGAGTTAAAAGTTCTGGCAATGGAAAGATAAAAGCTCAGACATTGGTGCAGACAATGGGAAGTAACGGCATTTGGTTGAGAAGAATTCAGACAATGATTGGATGACAGTTTTGGCAATTGTTAGATAAAATGTAAATAAAACACATGTAGATAAAAGTACCGGCAATTGTTGATAAAAGTCGCAGCATTTGGTAGATTAGAGTACAAACAATTTGGTAGATTAGAGTTCAGACACTGAGTTGATAAGAGTTCTTGCAATTTGTAGATAAAAGTTTATACAACGGGTAGCTAAAAGTTCCGGCAAATGTTGGGTAAGAAATCTTTCTTAGCATTTTGGCTTTAGGAAACAATGCCTCAATGGAAATATAAAAGTTTCGGCTTTTGGTAGACATAATTCCGGCACGTGTAAGAAATGAAGGCTGTCAATGGGAAGATAAGAGTTTTGTTAAGGGATAGATTATAAGCTAAACTAGCTCGCTCGAGCCTAACTCGCTCGAGTCGGACGTGCACTAGATAAAGTGCAGTCAATGAAATGCAAAAGTTCGGCTTTTGGAAGGTAAAAGTTACGACTCTTGGAAGATTAAAATTCTGTCACTTGGAAGTGTTTTGTCAATGAATAGATAAGGGTTCTGACAATGGGTAGATAAGAGAAGATTATGGGTAGTTAAAAGTTCAAATGAGTAGATCAACATTAAGAGGTGTAGATAAAAGTGCAGTCAATGGATTTCCGACACTTGGTAGATAGGAGTTCTGATAATGTGTGTTAAATGTTGTGGCTATGTGTAGATATAAGTTTAGACAATGGGTGGGGGTATATAAAAGTTCCAGCATTTGGAACATAAGAAGTTTGACAATTGGAAGAAGATTTTGGCAATAATAGATGAGTTCTGGCAATGGTTAGACAAGAGTTTAAGCAAAAGATAGACTAAAGCTCAAACAACGAGTAGATAAACATTAAGACAGGTCTTAAGAGAGTTCTTTCACTGGGTAGATAAGAGATCAGGTAATTGTTAGAAAAAGTTAAGATTTTTCTCTTTGGCTCGCTTTTAACTATCAATAGGTAGACAAAAGTTACACACATTTGGTAGATTGATATATAAAGTTTTGGAAATGAGTAGATAAGAGTTCAGACAATGAGTAGCCACAAGTATATATGGTTAAAAGCATATAAACATTAAGACATTTGTCTTTGGATAGATAGATTCTGGATTTGCTTAGATATGATATTGCCACATACTAAAGGTAGATAAAGGATTTATGTTTTAGCAATGGGTAGACAAACGTACTGAAATAAAAGTTCTGGAATGGGTCACTAATGTTACAGATTATGGATATGTAAGTTTCAACTAAAGGTAGATAAACGCATCAACAATGTAGACATAGGAAGTGGGGTGCATTGTTTAGGCTAGCGGAGGGGCTCGCCCGAAGGGCGAGCCCCTCCGCTAGTAAAAATAAAAGCAGAAATGAAATAATCTTTTATAATGCCTAAATTTGTCGGTATGTTTAAGTAAAAAAAATTTAAATAAAACAATCAATTTTTTAAAATAATGAAAATTATATTTAATATAAAAATATTTTTACAAATCCATTCATTTTCTTCAAATTTCTTCCAAAACAAATGAGCGTATCAAATCTGGCACGGCTGCGTCCAAGCCAACAATATCAAGCATACCAGGATCATCTGGATCAGCAATTGTAAATTCAGTTGAAGCCATACCCATTACAATAAGCTTTGCATTTGGAATGTTCATTTGTTGTCTATAATCTTTAAGTGCCTCAAATGGATGAATGCTCTTAAATTAAAACATTATCGAATTATCTCCACGGATTACGTTAACATTTTGTAACTTTTAGGAGAAAAAGAAATGAAAGAAAATGCGGAAAGATAATGCGATATTACAGAAATTTGGAAAATATTAAAAAATAAATACGTACTCCTGCCCATGTTTCTGAAATGAGAAAAACAGAATTAAAAGATTCATATATATTATAAGATTACCTGAATCGGTATAAACAATGAAAACATCAAATGAAAGTTGATTCTCTTCTGCCCAAATCATAGGAAGAGAACAATCAGTCCCTCCAAAATTTATTTTCTCATTATAATCAATCATTTCAGTCATCGTGCTCTCGCGAGTAAATGGAAGCGTGACAAGTTCATTTGAGAAAGCAACACATTTAACCTATTAATAAAAATTAAAATGTTTTTGAAATATTTTCCTACATTTTCCTCAGTCCGTAATGTAACATTCGCCATTGCAGTAGATGCCTCACAACAAGAGAGTACTCCACCACTAATATTGGTCCAACCCATACTTCCTATAAATTAAAGGAAAAGGATTTAATCCAAAATTCTAATTTACCAGAAACATCCATAGCCAAACAAAAACGCTGTCCAGTTGGCTGAACATTTTTGAAAGCAAGAATAAAACATTGTTCTAAGGCTGTTTTAACTCGATCATTTACTTCCCATTTAAGTTTGCCTTTAATTCCATGTCCAGACTTGTAAACTGAAGATGCTAGAAGAACAGCAATTGGGTGAATCCTTGCTTTCTGAAGAGCTTCTTGATTAAGAATTTTTGAAATAACTAGGTCAACACATTCTCTAAAATTTAAAAAAAATTAAGAAAAGGGAAGGTCTAATAAACTTGTTTAATTTATCACTCAATAATCCCAAAGTAGCCAGCTTTGACAAATTACGTAAAAGAGCAGTCATAGGCATATGTTGTAACAAAGCAATCCAAACTTTAGGAGAATTAAGCAAAGCGGTTGGAACGTGTTCGCGTACAAAATCTTTACAAAAAATTTTGAAAATAAAATCATTGTGAAATAAAAAATTCGTTCAAAGAATTGAAAAACGGTTAAAACTCACTATGTTTTTTAATTAATTCAACACAACGTTTCTCATCATCTTCATTATCAGATTTAAGTTTTGACATTTCCATTACTTTTCGAATAAATTCTAAAGCAACAGAATCATTTGCATATTTAATCATTTGTTCGGTAAGTCCATAATCACATCTTGACTTTTTTAACAAAGGCGTTTCATTTGCTCCCTCCGATTCAACAATTATAGACTTTTGTGGGTTAAAATCACCTAATTTTTGAAATATAAACATTAATAAAAAATGAACCTTTGCATGCATAATGGAATATTTGATCATAAACAAGAGTTTGACAATTCGCTAATTCTTTGTTATTCGAACTCGCCATCGGGTGGGATAAACGAAGAAGATCACGATGAGACCAAGACTCACGACTTGGATATTTTGTAATATGCAAAGCAAGCTCCATAGGAGATTTTTGTAAATACCTAAAGATAAAGAAAAAGATAATGAGAAGCAAAACCCAAAAAATTAAATTTACCATTCAGCGATACATTTGCGCATTGCTCGTCCCCACCCAGTGTGCTCTTCACCCGTTGATTTTGCTATAAGTTCGCAATATTTGACAAACATAAACAAGTGTGTCGGTATACGGCAAACCTAACGGATTAAAAAATAGGAATTAGGTAGTTAACAAAAATGTAAGAAAATTAAAACAAACTTTAGCAACCATCCTAAAAGCAGTCTGTTGCAGTTTATGCAAATAAAGATCAAACTTTTTCATTTCATCTGAATTAAAATCCTCTGTATTCGAAAGGAGGGCCTTTTCTAGATCATATTCTCCTGACTTTTGTAATAAACTTTTTCTATCACGAACGTTATAACGCGCACAGAGAGCCAATGCAAAAAGTAATGGATCCTAGAATTAATTTTTTAGAACAATCATTAAGGTCAAAATGAACAAAAAATTTAAAAATAACAAACCTGTTTTGGCGAACGACCTGCCAGTGAAATGCTAACAATCTCTCTTAAAATCATTCCGCCCTTTCCACGTTTAATTATATCAATCAGAGCTTCCATATTTTCCATGGTAAGCTTTTGTTCAGTCACATAATAGGTACCGCCATCCGTACCCAAAATGAGAAACCGACGAACTCTAGTAAGATCACTGACTTTAAAAACATATCCACCAGCATTATTGCGAACCTCAAAAATATTTTATTTACGCAAACTTTTTTAGAGAACCTGATCATCACGAATCTTGACTTGCTGTCCAGGAACTTCAATATCAGCTATGGACATTTGAACCATTAAATCTAGTAATCTAAGAGATTCTTCTGAAGATTCAATTATATCACTTTTTTCTGAATCACTTCCGTCCGAATGAACACGAACCATTGTCTGTGATATTGTAAATAATATAAAAACTGAAGGTAATCTTCCGCTTTACTGGTCCCTAGAAAAAAATGTGGTAGAGGTACTTTTTCGGTATTTTTAGGTCTGCCAGTAGGTAATCGAGTGTGCTGAGTCCGAATATGGGCTTAGAATTTGTTTATTTCGAACCCGTACCCGAATTCGACCAAGTCGAATTTGGGGTAAGAATTCGAAACTATTAGGCTATCGCGATTCTGACGCATATCTTCAAGCTGAGTTGAATGATATCAAAATTATTGCGTCTCGACAACTTTAGACTAAGTTATGATCAATTAAATACACGCTTGGTTAGAATTCCGTATATAAATCAAACACCATAACTTAGTCTAAAGATGTCGAAACGTAATAATTTTGATACCAATCGACTCAGCTCGAAGAGCCGAGTCCGATTAGACATAAAACTTGAAAGTTCGAATTTTTACCCCTTGTTTGACATGGTCGGATTCGGGCCCAGGGTTCGAAATAAACAAATTATAAGCTCAGATTCCGACTCAGCTCGCTCGACTATCTACTGGCATGCCTCAAAAGTGTCGAACGAGCACTTTTTCCTCATTTTTTTCTAGGGACCAGTAAAGCGGAAGATTACCAAACTGAAATTTAAGTCATGTTAATTTTAAAATGAAAGGACTTTATATTTTGATTTGTTAGTCAAATGTGAAAAAAAATTTTAAAAGAGGAGTGCGTGAATAAATAAAAATGATTCATAGCAATTTAATCGACGACTCTCTTATGAAATTTACAACAAAAATTGATAATGAAATAGTTATTGAAACATTTTGATGAATTTCGAAATCAGATTTAAAGGATACCTAGGCCTATGCGCGCACCGATAGGCCACAAGGCGAAAAACACAGTTAGGCCGCGATCGAACCGGGTCGCGCGCAATTGGAGGCGGGCGCAAGAGCCATTTTCAAAAAAAACGCAAAATGGAACGCTAAGCCGAAAATTCGAATCGGTCAGAAACCAAGAAACTCTAAATTGGCCGATTCTAAACGATCTTTACCGTAATATGTAATTCATTTACCTATTTTTTAAGTTCTGGTTTGAAAATTATTTTTCCAAACAAGAATGGCTTTTACATTCGCTGCTTTCTGTTATCTGTTTGGATTAATTGCAATTGCTTTCTGCATTTTCTTTGCAATCTATACGGTTTTTTATAATAAATTTCGATTTTATACTTATTTTTAGGTTATTTGTATTGACGAATTAAGAACTGATTACAAAAATCCAATAGATCAATGTCGTAGTATGAACCAGGTTTTTTCTAAATATTTAAACAAATTTTTGATATTCTTCTCTTAAAGCTTGTCTTACCAGAATATGGCATTCACTCCTTTGTATTTTTCTTTTTCGTTCTTTCAATGCAACTTTTTGCTATCGTTTGGAATCTTCCTTTGTTTGCCTACCACATTCACCGGTATTTTAAGTTAATTTTCAAACAAGTATTTTAATTATTTTTTAGTTATATTAAGCGACCAATAATGCGTGGACCTGGAATTTATGACCCGACAACAATAATGTTTTTTTAGATTTTTGAAATTTTATTTTTTTATTTTATAGGAATCACGATCAATTATCAAAAATAAATAGAGAAGGATGGGTTAAAATGGGCTTCTATTTGCTTTCGTTTTTCTATTATCTCTATGCGTATGTTTTTAATTTTTATTACCTTACAAAATTATTATTTGTTAATTTAATAATTTTGTCAATCAAGAAAATAATTTTGGACTATTTTTTATCAAAATTAACTTTTATTTTACAAATTTTGTCCAAAATTATTTATAATTAAATTCTACTCTTAAACATATTTTTTTAATATTAAAAAATTTTTTAGAATGATCTATACAATGGTTACAACAGGTTGACAAGCAAACAATTTTTGAAATATATATCAGGATATTAAGACATTTTATTTTTGTTTTTCTCCCAATTTGACTTTTTTCTTCAATTATATAAGCAATTTCTGTCATTATTTTAATTAATTTAATCGTGGCATCTAAAAAATACTTTAGAATTTTGTCTGGTATTATTTTGGAGTTTTTAAAAAATATTTAATAGCGCAAATTCTTGAAAATTTTTCTAATATTTTAATTAAATTTATCTAAACTGTTTGGAAAATAAATATTTTTTAGAGCTGCATTAAATTAAATTTTTTTATCATTTATTTTAAAAACTCAATAAATATTAAATATATTTATTTTTAATTGTTTATAAATATTAAATTTTTATTTTTTTTGTTAAAATAATGAATGGAAGTTTTCGTATTTCATCAGGTTTCAACAATTTATTTACTCCATCTTTAATTGATGAAATTAAATTTTTAACACAAATTTATTCAAAATTAGCCAACAATTTTGTTAAATTGCGAGAATTATTAAAACAATTTAATTCCGTTGAAAAGGCTAAGGAAGTTTTATTAGATGATTCAATTACTTTTAGGGAACATCCAGATATATTAAATACAGTTAAGGTTTAATAATCTAAAAGTTTTGACTTAAAATTAAAAATTAATTTTAGGCAAAACTTCATCAAAAAGCAAACAATATTTTAGAACAATTAAATATTTATTCCTCTCAATTATTATTTATTTATTCAAAATTGAACAATTTTCCACCAAATAAATTGAATTATTATCAATTTATCGAAGATGATATCTTTTTAATTAAAAATCATACAAATCGTCTCAAAAATCTTCTGGACTCATTTACTTTACAATTTAATGAAGGTAGCGGTTACTTTTTGATATTTTAATTTTTAAAATAATATTCGTTTATTTACTCGAATTATTAATTTAAAATTAATCTCTTTCTAAAAATCCAACATTTTTTTTATTTTCAGTACTTCCTTTCCTCAACCAAACAATAGATCCACCATTATTTTGCAATCTTTCAAAACAACTAGAGCCTGAATTGAGTTTTTCTTTTGAAATTTCTGAAACAAAAGCTTATCCAAGTTGGGTAGTTCAAAAGGCAATTAAACGAATAAAATCTTTTTTTTAATTAAAAAAATTATTTATATAAATATTTTTTCTTTTATTATCGAATTAAAATTTTTGATAAAATTTTTTAAATATAAAGCTTATTTTGTTAATAACAAAAATAATATTTTAAAAATATTTGAAAAAAATTTTTTTAATAAATCTAGATCTTATATATATGTTTCCCACAAAAATTTTATTTCTGAAAGGGGTTACACCCTCATCTATGTTTAGATGTTATTTAGGAACAGGCAATAAATTTACTTTTCTTCAGCAAATTAAGGTACATATTTTTAAATTTAAATTTATTTTTAAACTACTTAAGTATTTTTTAAAAAAAATATTCAAATTTTATTTTTCAAGTTTATTTCAACATCTTCGTTTAAATCAACTTTATTTATTTTGCGGAGGCCAGACAATGATTTTTTCAAAATAAATTTCCAACAACAAAATGTTTATTTTTCATCGTCTTCAAAACAACCTAGTTGGTTTCAACGATTTTTATCAAAATTTGAATCTGACTCAACAGCTGTTTATTATATTTCTGGGTTTGTTTATTTGAACATTTAGGTATTTTAATTACTTTTAATTAAAGAATTGCTATAATAATGCTTGGATTGTCTTTTGCATTTATTCCATTTTTCCGTATTCTTTGTGAAACAACTTCTTTTAATGGAGTTGCACAAGTAAATAAATTTTATTTTAAAATATTTTTCTTTAAATTTATTTTTAATTAATAGATAGCTAGAAATCTCAATAAAATTGCTACTATGGAAAAGGTGGATGATTGTCTAATTCGTGTCCAATTTAATGCTGTAATATTTTTTATAAACAAAAAAACTTAAAAAATAATTTCAAAGGATGTTCCCTCTTCAATGCAATGGAAATTTAAACCACTTCAAGATGAAATTTATGTTAGTCCGGGAGAGACAGCACTTGCATTTTTTACTGGTAAATTTAAAATATTTTGCATTTTATTTTAACTTTTTAAAGCCTATAATCCAACAAATAAGCCAATTGTTGGCATTAGTACATACAATTTATCACCATTCCAGGCTGCATATTATTTTAATAAGGTTTTTAATTTTATTATTTTTATTTAAAAATATTAAAGATTCAATGTTTTTGTTTTGACGAACAAATCCTCAATCCCGGAGAGGAAGTTGATTTGCCAGTGTTTTTCTACATTGACCCAGATTTTGTCAACGATCCTTTGTTGGAAGATGTTACTAATTTATTGGTTTTTTATTTAATAATTTTATATCTATTTTCAAATAATTTTATAGCTATCATATACATTCTTTGAATCCGGAGCCAATTTAAAACTTCCTTCGCCGTTTGATCCGAATAATCGACCTTTAAATAAATCTCTTCAAAAGTTTGAGGAAAAAGAAAAAAAGACAGGATCTTTATTGGAATCAGTTAATGCTATTGCCTAGATTGTTTATAGTATAGAGTTTTGATTAGATATGGTTTTGTTATAAATATAAAAACCAGATTCAATATACTTAATGCGGAATTAATGTGCCTTACTTAATGTGGATCAAATTCTTAAGCTATACGTGCAAGTAAAATGTACCAATCGTAAATTAGTTCAAAAATTATCAACAAAACAAGAAAATACAAATACACACAAAAATGAGTAAAAACAAATGAAACAACAGTGTGTGATTTGCACAAAATTCGTACTTTTAAAAGCATTAAATCATTCCCCCAAAATATCATCTCTTCTCAAAATTACTTTTTAAAACTTGTCAATTAATTTCTGCTTTATTTCCATTTTCGGCAGTAGTAGCTTTCGCAGCTTTATTTCCTCCTTTTTTAACTTTTTTAACAACTTTCTCTTGCTCTTTTTCATTCTTGTGTTCTTCTTCACCTTCTTCGTCATCATGAATTAAACCACGAGGATCTGGACGCATTGCAGGGAAGAAAAGAACCTTTAAAAATAATTTTAAAACATTTGGACGATTATTTTTTAGCTGGGATTTTTTAAGTGAATTTGGGACGACCTTTTATCAAACAAAATAATCTCTTTACCTCTTTAATATTGTGACTATCAGTTAAAAGCATCGCTAATCGATCAAGGCCAAGTCCCCAACCAGCGGTTGGTGGTAATCCATATTCCAATGCTGTACAGAAATTTTCATCAACTAATTGAGCTTCTTCATCTCCATCAGCTTTAAATTTTGCTTGTTGCTCAAAAAGTTCTCGTTGAGTAATTGGGTCATTCAATTCAGTATAGGAATTGCACAATTCTTTGGTAACAGCAAAGAGTTCTAAAAATATTTAATTAATAAAAAATATTAAAAATTTAACAGAATAAAATTAATAACAGTGACTTTAACAAAAGAGATAGAACAATGGGTAACTAATCGCTTTGTTATTTAATGTTAAGGATGTTTCTATGAAGTCTGTAAGGAACTCTCAAAATGGGGGAATATTTAAAAAATAATTCTTTAATTTACCAAAACGTTCTGTAAGCCCGGGAATCGAACGATGCCACTTTGCGAGAGGACACATAATCTGTGGATGACCAACAAGAAATGTAGGATTAATACACTGCGATTCAATGAATTCTCCAATAAGTTTATCTAATAGACGTCCAGTTGTACGTGGTGCTGAACAATCGACTCCTTTTTCTACACAAATCTTATCAAAAACATCACGAGCTTCTAAAAAGTTAAATTAAGTTAGCTTTTTAGATAATTCTGAAATTTGTTAAATTAAAAATCTCAGAATTAAAAATTTATTATTTAAAATTACCAGGTGTTGAAAGTTTGTCAGGTGGTGGAAGAGTGATTCCAAGAACTTTGCCGAGTTCTTCATACATATTAACTCCTATTTAAAGAAACAACGATTAAAAGTTAAATTAAAAATAGTACATACGTTTAAATGGTGGAGTAAAGTCGACTTGATATACAGGCACTGTGTCAGGTCCATTTGGGTGATATTGAATTTTATAGGTGCCATGAAGACTATAAACCATTTCTGTAAATAGTAAAAGTATTAAATTATAAAATTCATCAAAGATTTCTCACTAGATAACAAGTCCTCAGTCAATTTCATTAAATCTTCATAGTCAGCATATGCCATATAAAACTCACAAGAAGTAAATTCAGGATTATGGGTTTGATCAATACATTCGTTACGGAAAAGACGTCCAATTTCGTAAACTCGATCAATACCTCCAACAACTAACATCTGAAAATTAAAAAATTAGTCAGAAAAATTTTTAAAATTAAAAACTTTTTCCAGCCTTTAAATATTTATGCCTATTTAGACAGTCAAAAAATAAATTTTTTTTAGCAAAACGATTAAGTTAAGCTTGAGAAATATAAAGTAATTAAATTTTAATTTTACCCTCAACAGTTAAACTTTCTAATTTAATAAAATTAAAACCTTATGATAAAGCTCAGGTGCTACTCTCAAATAAAGACTCATCTCCAAATCATTGTGGTAAGTAACAAAAGGTTTAGCTGTTGCACCACCGGCAATTGGATTCATCAAAGGTGTTTCTACTTCCAAAAATCCCAAAGCATCCAAATAATTTCTCAAGAAGGTAATTATTTTGGCACGAATAACAAATTTATCGCGAACATGTGGATTTGCAATAAGGTCAAGATAACGCATTCGATAACTGAAAAATAAAATCAGATGTTATTTTAGAAAAAGTTAGAAAGATTAATAAGAAAAAACCGACCGAACTTCCAAATTTTTGACGCCAAAATGTGTTCTCTAAAAAGAAAAAACGTGTAGTCTGAAATAAAGATGGAAAAATTATGAGGATATGAAGAATATAAAAAGCCAGATAACTCGAAAAAATATATAGGGGGAAATCCTGATTTAGATCAAATAAAAAATAAAAACCGGAAGCATTCTAAAGCAAGGCGTTAGCAATTGAACAGAAGTTGGAATAACACTGAGTTCGCCAGAATTTGAACGAGATGGATGACCTTCAACACCAATAATATCTCCCCGTTTGATTTTATCATGAGAAGAAAGAAAATCATCAATTCCGGCAGAATGGAATCTTTAAAAAATTTTCTTGAATTAAATTTATAAAAATAAAAACTTTGCATTAGCCAAAATTTGAATTTTTTTGCATTCTCCATGTAAATCATAAAAAATTAATTTAGAGCCTTGCTCACGTTTAAGATAAACACGGCCTGAAAAATAAAATTTATTCAAACTTAAAAACACAAAAATAAACCTGCAACCCTAACAGTTTCATCTTCAAGAACTTTCCCTCGTTCAGTCAAAACAGAGTCATATTTTTCAATAAAATTAGCCAGAGAAATGCCAACATCAAATTTATGAGGAAAAGGATTTTCCCCAGCAGCTCTACGACTTTGGACCATTTCTTGTCTCATTCGAAAATATTCTGCTGGAAGAGATGGATCCTGCGTTTTCTTTTTGGTCGACATTTGGCGAAAGATTAAATTTAAAGCTCTTGATTTATTTATCTTGATCATAAAACAAAAAAGTGTTAAATATTGCAGAAACTGCAATATTAATAAGAAATGCAAAAAAAAATAAGAAAATATGCATTAACTGCATATTAATTTTGTAAATTATTAGTAAAAAGTTAATACAAAATATTTAAGACCAACAGGTTTTTAAAACTTCCCAACAAAAGTTGTAAACAAAAGGAGGCGCGGCCAGTTTGGCACGCCGATTTGGCGCAGACCGGTCAGGCGCAAGGCCAGTTCGAAATGTGGCTGTTTTGGCGCGAGTATAAAATTCCCAAAAACAGTTGTATAGTAAAAGGCTCCCCGACTTTTCGTCAACGGACTTTCCGTCAATGGACTTTACGTCAATACTTTTCGTCAATGGACGGACTTTTCATCAATAAATGATCGCTTTTAAAAAATTTAGGAAATTAATCGGCCTGTTCAAAGCCACAAATAACTAAATTATGTGCCCAATTTTGTATAAGATTCCTTATTTCTTCAAATACTCTCAAATAATCTATGCGGCGTCGGCGAGGCACACCCCGCGAGGCAAACCCCGCGCTTCGCGCGGGTTTCCGTCAATGGACTTTACGTCACTTTGACTCCCCTCGCGGGGAGTCAAAGGTCGCTGAGTTCTACACAAGTAACATAAACCTATTCATTTTTACCGATTTTCAACCTTTAAAAGACTACCTATCTGTTAGGGTGGCGTGCTTAGTATAAAAGGCGAAGCCTTTTAGCAGTCGGGAGTCAGTTACCGAGTCAGTCTAGAGTCAGTCCGTAGTCGCCAGTGAGTCAGTCAGTTAGTCTACAGTCGCAGCCAACGCATAGTCTCGCCTATTTCTATTGTATTGTTGCTTTGTGATAAACCTTGTTGTGAGTCAAGTCTCTTTCTGTTAGTATCGGACACAACCGCTAGTCGATACATAACAGTGGCGCGGTCGAACAGTCGAATTCGAACAGTCAAGTCGTTATTTTGTAATTCGTTCAAGTAGTCAAGCTAGTCAAGTCAAGATGAGAGCAGACGAATTGGAGAAAATTCTCAAGGCTCAATCTGAACAGATCAGTCAGCAGTTTAGTCAGTTAGTTAAAGGATTGATTGGAAACAATCCTAGAGCCGAAGATTCTAGTGAAAAGCAGTCATCGGAGTTGTATTGGAAATTACAATCGTTAGTCGGAGAATTCAATGCAGACATTGAGAGAGGAGTCACATTCGAGTCTTGGTATGATAAGAATAAGTCGTTTTTCGAATTCGACGGAAAGTCATTAGCCGAAGAAGTCAAAGTCAGATTGTTAGTCACGAAGTTAGGGGCTTGCGAGTATGCAAAGATTTCACAGAAGTTGATGCCCCAGAAGTTGGAGTCAATGAAATTCGAAGGTTTAGTCGATGAGTTAAAAAAAGAATTTTGTGACCCACGGTCGAAGTTAGTCAGGCGATTTGAAGTCATGAAGTTAAAGTGCCCTTGTCCGGAGAAAGTCTTAGATTTCGGAAATTTAGTCAATTCTGAATGCGAGAAGGCAGAAATGGCCTTGTCAGTCGAGGAAGTCAAGATCCTCATATTCATTGCCGGGATTCCAGAAGAGATGAACGATTTGCGGCAGATCAGTCTAAAATTCGTGGAACGCTATTCGAAGACCGAAGAGTGTAGTCTGAAAATTCTATTAGAAGAATGTCGCAGTTATCTCGCAATGAAGTCGGAGGCCAGAATGTTCGATAGTCAACCAAAGGTCAAGATCGAACCTGCATATTACGTTGACGTTAATAACGTTGCTCGCGTCGAACATAGTCAAAGTGCTCAATTCAGAAAGTCTAGAAATCAGTCATGGCAGCGAGAAGGCCAAGTCAATAGTCGAGAGTCACGTCAGTGTTACAATTGTGGCATGATTGGACATATTAGTCGAAACTGCCGGAAACCAAAGAAATGGTTGAGCCAGGGCAATAGTCCAGTAGTCAATCATGTGAGAGTCAATTCTAGTAATTCAGGACCACATTGTCTGACGGTGGAAATTCCGAAGTTAAGAGAGTATAGTCAAAAGAGTCTTAGTCAAAAGGGCCGAAAGTCGAAAAGTCAAAGAAGTAGCAAAAGTCAGTCAAGTCAAGATTCGAGGAAGTCTATTTATTCGGGAAAGTCTATTTATTCGAGAATGTCTAGTCAGTTAAAAGAAAACGACGAAGTCATAGTCTGCAACGAGAATAAAAAGGGCAAAATAGTCTGCTTGATAGGGACAATTCGGTGTAAAGTCGGAGAGATATGTAAAGTCGAAGTCCCGAAGTTGAATACGATAGTCACTAGAAAAGAATGCGACCTTAGGAAGTTAGAGTCGATGAAGCCATTCGGAAGTCAGTCAGATTCAAGAGATAGTCTAAGAACTAAGGAAAGTTCAATTCGTAGTCAAATTCTTGAAAATTTTAGATTGAAAGCGAAGGATGCACCTGAACAGACGAGACAGGCCCAGCGTGACGTTACCAGGACCATTGAAGTGAGACAGTTCCAGCGCGACGTTACGAAGACCAATGAAGTTACGAAAACCTGGAGTGACATGATGATTTGGGGAAAGTAAATGTGATAATATTGTTATTGTAAAATTTTTTGTAATTAGTGTACTCCCCCTTTTGTTGCTCACTTTGTATTTGGCCCTTTGTATTTTCAATGTTTTGTTTGTGTTGGTTACTAGTAGTTAAGTCCACCAAGTTTAGTTGGAAAAGTCGGCACATAGTCCCGACTTAATTAAAGAAGGGAGGTGTTAGGGTGGCGTGCTTAGTATAAAAGGCGAAGCCTTTTAGCAGTCGGGAGTCAGTTACCGAGTCAGTCTAGAGTCAGTCCGTAGTCGCCAGTGAGTCAGTCAGTTAGTCTACAGTCGCAGCCAACGCATAGTCTCGCCTATTTCTATTGTATTGTTGCTTTGTGATAAACCTTGTTGTGAGTCAAGTCTCTTTCTGTTAGTATCGGACACAACCGCTAGTCGATACATAACACTATCCTTCGTAATAACACAATTGCTTATAACTTTGTTCAGAATTATCAAATCAATCCTATTTCAATCTGACAACACTTTTACATACATGTATCATCTTCTCTTTCTCTTAAAATTAAAAAAACATTCATTTATTGACGGAAAGTCCATTGACGGAAAGTCCTTTGACGAAAAGTCGTGCCACCTAGTAAAAATCTATTAGCATGTGTTCGTATGAAGAATAATTTCCAAAAATAGTGAACAACATTGTTCCAACATCGGAGGAAGTTGTTTCGAGAGCGGGAGAAGTTGGTACGTTAACGGCGGAAGTTGATCCATCAACGGAGTAAGTTATTATATGATAGCCCTCCCTTCCTCTGTTTTATGTTGATTTTGGAGATTCCCGGATTTTGGTTGAGTAAACAGAGCGCCTTTACTTTAATTATAATTTTCTAATGAAATTGCACAAAAAAGTAAAATAATTTTTTCACATTAATTTGTAAATAATATATTTTCTGTATTTTTTATATTATTTTTATTTCCTTCAATTAAATCTTTTTCATTTTTCACTTTATTATTATCATTATTTCCTTCATCAAATTCATCAGAACTTTCATGAATCGAAGCTGTAGCTGAAGATAATGTAGCAAATAATTGGGCAAGTTCAAAATGATTTAAAATATTTGTTGGACTTTCCGAGACATTTAAATTATTTGTATTTATGTTGTTTGTATCTAATGATTAAAGAAAATTATGAAGTCTAGAATTCCTTGATAATTAACTAACTCAAAATAAATCTAAATTTTAGTGGTTATCCCCTAGAGATCGGTCTGGATCTGGATCCAGTCTGGATTTTTTCTAGATCCAGAGTCCAGATCCAGGCATTTTTTGACCGACCTGGATTTTTTTCTGGATCCAGATCCAGAATCCAAATCCAGGATTTTTGAAAATACCGATCTCTATTATCCCCCATACTTTGGTTCCCGTTTTCTCCCTATTTTTTATATGAGAATTTATTAAAATTGGATTTAGTATTCTAGAAATTCCCTAACTAAACGAAGGATTATCATCTTATATTTTATACACAATCTAGTTATTAAAAAATTCCTTAAATACCTTCAGAATTATTAATTTCCTCCTCATTTAAATTATTAAATTCAATTTTTGGAGATTTTGTTATATTTTTTCTTAATTCATTTGGTTTATTACTACAACTATTAGTTTCTATTAAAGGTATTGTTGTTCTTCTTAAATATGTTGAATGATGAGTTTCCATATGTCGACGACGGTCAACCTTTTTAAAAAAATAGTTTTTATAAAAAATTAATTTATTTTTCACTTTTCTTTGAAATGTTTTTTCGCAACAATCACAAGAGAAAGGTTTATATCCAGAATGTTTTCGAGTATGTGTCTAAAATAAATAAATAAATAAATTATTTTAATTAATTAAATATTAAAATACAATTAAATTAGAAGATTGTGAGAATGCTTTTCCACAAACAGCACATTTATGTGGCTTTTCACCTAAGAAAATAATTTTCTTAATTTTTAAAAATTAAATACCAGTATGTATATAAGTATGTTTTTTCATGTCTGATTTTTGATGAAAACGTTTTCCACAATATTCACAAGGATAGGGCCTTCTAAAAATTAAAAAAATATTTTTTTAAATACCTAAATTATTTATTTACGTGTCACTATGAATTAATAAATGTGTAGATAAAGTGCTTGATCTTTTGAAACTTTTTCCGCATTGATGACATTCAAATTGTCGGTAATTAGTAGAGTTGTTATTAAAGGATTTTGATGTTGTTGGTTCTCTAAAATATTTTTGAAATTATTTCGGATAATTTATTTTTATTTAATCTTTTAATTATCCTAGTTTAGATAAGGGAGGGGGGAGAGGGTATCGAACCATTCAATTAAATTTTTGAGTTGATATAAAATTATTATTTAAATTTTCAATTCTACTACTAACCAGTGCTGGGTATTTGCCATTTGTTGGCTCCGGCTCCGGGCTCCGGCCTTTCAAATTCTTGGCCCCGGCTCCGGCTCCGGAGCCGGCGATTTTCGGAGCCGCTCCATGTTGGCTCCGGGCTCCGGGTGGAAAATCAATGAATTATTTTTCATTGGGAGATTTGGGTAGATGAAGGGGGATATAGAGTGATATAAGAGGATTAAGAGAGTTATCAATGGATTAAGCTGGATTTGGGTGGATTATCTTGTGATTTAGGTGGATTAAGGGCGATATCGGGGGGATTAAGGCGAAAATTTTGGCGAAAATTTTGAGAATTTTGGAAGATCCTTAAGCCAAAAATCTTCCTTTTTTGCGCCGCAGGCGAAAATTTTGAAAAATTTGACACACAGGAGACTAAAATTAATCAATTTAAAAAATTTATCCAGCTTTATTTAATTAAAAAGTGCTTATATTATAATTTATTTTCCACAGAAAAACAATTATTTGATCATTTTTAGTGATATTTTTCGAACCTATAATTGGATAAAAATAGGAACCTAACTCACCATCCATTCAACTACACATACTTTGAAAAGTAAAGGAAAGAAAATCTTTTTTACTCGTCTAAATTTTCTCTTCCTTTTCTTTTCACGCCTACCATCTTTGCTCATTTCTTTTTCTTTCACTCATCTTTAGGGGTGTATAGCCGGAGCCGTGGGGAATTGAAAAACCTTGGCTCCGGCTCCGGGCTCCGGGGTTTCAAAATCTTAGCTCCGACTCTGCCGGAGCCGGCTCTGGAGCTAGCTCCCGGAGCCATACCCAGCACTGCTACTAACCCTTTTAAAGCAAAATTAAATATTTCTTCTTTTCCATTTTCATTATTAATTTTATTATTTCCAAATTTATTTTGATTATCCATTGATGTAAAATTATTAATTATTTTTTCAGTTTTTCTTTTCGAATTTTTCAATTTAAATTTAACTCTTCTTCCATTATTTTGTTGTTGTTGATGTTGTTCTTTTTCAAAAATAAATGGATTTTGTTGGTTATTATTAGTTGAAGATGTTAATTCCAAATTATTATTTATATTAATATCACGTCCACAAAAATTATTATTAAAAAGTGAAGATGTTAAGCGTAATTGTTGGGCCAGAAAATTCTTTAAATATTTTTTAAAAATTTAATTTTAATTTTTTTAGATGAGATAAATACTAAAAATTCTTTATTTTTAAAGAAAACCCGAAAAAATCCTTCCTTATAAATTATCCCGTTAAAGATTCAATTTTTAAAACCTGTTGTAGAATTATGGCATAGAATTCTGAAGGATTAAGAAAAGAATTTGATTGTTGATAATTTGAGAAAGATGGAGGAGGAATTGAATAATTTGGAATTATAAAGTTCTAAATAATAAATATTTAGGATTTTTCTATTTTTTTATTTAAATTTTCTTATTCAAATTTCTATCCTTTTTTTGAAAATTTCCGTCAAAATCTATAAAATTATTTTAATTTAAATACTTTTTGATGATGAAATAAATGCCCTCCTCCCATAATAGAGCTATTATTATGTGTCTGTTGATGATTATGATGGAATTGTGTTGAATTTTTAGAAGAAGTAGAAGCGGGAGAGTCAAAAAATTGTGGAAAATTATTATTTAAAATTCTTTTTCCTTCTTCTTTTTTTTCATTATTTTTAATATTTCCAAAAGATGCGGCAGAGTCTTTTCCAAAAGTTAATTGCCTCAATGGCCATGCCGTTATTGGTGGGGAATTTTGATGGATTGAAGAATTTGGCGGTGTCCATTGGCGAGGAAAATCAGTTCGGTTTAATGATGAATGAGGGGAAGAATTAATAACTAAAAATAAAAATGCGGGAATTTCAATATTTTAAATTAAAAATTAAATTTTAATAGAATTTGAGGTGAAATTTAATAAAAACTAATAATACAAATTGAATTTAAAATATAGGTATTTATTTTTTACTCCAAAAATCCCAAAGAGAAAGGCAAAGTAAAATTTCGATGATTTTCCACGCGGAAGATTTTTAGTAAAAAATTTTTTGTGGGATTTTAATTTACATGATTGGGTTTGTCTAAATAAATTATTTAGAAGAATCTCGAATAAATTTGTTATTAAATGAGGGGAAAATAAAAGTGTTATTTTTAGTTTTAAATTAAATTTATGAAGATTTTTTTAAAATAATATTCAAACATTTAAAACACTCTTTCAAAAACACCTGTGTGTATTTAACTTTTTTCATGTGTTAGTCTATATATTATTGGTTTAGCAATAGGAAACACTTCCGGATATGTTTGAATAAGGATAAGATGAACTCTCGAAGAAAGTCAATTTTAAAGTGGCCAAAAGGGAAAAACAAACAAAAATAAATTTATTTTTATGTGCCAAAAATGAAATTTTACCGTTTATCACCTTTCCTTATTTTTTGGCACATCTGCTCTGTTTAATAAATATTACTTCCACAAAATTTGCTTTTGTATACCTATTCACCAAAAGTTTAGTAAAATTTGAATCAGTCCAAAAGTTCTTTTAGAAAATAAAATAATGGGAAATTAACTAAAATTTTTAAACGAAAAAAATCTCTTAAAATATAAAATTAAAGAAAAAATATTTATTTTCAAAAATTTTAATTCAAAGTATCAGATTACGGTCAAGATAGGATTCGTAAAAGTGTGTAAGTCAAATTTTTGAGAAAAAAGTAAAGAAATGTCAGGTTATTCAGATATATACTTAAATATACTTCAACAAATCACACCAATCCATTCTTGAGAATATTTGGTATTATTAGTATTTTTTTTTTAATAAAAAGTTTGTTTTAAAAGATTTTGTTTGTTCTAATTAAAAATATTTACATTGAATTAGGTGAGGATTTTAAAGGAATATTAAATAGATGAAATTTAAAGAAAAATAAAAAAAAATAGGTAATTAAATATAATATCTTTAAAATAAGGTTGGCGGATAGTTGGAAATCTTCGGATATCCGGATCCGACATCCGAACCGAAAATTTTGGATTTCCGGATCCGTATCCGGTATCGGAACCGAAAATTTTTTCGGATCCGGATATCCGGATCCGCCAACCTTACTCTAAAATAATCTTAAAATAACCAAAGAAAATCTTTTTTTTTATTCAAAATATGTTTTTAATTTTTATATTCTTTGTAAAGCTTAATTTAAACAATTTTAAAGTCTCCAGAGTCTAATTAAAATAGAATATTTTCTTTTAAAAGCTAAGATAAATTAAGTATTAAAAATAAAGAAAAGGGAGAGAGATGTGCCTGACCTTAACCCCCCTTTCCAAGTAATTGTTTCTCCTTCTTTTTAAATAAGGTTTGATAATTAAGAAAAAAATAGAGGGGGCCTTGTCAATAGTTAAAATAAAAAGAAGACAATCTACTCAAAACTACTATAGATTTTGCGCAATATTATTTTATAATGCTTAAGTAACGAGAATATATTTAAAGCTTGTGACATAAAAAAGGATTGTGCCAATTCGCGCGAATCTTTCTCTTTTTTTAATTTAAAATAAAATCTGTCTCTTGTCAATTCTTGTCAATCAAAAAGCATGCAAATTTTAGAGGATTCTGTTATGAAACTAAGAAGAATATTTTTAAGAAAAGAAGAGTATTTTTTGTGTAATAATTATTGCGTGTTTAATAAATTTGTTTTAAATTTTTAAATTTTTTGATAAAGATGGAATTTTTAAATTAAATAAAGATAATTATTTAAAAAATAATTTTAATTTTCTTTTTTGTTTTCGAAAAGAGAATTTCTGTTTTTAAATTTTTTTGGGCTAATCTTTGCTTGAGATACCCTTTTTCTTAATAATTTTTACCGCAAACAATATTTACAAAAAATATTTTTCTTCTTTTTTTAAATAACCGCTTAAATATATTCCCTCCTTTCCTTCCCTCCCTAATAAATGTAAAAATACAAACAATTAAAAGTAAATACACGGCATTTATTTTAGCCTTAAATTTTACCTTTTTTGAAGACCATCTTTGTGTTTAAAGTGCCTGCTGACCTTTTACAAGCAACAAACACTTTGAACACTTAACTAGTTTATTTTTGACAAGAAAATACTTAAAATAATTTATTCCCCGTTATTTTAACTACTTTAAATGTTTTTATAAGCAGCAGGTGGGAAAACAAATAAATAAAAAATAAATTAATATTAATTATAGATTAAAGAAAATATTTTTAAAAAATAATAAAAAATTAAAATTATTTTATAAAAAAAGAAGGATTTAATAATTAAAACAGTAACTCTACCAAAAAAAGGAATTGGGGGTTTACTATTTAAAAAAGATTATTAAATGAAAATGTAGAATTTAAAATTTAAAAAAATTATTTTTATTTATTAAAAAAGCATTTCTTTTAATTTTTTTCAATTTTTTTTTTTTTTTTCATGCGTGTGGGAATTGACGTTGATGGGAATTGGACACTTTTAATAATTAACATAAGAGAAGGGGGATATTTAGAATATTTTTAAAAAACAATCCGCAATGATTGCCTTTGGTTTTAAGAGAAAGATTGGGAAGAAATGGATATATTACTGTAAAGGGTTTTTTAAAAAAATAAGTAAAAATATTTAAAAATAATTATTTTTTAAATTACCGTTATTTTGTTGTTGTTGAAAAACAGCAATAGCAATTGCTAAAAGTAATTTTTGTTGTAAAAATGAATTTGAAATTGTAGAAGAGTTTGAGGGATCGTCATCATTATTTTGATCATTTTGTTGGTCTATTTCTTCTAAATTATTTATTTATTTTTTTAATTTTTAAAGAAAAATTTTTCAAATAAAATAAAAATTGGTTTAAATTAGTGACCGGGGCTGGACCGGAGCTGGTCGTATCTTTCTGTAGTCCGGTTCCAAATCCGGGTATTTTGTGATCTCCCAATTTTTTTTGTAAGGATTAACCCGTAAAGATCCTGCCGGATCCGGTCCGGCTCTAGTTGTAAATCAAGATCTGGTCCTGAAAAATCGATTTTACCTCTTCTAGTTTAAACTAAATACAATTAAACTCGAAAGGACCAAAAAAGTTGGCTATTCTATATTAGAGATTTTTTTAAAATTTGTGATCACTATATCAAGATTCGATAATTTATTCAAATACAACAATTAATATATTTAAAATATTTACTTTCAACTAAATGAGGGGAAGAAGCCTCTTCATCATCATTTGTTTCCATTAAATCCTCTTCAGTAGAATTCTCATTATTATTTTCTGATTTACCCAATAACTGATTAATACTATGTCCATTATTTTTACCAACAATCCTTTGCTGATTATTATTTTCAGAATTTGTAGAGATTCTTTTCATTTATTCAAAAATTTACTAAATTTTAAAAATAATTTTTTTAAATTTAATTTTCTTTTAAATAAAAGCCCATAAGGAGATGAATTTTGAAATATTCGATTTCCCTTATAAATTTCAACAAAAAATCGTAATAATATTCATTCATTCAAAAAAGTAATTTTAAATATATTTGAGAGGGGATGACTTATTTGACGGTCTAATGGTGTCGAGAGTGGGAAGCAAAGAGTGAATAATATATTTGAGAGTCTGTGCCGAAGAAAAACTGGCAGTCTGTGCCATTTGTGTGTGTGTGGTTGAATGTGTTTGTTTGTGTGTGTCGGGATTCCCGCCCAATTCTGTGATTGGTAGTTATTTAATGAAAAATATATTTAAATAAATATTAAAAAGCAAAATAAAAAAAAAGTAAAGAAAAAAGGAAATAAAAATCTGGCCACACCCTTTTTTATTTAGAAACTGTAAATCTGTGTAAAGAAAACAATAATAAATGTAAAAGCACAATATAATAATTAATTAATTAACTTATTTAAAATTAAAAATGTATAATTTAAATTTAATTTCTAGTAAAAACATTAATTCTTAAAATATTCCAATTTTAAATTATTTAATGTCTAAAAATACCTACACCTATAAAAATACCTATAAAAATACCTATTAAAAAATTAAAATAACCTACACTTTCTTTTAATTTCCAAAAAAATAAACTCAAATTTAATTTCTTTAATTTTAAATTATTTCTTTAATTATTTAAAAAATAATTAATAATAATCGTTTTTTTACAAAAATGCAACAACAGCAGTGAAAACAAGGCGCGAGTTTCATCCCTTTCCAAAATCCTCATATTCAAGAGACATTCAAATTTAAAAGAAATACCAAGTCCAAGCAGGCGTAAAAGGAACGGCCGGAAATTTGTCCAATCCATTTTTGTGTAGGGGAAGGAAACAATTCTTGGAAGGAAAAAAGAGTCAAATTTCGAAGTTTTTGGTTAATACTCCCTTCCAAATATTAATTTTATTTTCTCTTTATTAAATTCTCTTTTGTGTTTAGTATATTTATTTATTCCCTCCAATAACATACAAGCAAATTTGTGCAAAATAACTAACAAAATTGTGTTTATGTACATATTATTTTCGAATTTTTATTAAATTTAACAAAAATAAATTTTTTGAAAAATAAATTAGATTCTTATTCCTTAATTATTTAATTTATTTTAATTAAAATTATTTTTATTTTTAAATAGATTTCTTAATATTTTTATTATCAACAAATAATGGTTATTTAATTTTAATACAAATACATATATGTTTTTATTTCCAGCTTTTTTATTCCTCTCTTCATCAGTTTTTCTTCCAAAAAAAGTAATCTTCATTTAATATATCCCTTATACCCCCCTCCCCCTTCTCCAAATTTTATTCAAAAATGATTTTATTTCCCTCATTTTCCTGTTTTTGTTGTCATTTTCTTTCATTCCTTCCTCGTGTCGTACGTTCAATTCTCTCGGGATTTTTTGTTTAAAATGAAGAAAATTGAGTAACATAACCGAGAATTCTTCCCCCTTCCTCCTTTACCTTTCCCCTTTTTTTCTTTAACAAAATTGAGAAAATGCTGGCAGACATTTTGAAAGGGAAGACTGTTGTTGTTGGTGTGTTTTCCCTTATTGGATTGAAAGAAGGTTGACTTCAACTCAAATCTGCAGTTAAAAAAGTAATTATTGAGAGAAGGAATAATAATCCCGTGTAATCCTTTAATTATTACTTTCCTTTAGAAAATAGTCGAAAATTTAAATAAAATTAAAAAATAATTAAAATAGGTAGCTTGGAGATAATGTATAAATATTAAAAAATAAAATTTTAATTTGATAAGAAAAATTAATTTTAAATTTAATAAAATATTAAATAAATTTATAAATTATAATAAATACTCTTATTTATTGAAATTAAATTAAAATGACTTTTCATTTAAAAAAAAGTTATTTTGCAATTTATTATTCTGTAAATAGTAATAATCTTCCACAAAATATACATAGCATGTTTTAATAATATTTTTTGGTTTTAAAAGAAAACTCAAAGAATTTCTCCCCGAAGGACATAGTCTAAACTATTTTGTTTAGCATAATAAGAAGAGATTAATTAGTAATTATTTTTAAAACTTAAAAGATGTACCTAGATTTGCCAACAAATAACCCGAGTGTCTGATTTTTTTAATAAATTGAAGCAAACTTTATAATAAAAATTGATATAGGCATTTAGGTATTTTGAATTTAAACTTTCTCTAGAAATTTATTCAAGAGAAATGTTTTTACAATAAATCAAACAATTTAAATTTTATTTCATAAAAAAGCAGATTTATGACTCAATTATTTATTTTTTTTTTAAATTGTTAGAAAAATTAATATTTCTTTCTTCAATTCTCGTTAATTCCTTCAAATTTCTTCTATTATAGGTATTCCCCTTAAAAAATACTAAAAACAGTGGGTGGCCGAATTCGGGAATGCAAATTAAATTGATGATGGAAGATGTAAATGACAGTCTTTTGACTGTGGCAGTCTACTAAATAGTATATATTGGCACTTAATTTACATTTTTATATTAAATAACTCATCAAAATATTATTAACTAATTTATTTAGTTATTCTAATTTATATATATCAAGGGAATTTGAGTCTTGTTATTTAAAAAATATTTTGTGATTAAGGAAAGTATTTTCAAGGAAAGAGAAATGATGACAGATTTTGAAGTTAAAATTTTTAAACAGCAGGTATATTTTATATTATTTTTTAAAAAGACATTGAATTGAAAAGTTTGGATATACTTTTTGGGAAATATGTAACTAAAACATATCCATCAAATAAATTCTTTTCAAAAACCCCCAAAAAAAATAAAAAATTCCATTAATTTATTTATTGTTTGTGTGTAGAAATAAAGGATGAGAGCGGTTTTTAGTGAAGATTGGAATTAATTGAATAAATAATTTAAATATATTTGGTTTACTGTAAAATTGGGAAGTAAATGTGTAAATGTTGCGTGTCGAGAAAAAAATAAATAAATACTTTATTTATTTAAATTATTTTTAAGTTTTTAAAATTTAAAGTTTGGTATTGACAAACCTGGATTACAGTCAGCCTTATCGTCTGTATATTTAAAAGACCGAAGTCTGAAGTACTGTAGATATTTTCCCTTTAAAATGCCAAAATATCGTGACTATTTTTGGCATAATTTAAAAAAAACAAAAAAGTTCTTTACCTATATTTTCCTCTAAAGGTGTCACATTTCGCGCATTGAATATTATAAGTATACTAAAACAACTCAAAATTCCTTTTCCTGCCCTTTTTATGAGTTCCGCCTCTTTAAAGTTAAATAAAGTTGATGACCGTTCTTCTAAAAATCCCGCAGTGAAAATGTTTAGTTTTAAATATATTCTTTTTGTATTTTACTTAAGAAATTTACCGCCAATCATTAACGGTGAAAATAACTAAGAAAACCATAACAATTAGTAATTGTTTGTTTATATAAAGGTAAAACAAAAATTTAAAATTAACAAATTCTTTGAAAATGTGTCACAGTTTCAAATTATAGTACATATATAGAACAACATAAATTTACTCTGATATTCGAAGGTTTATCAGAAATATTAAATAACCGATCAAATATTGATTTAATGAATCATGGATTTATCCAGAGGTAGTCAAAGAAGCTTTGATCAAATTATTTATATGCACTAAACTTGGTTAAAAATTTGATTTTAATGTGATAAAGCTTCATTGGCATGGTCCTCAATTTTATTAAAATATGAAAGGAAAGGGGGATGATTAAATGGTAGTAAAAAGATAAATATAACTTTGAAATTTAAAAATTAAGACTTAAAAAAATAATTTTATAAAAAATAATTTTTGTGACTATCTTTAAATTTTCTAAAAATTAAATAAAATACAAAAAAGCGGCAAAACATATTAAAGTTAAAAAGAACAAAAACAAAGAAAAAATAATAACGCTGAAAAAAGAAAAATAATAATAAAGAAGAACAATATAAAAAATTAGAAAAAGGCAAAAATTTTTTTATTTTCGGTCATTTTGCGCAATCAAATTATTTTTAGTTTAGATATCCCGAATATATTTTTGATGTTGTAATTTGACATGACTTCTAATTTTTTCTTTTATATAAAAAATATTTTCATAAAAAATAGAAAAATAAAATAAAAATAATTCGAAACAATTTTTTTCTAACAGTATATACTTTGTTACAACCTCCACCTATTAATTTTTATTCATTTTATCTAATCCCATTTGTCCCTTTTTTCTAGATCTCGAAATTTTGGGCTGGAAATACTTAGAATCATTTTGATATTAAAACAATTAAGTACTCGAATTTTTATAAATTCCTCGATGAAATTTTTGCAAAAAAATTCAGCTGGTTTTAAATATCGGAAATGTAATTTAAATATTTTAATTTATCTTTTAAAGGAATGATCATTCGTAAAAAATTTTTTTACAAAACTGGACAAAAATGGGAGTTGATAAAATAAAAGAAAATTGAATGAGCATTCAATTTTGGGACAATTTGGAACAATATTTTAATAAAAGAGAAAAAATGTAAAAAATATATTTTCCAGATATTTCAAAAAATTTAGAAATTAAAATGCAATACCAATTAATTCATCAACATCTTCTAGACTGACTAAATTAATATTTTTTTGTGATTTTAATAATTAAGAACATAAAAGTTAAAAAAAAGATTTAATTATTTTCCTCTTTTTCATTAAATTCTAAAAAATCTTCCAAAAATTCTTCATTATTTTCAAAATAATTTTTATTTACTAATTCTTTTTCATTATTTTCAATAAATTCATTATCTTTCCTTTCAATAGCTATATTTTTCAGAACAAAATGCCCAATCAAAAAACAAAATATTCCAATAAAAGTAATTATATAAATAATATCATAAACTTTAAAAATAAATTTAAAATTTTATAAAAGAAATTATTTTTAAAAAAATATTAAATAATTTTTTAATAATCTAAAAATTTTTTTACAATACATATTTGAATAATAATTGAATATTTAAAAACTTTAAAAACGTTTAATATATTCAAACAACTAATTAATTTAAGTATCTCCAACAATTTCCATTAAATTCCTCAATAAATTTTTAAAAATTTATTGGCTCTTGGGTGATGCCTAAATGTTACCTCCAATTTGTTTACGCTTATTATAAGGTTTTTAAAGGTTGAATTAAATAATTTAATTACTTTGCCATTCTTCATTTATCCAATTAAATAAATAAACAAAAAATATACTTCCAACAATTAAAGGTAAAAATAAAAATTGGCCAAATGTTAATTTTAAAAATGAAGAAAAAATCAAAGGAAGCCACTAAAATTATTTTTAAAAATAATTTTAATTTAATACCTGAATTATTAACAAAAGTAAAGGAGTAAAACATAAAAAGGCATAGAAAATAAAGAATTTTGTAGACCAATTTAAATTACATTTCTAGTAAATTTAAAAATTATTTATTTTTTATTTAAATATTTACATTAATTTGTTTGAATTTATGTGACAATTCTGGTAAAGGTCCTGTTTTAGGTGATCTATCTCTGGGTGTATATGTTATTGGTTCATTCACAAATATCTTTCGATGCTTAAATTAAAAAATAAATTTAGGAAAGAAAATATATTAAAATTAAATAAAATTAATAATTTAACAGAAATTATAGACAAAAACTTAAATTAATTACAATAATTTAAGACTTTAACAGAATTGGATACTTTATTAAATTCAAAGTTTATTCAGATATTATTTTATTAAATTTATTATTTTAATTATTATTAGGTATATTTCTATTGAGTACTCTACTATTTGAGAAACCTTTGGAATATCAACAAAAACATCAATTAAATGCCAACGAAAAGGATTTTTAATTCTAATATCCCCAATAATTAATTCACAATGATAACGTCCTGGACGACCACCAAACCTGTGTGTGTCTTTAGGCATTGCCTAAAAATTATTTTTATTTTTTTAAATTAATTTAAAAATAAACTACAATTTCAATAAAATATTTTCCTCCTCCTCCTCCTCCATTATTTGTTGTTACTCTTTTCCCAATAAAAAATACTTCATGTTCTTCTGTTTTTGAATGCCATAAATGTAAAAATTTTTGTTGAATTCCTTTTTAAAAAATTAAATTTTTAAAACCAAAAAATTAATTAATTTAAAGACCGTCAATTAATTTTTTAGTATTTTTGTCAATAATATTAAATTGTAAATTAATTGCAAGTTTTTCTTCTAATCTAATTCCTTTTGAATATTTTTCATTTTTTTCTGAAGGAATTCTAAAAGAATATTTAAATTTAAAATAATTATTTAATTAACGTAAAATTCCCCAATTGTTTTCCACTTTGCCATTCACGGACTTTAATTTGAACACTTTCTAATTTTATTTCCTCATATTTTTCTTCATTTTCATCAAAAGAATTATTCTTTTTTATAAATAAAAAAATAAATAAAATGTTTAAATAAATAAATAATTGGTGCATTTTATTTAATAAAATATAAATATTCCTTCTTTTTAATAGAAATTTTTATTTTAAATTTACAAACAATTTTTTTAATAAAAAGGATAAATAAAATCTTAATCAATTTATTTATTTGCCATTTTCATCCACCCTTCTCTCTCTATCTTTCCAATCACAAATCTAAATCAATTATTTTGCCAATAAAACAGTCTGTCTGAAAATGAGTGTGCCCATATTGTTTAAACAATAATAACATCCTTTAAATTGTTTTTCTAATTTAAAATTTTGTAGCATTATTTGTTCAACTTATATCAAAAAATTAAAATACATAGATATTCAACATAAACAACAATATTAAAGTTTTCCTTAATATTCGGATCCGCCCAAAGTCCCTCACATTTGTTTGTGTTAACATTGATTTCAATCCCGTTACACATTTTTGCCTTACAACAAACATCAAATAAAAGGAAAATTGACCATTCCGAGGCAGAAATAGTAGGAGATTAAGGTGAATATCATGGATTAAAGGGATATCGGCGATATCTTGAGATTAAAAGATCCCCTTACCTAATATTAAGGTGGATGCCTTAATCACTCAATATCTCCGCCCACTCCCTTCATTTTAATCTTTATATCCCCCCTAATCCCAAAAACCTCTTAATAACAATTTTTTAAAAATTATCCCCAAATTACCTGATAACCTTTTAATTAGGGTTGTTGGCGACCGGTTATTAACCGGTACCCCCGGTTTTCGGTTAATCCAAATTTTAGCAACCCGGTTTTCGGTTTTTAGTTTTAGACAAATACCGGTTTTATTTCGGGGGAATTTATAATAAAATCACTTATTTTCACAAAATTCCGGTTTTCGGTTTTTAAAATTTTCTAAAAACCGAAATTTTTGGCAAAAATTTCAAAAATTCCAGTTTTAAAACCGGTCGCCAACAACCCTACTTTTAATCACCCAAATCCATAATATCTCTTTTAATCCCCTGAAATTTGTTTCCCTCGATATACCACCAAAATCAATTATGTTAACTTGCCTCTTTAAAATTTTATTAACGAATTTGCAATAAAAGCTTTTAGTTGATATTTTTCGAGGCATTTTGCCGTTTGGACTTTCCGATTTCCGGACCTTCGTCATTTCCGATCGACCCCTGATGATGATTTTTTATTTTAAGATACACGCGGAAAGGCCGCGTTTTCAACCCAACCTTTGGTTATAAATAATTTTCTTCTAAACTTTTCCTTGTCTGATTTTATATTTTTTGAAAAACAATTTATCCAAAGGTTTTAGGGAAATGCCTAATCTTACTAAAAGAAAGTACACGAAGAAATCAAACAAAATCCTTTATCACAGGTAAATACAATATAGCAAATTACATCAATACAGCAATTTACAAAATAATATGGACAGAGAAATATAGGGGCACAAATATTTACAAACAAATGTGGATGAGTCTAATCACAATACATATATTTATATCACAAGGGGGAGCTTCATTCTTCCTGTCATCCTTTCCGGTGTCCCTTCTTATTGCCCTTCTGGCTCTTATCTCGCCCGCTTTCATTCTTATCCCTCCCGCTTTTTTCCTTCGCAGTTGTTCCATCCTTTGTCGTCGGACGAGATGGTTTTGAGCTGCCTCCTCCTCTCGTGTTGTCCATGCGGCTCCTTTGACTGTCGGTCATGCGCTTGATGTTATTGTCGAACCATAGAAGCACTTGCTGCATTGGACTTCTGTCGTCTGCGTCACCGGCCCAAACCTGCTTCGTCATGTAGTCGCAGAATTCCGCTGGCGCCTCGCCAGAGAACTTCATCCTTTCGCCCATAATCACCTGAATGTTAAAACAAATCAATTAAAGTAGAAAAAAATCAGAAAAAACTCAAAACTTACTCTTCTTGCAACCTCGTTATTGGTACCAAAGTTTTGGTAGGGATTCTCGCCGTTCGCAAAGATCTCCCAGCAGAGGATTCCGAAGGCCCAAACGTCCGACTTCTTGGTGCAGACCCGGTCCCTCATCGTCTCCGGTGCCAACCATTTGATCGGGAGCTTTTGATCCTTGTCGAGCTTGATTTCCGTGTCACCAGGCGTCAGCTCACGAGCGAGCCCGAAGTCAGCAATTTTGACCTTAAAAATTAAAACAAAAATTAATTAAATTTTTGCATTCTGTCCACCTTTTGTTCACTGTACAGGCAATTCCTTGCCGCAATGTCGCAGTGGACGACGTTGTTCTCGTGAACATGGGCGAGACCAGAAGCAGCTCCCAGACACATGTACAGCTTGCTCCTTGGGCTCCTCTGGATCTCCTGCAGATAGTCCTTCAGTGCACCATTTGTCGCGAGCTCCATTACGATCATCAGCGGCTCCTGACCAACGGCTACACCTTAAAATTTGAAAATATTTAGAAAATACATGGAACCTATATCCTGCAACTCACCATAAGACTGAATGACGTTCGGATGCTTGAACTTGCGCATTATGCGGGCCTCGTTCATGAACTCCTTTATCTGCTCCTTTGTACACTTGGTCAACGTTGCCTCTTTGATGGCCACTTTAACCGTCCCGCCGCTTTGCTTGAGCTCTCCGCGTCTTACAATGCCGAATGCACCAGCTCCTAGCTTTGCTCCGTTCACAATGTCCGCATGCGCCAGCTCCCAATCCTTCCTCCCAATGGGCCTCGTGATGATGACATGGCTTGCCTAAAAATAGCTTGTTAGTTAAGCATGTTTTGTATCAACTGTACCGAGCAAACGGGTTGGCGGCTTTGCAGATGACTGTCGACGAAATCCCTTATTGATTTGTAGCCCTTGTCTGATTTGAAGTCAATGGAAATGCGCCCCTTCTCCTCGCGGAAGAGATAGTGCTTGACGTTGCCGTAGACGACCGACAGGACGAACGTTCTTGCATCGCCTGCATTCTCCTCACTCTTCCGGATCAGGAACTCGCCATTTGCCTTCAGCATTGCAACAGTGTCCTCTCGCGGAAGCTAAATAAATTAAGGACAAATGTATCAACATTATATAAAAATAAAATTTAGGCTCACCAATCCATGGTAATATGGTAGCTCCCACAGGTTTCTGTCAGACTCCATTGGCAGTGAGAAAATTGCGATGACAACCAGCAACAAAGCAGCAGAAGATCGTTGGAAAGTCGAACGTTGACGAGGTACAGCAACGGTGTCCCGAACAGCAGTAGTCGTGATGCAGTCGAAGCGCAATTCCAGTGTTGTCGAGTCGTAGTGTTGAGTTATCTAAAGTTTTGCCGGCTTTTATATCTCTAGCGTCATTAACCAAAAAATCATATAAAAGGCATCTAAAAATTCTCAGCACAACTCACTACGACTCGACAACACTGGAATTGCGCTTCGACTGCATCACGACTACTGCTGTTCGGGACACCGTTGCTGTACCTCGTCAACGTTCGACTTTCCAGCGATCTTCTGCTGCTTTGTTGCTGGTTGTCATCGCAATTTTCTCACTGCCAATGGAGTCTGACAGAAACCTGTGGGAGCTACCATATTACCATGGATTGGTGAGCCTAAATTTTATTTTTATATAATGTTGATACATTTGTCCTTAATTAATTTAGCTTCCGCGAGAGGACACTGTTGCAATGCTGAAGGCAAATGGCGAGTTCCTGATCCGGAAGAGTGAGGAGAATGCAGGCGATGCAAGAACGTTCGTCCTGTCGGTCGTCTACGGCAACGTCAAGCACTATCTCTTCCGCGAGGAGAAGGGGCGCATTTCCATTGACTTCAAATCAGACAAGGGCTACAAATCAATAAGGGATTTCGTCGACAGTCATCTGCAAAGCCGCCAACCCGTTTGCTCGGTACAGTTGATACAAAACATGCTTAACTAACAAGCTATTTTTAGGCAAGCCATGTCATCATCACGAGGCCCATTGGGAGGAAGGATTGGGAGCTGGCGCATGCGGACATTGTGAACGGAGCAAAGCTAGGAGCTGGTGCATTCGGCATTGTAAGACGCGGAGAGCTCAAGCAAAGCGGCGGGACGGTTAAAGTGGCCATCAAAGAGGCAACGTTGACCAAGTGTACAAAGGAGCAGATAAAGGAGTTCATGAACGAGGCCCGCATAATGCGCAAGTTCAAGCATCCGAACGTCATTCAGTCTTATGGTGAGTTGCAGGATATAGGTTCCATGTATTTTCTAAATATTTTCAAATTTTAAGGTGTAGCCGTTGGTCAGGAGCCGCTGATGATCGTAATGGAGCTCGCGACAAATGGTGCACTGAAGGACTATCTGCAGGAGATCCAGAGGAGCCCAAGGAGCAAGCTGTACATGTGTCTGGGAGCTGCTTCTGGTCTCGCCCATGTTCACGAGAACAACGTCGTCCACTGCGACATTGCGGCAAGGAATTGCCTGTACAGTGAACAAAAGGTGGACAGAATGCAAAAATTTAATTAATTTTTGTTTTAATTTTTAAGGTCAAAATTGCTGACTTCGGGCTCGCTCGTGAGCTGACGCCTGGTGACACGGAAATCAAGCTCGACAAGGATCAAAAGCTCCCGATCAAATGGTTGGCACCGGAGACGATGAGGGACCGGGTCTGCACCAAGAAGTCGGACGTTTGGGCCTTCGGAATCCTCTGCTGGGAGATCTTTGCGAACGGCGAGAATCCCTACCAAAACTTTGGTACCAATAACGAGGTTGCAAGAAGAGTAAGTTTTGAGTTTTTTCTGATTTTTTTCTACTTTAATTGATTTGTTTTAACATTCAGGTGATTATGGGCGAAAGGATGAAGTTCTCTGGCGAGGCGCCAGCGGAATTCTGCGACTACATGACGAAGCAGGTTTGGGCCGGTGACGCAGACGACAGAAGTCCAATGCAGCAAGTGCTTCTATGGTTCGACAATAACATCAAGCGCATGACCGACAGTCAAAGGAGCCGCATGGACAACACGAGAGGAGGAGGCAGCTCAAAACCATCTCGTCCGACGACAAAGGATGGAACAACTGCGAAGGAAAAAAGCGGGAGGGATAAGAATGAAAGCGGGCGAGATAAGAGCCAGAAGGGCAATAAGAAGGGACACCGGAAAGGATGACAGGAAGAATGAAGCTCCCCCTTGTGATATAAATATATGTATTGTGATTAGACTCATCCACATTTGTTTGTAAATATTTGTGCCCCTATATTTCTCTGTCCATATTATTTTGTAAATTGCTGTATTGATGTAATTTGCTATATTGTATTTACCTGTGATAAAGGATTTTGTTTGATTTCTTCGTGTACTTTCTTTTAGTAAGATTAGGCATTTCCCTTTTAGTGATTTGGAAAGGGGCATTTTGGGTCTTCAGTCTAACCTTGGTTCTTCAGTCTAATATAAACTCATCCTTTTAACTTCTCTCTAAAGAATACAGTGATTTTATAACTAGTCAGAAGTCTAATAATTTTTTGAATATCTCGAATTTTTTCATTTAAGATCTCATCTTGACTTCCATGAAAATAAGATCATGAAAATATCTTTAATTCCTATTTTGTTTCTTGTCACGACTTTTCTGACATTTTAAATTTCTTTGAAAACTAAGATTGTCTTTAAAATCTTAAAAAATACCAAAAAATATACACAAATTTTTATAAAGTTTAATTTTAAAAATAAAAAAATATTCTAGAAAAGTACATATATTCAAATATATTTTTATTTGTTGTTTTGAGGTTAATCTACATGCAAAAACCAATTCAGAAAGAAAAAGAATTTTCTTATAAAAGAACGTTCTACAAAAAAAGACCTTAGGGAATAAAAAAAACAAAAGAAAATAAAAATAAAAACAAGTAAGTGATATGCTTTTAAAAATAAAACAAATTGTTTTATTACGTTAAATTTTCTTCAAGTTTAAATATTTATTTATTTTTACTTTATGTAAATAAATATGTATTTTTAACTCTCTATTCCATTAAAAATAAGTGTATAAGTGAATAACTTTAAATAAAAGGTTAAAAGTTCGAGTTCTAACAGACGGTCTTATTTTAACAAAACTACATATTATCTTTATCTTTCTAGCTAAAAATGATTGGTTCTTTGTGAACTAGTTATCTTCATTTATGTAGAGCTAGAAAGATGATTAGTTCATCCTTCTAAATATTTTTGTCTACTTATCCCTTCAATTTTTCAATAATAATATTTGGATATTTATTTGTTAACAAAAAATTTTATTAAGAATATATTTTAGAAATGTATCGTTTAAATAATCGTCGTAAAACACTTCCACAACGTCTTTCATCAAATAGTCCAATGACAATGAGAGAATTAGAAAGAATTACTCTATTACGTAGAAATAGAGGAAGTAGTAGAAGCAGTTATGGTGGTGGAAGTGTTACTACAACTTCTTTTAATGATTCAAAAAGATGGAAAAATTATGAAAAAGCTGAGGTTAGAAAGTTTTTTTTAAAAAATGGAAAAATAAATAAATAAAATAATAATTTAATTATTTAAATTGAGAGAGTCAATCTGCAATTTTTGAATCTTTAATTGTTTTTCATATTTAATTTTTAATTTAATCCGATTAAAAATATTAGATATTTAATCTTTAGATTAAAAAAAACTTTTTTTAAAGATTTATTTTTAATGTTCCAATGTTTGAATATTTAATTTAATTAAAAACAAATTTAAAATTAAAAAAATCCCCCTTCTCTTGTATCCATCTCTAAAAAATTATTTATCTTACTCATTTTTTGGTTATTCACTTTTTTTCTTAAAAAATTATAAAAAAACATTTTGTAATTTGTTTATTCATACGTGCAAAGTGCTACTACCCTTAAATAATAATTATTTATTTATTGCCATTTAAATTTTAAAATCTTTATTTTTACCAAGAAAATCAATTTAATTTTAAATACTAAGTACAAAATGGGATTTTATATGAATATTATATATATCAATATTCAGAAATCCAACTATAAACAAATAATAAAATCCTTTCAGCTTATTTATTTTTATATTTCTTATTTTGTGATTACAATTTATCATTTCAAATTGTCTAATAAATATTTAATTTTTTAATTATTAGGGTTGCCCATTACCTATTATTATTAACTGATATACTTCCAGTTTTCGGTTTAATCAAATAACAGTTCGAGGTGGAGGTGAGGGGTATGTCACTCATTTATCTTTTTTTATTTAAAAACGGTCGTCGAAAATCCTAATTAGGTATAATTATATAATATTGAGTGATTTTATTTAAAATTAAGAATAGGTATACTATTTTTTTAAATTAAATATATCTTCTCCACAAAATTCTTTTTACAAAATAATAATGATAATTTAAAAACAAAAACATTCCTTTTTCTCATTTTTTAATTTAAATATTCATTTAAACACACATTTTCTTTTAAAAACATTTACTTACTTGCTCTTTTACCAATTTATTTTTACTTTTGCCAACCTTTCCTCCTTTCTCCAAAACTCAATTCATTTTAAATAAATGGGAATGGGGACCTTTTTGAGTGAATATACCTCTAAATAAATATGTGTGTGGGGGATAGAGGGAGGTGGGATGAGGGGGGGGGATAAAAAGAGTGGAGAGATATATTTAGTCAAAAGCCAAAAAAATTTTTGGAAAGTTTTTAAAAGCAACAAACACGAATGAATGCCATTCCTTTATTTTACTAAAATTGGCATTCTAAAAAGGAAATTGTGGGTGATAGAAAAAATATTTAAGTCTTCAAAAAAATAATTACAAAATTCATTTTAAGAATATAATAGAAGTCGACTTCTCATTTCCTTTAAATTGGGAACTAAATAAGAATTAGCTTTTTTAATACACTTTTATTTAAAAGTTCAATATTATTCTAAAAATAAATAAAAAAACATTAAAATGCAACTTTTTATTATAATTACTTTATCTCCTTTAGTCCTTTTACAGAAATTTTTCATAAAATCTTTATTTTATTTAATATGATTATTTATTTTTCAATTTAAATTAATTATTAAAGTATATATTTATATTTAAATGGAATCTTTTGATCAACACGGCACACCAGCAAGTCAAGGTACAACTGCACGTGCCGGGACTTCAACAACAATTAGGAGTGGTGATGAGGAAAATTATTCTTATGGTGAAATAGATGAAGGAGGAGAAGATACTAATCTTAATTTTCCTGAAGGAGAAAGTATACTAGAATATTTTTTAAATAAAAATTAGATATTCTCCTAAAATTATGTTCTCAAATTATCTGGTTTTGGAAGATTGTTAAGAAATTCCAAATAAATTATTATAAAATTCTCAATATTTTCTTTCAAAAATTCACAAATAGTAGAGCAACAACATCAACAACAATCCCCTCAACAAACCCCTTCTCAGAGCCAACCAACTTCAGCACGTCCAAATCTCTACCAAAAACGTTCAACTCCTTCAGCAGGGGTTGTTGGTGCTGTAGTCCAACCATTATATAGTGGGCCTACACCTGCACGTTTATTTAAGAGAACATTATCTGAACAACAATTTGGGGTAGTGGTTAAATATTTTACTGTCCAGCTTTATTTTTTTTATTTTCTTAAATACTTTTGATTATTTTATTTATGGTTTATATAATTTACTCTTTAATCTTTTTAAAAATTAATTAATATAAATTAAACTTTTTTAAAATTTTAATAAAAAAATTTTAAGAATCGCCCAATCTCAGAGATTCCTCCAACAATTTCATCTACTGCACAACAAAGCAAAAGTTTACCATTAACATCACAACGTAGTAATCCAGAAAGTATTCATTCAATTCAGCAAAAACGTAGAAGTCCCTCAATTATTGACTTAAGCGGTTTAATAAAATGGGATTGAATAAATAATTATTTTAAAAAAATATTTTTTAGTTAAAGTAAAAGAAGTTAGTCAATCAGTAAAGAATGCGGCAGAAGATGAATTACGTTATGAATTAATTCGTTTTGCAGCTAGAACAACTGCTCACGGAATTCCTATGGTAAATGATTATTTGTAATACATATATCCTTTTGGGCATTATTTGTATTCACTTTTCTCATATAATTTTAATCAGGCTATTTTAAGTTTAATCAGTTTTCTTTGTATTTAGCAAAAACAGTGAATAAGAGTTTTTATATTTTAATTTAAAATTTGATTTATTAAAAATAGGCAGCTCAGGCAACTAAATGGTATGCCAAATGGATGTGGATAATTATATCTTTGTTGTCTGTTGGTATTTTTATTTATAGCGTTCTTGGTGTTTTAGAGAAATATCAAAGAAGGGAAAAGATTGTTTCTGTTCAAGTAAAATTATTTTTTTTAATATTTAATTTCAATTTAAATAAAGCTTCGTTTTGATAATGTTCCATTCCCCGCTATTACTATTTGCAATTTAAATCCTTTCAAAAGGGAAGAAGCAAGACATGTACCTGAAATTAGCGAAGTAATTTAGAAATTATTTTTGTTAAATGTAATTTTAAATAATCATTATTTTAAAGACATTAGAAGCATATCATCAAGCAGTAACTTATTCAAAACATGCAGACCTTTATTTAGATGAAACCCCGGCAGTTCGTGAACGTAGAAATATAAGAGGTATATTTTCTATTAATTTTTGAAAGAAAAGTTTGTCTCTTGGAAAAAATTAGAAGGGATTAGTAGATTAAAAATTTTAAAATAAAAATAAAGGAGGCCATCGTCATGTACAAATTGAACCAGTAATGTCAGACTGTGAATGTTTAGAAGGATTTAATTCTGCTGGAAAACATGATTGTGCACAATTAGATTCTATACCTAAAGTTTTTAAATTAAATTAAATATTGCTTTTAAATTAAAAATATAATAGGATAATGTTTCTCTATGTATTTGTAATTATGATAGACAAGATTCTAGTATATGGCCTTGTTATAGTAAAACGTAAATATTTCTGATAATAAAAAGGAAATAATAGATTTTTTATTTTTAGAAGTTGGGTTGAAGAATGGTGTCCAATATGTAATGGTAAATAATTGTGATTTTAAAATAATTTTTTGAAAAAATCTCATAAATAAATTATAAATTTTCAATTAAAAAATAAATTCAAAATAAAGATATTGGATATTGTACTTTGCCAAATACAAATACTTCAAATACAGTACCTTGTATATGCCAAAAGGTAATTTCTTTTTACATTTTTTAAATATTTTTAAATCAAAAGAGTGTTAATTATTGTTTGATTCGACCAGAAAGATTAAAAAGAATGTGGGAAGTACGTGGAGATAAAATACCTACAGAAGATTCTCCTTTTCGGACAGATTTTCTTAATCAATTAAAAGAATTGGGTTATGAAAATATGACGGATGAAGTTGCTATTACAACAAAAACGAGAGAAAAGTAGATTTAAAATAAAATTATTTTACCTAATTTATATTAAAAAAGACTTGTATTGGCAATGGCAAGTCTTCATAAAGAACAAAGAAAATCACTTTCATATGGAAGAAGTGAATTTATTAAAATGTGTTCATTTAATGGACAACAATGTAATATAAATCATGGTCATATTCTTTAAGAAAAGATTTAATTTTTGAATATTTTATATTTAGATTTTAAATTACATGCTGATCCAGCATTTGGAAATTGTTATATGTTTAATGCTAATAAATCAAATCCTTTGGTTTTTAAAAAAGGATTTTTTATTAAAATAATTTTTATTTAGGTTAGTAGTCGAGCTGGGCCTTCATATGGTTTTTTTAAATTTTTGATACAAATTTAAAAAAATTTTTTTAAAGGACTTAGATTACTTGTACACATTAACACCTCAGATTATTTACCTACAACACAAGCATGTAAATAATTGAAAATTAATTTAAATACAGTCAGACCTAAATATTGAGTCGATTTAAATTTACAAAAATTTTTTGAAAATTTTCTTAGCTAGTTTGGTAAGGGAAGCTATATAAGATAGATACCCTTATTTTGTGAGATACACTTATATTTGGATATTACATTATGTAGTTAGGTCCAACTGTAATAAAAATATTTTTAAAAAATTAAAATAATTATTTTTTAAGCTGGTGTTCACATAGTCATTCACAGTCAAGACGAGCATCCCTTTCCAGATGCTTTTGGATACTCTGCTGTTAGTTGATATATTTATTTTATCTATGTATAATTAAATAAAATTAATTTAGCCAACAAATCAACTTTCTTCTTTTGGCATATCTTTAGTAAAGAAATTGAAAAAATAAATAAAAATAAATTTTTAAAAATATTAAGAGAAAAGTAAATCGTCTGCCTATTCCTCGTGGTATTTGTTTAATGCCTGGGGAGCCTAAACCCGAAGGTTATATCTACTCAGATCACAAATATGAACCTGAAGGTTGTTATAAAAGTTGTTATCAAGTAATTTAATTTAATTAATTTTTAATTTTAATTTAATTAAGCATCAAATAATTAGAAGGTGTGGATGTTCTGATCCAAGATATCCCCAACCAGATGACAATACTAAAGTTTAAATATTTTAAATATATTTTAATTTATTTTTCAAGGTTTGTAATAGTTCTAATGCCCTTGACAGTAATTGCCTTTTGGTGGAAAGTATTAGATTTACTCGTGCTCAACAATGTCATTGCAAACATCCATGTGTTCATGGTAGGAATATATGTATTTTAAAAATTTAAAAGAGAGAGAGAGAAAGGGGTAATCATGGGTCTACTGCTAAAGGAGTAATTAATTGAGGTAGGGAAATTAATTGAGTTTTGAAATTTAATGGACAGTAGGACATTTGATTGAGGATAATTATTTCTTAGAAGTCATGCTAGAGGGTTAATTAATCAGGTTAGTGGTTATATAGCGGTTCCGTGAGCCTATTCCGTGACAATATTTCGTGAAACCGGGAAACACACATATGTAGATACACATATGTAGAATATTTATGTGGAAAAAACACATATGTAGGATATTTAAATTAAAATTTAAATATGTAGATGTTTACACAACAGCATTTTCTTCTGCACGTCTAATCTCTGAAGCATTTCGTAGTTTTCAATGTTCGGGTAAGAGGGAATGCAAAACAGAATTTGATGCGTATGTCAAAATATAAAATTCTATTTAATTAAAAATCTTTTTTTAGCGATTCTGCTGCAATGCTTGAAATATATTATGAACAAATGTCCCATGAAGTACTTACAGAAAGTGAATCTTATATGTTTGTTAATTTTATTTCTGATATTGGTGGGCAAGCTGGATTGTGGTTAGGTGCTAGTATTCTTACATTATTTGAGGTATAGTTTTTTAATAAAAATATTTTTTAAAGTAAAAATTAATTAAAGATAAGTCAATTGTATAGAGTCGAAATTCCCCTTAGTTTTTGATTATTTTTGAAAGTTTTAACCAAATTCCTTTAAATATTTTAAATAAAAATTATTTTTAAAGCTTTTTGTCTTCGCTTTTCGTATCTTTACAATTGTTTGCCGTCGTCGCCTTCGTCGAAACACAATTGATTTTGACATTGAAGATGACGATTTAGAACAACAACAAAAGAGATCAACATCTAAAGGAATCCCTTCTTCGTTTACAACAACACCAAAACATTCGCAAATGCGGAAATCTGCTTCTTCTTTAACCTCTTTAAGTATTAGAGCTTCGGCATTAGATGCTAAAGTTCAAGCAGCAAAGAGTGAAAGAAATACATCTTTGGGGTCTTTAAATTTGGCATACCAATCACCTAAAACTAGAAAAGTAACGGCAGAGCCATTTTCTGCGGTATTCTAATAATTTTTATATAAAAATGTAAAGCTTAGCAAATTTAAATAGGAGAGGAGGGGTGGGGATAGGGAGAGGGGTAGAGGGCATTTCCCTTTCAGTTTTAAATTTAATTTTAATTTCCACTGTAATTTTAAATTTTATTTCCCTGCGTTTCAATTTTTAAAAAGAACCATTTAAATATATGTTGGTATCCCTTCTTCTTTTTAGAGATCCGCTAGAAAGCTAAGTAAACAAACATCATTTGCTGTAACGGAAGATGAGGAAGAAGAGGAAGATGAAAATATTGAAGAGGGGTATTATGGCAAACAATTAACTCCAAGTAGCGATGAAAGAACTCTTGGTAAAAATAAATCAGTGGAAAGTATGGGGACTTCAACCACTTCAAATAATAGTTATGTTGAAGGAGGAGAAATGAATAATAATAATAATTCTTCAAATAAAATAAAATTAAAAAATTCACCAAAAAAGGATACAAAAAATAAAAAAGAAATAAAGAAAAAAGAAGATAAGAAGAAAGAATTGAAGAAAAAGGAAGGAAAGAAAAAAGATAAAAAGAAAAAAGTTGTAGAAAATCCTTATGAAGTTTTAGTTTAAAAAATGGTTAATAAATAAATAACGATTTTTTAAATTATTTTAACATTAGAGAATATGTATTTAATTTTTTTGTTTATTACATAACCCCGGTTTTGTAATCTTTTGGAAAAAAGAGTGGGAAAAGATGGGGGGGATAAATTAAACAGAAGAGATAAACAGCAAGAAACTTACAGGGCTTTGATTTTCATACAAGTAATCTGTCAATTTATGAAGTAGTTACTAGTGTTTCACCGGAACCGAAATTTTGACCGGAACCGGATCCAATTTGAGTTCCGGATCCCGGAACTTCCGGTGAAACTCTAGTATTTAGACATTCGATTATACAACAATTAAAAAATATTTTTAGCTATTCATATTTTTTAGGCTTTTAATTATTTGCAACCAATGTTCTTTCATTTGCTTTAAATATTTGTTTGAACTTTTAAATAAAATCAACGCTTTTTCATAAATAATTTTTATTTAAAAGATAAGAAAAAATAAAAAAAAACATAATAAAATACAGACTATTTTTGATACTAAATAATTATTATAAACAAAACAAAAAAATATTATATAAATTAAGAAAGGAGAAAAAAATAAAATTAATTAGAATGAAAGAAATATTAAATAAAACAAAAAATATATTTTGGTATTTTGTGAAAAAGTTTGTTTTTTGGTTTTGTAAAATTTAACTATGTTGTGGTATTTTCTGCTTCTTCAATTATTTCTTCATCATCACCAATACTTGGCGGTTGTGTTTCTACAGCAGATGAAGCACTTCCACGAGATGATGAGTTTCTAAAATATAAAAAATAAAATATTTTAAATATTTTAAGAGTGGATAAGTTTTTGAATAATGAAAAAATTAAATATTATTTTAAAGAAGGGTTCGTAGGAGTAGATTGTTTTTTATCACTTCAAAATACAATAAGGCAAAACAACTGTATTAAAATTTTTTTCGATTTCTCAGAATGTATTTGTAATAAGTAGGGATGGGATTTATAGGCAAATGCCTTTTTTTTCTGCAAGCTTGGCATAATGTAATACGTTCAAAAAACATGTTTTTAGCTTGGTCCGAAGAGTCTAGCATGACTTTTATTTTGCCTATTTTTGCCTATTTTGGACTTTTTGTGCCTTTTTGCCTTTTTTGTAATTTTTGGTACTATTTTTGCCTTTTTTAGCGATTTTTCCTAAATTTTGCCTAAAAATCAGTGCAAAATCTGAAAAAATCAGTCCTAGATTTTAAAAAATCAGTGCCAACGACCATTTTTAATTTATAATTCGACGAATTGAGTATTTTTACTCTGTTGGACATTTTGAGATGGGACGATTTGGCTGTGGGACATTTTGGGGTGGGACGTTTTGTCGGTTGGGTAAATTTCCATTTTGTCAATTATCGAAATTTTTAAAAAAATTTACACAATTTTTTTCAAAAAATGATTAAAAATGACGAATAAATGGCAAAAGCGTTTAATAAATACTTTATAATTCAAAAAATGACGAATAAATGGTTATTTTCTTGTTTTTATCTTAATTTTATAGGTCTGATAACCTTTTTTAACTGCCTATTTTTGTGCCTTTTTTGGCTTTTTGGTGCCTATTTTAGGCGCCTATTTCACAGTTTTTACTTGCCTAACTATCCCATCCCTAGTAATAAGAGAATTATGCGATCCCCTTGTGTACTAAAAATTTTTTTAACTTAAATTGAAGAACTCTGTGTTAATTTATTCTTAAAACCCTCCCCCCTTTTTTTCTACCTAAAAGTAATTCCATCATTATTATTTTGTATTCCAACACATTCATTAATTGTTTCAAAATGTTGAGAACAACTTCCACTTCCACTACGTTGAGAACGAAGTGAAAGTGTATCTCTCGCAGTCATTGCATCAATTTTTTCTTTTTCAGATGGGGCAATAAAACATTGAACTTCTTGTAAAGGAAAAGCAGAATTTCTTTGAAAAGAAAATATTTTTCTGGATTAAATTTAAAAATATTTATTTACTTTATTCTTATACGTTGTTTTTGTTGTTGTTGCTGTTGTCGAGTACGTTGAAGTTCACGTTGTTGTTGGCGAATTGAACGAATAAATGATTCAGAGGGGCGAATGCACTGTTGAGGATGGAAATTCAAAGCTCCAGCACTTCCCCTAGTTAATGAAGTGTTTCCTCCTGAAGAAGCTCCAACACAATTAGAAGACAGAGCACTGTGACTACCTCCTGTATATCCACAACGACATTGAGTCTGTTGAGAATTAGTATGGTGTTGATAGTGAGAAGGAACAGAATAAATATCTGTACAGGTATAATCATCACAACTATTGGTTCTGGCTCTGAAAAAAAAATAATTTTATTAGTAAAAAATTAAAAGATTTATTATGCCTCAATGAATTTCTTGAAAGGCCAGAAGTAGGAAGTGTTGCAACACATTGAGCTGAACGATTACCAAAGAAAGATGGAGGTACTCCAACAGTTGAAGTTGATGCTGAAGATGGAGTAGTGCAAATCATTGAGTTTTGGGCAAAATCGAATTCAACAAGATCTTCATCTAGACTATTGACGTTGTTTAAATGTTCGTCTTAAAAGAAGGGAATAAAAATAGATTTAGATTTTTTAATTGAGAGAGGAATAAAAATAAAATGAACGTTACCGGAAGGCGATTGTTTCTTTCTCGTTCTTTGTTGTTTATTCCCAACACTATTTGCACCAATACTTCCACTTCCACCAGGCAATGAACGGGTTATTGAATGGCTAGAACCAATACTATCAGATCTAGCTTGTTGATTAGGAATTGGACTAGTTAAAGGAAGTTGTTGTTGTTGGGATTGTTTTTGTTGATTTTCCTCATTTTTACAATTAACATTTATTGGGGCTATGACAGGGGAAGGAGCTGAAGTAGAACAAGAAGAAATAGAACATAATCGGTGAGAAGACAGAGATAAACGATTTCCGTTGTCGTTTATACTTCTAAAAATAAAAATATTTTAAAGAAATTTTCTGACAAAAATTGCCCAGGAGATGAAGATTCATGAACAATGCATAAATCTCCATGGATCGACCCAAACAAAGAGGAAGATCCTGAACGAGAAGTGGCACTTTTATTATGTTGTCGAATGTTTGAAGAATTTCCATGAGAAGAAGAAAGTTTACGAAAAGGTTTTCTAAAATAAATATTTTTTTATTTACAAACTGACGGAAAAAACAAACGTTAGCCAGGATTTAGACCCAAGTGAAAATGCTCGCTTTCTTAGTGAATCGTCTCCAAAAGAACAATCTCCACGATTTTGTATTAAAGAGGAAGAGGTAGTAAGAATATTAGAACAATCATTATTATTTAATTGTTCATCATCAGCAAATTTAACCTAAAAGAAATTAATTTTTATTTTACTTTAAAACTCGGAATTACTTGTCTTTGTTGTTCCTCTTCCTCCAAAGGAGTAATTAAAGAAGTTTCCATAGAAAAACGAGAAGAAGAAGAATATTCTTGTTGATTTTGAGAAGAAATTCCAGAAGCCTTTGAAGGTGCGCAATGAGAACGAGGTGAAGGAGGAGGGGGTGGCTGTTGTTGTTGGTTGTTAAATGGAAATACCTTGAAATATATTTTAAATAATGATAACAAATTTCTCATTTAAAATACATTTCTTCCTCCCATTACAGCAGCAGTCCATTTAGCAGCTGCGGGGTGTTGTTGGGGTTGTTGATGACAATGATGAGATGGAATAATTCCAGTATTTAAAAGTCTTCCATTACTTCCCAATTGATGATGTTGGTGGTTGTGGAGTAAAAGATGATTTCTGGCATCAGAAGTTGAAGAAGAAAATGAAAATGCACGGGGATTTAATTGTCCATTTGCCTTAAATAAAAGTAATTATTTTTTAATCAAAATAAATTAATAACCATTGATGAATAACAACTATCACCACTATCACTAGTATATGAACATATATCTTCTGGACAAAAACAATTATTGTTGTGACGATCCCCTTAAAAAAAGCGGAAAATTAATTTTTAAAAATTATTTATATTTACATGGCTGTGGAACAGCTAAATGAGAGAAGGAATCAGAAGAACAGCTAACCCTATCCATTAAAGTATATTCTGTTAAAGAATTGTTGGTATTATTAGAATAATTGTTGTTGGAATTTAATTTAGATAAATGTTGCTGTTTCTAAATTTTAATTAAAAATTATCCTTACTTTTAAAATTCATTGTTGATTGGTATTTTATAAATATATTAAATTTTATTCACACCTTGTGTTCATTAGATTGCCTTCTTTGATGTTTAGAAACGTTTGTGGGAACTAAAGGAGAATGCCTTCCTGTAGCAGCAATCAATTCATCATCCCTTTGGCGTTCACCACCCCCACCACCAGCACTACTACTAGCAACAGAAGAGGAACAAGAACAACTCTTGAAAAATTGGTACATATAAATTCAATTTTTAACTAATTATTATTTACTTGGTCTGCTTCAGTCCCTCCATCTAATTCCAATGAATTATTAACGTTATCACCAACAGACGTTTTCATTTCTAAAATTAATTTTCTTGATTGTCTTCTTTTTTGTTGTTTTTGTTGTCTTCTAGCACTTAATGCAGCATCATCATCAGCAGAAGAACAAGCATCTACACCAGTCCCACTACTTTCTCCATCATCACTTACTTCATCTGGGGGTATTACTAAAGCTTCTTCATCATCATCACAAACAGTAGCATGGCATTCAACATAAGCTTCAATCTTAAACAAGAAACAATTTCCAAAGATTATAAAACTCTCTACCAAATGTCCTGCTGAATTTGTACTTCTTTTTCTCTTAATTGTTGATAGAAGATCTTCAGGCGTAGAATTCTTTGTTTGTGATGAGGTTGGAGGCCCCATATTTAACGAGCTAGAGGATCGAGAAGGTGCAGCACTGCTTCCATCACCCCCTCCGCCAGTATTGTTTTCATCACCACAGGGAACCATTCTAAGAGTACCTCCACTATCCTCAGTTTCTTCTGGGTCCATTGAGGGTCCATAACCGGCACCCAACAAAAGAAGTGAGTCTGCTTTGTCCATGGTCCAAAAGCGACCACCTACTTGACCACCAAATGAGCGGAAACTGAAAGATAAATTTTCTGAGTTTATTTTAGAAAATTTTAAAGTCTACTTTAAAGCTTGTTGCTCTTCCAAACTTAGGGACTTGCTGCGGGCACAAAGTTCAGCTGTCATTTGTGCAGAACTGCGCCTTTTGTTTTGTGAAGGTCCCAACAAACAATTCGGTCTTAAAAGTGACTGAGGAGAACTAAAAATAATTTGGATTTTTTTAATTAAAAAAGGTCTAATAAAAGTTACTTCTCATTTAAATTTTGCTGATAATAATGAGGAAGTAAAAGTCTTTGCTGGGCAACTTCCCATTCTGCTTGTTGTTGTTTTCGTCTTAATTTCTCTTCAAGTTCTTCTTTTTCTAAGGAATCTACTTTAGCTTTACATTCTCTAAGTTCAATTCTTTTTTCTCTCGCAGCTTGACTTAATGATGAATGTTCTCTCCGTTTACGTCCTCCATCAACAGAATTATTTAAAGATGAAGGTGTAACATTTTGTTGTTGTTGTTCATCTTCACTTATTGTCTCCAAAATAGGTTGTTGTTGTTGTTCAGTAATTTCTAACGGTTCTTTAGTTATTTCAGAATCAGTTGTTGAAGAGGAAGCAAAGGAATACATACAATACTGATTAGAAGTAGAAGGATTAGAAGGGGAGGATGAACTAGGAAGTGAAGAGGCCTTAAAAATAAAAAAAAAGTTCTGATACAGAATAAATTTATTTACATTTAATTGTTGTTGGCCACGAATTGCTTGCAAAGCTTGTTGTTTCTTTTCTGTTTCACGCTGAATTATTTCTTGTAATTTACGGTTAATTTCAGCTGCATGATCATCAGATTCACATTGGACCCAAACTTCACAAGATCCCATAGGTGAACTTCTCCCAATTTGTAAAAGAAAATAACGTTCTACACACCCAAATTGTGCAATAAAATGCCTCGAAATTTCAACAAAATCGGTTGTCCGGAAAGGAGGAATTCCTGCTTTTGGAAGTCCAGAATGTGCTGGTTCTATTCCAGTTTTACTTAAAAAAAGTATTTTTAAATAATATTTTTTTAATTAAATTACCAAATAATAATTGTATGAGGATAAAAACAAAGTCTTCCCCTTCCAGCCAAAAACATTTCATCACGTAATTTAGCACAAATATTCGGACAATTAACAAATTCGGGGTTTGTTGGGGCTTGTGAAGATCGTTTCAATTTTGGTTGTTGAGAGAAAATAACAACATCCCAAACACATTCTTTAAAATAAAGATTTATTTTAATTTTAAAAAATATTTTAATAACCAAAAAATTCATTGGCAAAGACAGGCCTTCCTAAATTTAATGCTCTAGCAGAAATAACTGCCGACAACAAAACTCTGTACCATTCCTTTAAATTAAATATTTTTGATTTAAAATATATCTTTTTTTATTACAATTGTATCATTAGAACTCTCAGCTCCTTGAAATAAAAAACATTCATCAGGCATCATTAAACAAACACCAGATGATCTAGACTTTGGGCAATTCTTTAAAATTAATTTTCTTAAAAATATTTTTTAGTAAAAAACACCTGTTGAGAAACATTAAAACATTTACTTAAATCAACAATAGCTTTAGCAACTTTCTTCTTTCTATAGGATTTTTCAGAATTAAATAATTCTAATGCTCTTTCTGATAGAACTGCGTAAGCAATCTGCCCTCGCTTTTTCCCTCCAACTAGTAAGATAATTGGGCCAGATTTGCGAACACCATCTCCTTCTTAAATAGAAATTTTAATCTTTTAATTGAATTTATTTTTTAATAAAAATATGGTCTCTAATCATTAATTATTAAAAATTAGAAAATTTAAATCTTGTTTAATAATATGTTAAATGAAATTTATGTATTAAATATTAGATGGTTAAAAAATATTTTGTATATGAGATAAAATAAATTAGAAAATAGTTAATATATTTAAATTATTTAATTATGTTTAAAATGTTTCTATTTAATATTTATAAACTAAATCACCTTGAAGCATTGAAGAATTGCTGCTACCAGTAGTACAACCACCATTCATCAAAGTATTGGATAATGACACTAAAGCCATACCAATTCTGAAAAAAATTAATTAGAATATAAGGAAAATTAAATAAAAAGACGCGAATTAATTAAGAAAATTAATTAAAAGATCAAAAAACTTTTTCAATACACCTAATAAAATAAAAGAATGGAAGGAGATATGAGAAAGGCAATCCCCAATTTTCAAATTTAAATTATAAAAAATAAATATTTAAAATAAATTTTAAATAATAAAGAATAGAAAAATTGTAAAAAAATAGTCATGCAATAATATTATTATAAAAATAATAAAATAAAAAACACATTTTTAGGAATGTGTGCCTTCTTACTCTTATCAATATTAATTTGAATTATTTGATTAAAAAATATTTATGTTGCCAGTTATTTTTTTAAATAATTAAAGAATTAATTTAAACTAACAAAAAGTCTTTTCTTTTCAATTTTTGTTTCAAAATTTAAAATTAAAAAATTAGATATTGATTTGAATTAGACTAATAAGTAAAGATTGATTATCTTTATACAAAGTCGCGCGTCCTCATTAAAATTTATGGCAATTAAATATTAAATATTTTCTTTATTTTTGTAAATATAAAAGAATGATTCACTTTTTATTTATTAAATTATAGTTTAATTAAAAACGAGTGTTCAGACGCCGCTTCGCGGCGTCTGAACACTCGTTTTAATGCTTCTTTTAAAAAGCAAAATCTTTAATTAATTCCTATGGATAACATATCTGTTTGCCCATTTAAAAGTTACAACTCAGAAAGTGCAAATAATCATCGGTTTTCAAACTTATCGAGCTGAAAATTTGAATGAGCGATCAGACTTGATTTAATCAATTGGAACTAAGAAGCTTCCGAATTATATAAGATTTATTCGGAGTGGTTCAACACAAAAAAGTCAGCCGATAAGATTAAGTAAAAAGAGGATGGAATGACAACGCGAGGATATAATCGTATAGAACAAAAAAAATTTTTGATGTAGTGTGTTTATTTTTAAATTTTTTAAATCTATTCTTTTAAGTTGTGAATAATTCTGTAAAGCCCCATAGAACCCAAGGATATTGCCATTTATTTTTCATGTTCATCCATTTCTTTGTTACTCTCTTGGTTTTTCGGTTAATTCCAAAATGCTTCGTTTTCCCTGCAAATTTAAGATACCACTCTTTATCCTTTTTTCTTGCTCTGTTAACCAACACCTATCGTCAACTTTTAATTCACCAAATTTCCAGATTCACTCTTTCTGCCAAATCCCTTGATTTATGTTAATCCTTTCAAGCCGCTCATATTTCTCAAAACAACCTCAAATACATTAATCTCTTAAATCACTCTTTACACCCTTAAATCACTCTTATCTCTTTATATTTCGGCTAAACCCACTGATCCAATTAATCCAATTTTTTTCTCATATCTCTCGGATATATTTTATCACACAAAACGTTGGAATACATCTTGCACCCCTCAAAACCTTGGTCTTACTGTTATATTCCTAGTTTTTTTCTAAGCCACTTTAGTTGATCGTTATTTCTGTAGATTCTCCAATATTCCAGATTACCATCTTAATACAATTAAAACTTTTGGTCACCATGTTTGTTCCTATGATCGATAGATATCCTTGTAAATCCGCTCGTACTTCTTTAAACCTATGTTTGTCAACAAAATCTCTTGCAACATCTTAAACACTTCAGTACCATGTTTACTATTTTAATCACATCAAATCCTCATTTTTAGTTTATTCCCTGTTAACCCTCTTAATTCCTGTTTTCCCTCTTTATCTACAAATCCGTGTTAGTCACAAACTTTGTAATCCTAATTTGACTCCTCATAATCAAACATAGGGCTAAAAAATTTCCCATTTGGAATAAAATCAAAACAAAAACTGAACAATAATAAAAGGAAAAACGCAGTTGAAAATTTGATCTGAATAAGTGCTAATCAAAAATCTGTCCAAAAGGAAATAAATTCGAAAATCTCAACAAAATTAGAACAATATTTGACTTTTTGGTAAATTTTCAGACGACTTGGGTAAATCATCAGACGTCCTTAAAAACCTTATTTATAATAATTTTTGGTCACATTTCTTTGCTCCCGGATTTCCTTGATAATAATCTCGTATCTATTGACCTTTCCGTTAATACTCATATCATTTGATTTATGTATTGATCCTCTTTGTTAAAAAAATCTTTGTTAGTCTGTTAATCTTTCTTACCCTTTTATATCATAATAAACAACAAAATCCTTGATATTCATCTTGATTCCATCAAATCCCTTGATTTCCATGTTTATCCCCAAATTTCTCAAATTTTATTTACTCCCCTAAAACACTTTTTATAGACTTTTCTATAAACACTTCCACAAAACAAAAATCCTTTTAATCTCCAAATACGTTGTTATTTCTCTTAATCGCACAAACTCTTTTTTCTCTGTTTAAACGCCCAAATCCTTCTGTTAATCTCCCTGTTTATCTGTTCTTAAAACTTTTTGCCTTCCGAATCTCAAAATTTTTGCCTCCGGCGCTCACTCTTCAAAACTCTAATACTCTATATCCCTACAAATCGTTTTTATCCCTTGTAATCATCCTTAATACAAAAATACCCTTATTCCCCAGACTGCCCCTTATTCCCAAAATTGCAGAAAAAATTCTCCCCTAACACCTTTAATTTAAGGGAGAATATGTTTTTTGAAATTTTTGGAGGTAAAATAGTATGTTTAGTTTTGTTCTAAACTTTTTCCCTTTTTCGCGAAAAAATGTTGTGATTAAATGTTTAAAGCTCCAGCGTTTGTATGCCGCAATTTTTAGCTGACTATAAAAAGCTCATTTTGCGATTAAGTGGTTGCGAGTAATTCTCCTAAAAACAAATTGCATGCGACTATATGGCAGATGGCTTGTTTATTGTTTACGTTTTTTTCCTAAAAAATTAGAGAAAACAACTTTTGCGCTCTTATTTTCTTGAGGATAAGATTCAACATCTCTTTCATGAAAAGAAAGAGAGTTTAAAAACTATTTTTTATTCTTTTTCTTTTTCTGCTTTAGTTTTGGCGTAAACAAAGGCGGAACTTTAAACAGAAAAATTGGCATTATATATTTTTTCCAAAATAAAGATATAGTAGATAAAATAATTATTTTAAATTAGAGCAAAAGGGTAAAAATTATTCACATGAAAAAAATAAAATTATTAAAAAAAATAAATAAAATAAAATTATAATTTTATTTTTAAAAATAGCCAGACTTCATTTTTATTAAATTCATCCCCTTCCCGCAATAAAATTGTCTGAAACATAAATAAAAGAGAATATATATGTACATAATTAAAATTAATTAAAATAAAAAAATTAAAATAAAATAATGCGGAAATAAAAATAAAAAAAGAAACAAAAAAGTTTTTAAAAAAAAAGTTTAAATGAATAATAAAATGGTTATTTCAATGAAAATAATTTTTAAAAATAAATTAAAAAAAAATTTTTTTTGGGGTATTTACATAAACAATTAAATAAATAAATAATTTTTAATAAAAATTAAATGAATTATTTTAAATAATTTAAATATATATTTAAACAAATAATCCACGTATCTATTAAAATATTTATTTAATCAGAAGAGTAGATAAAAGATTAAACCCAAAAAAATTAAAAATTAATTTAAATTTTTCTCTAAAGCTTCTGAAATTTTCTTGAAATTTATTAAACGAAGGGAGAATTTAAAATCAAATGGGTAGTAAGCAATAATAAAAAATATTATTTTAAAATTGATCAAAACTCAATTTCTTTTATTTTTTATATGTATAAAAAATTCCTCCAAAACTTTCCAAAAATAATTAATTTTATTGTCTATTGTTAATCTAAAAAAAATTTAGACAAAATAATGTGATTTTAAACGATCAAAACACTTTTTTAAATTTATTCTTTTTTCAGTACTTTTACTTGTTAAATATCCAAAAAACTTATTAATGTGTTTTGTTAGGATAAAGGAAGCTACTTTACACGTGAATATTTAATAAAAAGAATAAAAAAGAGATTGTTGCACATTAAATAATTAATTGTTCGAGAATAAAAGAAAAATAAAGAAAAGTTAAAAATAAATAAATTGTTTTTTGATTTTGCTAAAAAGATTTATTAAAGTTCTGTAATATTCGAGAAAGAAAAAAGGGAATAATTTCTTAAAGTCCTTCATATCCTTCCTTAACTTTTAATTATATTTATCAAAATATTTAAAAATTAATAGAAAATTAGAAAATAATTCTTTTCGAAAATTATACTCTTTGAACGGTAATTCTTCGGTTTACCCCCCCCCCCCTCCTTTTTCTGACCATTTTTTCATTTTTCCTTCCCTTTTTTTCTTCTCCCTTTTCTTCCCCTTTTTCCTAATTTTTCATGAGGCAAAGTATACTAAAAAGGATTAAATATGTATGTATAAAACTGAGAAATTTCGGGTAAAAATCATTTTCATCATCCTTTAACAAAAATGGAGCAACTAAAAAAGTTTAATATGATCGATTTGGGTATAAAATTGCAATTGGACGATAAAGATTTCGTTGCTTGGCTCGAAGAACTTGGACTTCTTCATGGGAAAAGAACGTGTGAAGCATGTGGTGGCAGAACAACTATACATAAAGGCAAAAATGAACGATATGGAACATGGCGTTGCACAACAAAAAATCCAATTGCAATTTTATACCCAAATCGATCATATTAAACTTTTTTAGTTGCTCCATTTTTGTTAAAGGATGATGAAAATGATTTTTACCCGAAATTTCTCAGTTTTATACATACATATTTAATCCTTTTTAGTATACTTTGCCTCATGAAAAATTAGGAAAAAGGGGAAGAAAAGGGAGAAGAAAAAAAGGGAAGGAAAAATGAAAAAATGGTCAGAAAAAGGAGGGGGGGGGTAAACCGAAGAATTACCCTTTGAACTAACTCAACATACTATTAATAATTTAAATTTAAATATTAAAAATGTTGGTAATATAAAATTTATTTAAAGGTTTTTTAAATATATTTAAAATATAAAAGTGTTATCGTTAGCAACATATAAAAAAATGGAAGAGCTTTAACTTTTTACTATAAAATACAATTAACTCGGAAATCCAAAAAAACTTCTCGTCTCTTTCTCGCATACTTTTAAACGGCAAATGAATAAAAAAATAAAAATCCCCCGTTGAAGAAAATAAAAAAATATTTAAATTAAATTAAAGTATTTAGTTAGTAGTTGTTTCCTCTTTTATGTTTATTAAAAATCTTCTGTCGAAGAATTTTGATTAACTAAACAAAATAGGATAAAATTAAACAATCCACCTCCTCCCCCATCTTAATAAAAAAGTTTTTAAAACAAAAACTATAAAATTAATTTGACTTAAAATTTAACTTAGCCCCACTCTTTTATATTTTTAATTGCGCCTAAACGAGTCCCTTGATAGTTGAAAACCACAAAAACCTTTAGAACACTAAAAAATTTTCCCTTTCCCCTTACCACTCACTCTCTTCTCTCCTCTCTCCATATTTCCTCCCAAACTTTAACGTTCCCCTACTTTTTTTATTAAAAAAGTTCACACCTGCTCCCTTCCTCCTGTTCTTCACGGCTGGTACTTTCCTCTCTTTATTCGAAGTGTAACTGACTTGTTTGCCGCTCTATTCTAAAGCGACAGATGCATAGAATATAAACACAATAGCCTCTCTCTCTTTATTCTTTTTTCCCTTCTTAATGTTGCGATTTAGTCGGCTATCTAATAATCTTTCTCATTTAATATTCAATTCTCTAATTTTTAGTTTAGAAAAGAAAGTTCTTTCTGTCTCTTCTTTTTCTATTGTCTTTTTATTATTTTCACTCTCTACTTCAAAGTAATAAAATACAACTATATATTGCCAGCCGGTTAAGAGTTGAAGTAAATATTGAATTAAAAATTGTCAATATTTTTCGATGTTAAGTGTTGTTGGCAACAGAAGGATTAGCGTGCAATGTTAGAAAACATTTGAAAGGAAAATAGAATATGTAATATATTTATGTGGGTCTAAAAATATGAAAAAATTAAGAAAATTGTGAAAATAAAGCGATATGTCAAGTAGGTAATAAATAGTGTATCAGATATTTGAAAATTTTTGGAATTGATATAATGAAGGTAGATTCGACAGCCTTCCGAGTTCGACGCTTTTTCATATGTCCGGGAATTTCCTAAAATTATGATTTCAAGATTTTTGGTGCGCTGTGTCAATAATTTTAAATTACCCATTTTAAATTTCTGAAAATCCAAAAATTCCCGCACGCACCGCTAAAAGAAATTCTAAGCAATAGAATTTGTTAACTGAACAGATCAACTATCATTGGGAGTCATCTGATCTGAAAATTCTGGCAACTCCGAATTTGTCTACATTTCAGAGTGATTAAATCTAAAAAAGTGATTAGGACCAAGACGAATTACTGAGAGTAATTCGCCTTGGACTCTAGAGAATTTAGAGAATTTGACTCTAGAGAATTTTCTGGAGCAGTGATAAAATTCAAACTAGAAAATAGAAGGCTCAGTTGTTTTAAGTAAAAATAAATCGTATGAACTAGAGAAATTTAAAACACAAATAGAATAATTTTACACATAAAAAATTATTTAGAACTAAAAGTTGGAAGTTCTTGGAGAATCAATGGAAAGAATAAATAGAAATAAAAAATCAAAAACCTCCTAAATTCTAATTATATGTAAAGGTCCAAAATATGCCTTTAATCATTTCGTCTAAATATTTAACAGAGACATAAAAGAACGAAAATTTTCATACTCACAATCAAGCTCGCACTTTAAAAAAACAAGGGACCAAGACTCGACCAAAAAAACTCAAAACCGAATTTAAGTCAAATTTTTTGGAAACAACGGAGCAAATGGATCCAAAAAATTCCTCCGATGGATCCAAAAAATTTTGATTTCCATCACCGTGCAAAAATTTTTCTATTTTCAACCGCAGGCGAAAATTCTGAAGTATTAAAGGAAGAAAGAGGGGATTCACTTTTTTGTGGCACACTCGAAATTTTTTCGACTTTTACTTCAATAAAACAAAATCTCTTCAATGGTAGAAAATAGGGTTGTTCACGACCGGTTTTAAAACCGGAATTCTTGAGTTTCTTGACAAAAATTAACCGTTTTGAAATTTTAAAAACCGTAAACCGGAAATTTAAGAAAATGAGCAATTTCTTTAAAAAATTCCCCAAAAACCGGTATTTATTTAAAACTCAAAACCAAAAACCGGGTTTTTAAAATTCGGATTAATTGACAATTGTGGGTACCGGTTAACAACCGGTAGTGAAATTCGAAAATTTTGATATTTCTTGCCAAAAATTAACATTTTTATGAAAGTTTTTCCGCAAAATAAAGATTGTAGTATAATAAACAAAAGATGCATAAAAATTACATTTTTGTCAGATTATTTACGTAATAAAGGAGTGTTTTGAAGGGAAATTTAAGCTTTTAGTAATTAGAATATTAAAAAAAATATTTTTAAAAAACAAAATAAATGTAAACACATTAATCAACTATTTGCGAAGAAAAATATTTTTTAATTTTTTTTCAGTTAAAAATCTCCTTTCAGAGATTGTCCGGATGAAGGACGACACCCATTTATGAAAGAAAGGAATGTTGTTTTGATAGAAAATGTGGGGAGATGGAGACTGGCGAAGTAATGGCCGCCGACGGCCGCCTTCGACCGATGCTTTCCTCTGTTGCGAGCAAAGCAAAAAATTGTTTGTGCGCTTGAAGAATTGTTTGGAAGGGCAAATGATTGGGAGAATACAAAGTAAAAAGGGAGTTGGGGGGAAATACATTTAGTTGTTTGAAACGAGAGAAGCACTTGCTGTTTGTTTGTGAAGAGAGAGAGAGAGAGAAAAAGGCCAAGAAAAAAAGCCTAGGGGTAGATTTAGTTTTTAGAGTCTGAAATTTGTTGTAAAAAATGTATGCTACAATTATTTATTACTAAATTTTTAACAGTATTTTAATGGAGAGGGTACTTAATTAGAGAAAATATTTTTAAAAAATAGTTAAAATCACAAATTGTTTTATTTCTGCTTTCGAGATTTGTGCCAAAAATGAGGCAAACATAATTTAAAAAAAATGAACAAATAATAAAATTAGATAGAATTCCACAAATAAATCACGCAAATCCCCGTTGAAAAATTATTAAATAGAAATTACAATTAATTTATGAAATGAGGAAAACTCTTAATTTCTGAATTTTTTACATTTTGAAATTTTTTGTGACAATTTATTAGAAATTTTTAAAAAACTTAAGGTCAAAAGTAATGATCCCAGTGTATAAAAATTTTTAAAAAGCGACTATTTTGACATGGAACGGGTAAATAATTTACTTCCTTTTCCATAATCAAAATTCACAAAGTTAAGATACTTTCCACGGATTCAAGGAATAAATTTTATGAAAAAGTTAAATACACAATTAATATTTAGGAGTAGTTAAATAGTAAATTCTTTAATAAACAAAGAGTCATTTATTTAAGTTAGCCACGCCATTATTGTTTAAACAAATTTAAAAATTAAATTTAAATTGTCTAGAAATTGAGGATATACAAAATTATGTTTAAACAAAATTTATTGTTTAAAAACCTCAAAAAATATTTAAACAATAAAAAATCAAAAACAATTTACTAGACACCCAAATAACCCTTTTTTCTTCCTTTCTTCGCCCGCTTGTTCGGTTCAAAGTGTGTTTATTAAATGTTGATGAAGAGAATAAAATAGTAAATACATACGCGACAGTCTCTTTACTAGAGCAAAATAAAAAGTTGTTTTAATAAAAGTCTCTCTTTCTATGTGTGGAGAACGCGCCAGCCGTGTCTGGCAGACAGAGAAAAAGAAAAAAAAGTGGAAAAGAGAGTATAGAAATATAGGGTGATTGTGGAGAAGAAAAAGGAAAATAAAAAGAGGAGGAAGTGGAAATTGTTGTTGTTGTTTTGTGTGTATATTTTTGAGGGTAAAAAGCCAGCTGGTTGATAGAAAAAAAATAAAAAGGGGAGGAAGGTCGTCTACGCACATTAATAAAAGAAGTGTAGTTAAGGGGGGGGGGGAACATTCATAGTAGTAACATTAAAAATAACAAAAACAACAACAAAAAATAACAAAGTACTTGATAGAAAATAAATAGATTGTTACAATTCTACTAGACAATTTTATCAGTTTAAAAAAATAAAAAAAAAAGATATACATAGATACATTTTTAATAGACAATTAAATAGTCGCGGTATTTAATTGGATTAATTAAATAATGATATTCTATTAAAAATGCATTAAAAACACCGTTCTTGGATATTTAAAAAGTGATTATATAAAATCAAAATTGTAGAAAGAAGTCTAAAGACTTAAAAAAAGTGAGCTAATTAATGGAGGGGGAAGATGTTTTTACACGTTTTAGACATTTTAGTTAATGATAGAGAGAATAAACATAAAGATAAAATAATATTCTTTTTGGTGATATTTTTATTTGCCATAATAATCCTTCAAGTACATTAATAATTATACATTAAGAGATAATTTAGAAAAAAGTATTTGTTTAAATATTTAAAGTAAAAAATAACTTTACTCTATTACATAAACTTTATAGTACACTTTATCAATCCAGATTAAAAAATTTTTTATAAAAAATTAAAACAAAAATGTTGCCAAAAAGGTTAAAAAAATTATTTATTAAAACTAAAATTTAAAAAATAAAAATATTTTTTTAAATTATTTCAAAACCCCTTATTTTATGTGGAAATTTAGAAAAACTTCTAAAGGGGAGATTATGAGAAAATTGTAAACAATTTTCTATAAGTTTATTGAGGAAAAATATTAAAAAGAAAGCTAAAAGGCTGTCTCTAAAAGCATTATTTTTTGTTTAAGAGAAAAGGTTTTTGAATTGTTTGTGTGGAACGAATGCGGGGGAAAAAGAAAAATAAATATTTAAAAAAAATAAAGAGAAGACTGAGAGGTTGTCATCAGTAAAATCAATGTTTTTAAAAAGAAAAACAAAAAAAACTAAATATTTATTTATTTATTACATTTTTCTTTCCTCACACTTTTACAATTTTTGCTAAAAAATTTAGCGATAAAAACGTTTAAATAGTTTTGCAAAAAAATAAGAACATTCACACACACACAATAATTATCTGGCATGAAATTTCGAAGAAAAAAAGGGTAAAATAAAATGGAGTGATTTAATAAATGAAAAAGAAATTTTTGTATTTCTTAAAGGAAAATTTTAAAGGAAGACTTGAGAAATTTGTAGTTTTAATAAAATAAAGCTTTTAAAAAATTTAAAGTATTTTCTGGTTATACCACCTCCCTTTTGAAGGAGAGGGAGGGGGGGGGGGAATTCTGTACTCCTCATTCAATGGGGGTTCCTGAAAAATTTTCCTTCCTAAAAAATTATGAAAAATTGAACAATCCAATAACCTCTAACCGGCTGGCAATTACTCGATCATACTTAACTTTGCCAAAAAATTAAAAAATTAATTAGATTTTTAATAAATAAATGAATAAGATATGTAAAAGTATAAGCTGCGCGGAAGTAGACTGTGTGGCCTTTCTTCCCTCGCTCACCCTAACAAATTAAAAGAAAAGAAAATGTTAATGAAAATAATTTTGTAAATTTATTTTTAAAATATTAAAAAAAGACCTAGATATTTTAGAAATTTAACAAACATTTGAGTATTTTATAAGGATTAGAAAATTTTAAGTAATTCTTTTTTTTAAAAAAAAAAAAAATTGACTCATAAATAAATACATTTTTTCTCGTATTTAAATAATAAATACAAATTATTATTATTAATAAAAATAATGAAAAAAAATATTTTTTATTTAAAAATAAAAACAAAAAGATTATAAAAAAATTTTTTACAAAACAACAAAAAAATATTTTTCCGTTTCTCGTTTACCGCTACATATTTATGTAAAAAATATTTTAAAGGGAAAGAGAAATTAGCTAAATAATGGCATGAAAGCATCCGTTTGGCATTGACAGTTATTCTCTTTTTTATTTCATTTAAGTGTTTTTGATATGGGTTGCCCTGGCAGTCATTAAAAATATTAAGTATTATTATGTACTTTGCATTCTCAAAAATTGTTTTTTAAATATTTTTGTTTTTATATGTATAATAAAAATAATTCTTAGAATAAATAAATATTTGGTATTTGGATTTAAAAAAAATAAATATCTTTAAGTTATCATTTAATCAAAATTTGTAAGTGAAAAATATGGAGAAGGGTTTGGAGTTAAAATTAATAAACGTTCGATTAAGAATAACGGTATCGATAAAGACGGTAATTTTTAACAGATTTACAGTGTCGGTCTGATTTCTCGTTACAATATTTGGAGCAATGAAACAATATTTCGATTAAAGAAATTAATATTTTTACATATTACAAAATTCTCATTTTAAAAACTGATGAGAATTAAAAATAATAAAAATATATTTGCATTTATTTTGAACTCTTAAGAGATTAGAAAATGCCTTAACTGTTAGGTATATCGTCATAAAAAAGAGAGAGAAATTTAAAAATATTTATGATATTTTAAACGATTTCATATCTTTATTTAAAAAATAAACAAATAGTAAAATATTTATTAAATATTCACAAAGTAACTAGTTTTTGTTTTTAAATATTTTTGTTGGTAACAACACCGTAGTTGCCGAGTATATATTTTTTTCTTTCAAATTTTCTCGCGCGTTTAAACACATGACAGGCAAATGACAGACACAGTAAAAATTGCCGGTTTTGTAAAAAAATGAAAAGAAAAAACTGGAACGAATATTTAGTACACCCAAGAGTGCTTGTCTGTCATTAAATAATTTTTTTTTGAAAATAAAAATAAAAAAAGAAAATAAGATTTTATGTTTTTGTTGTTTTAGGGGCCAATCAGAAGGGAAAAAGCCATTAATTCTTTATATCTTTACGAGTTTGTTTTTATTTTTTTATTAGTGATTTTTGGTGTAATTATTTGAAAGAAAAATATAAAAATTAAAATTATAGAAAGGGGATAGTACAAAGTTTTTTTTTGAAAAAAAAGATTTTGCACTTCCCCCATCCTATTTTTTAAATAAAATTTTAGATCCTTCGAAAAACTGATTTAAATAATTATTCAAAAATATTTTTTAATTATTTAAAAGTATTCGGTCAATTAAAAATGTGTGACCTAAGTGAGATATAAAAAATTAGAAATTAACTAAAATTATTAAATGGCAATAATTCTTGACATAAAATGGATAAAGGATTTAAAAAAGGGGAAATATGTGAGGATTTTAATGAGAAGAAAATGTTGCCAATAATTAAAAAAATATTTTTTACGTAAATAAAAAATGACGTTATTTTGATATAAAAATAAATATTATAAAGGTATTTAATTTTTAAATGTTTTTGATGTTAAAATAAAATAATTAATTAAAAAGCTACGAATCCTATTAATAAAAATATGATAAATTTGAATATTTATTTGGTTAATTTATTTAAAGATAATTAAAAACAAAATATATCTCTCTAAATCTGTAGAGGTTATATGCACGTACGAAATCGAGAAACGAAGTTATAAAATTTTAAAAAGAATATTGTTAATAATTGTTTTGAGAATCCTATTTCTGCATGTATACATATTGCCTTAAGGCAATATTATTTAAAAAAATAAATTTAAATTGGAGATGAAAAAACGGATACATCAAGTCCTGAATGATAGGACTAAGTCAATAAATAAATACATATAATTTGGCATTTGTTCATTTATTTATTCAATGAAAAGTAGGGCAGCGAAGCGGATGCCAAGAATGAGTATTTATTAAAATTTACTATTTCACGTCTTATTAAAAAGATAATAGAGTCTTAAAAGAAGTGAGAGAGAATTTTTAATAAAAGTTATTCACTAAAAAAGTTCGTGGGTTACACGATTTTCGAGGACTTAAGAATATTAAGCATACTTTCTTCAAAAATGAAAATGTAAACGGATATTGTTGTGTCCGCACTTGCAGAAAGAACATAAAATGAAAATAAATAACCCATCATCGGGTTGGATGGTGGCACAGTCGGTTGTGCTTTCGGGTTTGGGCTCATTCCTTGATGGTTCAATTCCATCTCCCATCCACAATTTTTCCACAGCATGAACATCGTATACAATAGATATTTTAAAAATCAAAAAATTAATCTTTAAGCAAGGAACATAAGAATCGGCCAATTTTTTGAAAAGTTGTAGCCAACATTTCCGGTCAAATTTACTTCATTGCCATAATCTTGTTGAACTTTAATTATTTTAATTATGTATTAGCTTTTAAAGCTACGACTCAAAATTGATAAAAATTATGGGTTGGCCAGACAAAATAAAATTAGAGAAAAAAGAAGGTCGAGACTTGTACATATATTGTTGCGAAAAAATAAAATACTTATGACAAAAAGATTTTTTTCATTCTGTGATGGCTGTCAATAAATTCTCTACGTGGGCAGCAAAACATCAATAATAAATATGTGTATATAGACATAATATTTTTATATCTACATATGTATGTATGTATTAAAAAGTATAAGCAAACAAAAAAAAGAAACACAAAACAACGAAATCGAGACAATTCATTATCATTGTCAAAACATATCTGACACAATCCATTCAATAATAGATTTATTAAATTGCTCATAGCTAACTTCTTCGAAGAATGATACTATGGTTAACTATATATCATAATTAGTGCTGTTCAAAGGGGGCTGTCCAAGGATCTGCTTCTTGTGAAGTAAGAAGCAGAAACAAATCCTGATAAAATTTTCGGGACAAATTTAAAGAACGGCACAAAATAATATTTTAAGTATAAAATAAAATGAAAATAGATAAAAGTTAATTTATTTAATGATATATACATTGATGATACAAATTAATAATCTATATATATATATATACATATTTTTGAGGAATAAAAAATAGATAATATTTTTTGAAAAATAATTTAAGGAAATATTAATTAAAAATATATTTGCCTATACATAGGTATTTATTTTTATATTAAAAATAATCTCTTACAAAAAATTTAAATGAAATCACTTTTAACTTAAAAAAAACCTTTAATTTATATGTCTAGAAAAATTTAAAAATAACGTCATTTAAATTTTAAAAAGAAAAATAAATGAAAACATTTTTGCAAAAATATACCTGTTGGAATATTTGAAAAATAAATTCTAAACTTTTATAAAAAAATTTTTATTTTTATTAAAATCGAAAATGAATTAATGAGAGACTGAGTTAAAAAGGGGGATTTAATAAATTTACTTGATTAAAGGAATTTTGTTTAAAAGATTTTTAATTAAAAATTAAAAAAAAACATTTGGTAAACAAAATAAATTTTAAATAAAAATAAAGTAATTAGGCAGTAGTAAAGACCGGAATGGGTTGTCGTACGAGTATCGAGATCTCGAAAAATTATCGATCTCGATATCCGAGATTTTCGATCGGATCTCGTCTCGGTCCGGTCTCTAATTATAAGTATAGAAATATTTATTATGTTTGGAGTTATTGAAGGATTTAATTTTATTATTTTCAAATTGAACAAAAAATCGTTTCTATGTAAATTAAAAAGTTATTTAAAAAATATTTTTGGATCCTAAAATCTTCCCATTTAGACTGGGAATGGACTTTGATTGCCTTATAATTTTTTAAAAATATATGTAGTTTGTTATTTATTAGACAAATACATATGTATATTTTTATGTATATTCTGTATGTATATTTTTATTTTCTCAATAATATTTTTATTTTTTTAAATTTAATGGTAAACAAATTATTAAATAAAAAAAGGAAAGAAAAGCTGCTTAACGAGCAAAACAACTCGCGCGTGGGCAAAGGACACTTAAAAAAAGTAATTTAAAAACATTGAAGATGACATTATGATAAAAAAATTTAAAAAATTAATTATTTAAAAATAAATATATTTATTTATTTGTTTAGAATATAAAAAATCTGAAATATCAAAATTCATATTTTTAATAAAAATTTAAAAATAAATTATTATTGGGGATGATAAAATACATTACTACAATTGTTTGAAAGGAAAAAATTTAAATATAAATTAAACCAACATTTTTCAATTCAATTCAATTTATACGTATAAAACGTGACATTCACATAAAAATAAAATGATACGTAACTATAATTTAAGTTAAAAGTTTTGTATAAGGTCTGGAGACAATAAAATGGAATTTGACTTTGATAAAATATTTTTTAGGTTAATATTGTTTAGGAGCTTTGGAAACAATTGATTGTTTTTATGTTAAATTTTTTAAAGTTAAAAAGATATAAGGTGATGAAGGGAATTTAAATGGGGGGAAGAAAGTTGTATAGTTAAACAGGGAAAACAAAATCCTGAAAATAGGGATTACTAGAGATCTGAAAATTGAAAAAAATTTAGAGGTTTTATTTAATCTACATATTATTAATTTTAATTTCAAATAAATGGTTGTAACCTAAAAATTAGTTGTAACATAAGAATCCCATTGCTTATCAAAAATTCAAAAAAACTTAATAAATTGTTTAAAAGGCATATTAATCGAAACCATAATATTTTACAAAAATATTTTTTATTTTGTTAATTTTTCAATAATTTTCTTATGTAAAATATTAAATTTAAGAAATTTATTAATTTAAAAAAGTATTAATTTAAATTAAACAAAATAAAATAAATTTTTAAATATAAATAATTATTTAATAATTAATTTAAATGTTCTAATCTCCATTGGTTTTAATGAAATAATCAAATTAGAATCATTATCTGTTAAATTAAAATTCAAATATTTAATGTTTAAAAATATACTTTGTTTTGTTTTATTATTCTCAGCAAAGCGATCGGCACCAAGAGTTAATTCCTCAGCAGATATAATGTTAAAATGAGGAAGAAATAGTTTCTGAAATTTAATTATTTTTTAAAAAGAATTTGTTTTACGTGTCTATTTTTTTATTTTTTACCCCTTCTAGTAATCACCTACCTCCCTACGTAAAATTTTGAAACAATAATTGCCCTTCCTCGGTTAAAAAATAATTTTACTCAGGGTAATCATTCAATATATCCCCTCTCCTGTCTCTCCTATCAAATTTACCTATCAATAAATATTTTTATATTTACTTTAAGGTCAATATGTTCCACAACATTTGAAGATATATTTGTTGCTTTTAATTCATTTTTTTGGTAAAAATGTTCTAGACGAATTAATAATTCATTTGTTTTATTACCAATCGGTGTTAATGTTAATATATTTATAGGTGAAGGTAATGAATTTGCTGAAATACCAGAAAACTAAGAAAATAATTATTTTAATTAACGATTTTTTGAATAAAAACCTCAGTTCTGTAAAGTTCTATATAACGGCTTATATTTCCCTTTATTAACTTATCTAAAGGAATAAATGCAATTGTTTGTGGAGCATTTTCCTCAAAAATATCAAAAGCTAAAGGTCTGTGTTCTTCAACATTTTTTTCATTAAGTAAAAGCCAATGCTTGCCCTGTACAATTAATCCTCTTCCATCCTCCCCAGGCTCATCTAAAGCCTCTTCAACACCCCAAGCATCGTCAAAAAAGCATCGACGATGAAGCTAAAATTGTTTAATTTTTTTGTTAAATATTATTTTATAAATAGAAAAATTAAAATTATTCTCTAACAACTTGCCATTAATTCAATCTGTCCATCATTTAAAGATGCTCCACCTTGGGAACGATCAGTAAGAATTGTCATACGATCAGAACTATCCTCTATCCAAATACGAGAATTGACTGGGAAATAATTTCCAGCTGCTGGTTCTGAGCCTTCGTAAAATCGTTCAGGGTCATTACGCTTACGTTTAATCTAAAATATTTTAGAAGTTATTCAAGTTATATATTAAATAATCCCAACCATTTGACGTCCATTTGCGTCAGTCCAAAAAACTTGAGAAGATTTAAATCCTTCAATTGTATATTTAGTAATTACCTCTATTGACTCAAGCAGTCTAAAAAAAATTTTTAAATCCAACAATTTGATTTAAATAAAAATTATTTTCAAACGTTTTATTTTTCGGTAGAGGGCCAATTTTCCATTGAAATTCAATAAATGGCTTATTTGGAAATAAACGAATTATTTGACTAATCCAAGGGTTTATTGTTTGTCTAACTTCTTGTACTAATAAATTCTTAATAACTTGAATATTTTGAATAGGTCCTTCAAATTGTTGGGGCTCGCTTCCATTTGGACGGAAAATATAAGCGCCTGAAGCCTGAAAGATAAAAAAATTAAAAGATTTATTTTTAATGTTTAACTAAAAATATGTGATTAAATTTCGTTAAAGTTCCAAAATATAAATAATTTTCTTTTAGAAAAAACAATTGTTGGCAGTAGGAAATATTTAAACTTATTAGTACCTGTTGATAATGTCCTTCTAAATCTTTATTTCCCATTCCTTTATAATAAAAGAATTGTTGATTTAATTTAAATGTTTTATTAGAGCGGCGAATGTCTTTAACTTCATTTAATAGTCCATCATTGTTAAATGATAGAGAAAAGAACTAAAAATGATTTGTTTTTTTTAATTTAAATTTAAACAAACATTATTTTCAATATCCACATTATTTTTTATATTTTGTTCACTTTTCTTTTGGCGTTTTTTAATTTCTTTTTTATTTAAAATTTCTTCTTTATTTATTTTTAAATTTGTATTTATTAACATAAAATAAGTTGAAAATCCAAGAGGGGGAATCTGTGCCTCAAAAAGTAATTCATAAGGAGAAATTGACTTAAATAAATAAAAATATTATTTAATAAATAAATCTAAAACAAAATTCCTTTACCTCAGAAATATTTATTATTTGTTCATTTCCTCCCAAAAATGTTTTAATTATTTCAATATTTATTTCTTTTCCATGAGAATTCTTTATTTTAATTTGTTCAGGTTTAATATTTAAAGGAATTCGAATTATTTTTTCAATTTGTCTAACACCTCCATTAAATAATATAATTGCTGTATGTTGTTGATTAAGAGGAATATTGCAAATACCTTTTTAAAAAATTTGATAAAATTATTTTCTCTAATAAAATGAATGTTATTCTACATATATTTTTCATGTCCTCTAAAATAGGGTTGGCGAATCCGGATTTGAAAATGACAGGATATTCGAAAATTTTTGGTTCGGATATCGAATATGGATATCCGTTAACCCTACTCGAGAATTGCCATTCAATTAGAGGGGAGACATTCAAATAAAGTTTTCTATTAGAGGGAATAACATAGATATATATTACAATTATCTAAAAAATATCTACTCTGATTTAATTTTCGACAAAATATAAGAGAAGGTATATCCAGTTGCTGTGTTGAAAGTGAAGAAATTTGCCAAAAAGAATTATTAATTACTTTTTCAGCTTGATCCCAACCAGATATTAATCGTTTAATATAATCCCTTTAAAAAATAAAATATATTTTTATTTAATTAATTATTTACATTGTAACATTATGTTTACTAGTTCCAGTAACGGCATCATGATGCGTAGATAAAGCTAAAGCCCCCTCCAATTTTAGTAATAAAGGAAATGAAGGTTCACATTCATTAGAAGGGCAATAAAAAGGTTTTGATAATATTTTGGAAAAAGAAGCTAATTTTTGTGATAATTGAAGTAATGCTGATGAGAAACGAACAAGACCCTTTTTTTGAAATTAAAAATATTTATTTTTAAATATACTTTAAATGCAGGCTTTGAGGTAAAATAACCAGTCCAATAAGAATGATTAGAACTTGCATAAGGAAAGAAATCTCCATTAATTTTTGAAGGGAAACTTTTTGTTAATAAATTAGATTCGATTAATTCCAAAGCTTTAGCATAACAACCAGGCGTTGAATAAAAAGCATAAATCTTTTTTTAAATTAATTTTATATAATTTTTAAAATAAAATTTAATTTTTACTCCAGTTTTATTTGTACGAGAATTAATAGCAGAAATAAGTTTATCAAGTTGAGTAAACCATTGGTTGGCATTTGAATACTAAAATTTAAATATTTTTAAATTATTTCCTAACAAAATTTACATGAAAATCTCCCCCCATAGTCATAAGTACATGTTTATGTAATTGTGTATTAACAGAATCATTAATATATTTAAAAAATTCTTCCAATCTTTTATCAACATTATAACCTTCAAATTGTTTATTATCAACTATAGGTTCATCATCACATAAAGAATCAAAACAAAATTTATTAGGAGGGGCATAAGTGCCACGGAGGAAGGCGCCAGTTAAAATTGAATTATCTGACTATTTTTTAATAAATTTAATTTAAAAATAAAATGCATAAAAATACATTAATTTCTTCTTCCTCATCAGAAGTTACTTTCCATCTAAATTCTAATTGTTTATTATCAGCTCTATATTTTAATTCTTTATAGTGTGTTCTAGCAAAAAACAAAGCTTTATTTCCCAGCAATTTTGCAATATTTGAATGTTCTCTTGAATGTCCAAAAGGATCAATTTGCCAAGCGACCTTTGGTCTACCACAATTTCCATAAGTTGAATTTAAAAGTGCCAAACCAGTAGAATATTGGGAAATAATATCTATATAATGAGTTGTTGCCTAATTTTTAAAATAAAAAATTATTTTACTATAATCCTCTCTCCTCTACCTCATCTGGTTGTGTCCAACCCCCACCAATTATTTCCATTTGTCCACTTTCCACAATTAAATGCCGTAATTTTTCTTTTTGTTCATTATTATGATCTAAAAGCCATCGATGGAGAAAACCAGCCTCTGCATAACAAAAACGCCTAGAGGCATCTTTAAGCAATTCATCAATAACGGTATTTAAAATATATTGAACACCAACAGGTACAAGTCTAGGACGAGCTTTAAAAGTATTTGTTCAAATAATTTAGAAAATAAATACCTCCAGTATAATAATCATCAACTGTTTTAATCCACCCCATATCATCGTGACTGTTAAAAATATTTTGAAGATAAGAAAAATATTTTAAAAAATAAAAAGATACGAATGTGGAACAAGATGAACATTAATTATATTTGGCGAGTCTGGCCATTCTGGACAATTCTAAAATAAATTTTAAAATTTTGCTTGGCCTATATGTATAAGCAATGCTATATTTATAGCTTCTTTATAAAATACAATTATTTTATGTCCGTATAAAATGGAGGTCCGATTGCATTATTTAATTAGTATTATATATAAATAATAGTAAAAATACATTTTAGTAAAATTAAAAGAAAAACTTACATCCCAAGCACATTTCTCTGATTTAACATTGAAAAATAATAATAGTAAAATAAATGATAATATAGAAAACATTTTAATTGCTTTTATTATTAATTATTAAAATCTCAATTATTTATAAATTTAGAAAAAAATAAAATTTAATTCAGAAATAGTTCATAAAATATTCAAATCATTTTATTTAAATATTCATAAAAATAAAATGATTTGGTAATTTATATTTATTGCCTTAGGCATTCTTTGCGACCTAGAATTTTTGTTAAACTTTAATTACAATTTGTGATTTTATTGTTACAAAATAAGTATTTTCTAATATATATGTAATAATTAAATTTAAAACATTTTCAGCGGAAAAGGGTTTGTTATTATTAGCTATTTATGAATAAATATTAGTGAGTTTAAAATAAGGGAAAGAATTTTAAAGTTTAATTTTAATTGAATAATTTTATTTTATATTTATCAAGTTTTCTTTCAATTTATTTCATTTAAATATTTAAATAAAAGAATTTATGATAATTGTCAAAATATTATAATATTAATAAGAGAAACAAACTTTTATGTCCATGATTTAAATATTTTATCTCAACTCCAAAATTGTTTTCCCTTAGTCAAATAAATTTTCCCTATCAACATACCGCCATTCCCCAATATACTCACTCAAATTCTATCTCCCTTATCATTTTCCGTCTTAGATGCCTCAGGGAGTTCATGGGTATTTTATAAATATCGGACAAGAATAATATACATATGTAAATTATTTAAAAATATTTAATTAAAATATAATTCATTCCTTTATTATTTGAAGAGTGATTAGGAGAAAAGTGATATATGTATTTATTTTGTTTTAAAAATCAATTAAACCTTCGATCTTTATAAATAAATATTTTGTTAGTAAACGATAAATGAAAGAGATTTAATGAAAAATGGCTTTTGTTCTTATTTTCTTTAATAGAACAAAGAAATAACTATATGTATATAAAGCTTATAATTAATCTTATTTATTTAAAATTCAAAGATTTTATTAATCTTTAAAAACTTTTAAATTTTTTAAAAACATTGCTCTTTTATTTGGTTATTCAGTGGCAATAAAAATAATATTATTTACCGTATTTGCTCTAATAATTCCCCATGCTCTATTAATTCCCCACCCCACGGATGGGTTGAAAAAATAATTCCCCAGTCTTTATTAATTCCCCAGTCTCTATTAATTCCCCACTCTAGAGATTGACTGAAAAAATTATTCTCCAGTCTCTGATAATTCATCATTCTATATTTCAACTTACCGCAGCCCAACTTACCGCGAAAATCTTACCGCCGACAACTTCATAAATTAACTAATCAACAACTGTATCAACTAATCAATAAAGTGTTCCAATGTCGGGGGAAGTTGTTCCGTCAAAGCGGATGTTTTTAATTCAACGGGGGAAGTTGACCCAACAACGGGGGATGCAGTTCCGTCAACGGGAGGTGTTGTTCCAATAGCGGGGGAAGTTGTTCCAATCAGGGTTGGTCGGAAATGACGAAGTACCAGAAGTCGGAACTGTCGGAAATTTAATCGAAATTTTGAAACTTGGAAATAGGACGAAAAAAACTTCAAATCGGAAGTTCCAACGGTAATACTGAAGCATACAGACCCTATTTTTTTCTCCCCAATTTTCCCCCCATATTTTTACAAAATAAAGAAAGGAAAAACGGGAAAAAATATAAAAAATAATCCTTTTTGTTTGATTGTAGGCAAAAATTAGAAAGGCAAGTGATGGAAGAAAGGAAAAAGTCTGACCATTTTGTAAAAATATGGGGGGAAAATTGGGGAGAAAAAAATAGGGTCTGTATGCTTCAGTATTACCGTTCCAACAAAGGTGAAGGTTGATTCTTTTTTTCAAAGTTTTTTTCATCAACGGGGGAAGTTTCCATCAAAAAGAAATTTCGGCGGTAGGTTGGGCTGCGGTAAAAAGCCAATAATCTTTCTGTGATGTCTTCAGTAGTCAAAACAATTCCCCACCCCACGGATGGGGTGAAACAATAATTCGCAGTCTCTATTAATTCCCCACTCTAGAGATGGGTTGAGACAATAATCCCCCTGGGGGATTATTAGAGCAAATACGGTAAATATTTTAAATTGGAAAACTTCCCACATTGTGTAAAATATCTTTCTTATCAATATTGTTGCATTATTAAATAATCCAACTTTTAAATAATCCAACTTCAAAACGAAGTGTTAAGTTAATATTTGGTTGATTTAAAAAAAATATATTTTAAATTTATATTTATTTTTGATATTGTTGCTAAATAATTAAATTAAATGTAGATGAAAAAAGGTCCTTTATTGTAGGCATAACAATAATGCTCTTAACTTAGTTAGTATTGCAACCATTCTCATAAATATCAATTTTGGGGAAATTTTTAACACTCAAACCACGAGTAGATTAACTCCACCGCATCTGAAACTAATTTACACCCAAACCAATTTACACCAAATCCGCTTAAATTTATCGTTAATTCTTGAAGATTTATCAAAAATTTATTATACCCTTTTTAAATGTATAATAAAATAATAAAGATTTATACTCGTCAAAGAAATGAATAAAATATATTATAGTGAGATAGAATTAGTGCCATTGTTTTTGCTATACTATAAATAGCTTTTACCAGATCGTTATATATATTAAAGAAAATATGGAATGAGGTGTTTGGTTGCAATTATTGTACTCAAATACAATAAAAAATTTTTGCTCGATTAAATTAGAAAACTTTATATTTTTAAATAATGGCTAAGTAACTAAATCTTATAAAAAATCTTTAAAAATTAATATATTTTTATACATAATTCTCTTCCTAAAAGCAAAAATTTTAAACAAACACACAAACACAAAAAAAAACAAAATAGATAGGAAAAAATACATTAGAAATATTTTTAAAAATTTAAAAAAGATTTTAAATAAAAATTAATTTATCTAAAGAGCAAAAGAAATATATATAATAGACCAGTAAAAATATATATTTACGTAAATTAAAATATAATAATATAATATATTCCCAATATATATATCACAAAAAATATTTTCTAATTCTCGTATATAAAATAAATTTTCGATACTTTTCGATCATACAACCCTTCTCTAAATTATTCAGTTTTTATAGGTGTCAAAATGCGTTGATTATGAATATGAAGATGGATTTTGAACACCGTATTTTGTTTCTAGGGGCTAAGCTCAATTTAAGGATAAAAATTTGTTTTGCAATTTACCTATACTTAATTGAAGCAGTGAAATTAAATGACACCAAACAAACTTATTTTTTATTCTGCCCACACTTTCATAATTATTGTGTTGTCTTCAAAGAAAAAATAAATTTCAAAATTTTACATTAATTTAAGAGAAGTTGCATAATCGAAAAGTACCAAATTGTCTAGTTAAAAAATAAAATATATATCAATCGCCGGTTACTGACAAAATTTAAAAATAATTAATAAACTCGTGTGTGGTCACAATTGTTGCGTTGTTTTCAACGGGAAAATAATTAAAAAAGAAATCAAAAAAGGAAATTATAATAAAATGACGAAATGAGTAAATTTAAATTGAAATAAAATTTAAAATGAATAAAATATAGAGTTGAATTAAAATTTTGGAAAATAAAAATGAAAAAATAAAGAAAAATTACATAGGTACTTATTATTATTCAAATATATACTTAATTATTTTTAAAGAATTGTGTTTGTATATTAAACATACATGAAAAATTCCGCCAAAAAATAAAAGTTATTTTCTAAAAAAGTATATATATTTTTATATAAACTCAAAATATTTGAGTTACACAATTATTAAAAATCCATTTCGGAAACATAAAGAGGTGTGTGTTGTTTGGGATATTTAATACAGAAAAAGAAAAAAAGGGGACGGAAGCCAATTTTGAAAGAAAGGAAAAAATGAGGAGAATATTTATTTTTAAATATATATATTTTTGGCTATATTTTATAATAAAAAATCTATTTATATTTATTTATTTTTAATAAAAATCAAGCACTGCTAATTGTTGTAGCAGAGGAGGGAGTTGTTTTAGAAATTGTAGTTGTTGTTGTGGATGTTGAAGAAATAATTATATTTGAATGAAGAATTTTAGGGGAAGAAGAATTTTTATTTTCTTCTTCTTCCTCCTCCTTTTTCTCTTCTTCTTTTAAATTTTCTTCAATTTTTATTTTTTTAGCTTTACATTCACCATTCTCTCCTTCTTCCTCCTCTTTCTCTTTTACTTCTTTTTGTTCTGTCGACGTTGTTTCTGTTGGCTCTAATTTAATTTTTGAATCTTCTTTTGTTTTTATTCGGAAAAATTCTTGGAATAAAGAGCCTTCTGCCTGCTTTTTGTTAATTTTGTCTGGAGGGAATAAATCTGGAACTTTTTTGGTTACATCCTTCAACAAACTGAACGCTTCATCAAGCTTTAAAAGAGAAAAAATTAAACGTCAATTCATTCAAAATTTAAATAAATTACCGTTTCATAAATAACTTTTGCTTCATCTGGACCATAAGCAGATTCAACATATCTACAAAAATTTTTATAAATTTAAATTTTTATATTTTATTTAAACCTTCTCAACAATTGTTTATGATTGTGGTAATGTTTATCAGCTAAAGTACGGTCTTCAGCACTTAAATCAGTATCAGCATAATGACTAAACAACACAACAACAATAATCTGATAAGTAAATATTTTAATAGTTTGGGCACAAAAAATAATTAAATTAAATTACCAAATTATTAGCAACTTGATCTGATTTTAATTTTGGATGAAGTTTTTTGTAAAAACTTTAAAAAAGAAAATTATATTTAATTTAAAATTAATTAATTTACTCCATAACACGACTCTTTTGCATATCATCATTTAATCTATCAAAAATATCAATTCTGCAACGAATATCCCTATTTAAAAGAGGACTTTTCCAACAACGATTTTCTGAATCCAAACGAGAAGCTCTACAAAAGATTATTTTGATTTTAAATTTTTGTTTAAAGTCTATATACCCTCTAAGTGTCAATAAATCAATCATTGCTGCTTTCAGAAGAGAAAATTTACCGCTATTACTAAATTCCGCAAAAGACGGCAATTTCTTTGCCATTTTAACTAAACGTCTCATCATCCTTTAAAATAAAATTAAAGTTTAATTTTGTATCGATATATTATTTATATTTTGAGTGTTTTTAGTAGCTGTCCAATGCCTTGAAATCTTAATTTTACTCGTACTTTGTAAGACCCCTATTTTTTCTTCTTTAGTAGTACTAAGGCATAAAGTGCGATTTCGAATTTTAGCACGACATTCGATTTCAAGTAACCCAAAGATAATCATAAAAAATTAGAAAATCTAATTTATCATATTGAAATTTTTTAATTTTGTTTTGTTGAAATTATCTCTATGTATAAGTAATGTAAATCTAGGAGCTTTTATCTTATTGTTTTTTCATATTTTATTTGTGCTCAATAAATGGAAAAATTGTTTCATTTCTTATATAAATATCAACATACATATCCAACAAACACATCATGTCATCAGGACTTTGTGGTTGTTCTTTAGTCATTATACCCAAAAGTTTGGAATTCTTCAAAAATTCATTTTTCAATTCTTCATCCATACTATAAAAAAGAATTTTTAAAAAATTTTCTAAGTAAAAAATTACCTAGAAAATGCTGTTTTAACATAATTCAAATCATTTTGTTCTTTAGAATTTAATTGATAATTTCTCAAATCAGTATAAACTAAAGAAGAATTTCCACTTATAGAATTAGAACGGCTAAGTGGAGAACTTCTTTCTTCAATTCTAATTGGATTTGGAGATAATGATTGTTGTAAATTATTTCCATCTGGAGGCGAATTCGAAATACCCAATTCGTCTCTAATTGTTTTATTAATCCTCATACTCATTAAACGTTCACGTGTGTTTGCATCCATTTCCATTAAAGTTTTAACTTCATTGTTGCTTGTTCCATTATTTGTAGCAGTCAAAGATGATCCATTATTTGACACTTGATTATTATTGTTAACATTATTAGAAGCTAAAAAAATAAATGTTTTTTTAAATATAAATTTGTATTTATTTTACCATTTTTTGCGGCAGCTACAGCGGCAGCGGCAGCTTCCAATAAAGGTTTTGGAATTGCTGAAGAATTTGTATTGGAATTAAATCCAGATAAATTAGAAGATATATTTGTAACATTATTGTTATTGTTTCCATAAAGTCTAGCCAATATTGAAGCAGAATGTCCATTTCCAATATCTCCATTTTTAACTATTTGTGGACTAACAATCCCTTGTTGTTGTTGACCTAATAACATTAATCTTTGACATTGTTCAACAAAGGGAGAGACTGCAGCAACAGGAGATTGTTGATTTTGCTGTAGTTGTTGTTGTTGAGCCGCAGCAGCAGATGCCAGAGAAATTAAACCATCACTAGATTTTCTTAAAACGGCAGCAGCTTGTTGAAGCTGCGCTTTTTTCAATAATTGTTGTTGGGCTAAACGTAAAACTTGTGGATCATATCTTTGTTCGACATCTATAGGATGAGGATTTTGAAGTTGAGGCAAAATGGAAGGAGGTGAATGAGTTCCAGTACTTGGAGAAGCCTGCAAAGATATTAAATTAGCAAATTTTAACATTAAAAATATTTCTAATGTTAAAATAGTATCAGCTACTATTTATTATATTTAATATATATTCACTTTATTATCCAAAGATACTCCTCCACAGGCAAATAAATTTTGTTTTCCACCATAATCGGGACTATTGCCCAAACCAAATGTTGCCAAAGGACTTGAATCCAATCCACTCGACAGAACAGAAGAAGCACCCGTAGGAGAATTTTTTGGTGATCCTGCCAATTTTGTAATAGCCGCAGCGGCTGCAAGCAAAGGAGAATTAAGGGGAGAATGTGATTGGCCTTGAGTCTGATTGTGAAGTATACTAGCTGCTGCCATTGCAGCAACAGCATTAATAGAGGATTGTGGAGGGGGTGGAGTTTGTTGTTGTTGTTGAGTATGATGGAAAAACTGAAAGAAAACAAAAATTAATAAATATAATGATTGAGAAAATTACTTGTTGTTGTGGAGGAGAGAAGGGATTTAGCCCTCCATTTCCATTCCCAACGTATGGAGTGACTGGAGCAACAGAACCAGGCATAGAACCTTCCCCAACACTTGAAGGGGTATTTGGTTGTTGATTTCCGTCTTTACCCATTTGATTTTTAATACGAGCATTTTTCCGCCTTCTTAACTGATCCTCACTTAAAATCCATTCTTTTTTCATTCCAACCATAAAACATTTTCGAAGACGACATTTTTGACAAAATCTGAAAAAAGATTTAACATTTTTTAAAAGAAATACAATCTTCTTCTTCACCTTCTACTAACAGCATTAATTTCACAGTCATTAGAATATGGACATTTAAACTCTTTTGGACGTAAAGCATTTCGCCGGAAAAATGCTTTACAAGATTCACAACTAAATATAACAAATATTTTTATTTCAAAACTTCTCAAAAACACAGAAATACCTAATAACATTAAAATTATATCCAGTAGCAGAATCCCCACAAACTCTACAAGTTTTCATTCTTCCAGCAGCTCCATTCCCATCCTGACAATTTCCATCATCCTCCATAGGTTGATTTTGTGTTTCCATTATTTGATATTGTTGCTGTTGTAATTGTTGTTGTTGTTGCTGTCTTTCAAGTAAAGAAGGTGGAGATTGGCCTTGGCATATTGGAGTTTTTGGCCCTCCAATATTTCCCCCATTCCCACCCATTGAGGCAATCATCATTGCAATATTTGTAGAAGAATTTAGTTGCTGTTGCTGTTGGTGATTATTGTTATTAGATGATGATTCTTCTTCAGTGTTTCCCTCCTGAAGAAAAATTATTTTAAAATTTTTAAATTGAAAACAAATTTCTTTCCATTTTATTTAAAATAAAAATATGATATAAAATCAAAATAGTATATTAATAAAAAATGCTTATATTTTTAACATAAAGAGAGAACAAATATTTATAAAGATATGTTGCTATTAAATGTTTTGCTTTAAATATATATATAAATGTTTTTAACAAGTTTAATATCTCTAAAAAAGGTGTTCTCTTCTCAATTTAGAAAATGTTTGTGCACTTTTATTTATTTTAATATATTTATTTATTTCCTTTCTTGATTAAGGAGAAAAGAATTGTTTTTTTAAGAATTTTAAACATATGAACGGAAAATAAATAGGAAAAAAATGTTGCAGATACGTGTAAAGATTAGATGATAGGGGGAGAAAAAAGTGATTATTTATATATTTAATTGATAATTTTATTTATTAGAATTAAATATTTAATTAATTAATTAATTAATTAACGAGATAACTCTCTAAAAATTATTGTGTTTTGCTTTAATAAAATGTTTTTTAAAATTAATAATTTTATTTAGCAAAATTAAAAAATAGAAAACAAGAGAAATAAATTTTAGAGCTAATAAGGCGGTAAAAGATCAAAGAAAATTTAAATTAACTTTAATAAAGAGGTGGCACTTCCTTTTTGAGTAAAAAAATAAATAACTTTATTTGATTATGAAAAAATCACTATGAGGGGATTTAAAGGGGGACGGACTGTTAAAAACCTCTCTATCTATTATAGCTATTACTATCATCCCCTCTAAAATGGATATATAGAGAGAAGAGAGGGATATAGAAAATTAAAAGGGAAAAGATAAAGTAATTGTGAAAAGACAGTCTTCATTTTAAATAGAGAAGAGTCTAATTAGAGAAAAAAGGGATATTATTTGCCTTGTTGGCTTTTAAAGGGAATGGAGGGGGGGGATTGATAGCAGATTTTGGGCAAATTTAAATTAAAATCGACGAAAAGGCAGGCAAAGTTTTTGGGGAAGAGATATGGAAAAAATAAATTAGAGAATTTAAATGATAGTTATGCTTAAATAAAAATATGAACGATAAAAAGTAAAATCCGTAAGCAGTTTAGGGGCAAATGCGCAAACAGTAGAGGAGAGGAGAGAAAACTTACTGAAAGAGTTAAATGAATAAAAATAAATAAAAAAAGGTTCGGGATTCATTTATAGAATATTTATAGAGAATGAGGTAAAAAAGGTGAATAAACATAAAATAGGTTTATCAATTAATATTATAATATTAATTAGTTTTTAGAAGTAGTTTTTGAAAAGTTTTTTTTCTGTTAATAATTAATTTACCTGGAAAAAAATGAAAAAAATCTTTTAATTGAAGGGAAGATTTAATAAATTAATTAAATAAAATTTGGTTAATAATTTAAATGAGGAAGGGGAGGAAATAATCTAAAGAAGTCAGCGATGTAAGAAAATGGACTAAATGTTGAGAAGGTTAGATTTTCTTTTGAAAATTGAAAAATTTCGCATAATGATTAATATCCAAAGGCCCACAGTAAATTGTTCAGAAAATCGGAAAAAATATTTGAAGAAATTTTAAAAAATTTGCTTTTTAATGGAAGGAAGATAAAAATATGTATGTAAAGACAAAAGACATTAGCAGAATCATTATAAGATTTAGATACTGGTAATTATGCCAAATCTTTCAATTTCCAGAAAATCTAACTTTTTAACTCAAACAAAAGTTAGTCAGTTTCTACAATTACACCTTATCCAACTTCTTAAAATTAATTAATTGAATAAAGAGGAGAAACACAAGGAAATCATCTGCTTATTATTTTGCCAGCCTTGACTTTGTTTTTTAAAGCAAATTGATTAAAGATGATCGGCGGCATTTGCCTTTTTATCTATTTTAAATAAGATGTCTAATTTAAAAAAATAATTGCGAAATAATAAGAAAATTAAAAATGTTTAAATGGAAAATGGAAAATGTCGGGAAAAAAATAAAAACTGTAAAGGTCTCCAATAAATAAAAGTCTCTAATACATCACTAATAATTAAAGCCCTGATTATATGTATTGTAGAAAATATTTGTAGCTATTTAATTCTTGTGACTATACATGAAGCAGCGTGGTGTAATGGATAACACATCGGTACTGTCAACTGAAGATTCTGGTTCGCTCCCAATTCAACCGTCAATATAACCTTCTATGTAAATTAGCTGAAGAAATAGTAGCTCACAATAGCGTCAGTTCAGCTTTATTATATTTTAATTTCAAGTTTTGGATAATGAGATAAATTTAGAAAATATTTTTTTTGGAATAATGCCAAAAATGAGAGAATTTACTTCAAATTTTTCTTCTTACTTTTTAACAATAAAAAGGAAATATTGCGTAAAAATGCACCCAAATGATAAAAAAAAGTTTTTTTTATTTTTTAAATAAAAAAGTTAAAATGTGAATAGGTGAAAAAAAAAGAATAAAAAGACGGAGGGAAAATAAATAAAAATGAGGGGGGAAAGAGAAGAGAGAATAATAGAGGGAAAGGAAAAAAGAAAATATTATTTGCCAGGCTTTTAATGCCACGTGGATTCAAACACTCAATTACTCGTTTAAAGACTTCTAAACACGGATGTTTTTCAAAGGACTGTCAGAATTTGATTTTTGAAAGCCTGAAAATAGGAATTAAATATTCAAGTCAGAACTGAAAAAAAGATTTAGAAATGACAAATAATGAGGGTTATATAATTAAAAATTGTTAAAAGATCAGAGAAAAAATTAATTAATTATAATTATTAATATCAAAATTAATGAGAATTATAAATAAAACTAAAATAAAATTTAATTTTTAACACGTGAAAATTAACTATATTAAAGTATTTATTTTTATATTAAAGTTAACATTTGATATAAAAACTGAAAAGAATTAGAAAAAAAAGGAACAAAAAAAGAATATAAAATAAATGTAATAAATACTCCTTAATTTCTTTTTAAAAAAATCCAAATTTAGCAACATAAATATTTTATAGTTTGCCAAGTTTCTTGTAAATATAAAAACTTAATAAAAAGACATTTAAAATACAACAAAGGAAAAAAACTTGAGATAAAAAATTTCTAAAAATAAAAAAAAAATTAAAAAAAATTTTAATGAATGATTAGTTAGAGAAAGGGGAGAGAGAGGGGGAAGAAATAGATTGATTGATTGATCAATGGATGGAAGAAGAAAATGATTGGAAGAAATTCATGTGCCTTTAATTATATGTATTGTTCCAAAATAGAATGTTTAATAGAAAATAAGGGAAATAATTTTACTAAAAAAGGATGTAAAGAATTTCTGAATTTGTTTAAAGAACATAGGAAATTGTTATGTATCGACTGCGGTGTGTCCGATACTAACAGAAAGACTAACTAACAAACGAGGTTTATCACAAGGCAAACAATACAATAGAATAAGCGAGACTATGCGTTGGCTGTAGCTGTAGACTAACTGACTGACTAACTGGCGACTAAGGACTGACTCTAGACTGACTCGGTAACTCACTCCCGACTGCTAAAAGGCTTCGCCTTTTATACTAAGCACGCCACCCTAACACCTCCCTTCTTTAATTAAGTCGGGACTATGTGCCGACTTTTCCAACTAAACTTGGTGGACTTAACTACTAGTAACCAACACAAACAAAACATTGAAAATACAAAGGGCCAAATACAAAGTGAGCAACAAAAGGGGGAGTACACTAATTACAAAAAATTTTACAATAACAATATTATCACATTTACTTTCCCCAAATCATCATGTCACTCCAGGTTTTCGTAACTTCATTGGTCTTCGTAACGTCGCGCTGGAACTGTCTCACTTCAATGGTCCTGGTAACGTCACGCTGGGCCTGTCTCGTCTGTTCAGGTGCATCCTTCGCTTTCAATCTAAAATTTTCAAGAATTTGACTACGAATTGAACTTTCCTTAGTTCTTAGACTATCTCTTGAATCTGACTGACTTCCGAATGGCTTCATCGACTCTAACTTCCTAAGGTCGCATTCTTTTCTAGTGACTATCGTATTCAACTTCGGGACTTCGACTTTACATATCTCTCCGACTTTACACCGAATTGTCCCTATCAAGCAGACTATTTTGCCCTTTTTATTCTCGTTGCAGACTATGACTTCGTCGTTTTCTTTTAACTGACTAGACATTCTCGAATAAATAGACTTTCCCGAATAAATAGACTTCCTCGAATCTTGACTTGACTGACTTTTGCTACTTCTTTGACTTTTCGACTTTCGGCCCTTTTGACTAAGACTCTTTTGACTATACTCTCTTAACTTCGGAGTTTCCACCGTCAGACAATGTGGTCCTGAATTACTAGAATTGACTCTCACATGATTGACTACTGGACTATTGCCCTGGCTCAACCATTTCTTTGGTTTCCGGCAGTTTCGACTAATATGTCCAATCATGCCACAATTGTAACACTGACGTGACTCTCGACTATTGACTTGGCCTTCTCGCTGCCATGACTGATTTCTAGACTTTCTGAATTGAGCACTTTGACTATGTTCGACGCGAGCAACGTTATTAACGTCAACGTAATATGCAGGTTCGATCTTGACTTTTGGTTGACTATCGAACATTCTGGCCTCCGACTTCATTGCGAGATAACTGCGACATTCTTCTAATAGAATTTTCAGACTACACTCTTCGGTCTTCGAATAGCGTTCCACGAATTTTAGACTGATCTGCCGCAAATCGTTCATCTCTTCTGGAATCCCGGCAATGAATATGAGGATCTTGACTTCCTCGACTGACAAGGCCATTTCTGCCTTCTCGCATTCAGAATTGACTAAATTTCCGAAATCTAAGACTTTCTCCGGACAAGGGCACTTTAACTTCATGACTTCAAATCGCCTGACTAACTTCGACCGTGGGTCACAAAATTCTTTTTTTAACTCATCGACTAAACCTTCGAATTTCATTGACTCCAACTTCTGGGGCATCAACTTCTGTGAAATCTTTGCATACTCGCAAGCCCCTAACTTCGTGACTAACAATCTGACTTTGACTTCTTCGGCTAATGACTTTCCGTCGAATTCGAAAAACGACTTATTCTTATCATACCAAGACTCGAATGTGACTCCTCTCTCAATGTCTGCATTGAATTCTCCGACTAACGATTGTAATTTCCAATACAACTCCGATGACTGCTTTTCACTAGAATCTTCGGCTCTAGGATTGTTTCCAATCAATCCTTTAACTAACTGACTAAACTGCTGACTGATCTGTTCAGATTGAGCCTTGAGAATTTTCTCCAATTCGTCTGCTCTCATCTTGACTTGACTTGCTTGACTACTTGAACGAATTACAAAATAACGACTTGACTGTTCGAATTCGACTGTTCGACCGCGCCACTGTTATGTATCGACTGCGGTGTGTCCGATACTAACAGAAAGACTAACTAACAAACGAGGTTTATCACAAGGCAAACAATACAATAGAATAAGCGAGACTATGCGTTGGCTGTAGCTGTAGACTAACTGACTGACTAACTGGCGACTAAGGACTGACTCTAGACTGACTCGGTAACTCACTCCCGACTGCTAAAAGGCTTCGCCTTTTATACTAAGCACGCCACCCTAACAGAAATACTTAAAAGATTACTCGATTTTACAAGGTAAATCAGAATTATTAAAATATACATTGGGAAAGTACATAAATAAATGCGTATAGTATAGAAACAATTGATTAAAAAAGTCTAGAAAATAATTTGAAATAAAATTTTAAATTTAAAAATTGTATTTATTAATATTTTATTAAAGATTAATTGAAAATGAAACAATTAGAAAATACAAATAAATACAATCTTTTTAATCTTGTATAGTCTTAATGATGTAAAATTTAAATACAAATTAAAATATAATTAAGAAGGAATAATTAATTCTTTAAAGATAATTTAAAAATTAGTGTAATGGAAAATTAATAAAAAAAATTTTAAAAATAAGAAGTACTTTTAAAATATTTTAATTTTTTTCTAAAATTGAGGGTGGTAGAAAATTGTTTTAATATTTTTTTTATAAAAATGTAAATTTGATATAAATCAAAGAAATAAATTTTTTTGAAAAAATAGAAATATTACCAAAAATAGAAATTAACAAAAATTTAAATCAGAATTTGTATTTTTAAATAACCGGTTGTGGTCAATTCAAGAATTCAAAACATTTTGACAAAATAATAATTATAAGTTAATGGAAAAAATAATGAATTAAAAAGGATTCTGAGACTTAAATAAAATATTTAAATCTAATTTTAAAATAATTAAAATTTAGAAAAGAGAGGAAATAAAATTATATATACTAAAAATAATTTTAAAATAATTAAATTAAATTGTAAGGTGTATTTAATTGTAATAATGTATCAAAAATTGTTTAAATGTTCCCATGGCAAAAAATACTTAAATTTAAAGGCTAGTTAAATTTAAAATTAAATAAAAAGTTGGCTTTTTAAAGGAAATTTTTGTTAATTTTAAATATTTAAGGAATTAATTTATGAGTATTTAATTAAAGAAAAATAAATTTAAAAAATAAAATAACCTATTCTAAAAAATTAAATAAAAATTTGCTAAAAATAAATTAATAAATATAAAATAAAATTTTAGTACTTAGAAAAAAAATTTTGCAAAAGACTTTAATAAAATAAAATCAAAACAGTTAAGTAAATAATTAGATATTAATTTAATTAAAAAGTTAAAGAGAAATAAATTAAAAGCTAAAATTGGAAAAATAAAATGATTGCTTAGATAAAAATTATAGAAGGTACATATGTAGATGTACTTTAAAAGAAAAGATTTGCTAAATATTACGTAAGTTTTTGTTTTAAAAATAGGTATATTGCCAAATATATTTTAATTTAAAATAGAATTATTTTTTGATATTCTAATAAATATATAAAGTTAATTTATAAATCAAAAATTAGGTAGTATATTTAATAAAAAATATATTTAAACTAAAGGCTACCTATTTAACATTTTCTTCAAAAATGTTAAAAAATAATTATAAATTAATTTTAAAAAATGTCATAATTTTATTTTAAAATAAATAGCTAATTAATTAACAAAAAACTTATTTTTATAGTAATTAATTAAAATATATAAATGTTTCTCTTTTTTTCTAATTTAATTTTTTAAAAGAATATTTAATTATAAAGGTAAAACATGCAATTTATTTGTTGAGGTAAATTATTAAAATAATTATATTAAAATGTCAACAAAAACAGAAAAATATTAAAAATAAAAGTTTAATAAAAAAAGAAAAGAAATCTAAAAATAAATTTGTAAGAAAAAAAACTTTATATAAAAAATAAAAAAATAAAACAATGAAAACAGAAAAGCCAAATAAAACATATTATTTTAAGAATTTTATGAAGAAAATAATTTTAGTAAATATATTATTATTATTAAATACCAAAAAAACTATATTAAAAATAATTAAGAGAAATGTTAATTAGTAGAATACATAATAACAATTAGCAACAAAGTTCGGATAATGTAAAATTAGAAGATATAACTATGTTGGAATTTTCAATTATAAAAAATGCTATTTTAAATATTTCCTTTAAATAGAAAAATTAAAATCTCTGTAAAATAACCAAATATTTTATATCAAAATTATTTTAGTTGACAATTTAAATTTTAATTTATTTTTGTTAATTTAATCAAAAAATAATTTCTTTTTTTAACCAAAAAATGTCTGAAACAGGAATTCTTAAATTTAATTTAAAATAATTTTTGCACCAAAAATTGTATTGAGACACAAAAAAGGGTGTGAAACAATTGTATATATATACATATTAAATTAAAAATTTTTTTTGTTTATTTTTAATTAATATAAAAATAGATAAAAAGAAATAAAACGTCATTTTTGTTAAAAAATATTTTTGGAAATTTTTAAAAATAATTTTTGAATTTATTCTTCACAATTTTTTTAATTAAAAAATTAACGGAAATAATTAATTTTAAAAAATATTTAAATATTAAATTAAATAAAAGTAACATTTTAAGAAGTTAAAAAAAGAAAAGAAAAAAATTGAAATAAATCCCACTCTTAATTAAAAAGGAAGTGTAGAAAAAGGAGATAAAATGAAGAAAAAAATATAAAAAATGTAAAGCCTAAAAAAGGAAACAAAAAATAAAAAAAAAGAAAAGAAAGGCCAAAGATTAGTTTAAAACGTAAAAGATTTGGTTATTATTTATTTATGTAAGTTTTTGGGAATTCTTCCAATTTGCGAAAACCAAAAAAAAAGAATAGAATAGTCTAAAAAATATTTTTTTAAATTTTTTTTATAAATTAGTAAAAATAAAAAATATAAAACAAGCAAAGGCATAAAAAAAATAAATTTGAAATTTATTAAATTAGAATGAAAGGAAAAAAAACAAAAAATTAAAAAATTAATGATAAAAAAATAATTAAAAAATAACATATAATTTAACATTTTCCAAGAATTTTTTTGAAGGAATTAGAGGGTGAATAAAATAAAATAAATTTATTTTTCAAAGATGAGTAAAAAACATCTTTTTTTTTCTTAAAATATATGTGAATAATAATGGCAACAATGACAAGAAAAAAATAAGAATTAGATGACGGATGTTGAAAAAAAGAGGGAGAGAATAAATGTGAGGAGAAGAGAGGGGTTTGGAATACCAAAATTGGCTTAGAAAAAAAAACAAAGAAAAGGTCGAGATAAATTAAAAAGACCAAAAAAAGAGGAAGGAAAAATTTTTTTTAATAAAAAGCTTTGCAAGGCGGCGGAAACAGAAATATAAGGAGAAATTAGAGAAGAATTTTTAAGCTTAATTTCAATTTTCTCTCATACCCACATGTCTAAATTTAAATATTTTTTTAAAAATAGATTCCGTTCTTTGTTAAAAAGAAGATAACTTTAAATATGTAAATATATTTCCAGAGAAATAAAAAAAAGGAAATAAATATATGTATAGGCATTTTTAGCTTTGGCCAAAAACCAAAAAAGAAGAGAAAAAGAAGAACCTTCCTTTAAATATAAAATTTAAAGTAAAAATCCTATAATTAAATCTAAAAAAGGAAAAAGAAACGTAATAACGTGAAAGTTGATAGAAAATGAAGGAGATATATATTTATATATTTATTTATGCTAAATTTAGAAAATAATAGATAGTTTCTTTGTTTCATTAATTTTACTTCGTTGATAAAACATCAAATAAATTAAAAAATACCGGATTGTCTCTAATAAAAGCCCATCTCCAATAGAAGCCCATGCACTATTAGAAGCCCACTCAAGGAGGGGTATTGAAAAATAAACGCCCATGTCCCAATAGAAGCCCATGCCCCAATAGAAGCCCACTCAATGAGGGGTATTAAGGGGATAGGGATTAAGGGGATTAAGGGGAATAAGAAGGTATTAAGGGGATTAAGAGGGATTTAGATACTTAAGAAGATATCTATGGAATTGGAGTTAAGAGGATAATGGGTGGATGAGAGTTGGATATCGTTGGGTATCAAGAAATTAACAGGGATACAGAGGGATCTCAAGAAGGTTTTGAAATAATATTAATGAATTTGTGTAAATATCGAGTGAATGAGAGGGATTTAGGGGGATATGGAGGTATTATTTGATATCAATAGGGATATGAGAAATATAGAGTGAGAAGATTTTGATAACTTTTAGTAAAATGCTCATGTAATCAGATCAAACCACAAAAAATAACATTTCTAAGGTTAACCTCATTTCAGATGCACCGTTCTGTCCCCATTGAATATAACTTTATTTAGATTCAAGCTTAATATGAAGAGACTATATGAAATATTGAGGGATATGTTATGATTTGGGGTGAATTATGAAGATATGGAGCGATTAATAGGAATTTAGGATTCTAATAATGTGATTTAGGATTAAGAGGCTAATGAATGCTTAGAGTGAGATATAGTTGAATATCAAGGGGAGATGGACCTGGGGATTAATAGGGGTTACCTTTTCACCGCGAAGAGGAAAACTGTATTTTAAGTGATGCTTCATTAGATTTTAATATTTAATTTTTGTTACAGTATGATTTAACTGATTAATTGATTAACTGATAATTTAGTTAATTTAACCAATTAATTGATCAGTTAACTGGTTATGATTTTCAATTATGCTTAAATGTGTTTATTAGTAAAGACATCAAAAACCATAATAAACGTTTGATACAGAGTATCAATCATCGAAAGTTTGATACAGAGTATTAGTTTACATGTAGAACTTATTGGAGATCAAAGAAGATAAAAATGGAACTGGGGATAATAGGGATCAACTTCTCACCAAGAAGAGGAAAACGGCATTTTAAGTTATGTTTAAGTAGATTTTGATATTCAATTTCTGTTAAAATTTGTGATATTTTTTGTGTTATAAAAAAATTTTGCTATTGAAAAATAAACGCCCATGCCCCAATAGAAGCCCATGCCCCAATAGAAGCCCATGCCCCAATAGAAGCCCACTCAATGAGGGGTATTGAAAAATAGAAGCCCAGGGCTTGTATTAGAGACAATCCGGTAATTAAAAGTTTAATAAAAATTATTCATCAAAGTCTTTAAATTAGCTTAAAAATTTTTAGTAAATTAAGGATTATAAAGAAATTCAATAAATAGTATAAAGAGTAATGAAGAAAGTTTAGATCTTCTTCCCGTCTTTCGATGGTAAATTTAAAAATAAGTTCAGAAATGAAGTAAAAAAGAAAGATTTGATTATTTTGTTAATTTATCTGGTTAGGATAATGAAAGAGATAAACTCTTGATACAAAAATAATATGTAATATGTATACCTATTATGTACATACATATTTAGTCTAGTCAAAAATAGAAATTCTAAAAATAATTTTAATTTATAAATACAAAAATTAATTTAAAATATTCGTCTTTATTTTAAATTATTTAAATAGAAAATACCTAAAAGGAAATTTTTTGAAATGTTTCTTTTAAGGAAAGAAAAAGTTTTGTAAATACAAATTAATAGAGATTTTGAATAAAAATAGAAGTTAATAATTAAAATATTCTTTTTTTTAGAATTAATAATTAAATATTTTTTTGGAAATAAAATTTATATAAAAAATTATTTAATTAAGCCACTAAAACTATAAAAATAGAGCTACGGTAGAAATGGGAGAAGCCATAAATAAAATGGAAATTTTTTGGAAGAAATTTAAATTTAATTTTAAGAAAATGTCACCAACCGTTTTAAGTAAAAGACTGTTACAAAGCTGCTCATTTGCAGGAGTCAAAGGTTGTTGAACAGAAAAAGGGCCTAAACTGCAAGGAGAATCAACCATTTTCTCGATAACAGATACACAACTACTATTTTCCCCATACATTGTTGTATTCCTTCTATGGAGTGTTTTCCCAGCAATTTCCTCTTTCGGTCGTCGTCGTCGAATTCGGCGGACGTTTTGTGCTTGTTGTTCATTTTTCGTTGCTGAAAATACTGAAAATTTAGTAAAAAATAACTTGTTAATTTTAATTAGAATTAAGTACCTAAAAATTAAGTCTAAATTTAATTTTAAACGAATCAGAAAAATGTACCCCAAAAACTAAAAAAATTGAATAAAAAAATAATAATAACCAGTATCAATTGAATTTATTTGTGCCTCATCTTGCTGTTGATTCTGGCTGCCAACTGAAGATGAGGAAGAAGCAACACAATTAGAAGTATCCATTCCAATAGGGTTAAATACTGAGGTATTTGCAGAGCATTCTCCATTATTACTTGCTTGTAATACATTTGTAGCAGCTGCAGCAATAGCAGACAATTGTTCGAGGGTAGGGGCACCAACAAAGGAAGTGGAGGAATCTGTAGAAGGATTTGCTAATGTCTGTTCAACAGCTGTGGAGAGAGGAGGGAGAGGGGCTAAAAAATATAATTTATTCAAAAATTAATATTTAAATTTGGAGTGATCTTAAAAATTCGCTCTAAAGATAATAATAAAATTTTCTAATACCTTGTCCTTCCTGAATTTGCTGTTGGGCCTGTTTCTCTTGAAAAAGAATAGACGCAGGCGAATTTAAATGAACTGCTTGTTGTTGTTGTTGCTGTTGTTGATGTTTTGCTAAGGCCATAGCAGCGGCCGTTAATTGTTGTTGCTGAGAAGGAGGAAAAGGAAGGGGAGGAATTAAAGGTTGTTGACTGGCAGCAAAAGTATCCATTATTTGGGCCATTTGAGCAGCGTTGCTATATGCTGCAGCCTGATCTTGGAAACGTTTGGCTAGCTCAGAAAAGTTTGTTGGTGCAGGTTGTTGTGGCTGCATTTGATGGATCTTTAAATGTTAATTATTTTCGCATTTTCTCGATTAGTTGTATAATGCAAATACACTTAATTACCATCAAACTATGTTCATTCCTTATACCCTTTTTGTAATAATTAATCTCCCGAGCGATTAATTGAAAAATAATAAACAGGGTACCTAATAAAGGTTAATTAGTTAAGGCAAGATTTTAAACAATTTCTAATTATTCGCTCGCTCACTAATTTAATTTTTTGTTTATTTACTGAAATTTTTAGTGAGATTTAAACTAGGATAAGAAAAAATTATGAAAATCACCTGAGGTATTTCAGTTGATCCGTTTGGACAAGTAAGCCCCAAAGAGCTATTTCTCAACAATGACAAATGATCAAGATGGGCAAGCGCCACCGCTGCGGGAGAGCGTGGTCCAAAAGGCACGGCAGAAGAAGAGGAAGAATTGGCAGGGGAATTAGCAACAGCAAAAGCCGCAACAGCAGCAGCGGCAGAAATAGCAGAATTTGATGGTTGTGGTTGTTGAGCAGCAGCTACAGCAGCAACTTGTTGTTGTAAACAACGAGCGAATGCTGAGCCACCTGGTGAAGGAATGGAAGAAGAATATAAAGCAGCAAGTTGAGCTTGGACAGCAGCAGCTGGAGAGAAAGGATTACATAACTGTGCTGCAGTAGAAGAACTATTTGTTGTTGCCATAGATAAAAGTTCTGGAGGGGAATTTGAAGCAGAAGTTGAATTAGTAGCAACATTTAATGCCGCAGCCAAAAGCGCAGCCGCTGAAGAGCCGTTCCCGCCATTATTAGCGGAGGATGGCGAACCTAATTGTTGAAAATCGGTGTTGATCATACAAAGAGACTGATGAAAATAATTTTCAGAAGGGGAAAAAGGAAAGAATGAAGAAGGTGGCGGTGTTGGCTGTGGAGACGACAGCGGGGAAGATTTTTGTTTGTAAAGGAGTTTGCTTGTCTGTGTAAATAAAAAAAAAAAGAATATAAATAATTTTTAAAGGTTCTGGGATATATTCTGAAATTTTGAGATTTTAAGAAAAAGATTTAAGAGAGCGAAAATCGAATTTTGAAAATATTAAATTCTCCAATTTTGAATCTTAAACTTAGTTTTTAAGGGAATTTAGAAAATAATTTTTTTCTTAATTACTATTTTCTATTTATTTATTAATCACAATTTCTATATATTAAATAATTTAAATAAGAATTTTTAGTTTAAAGTAGGGAATAGAAAAAAAAGAATTTTAAAATAAAAATGAATTTCAAAATTCTGTGTACTATCAACTAACTACTTTGCTTGTTTAAACTTTCCATTAAAATTCAGAAAAAAAAGGAAAAGTACAATGTGTATATAAAAATAATTATTTTATCTGATATAAAAAATTACTGTTCCCAATCTATATTTATATTTTTTTGTAAAAATATAAAATAAAATTAATTTTATATATTGATGGTCCCATTTAGGGGGGGGGGAGTACAAAAAAGACTTTAGACAATTATTTATTTAGAAAAAATTAATATTTTATTTTATCAAATAGTAAAATTGTGTACTTTAAAGTATAAGAATATTTATTTATCATTTTAGAAACAAAAAATTAAATTTTCGCTCTCTTAAATCTTTACAGCATTTAAAACAAAAATATTTTAAATTCAAAATTAATATATTTTAAATACCCCTCCCCCCCTTCTATTTATTAAGATCATAAATGTGTTCGAAAATGAGCTCAAAACTATTTAAATAATTTATATAAATATATATCAGGGATGGGATCTCCATCCGCTTCCGTCTTCAGTTTATTTTGCCTTCTGCTCTTTAAAACACGGCAGGGCCATCCCTGATACATATTTAAATCAACAAAATATTTTTTATTTAAAACCATTCTTCAATTATTATTACCTTTTTTCCAACCAATTTAATTTATTTTATCGTTGTTTATAAATTATTATTTAGTCTCTCATTAGTGCATATACAGCACATTTTTGTTTTTATTTATTTAAACAATTTTTGAGGTCGTTTTGCTGATAAAAATTGTTTTTTTTAATTTTTTTTGAAAGAATTAAATAAATTAAAAAAATAAAAAGAGGTGAATATATTTAATTAATTGTGAGGAATAATTAAAAATTAATTAAATAGAGAGAGAGGAGAGGTTGTTGTTTTGTTGTTAGAGTAGATTGTCAAGAAAATATTATAATTTTAATTTTGTTGTATTTAGGTATTTGAATTTTGAGTAATTTTGCGTAAAGAAAATTGTAAGTAGAAATAACGCCAAATGCTCAAAAATCAAAAAAAATCTGAAAAAAAATAAAAAATTAATTTTATAATTTTCAAAAAATGTTTCAAAAATGTATTTTTTAAAAGGTGAGATTAAATAAATAAAGGAAAATAATTAAATAAAATATATCTGAGAAATCAAAGTTTAATTTTCTAAAAATTAAATAAAAGAAATAAAAATAAGGAAATAAATCTTTTAAAAAATTGCCTACAAAAATAAACAAAACAAACATTTATTTTATATTTAAAAAGAAAATATATTTGCATTTAATATTTTTGTTTTTTAAAAAAATTGCTTTATAATTTAAATAGAAAATTTGAAAAAGCTTAGAGATAACCAAAAATTGTAGTTCTTTGTAGTGGGGGGGGGGGGGGGTAAAGTGAAGTTTTTGGATTACAAGTTAATTGTTAAAATGCGCAGGAGTAAAATTAAAAATGAGCAGAACATTTGGAAATAAATAAAGAAAAATATTTAAAAGCTTTATATAAATGTTCAGCGAATTGCAAATGAACGTTCTTATTTTTGATAGTTAAGAAAAAAATTTCAATTCTTGCCTCTGGCGCAGAAAAAATTAAAAAGAGAGGGAATTAAAGAAAATTAGAGATTTGAAAAAAGAGAAAGTTTTTCTATTTCTTTTTTAATTTTTTTTAAATTTTTTGTTGCGCGGCTGTCGCCATTTTTGGTCTTTTTTTGCTCTATTCAATGCTCGAATACAAAAAGTGAATATAAGAAATAAAAAATGAAAATGAAAAACTGCCTCGGGTGTGCGAACTTTTTTTATTTAAAGAAAAGGAAATGAGAGGGAGAGAGGGAGAGAGGGAGAGGAGAGGGTAGAGGAGAAATGGGGGGGGGGGGGGGGAAGGATTAGCTAACGCGCCAAAATCTAAAAAAAGAACCTTTTAAAACTTTCTATATCCTTTAGGCGAACGCTTTCTTCTCTCATTTTTTTCATTTCCTCCCTCCCTTTTTTGGTGTTCTTCTAAATAATTTTTTAATTCAAATAAAGAAAAATACTAGTTCTCCCTTCTCTAAAGTAGTTGCTTTTTCCATTCATTACCACCCAAAATAATGAACATATCCGCTTTTGAAAACATGTCCCTCTATTTTTCTTTTATCTTTATTTCTCGTTTTTATTTGTCAAAATTCTCTTATATGGGTGGTCAAAATATTTTTAAGAATGCCAAAAATGTGTTAATTTTTAGAAAAAAATATTGAAAGTTAAAATACTTTTATTAATTTTATTAAAACCCCCCCCCCCCCCCCCTCAAAAATAAAAAAAATCATAAAATATTCTAAGATGACCACCAATATGTGTGGAAATAAAAAGGAAATTTAACAGCGATAACCTAATAAATATAAATAGCAAATATTATATATGTATGTATTTATTGGTAGTAAAAAAAGCAAAAAAAAATATGAATATTTTTTATGAGCCTAATGAAAAAAATTGAATTAATAAAAAAGCTTGCAAATAAAAAATAAAATAAAAAAATTGTGAAAGGCGGATATAAAAGAGGGAAATGAATAAAGAATATTTAGAGATATTAAATAATAAAAGGCAAAAAAATAAGTTGGTTGTTTCAAGTTTTTCGTAATAAAATAAAAGACAAAGATTTCTTAACGAATTCGAATCTGAAAAATTAAAATTTAAAAAAATTCAAAATTTTTTGGTAAAATAAGAGAAAATTTTTAATAAAAAAAATAAACAAATCGTTAATATTTAAATTGTTTTTAAAATAAGCAAAAAAATAATTTAAAGGTTTTATTCTCAATTTAGGGTTGTTTGTGTTGGTTATTTGCGAGCCGGATGCTTTAAAGCTGTAAAAAATGGAAAATAAAATTTTGAGCGAATTTAGAGGTGTATACATACACATATATGTACATATATAAAAAATAGTAGACCGCAGACCTTGCGCAAAAAAAGAACATAAAAACTGTCCAGTCTATCCGGTTCTTTTTATGGACGATTATTTTTAAAGGAAAATAAATAAAAAACGCGGCTGGTAGAAGATGAAAAGGCTGGAAAGGAAAAAGGTCGGATTACTTCCACCATCACTTTGCGGGAGAAAAAAATGAACGGAAAGAGAGAACGGATAAAAAATTGAAAAAAAATTCGGTTGGATGGACTCCCGATTAGAATAAAAATGGACGAATAAAAAAACTGGATGGTCCGAAAAAAATAGTCAGATGAATTTTGTTAAATAAAAAAAAGGGAAAAGGAAGGAATGAACTAAAAATAAAATGACCGATGAACAAAACACTTAAAATAAAATTAGATCAGTAAAAGTGAACGAATGAACAATTCTTTTTTTTAAGAAAAGAAATTTTTATTTAGAAGTGGACAAACATCAAAAAACAAGAGAGAAAAGGATTGAATAATAAATTGAAAAAAAAGCTGAAGATTAAATATACGATAAAAATATTTTTTTGAATTTAAATTATTTAATTTTAAAAAAAATTTAGAAATGCATTATTTATAAAAAACTTTTTTTTTTGTTTCTATTAATATAAATTAAGGCAGACAAAAAAAATTAAATCTATTCTAATATGTGGCAAAATTATGAAAATTAGTAGAGAATGTACATATTGTAGATTAAATATCGTAGACATGAAAGTTAAAGTATTTATAAAATAAATTCCAAAAAGTGATTTATAAAAAAATAAAGCTAATTTTGAAGATTTTCAGTCCTCAAAAATAATAAAGTTAAAAAATTTAAAAACAAATATTGAAATGCTCTAGTAAATGCTCTAATAGAACCACACTCCCTGAAAGAAGAACACTAATATAAGCACACCCTACAAGAGGATCAAAAAATAAAAGCACATGCGGTTCTATTAGGGCAATTACGGTATGTAGTACCTACAAATACTCCCCACCTTCCTTCCCATATACAAATCATCGAGAATAACAAACACTTCCATTTATTTAATTTAACATTCTAAAATATGCAAATATTCAATAAGGAAATGAAAAATATTTTTTAAAGTAAAAACTAATTTAGAGGGCATTTTGAGAAAAGGAAAGAAAACTTTTTTTAAAACACAATTGAATAAAATAATGGGAATATGTGTGTGAAGAAATATATTTTAAGTAATATTTAACGAATAAAGTTAATCGAGTGACGATTATTTTATTAAATTTCCTGTTACAAATTAATATAAAAATTGCCATAAATTTTAGTTTCCAAAAAATAGTAATTAAATAAAAATTAAAAAGTTTATTGAGAGAATTTACACATTAATTTTTTGTGAATTATAAAAATAAATAGGGTTTTAATTGTAAAAAAAGTTTAAAATATATTTAATAAAATAACAAAGTAGATTGGAAATATTTTAAATAAATCATGATTAGAAACCGGACGACTTTAGTGGTCGTTCGATAATATCGATATCGAAAAATATCGATATTTTTTTATCAATATATCGATCCGATCTCTAATCATGATTACCTACATACATATTCATTACATTACCTACATTATTTTAAAATATGTTATTTAAATAATGGTAAAAAATCTTTACTAACTGGTAAAAGTGCCCAATTTTAATCTAATTAATATGTAAAAACAAAAAAAGTTTTTAAGAAAAAATAAAATTTAATTTAATTATTCTTTAAAAACAATTAACAAATACCAGAAAAATAGTTATTTAAACAATAAAATCAAAAAAATTTTTTTGTCTAATCCAAATCTTAAAATAAATGACATAAACTATTCTATTATATTAAATATAGATATATTCAATTAAATATTAAAAAAAAGATTTTATAAAAATTATTTTATTAAAAAAAATTCGCGCAGTCTGGCGGTTGCCAATAGGAACAAGAATATATTTAAAAATCTAGAAATGTCATATAAAGATAAATTGAGGGAAATGAATAAAAAAATTAAAGATATATTTTTAGTTTTTGCTCTCTAGTTGAATAAAAAATCTTTAAAGCTTTAAAAAAAATTAAATTTAAAAAAGGTAAAAAAATTAAAATAAGTAAATAATTAATAAAAATAAAGAGAAACATAATTTTGATTTTTTACAGAAAACCCTAAATTATGTAGTTAGAACCCCAAATATGAAAGAACAAAGAACGTGTATACCATAGATGCTCTAATAGAACTAAACTATCTATATGAATCAAACTCTCTAATTAAAGCACACCCTACGAAAGGATCGAAAAATAGGAGCACATGTGGTTCTATTAGAACATTTACGGTATATTAGGTGTATTAAATTTTTGGGTAAAATGTTACGAATAAACAAGCAATAAGGCATTTTCAATTGTAAAGAATACATATATAAATTTTTAAATATTTTTAGAAGTTTGTATTACTTCAGAAAAAATAAATCTTTTTTTTAAACATTAATGTATTATTACTAAACACAATTTTAAATAAATAATTTCAATAAATTTAGAACAACCAACCATTCTTCTACAATTTCTTTTTCTCTAAAAGTGTTCTACTGCATATTACTTTTAATTCCTTTCTATTCACATTCACATGCAAAACGCGCGCATGGACCAAAAAAATAATATCTACAATTGTGGTTATTTTAATGCCAACGGTCCAATTAAGATAAATGAAAAAGAAAGGAATGAAAGCGTGGCAATGTTTTAATAAAGAATTTTTCCTTTTCGAGAATGGAAAGCGCAAAAAGCAAATTAAGCACAAATTCCTTTTGATATACAAAAAAGGAAGCAGCTAAAAATTGGTATAAAGAAAAGGCAAAATTTTTAGAAAAAGACACAAAAGGTAAAAAATTGTAAAAGCGGAAGTTTGGAGTAAATCTGAAGAAAAAATAAAGGAGATTTATTGGGTAAAAAATGATCTTATTTTACTTTTCCTTAACATTCTCCTGATAAAAGCTAAAGTTGACTAGCTCGAGTTTGTAATAATAACGAAATTTTCAAGAATGGGAAAAACGTAAAAATTTAAACAATTGAAAAAGAAAATGTTTTGGAAGAAATAAAAAATTAGTAACAATCAGTCATACAACACAAGTGTAGCCGACGAGAAATCAAACGAAAAAGGTTAAATTCAAAGTTGCGATCGAATGGTTAAAATATTAAGTTCACCTTCTAGAGAATTGGAATTAATATCCAAAATCAAATATCCTTTATCCTCACAAGTTTGGGGGTAGGCTTGTGCCTTACCTTCCGAAAATTATTAGTCTTTGTTAATATTTATTTTGTTACATATTATTACAAAAGTTAAAAAGACTTTTCTTTCAAAACCTTCTCTTTTACAAAATTATTTTGTTTAAAAATATTTTTATATATTTAAATTTCCTATTATTCCCTTATAACAAACTTTTATAAAAAACCTATATTTGTATAAACAACAAAACAATCCAAATTTTCAAATAAAACATAGAGTAATTCTCTATCATCACTAAAGAGAAAATTTTATTTTTTTAAAAATTTAAACGTGGATTCGTGGATTTAAAATTTATATTTAAAAAAAGTTAAGAGATAATGAAAGGAGGAATTAATTTGGATAAAAGAACAAAATTTATATAAAAATAGAAATAATTATAAGAGGATATTTAATTAATTAAAAACATTTAAATAAAAAAATTAAGTAAGACTTATTAAAAATATTAAAAGATTTATAACATTTATAATTGTTTAACGAGCAATTAAAGACTCAAAAAATCTCCTAAATAAAGACAAACTTCCGTCGAAAATATTCGTCTTTAATAAACATTTACAAAATACATCTGCCGCGCACGCATTTTGCAACCTTTGCTCATTAGAGACATTCGAGATAAAAAAAATTTGCATGCAAAAAAATAAATGGCAGAGTTATTTTAATAGAATGAAAGAGATTTATTAAATAATAAATTAACAGAAAAAAAATATTTAAAAATAAAAAATGTTTAGGATAAACGGAAATTGTTACAATGATGCTAAAAACTAAAAGAAAATATTTTAATTAATTTATATAACCGTATATCCTTTAATAACTACCCTGGGTAATTATTGTTTCAACATTCGTTGAAGGGAGTAATTAATTGAGGGAGGGTAATTATATGAGGTTTGAAATTTGAATGTGTTTTAGGGCAATTGATGAGGGCAATTATTGTTTCAACCTATCGCTGGAATTTTTAATTAATTGAAGTGGGGTAACTAGTTAATGGAGAGCAATTAATACAGATTATACGATAATCAGATTATTTTTTAAAAAATGACAAAATAAATCCAAAACTTTTAAACGTATTTTAAAAAAGGATTTAAAATAAATTAATAATTTAAAAACTAAAAAAAAACATAAATTAATATAATTCATTAAAAAGATTAGACAAAAGATTAAAAGATATTTATTATAAGAAATGATGAAAATATACCTAATCATTAGATCTTTTTTAAGAAAGGTTAAAAAAAGGATAAAAATTTAAAAAAGAAAAGGTTCGTATTTCTTTTAAAATTTTTTTGGTTGTTATAAAAAATTCTTTTTTTAATATTAAAAAAAAATCCCCTCAAAAAAAGAATTTTTTAAAGGAATGCATGAAAAAAAAGAGAATTTGTTAACGAGCGTTAGATAAAGAAGAAAAAAGAGGAGGGGAAGGAAAGCATTTTAGCCTAAAGGCTTCGAGAGAGCAAAGATATGTTGAGGACAAAAACCAAAAAGAAAAAAATGTAAAAATGGAAAGTCTAAAAGGGGAAAATGTATTTGTAAGTAAATGGAAATGTTGTTTTGTTGTTGTGATAATAATAAAGAGAGAGGGAGACCAAAAATTGATATTCTTTTTTTGCAACAAAAACAACAAAAAAAAAAGAATATTTATTTAATAATTCTGACTGCAAAAAAAAATATTAATTAAAAAAATAATTTTTTTAATTTCGCGGAAGATTTTAAAGAAATATTTTTAAAAATATGTAAATTAAGAAGGTGAGGGGGGATTTTAAAAAGAAGTTTAAAAAACCTACATCCCCTTTTTCTACATACTAAATGTGTTGGATAATTAATTATTTAATTTTGTTTGAAATTAAAAGCAATTTTGTGTTGAAAATTTTTATTCTTTAACCTAAAAATTTAAAAAATATTAAATAAAGATTTTTAAAAATTAGTCACGAGTATTTAATTAATTTAGAGAAAGAGTTGAGGAAATGAGAAAAAAATTATTAGGTAAATTCTTAAACAAAAAAAAAAGAATTTTTAAAAAGAATAGAAAGATAACAGTTCATTTATTTTAACAAATTAAACATATAAAAATTGAGTTGGCAATAAATGTGTGTGTGTTAGAATTTGGAAAAAATATTAGATTATTATCAGTTAGTTTAATTTGGATTTTAACATTTTTATGACTTTTAAACAAAATTAAAGGATTATTTAAATTCTGTATTTTTTATTTAAAAAAAAAAGAAACAAAGTTTTTATTAAAAAATCTTTTTTTAACAAAATTCTCTCAAAGAACAACACATAACAAAAAAAATCATTAGAAAAATACAACAAGAATGATAAAAAAAGAAAGGGAGCGTTTTTTTTATCGAGAACCTTTATCGGCCCTAAACATTTAAATTTTTGTTTATATTGGAATAGTTAAGTGAAATGTTGGGTGGAAGGTGGTGGCGGTACATTTTGCTTTATTCGCCATTGTCAGTGTTGTGTGTGAGTACCGCCAAAAAAAGACAAAAATGGCAAGAACAAAGTAGTGTAGTCGGACGAACTATCGATCGACTGGCAGAAAGGGTGCTGCTGCCAGCCTCATCCCGCCCTGGCTCCTCTACTCTTATATATTCTCTTGTTAGCGGAGAGAGCAGCAGTGTTCGTAGAGGACCAAAAAATGAGCGGATAGAGGGGGCTTAGAAGGAACGAAGGGAAAACTTGGGGGAAAAGAAAATTGGCAGTTGAAGGGATGTTTCCACCCATATATTCGCAGTTAATTTAAATCGGTCATCTTGAGAATGAAGAATGTTGGTGAGGAATTTTTAAAGATACTGTGAAGTCTGATATTATTATACCGAACTTGTGAATAGAATATTTTCTAGGGGAGCACCCTAATTTATTTTCGCGAATATATGGGTTCTACCAACTGTCACGAACGCACGTTAGATGAGAAAGTAAGGGGAAGAGAGTTGCGAGTCAGAGAATAGTACAATTCTTTCTTTTAAAAGGGAAACAGGGAATAGGGTGGAAATGTTTCTCCAACACACATTCACTCTATTTTATTGAACCCTTTTGCTCTTTCATTTCGTTTTTTCTATAAAGTAAAATATAGAGGATTGATGGAAAGAAGAAATAAAAACTATTGCCAGCTTGTGAATTCGAGGAATATAAAGTTGAGGGACATTCTAAGAAAGAAGAGTGTTTGGGGAATAAACATTGACAGTTTTCTATTTTACTAACATTTTGTTAAAAAAATATTTTTGGAAAAATATCTGTACATTCTACAAAAGGAAATATATTTTTGAATACTACAGTTTAGAAATATGTAGTTATACCTGTATAGAATTCACATTAAGCTCAAATTTTAAATATTCTTTGTCCTATCCAATACTCAATATATACTAGTAACATCCGAGTTAAAACTTTACTTTTAATCAGAAAAGAGGACAAATTCGGGGGGCACCTGTTCGTTGCTGCCAGCCGTTATTCTTCTCTATAGTATATCGTTAGGTGAAGGGCCACATGACAAACGTAGAAAGTAACGGAAGGAGGATAGAAGAAAAAGAAAAATGAGAAAAAGGGAAGGGGAAGAATGGGGAGATTTTTTGTTTTATTTTAGTATACATAAACTCTCTAGTATTTAATTCTACTACACTAAAAGAGCGGAAAGTGCTTAGGTATAGGCGAAAGAACATTTTTACTTTCCTCCCATTTTTATTCTCTTATTTGATGTTCCCACACTTAAGTGTACTAAAATATAAAGCTAAAAAGGGGAACAAAAGTTGGGGACAAAAAAATGTACGTTTTTTATAAATTTACTTTTAGATTTTAAATAAAAAAGGGAAAGAAAAGATACTAAATTAACTAACAAAATATTATAAAAATTCATTATCTTAAAATGTTATAAACTCGGATAAATTGAATTTTTATGGATTTAAATCTCAGAGAGTAATAAAAGTTGAGGATTTTTGTTTAAAAACATCAACACAAACTTTAAAATAGGGTAACACCCCGAGCCTTCGGGGGCGGGAGTGTTGGATTTCGGGGTTCTGGTCGGGGTTTTTGCTTCAAAATTCGTCTGGGGTCGGGGTGCTACCCTACTTTAAAACATAAAAATTACATACTTTAACGGATATCATAAATTTTGGCTGAAATATTTTTAGAATAGGGGTAATTTTTTAAAAATAATTTTGGATTTTTATAAATAATGTTTAAAAAATTATTTAGAAATTATTCTAAAGGTAAATTATTTATTTTATATTTTTTAAAAAAAGATCAACGAGTAAATTAAAAGGTAAAAATAACTATCATTATATTAAACCGCAACTTTTCTAGCCCAACAAACAAAGTTTTTGCACATGACGGGAGACCAAAAATGAAAAAAGGAAGGAGAGAAAGAGTGCGCAAATTCCTTTTCTTTTAATTAAATATTGAATTTAATTGTATGAAAAAAGGAACTGAAAAGAAAAATCTAAATCGGGACATTTTTGTCTTTAATCTTTTTAGCCTTTTTTAGAAAAATAAAAATTAGAATATAAAAGACCTGAGAAAATTTTGTAAATTAAATTTAGAATTTAAAATAAATTAATTATACAAAAAAATGAAGATTATTGTCGAAAGAGAATGTACAAGGAAATAAATAAACGATTTAAAGCAGGGCTCAGATCATTAAATATTGAGTGTTTTTTGCTCAAGTCAACGTCGCAGGCGAAAATTTTGAGAATTTTAAGGTTAAATTTAATTATTTAACCAAAAAGTCCATTTGTAAGTACTTTACTTCCAAAATAATTACGAATCCGAGCCCTTATCTAAAATGTTTTAATTAGAAATTTATTAAATTCATTAATTTGTTAAATATTAACGTTTGAATGATTTAATCTTTTATATTAAAATCACTTCTAATTTCATTTAACTAACAATAAGATGAATATGTATTAAATGAATTGTAGAAAATATAAGTAATTTTAAAAATTAAGTAAAAATATTGTTGGAATATTTAAATAGTTCTGAAATAAAAAATAGATTGAAGGTTATTTTCTGTTAAATTGACTGGGATTCGATTAAGAATGCCGGTCTGATAGACGAGAGTTTTAATAAAAATCAAGTCTCGACCAGATCTCTAATTATTTTGAGTAATCGAATATATTAAATTGAATATTAAATATTTAAGAAGCAAATGATTTTGAAAAAAATTAATTTAATTATTTAAGTTGAGGTTGAAGGCTTGAAATGAAATGAAAGTTCTCTAAAACAAACAGTAACTAATCCTTAATTCAAAATTTATTACCTCAATTATAAATTAAAGATTTAATACAAAAATGATGTCATTTCTTTATTTATTTTATTTTATTAAAATTTCAATAAATTACAGTTATATACACACGTATATATTTATTCACAAAATATATTTATTTTGTAAATAAAAAGTTTCAACGTTAAAAAATTTTTTTTGCAAAAAATTTTAATGTGCCTAGAATCATTATTTGTTAAATTCTGCAACGTTTAAATAAACGAAGGTCGTTTGAACGTCTTTCGAGAAAGAAAAATTATAATAGACAAATATTGAGAGAGAAGATGAAAGTTTTGAATAAAATAAAATTGACTGATTGAGAAAATATAAAAAAATAAATATATTTATTGTTAAGAAACAACATTTTAGCCAATGTTTAATTGAGACTGTTACTTTGAGGGCAAATAGAAAAATTTTAAAAAAATTTAAAAATATTGAGTGTTTGATTAAAAGAAAGTCTAAAAGAAAGAGAATTAATTGAGTAGAAGATATTTTTTTTTAATTATTTTTGAAAGAATTTTTAGACAATTATTTAATTAAAAAGGAAAAGAATTTTATATTCAACAAAAGTATAAAATAATTCAAGGCGGGTTCGGTAGGGGCCGATTCGTTTGTTATTTTAAAAACTGTTTTCATGTAGATGGGAAACTTTAAAAAATTTTTAGTCTCAGTTCTTATATTTTTATATGCTAAATTTTAAATTGGTAATCATTTATTGACTGATTGTATGCCATGGGAAATTGAGGGGGGGCAAAATGGGGGGGGGCATTGAGGAGCAAATGGCTTTACTTTTCATAAAGCATTTTTAAAGAGCTATCTTTTGATGTAATAATTAAATATTTACAAAATAATTTATTTGTAACTAGTTATTTAATAAATACATAAATGAAATGCAACACTAAAAAAGCACGTTATTCTGAAGGAATTAAAGAAAGAAGAGCAAAATAGATTTACAAAATTCATTAAGATATATTTTCTTTACTGAGGGTGACTTAAATTTTAATTAAAATTTTTTGGCAAGAATTAAAAAATTATAACTTTAAATGTAAAAAATAAAAGGAAAAACATTTGAATTTATTAACCATAAATTTCTATTCAAAAAATTAATTATTTGTTACTTTTATTACTTTTTTAAAAAATAAATACATCAGAAATCAAAAGAACCTATCAACACCCACCACCTTCTTCCTCTCCATGATAAAATCCTAAAAAAAGCTGGTTGTATTCATTTATAATCGAATTAGAAAAGAAAATAAAAATAAATATGTATAAACATAATTGTGATACAAAAAAAGTATTTGAAAATATTTTAATTTTTAAATAAAATTAAAATTGTTTTGATTGTTAATTTAAATAAGGAAATAAAAAAGTTCGAAGAAATTGTTTGCAATTTCAAGAATATAATTAAGAATATATAATATTTATATATTATAATATATAATATTAATATATAATATATAATATAATACAATCTCATATAATTGGGAAATTTAAATTTTTGTTTGCTGTTTGAAAGAAGGAAGTTTTTGGAAGTAATGAGGAGTTTTTGAATAAAAAAACTTTTTTAATTAAAGAAGGTATTAAAAGTTCTAATTAAAAGTTTAATTAATTAAACAAAAAAAAGAACAATCGTCTGGTCTTTGAACTTTTAAAATCTAAAAATAAACTAGAATGGAAACATTTTGGCCATTTTTGTGAATTTATTTCCTTTCTTTTTCTACTTTCCTTTTGTTTTATATCTGCGTGTTTTATTTAAACCAGATGGTGTAAAGAATTTCTTTTTAAGGAATAAATTAATGAAGGGGAATTAAAGAAAATTAAGTATATTTATTGAATATTAACTTGGAGTTTGTAGGTTTTGTAGTTAGAATTGAAAAATTAGAATTGGGAAATCCTCAGTACTCCGATTTCGAGTAACCCTTTTATTTGTGTCCAGCCCTAGTCTATATATTAATGAAAAATTTTCAGTTAAAAATTCTTCCACTTATTTAATACCCATATCGCTAGTCTCGATTCCATATACTCAAAAAATAAAAAAAATTGTCAAAGGTTAACAAAAGGATTGTGAGGGCATATGTTCCCTTCAAATACAACTAAATAAAAAAAGATAAAAAAGGAACTAGTATTCATGGAATTATTTAGTTAATTTTGTGCTATTGTGTGTCAGTTTTGAGGGGGGTGAAATGGAAATAAAAGTAGTTGCCATTCTGGGAATAATACATACTAGGGCTTTTTGGTGTAGAGAGAAGCCTGCAGGGGAATAAATAAATGAATATTAGAAGAAAGAGAGGAGAAATATTCCGTAGAGTCCAATTGAGGAAAGTAAAAAATAATGGAAATTTGAATAAAAAATAGTTTAATACTTTTTGATAAAATTAAAAATTTAGTTATAATTTAAATAATTAAAAATATTATTTTAAAAGGATAATATAAAATTAGTGTGTGTATATAGGCGCGAGCTTTTAAACTTTTATTTAATAAATATTAGAAATGTTGGAATTGTTCTTAGTTTAAAAAAATTAAAATTTCCAAAATTCGAATAATTCTTCGAAAAATTCGGAAAAAAAGTTAAATAAAAGTTAATTAAAAGTTGAATATATATAATTTAATATGAAAATCAAAAATAAAATAAAAAATTTTCTATTGCACTTTTAAAATACAAAAAAAAATTTTTTCAAAGCAAATAAAAATAATAAGAGAGTAAAATTTTACCGTGGTTTCTAATCAACTAAAGGGTAAATTAAGAATTGATTATGCATTCATATAAATATTTTTATAAAAATATTTTTTTAATTTTTTGATTTAAATTAAAATTCTATAAAAGATTTTTAAAAATAGTCAAAAGAATTTTCTAGACTTTTAAATCTATTAAAACAAAAAATTTTTTTCAAAGAATTTTTTTCAATTTTCAAAAAAATTTTTTTCAATTTTTTCCTCAACGGAAATGTATGAGGAAATCAAATCGGAAATAAAGTAAAATAATTGATCCTGAAAGCTTTACTAAATCAAGGTTTACTAGCTCATTTATCTCAACACCGATGATTATGAAACAAGGTATCATTTTTCAGTATTTTGCTGAAAACTCCGCCGACCCTATATAAGAAACCTAAAATAGAATCATCAGACAAGAATCCGTTTCTCTCTGGATGAAACGGAGCGCCTAGATTCTATGATAAAGTCTAATTGTATGTATTATAAATAGGAAGGACATAGTTAATTTTTATTAAACGAAGTTATCTTTTTCGAGATTATCGATATCGACTCCTGAAATCATTTACCGAACATAAGAAATATAGTATATATAAATTAAGATATTTACTTTTTTATAAAATTTTTTAGAGTATTTATTGAATAACATAAAAGAACTAAATTTGACCGACTAAAATAGGAAATGGATGGGTTGATTTTATTTCATAAAAAGACGAACGCCGCTAAAATCTTGCGCACAAAAATGAGTTTTTTGGTCATTGTTGCGCTGTTCATTTAATTTTTTTATTTAGATTTCTAATCGTGACCTACTACTTTTAAATATTTTCTAAAAAAAGTGTTCATGCCCTATTTTTTGTTTTTAATTGGTAGTTAAATAGAAGGAAGGGGGGAGGGGAGAGAGAGAGAGAGAGAGAGAGAGATTGAATACTTCCGATTAAATAACTTTTTTTGTATAAAATTTGAAGTTCATTTGGACTAATCCTTTAAATATTCTCTCTATTATTTTTTGCGTACAAATTTGTGGATGATACAAAGAAATCTTTTTTAAGAATTAAAAAGGAATACTAGTATTTAAATCAAAAAATAGTTAAAAGATTTTTAAACTTCAAGTTTATTTTTGTTTCTTCTAAAGCTGGTAAAATAAATAAATTTAGATTACATTAAAATTATCTAAAGATAAGATTAAAAAATAGATTCGAAGTGACACATCTGTCAAATCTTCTAGATTTGAAAAAAAATATTTTTTTTTATTTATTAAACTTTGGCCCAAAATAAATTTTGTCATCATTTTTTCAAATCTTTCGGCCCGCTCAAAAATGCTAATAAATTTGACGGGCCAAAAGGATTCTTTTCCCTTGTATCTTGTACAATTTTTGTGGGCCTATGCGTCTCTTTTCTCTCCCTTCTCATATTTTTTAAACCTGTCGCTGGCCTGCCCAGTTAACTAGAAAGATTTTCAGTATGTCCCTTTTTTGTGTGTATTTTGATCCCAATACTCCCCAAAATCTCCTCCTCTTTACCCGAATATAAAATGAAATTGTAAGTGGCCTTAGTCAGTTCTTTAACTGCATTCCTTCCTCCCAGAAAATGTTATTCCAGAAATAGTTTATTCCTTTTCTCCCAGTAAAAATAAGTATAAAGATTTACCCCCTTTTTTTTCGATATAATTTTTGTTTAATTTTGGAAAGGAGAATAATTTTGTTTTTTTTGTTAATTTAAAATATTTGTTGAGAAAATAAAATTGTTGTTAAAAGTTTGTTTGGTAATTCTTTTGAAAAGTTAAGACCCCTTGTTCCCCCAGTTTTATTCGAATTTGTTTTGGTAAATTCGACAGCTCAGCCGGTGACAACCCCTGATACAATTCCTTATTTTCTCTTCTATAAAAAAAAAATTTTTTTTTTCATTCTTCGAATTTTTTCCACCCCTATTATTAATTCAATTTATTTCTTTCATATTCAATTCTTCACTTAAATTTCGAGAATCTTCTACCCTTCCTATTTTTTTGAAAATTATTCCTATTTCTTCACCTAATCCAAACAATGTCTCTCGGATTTAGAGAACAGATCACCCAGCTTTGTGTTTATTCGGATGAGATAATTGATACCAATAAAGAATTTTCCCTCCCCCTTAAAAATCCGCTCAGTTCCGAAAAGCAATTTCATGAATGTGTCCAAACAAAAATAAATGATTTAGACCTAGTACACCAAAGGGTTTCCGATATTTTAGAAAACCTGTCCAATGTTCACAGTTCCTGGATGAGTTTGCGAGCTTCTATGACTTGCACCGAAAGAGGTATTGACAGTAGTGTTTATGACCCCTTCCTTAAAGAAACCGGTTATATAAAGAAGATGTATGAGCTTAAACGTTACCGCCGAACTTTACGTAATTCCCGTCTTATTTTAGAGAATAACCTACCTAAAATTAAACCCCATATTGACCATTCCCACCTCCTTCCAGAATTAAATTTACCCACTGATTCGATTAGTTCCCAGAATATATTTAAAGAAATTTTACAAAACCCATTAAAGGATAATTGTAGCATTCCCAATGATTATTCTCTCCCAACCCGGACATATTTCCAACCTAATTTATCTCTCATTTCAAATACAGAATCAAACACCCAACAATTGAATGTTTTTGAAAATAATGTTTGCATTCCCCAAATTTTGAGTGATAAATCGAATATTAATTATAATGCAAGACCCATTAGTCCACCTCCAGGCTTCCCCTCCCTTGAAGAGATTGGTATTACTTATAAGAATAAGTATGATGATTTTAAATATTCTGTTTGTGAAGAATTGACCCGATCACCCGAACTTATAAATGAAAGATATGAAGACGAGATACACATTAATTCAGAAGAATCAACCCCAGATCTGATCAGTACCTCCCCTCCAGATTTCTTAGTCAATCCCCCCATTATCTGCTCCCATAATATACAAAATTCTATTTCCTCCGAAACAAATTATACAACTACATCAGAAGATATATTGGAAGAAAAGGAAGTAATAGACAACATTATTAATTGTGAAGAAATTTCATTAACTACAAAAATTATAAATAAAAGTTTGGAAGAAGAAGAATCTGTTGGATTAAATAAACAATTTTTTTATATTAGCAACGAAACCCGAGCCCCAGCCAAAAGTCCTGACCCGATTAATACTCATACTTATTGTAATAATGTGACATTACCCATGGAAACCTTTACAAGAGATAATAACACCTCCTCTAAAGTAAAAGGAAAGAAAATTGTAAATTTGAGAAATTCCGACTTTAAGTTTGTAAAATCATTCTGTGAGAATTTTGTTAAAGATACTCCTTTTGTTAAAGATACTCCTTTTTTGTCCCGCAACTTTAAAAATAAATTGTTGAAATTAAAAGGCCGAAGGCCAGCAAGTCTTTGTGAAATTGAATCGACACCCATTGCCAATAGTCCTCTGATATATACTTTAGATTTTGGAAATCCCCCATTAGATAAAATCAATTACCCTATAGAACCGAAATACGAAAATGAGAATGGCTCAGATAAGAATCTAATATTTCCTTGTACCTTTTCTTTTGTATTAAATGAAAATGATTTGACCGAAGATTATAATGGCACTATCCCTAGAATATTAAAGAGCCCTCGTGTATATTATAGGATTATCTTTACTCCTGAATTCTCCCCCCGTATCGAGATTGAATTTATTAATATAAACTATAAGCCCAATTCCCACCGATACCATCTTTTTAAATCATTTATATTCCTTTTGTTGAAAAATCCCATTATTGTTGCTCTGGCGCAATATGCTTTGGACTACATGGACTAATACACAATATGCATATGCTATGGATTATACTAAAATGGTCAATATTCGCTGCCTACCAACACTTCCCTTCGTCCTCATCTAACTACAAGTGTTATCCAAAACGGTAATAATAGATTTAAATTTAAAAATAATTCCCAAAATTTACTCTCTTTTCTCACCGTTGCTCCTCCCGACAATATGTTATGGCCTAAAGAATGAAGTTGGAACTCAAAATGAATTTAACAGGGGACAAATAATCAATGAAGATAAAGGAAAATCATAGATGTACCAATGCCGTAGAATTTATATAATTTCAAACGTACCTCCCCACCGTCCCTGCACCTCAACCTAAACCCATATTCCCCCATTTACCTTACGCCTTCATCGAATTTTTTGGGTTTCTCCCGAATGTCAAATCTTCTAGATTTGAAAAAAAATATTTTTTTTTTATTTATTAAACTTTGGCCCAAAATAAATTTTGTCATCATTTTTTCAAATCTTTCGGCCCGCTCAAAAATGCTAATAAATTTGACGGGCCAAAAGGATTCTTTTCCCTTGTATCTTGTACAATTTTTGTGGGCCTATGCGTCTCTTTTCTCTCCCTTCTCATATTTTTTAAACCTGTCGCTGGCCTGCCCAGTTAACTAGAAAGATTTTCAGTATGTCCCTTTTTTGTGTGTATTTTGATCCCAATACTCCCCAAAATCTCCTCCTCTTTACCCGAATATAAAATGAAATTGTAAGTGGCCTTAGTCAGTTCTTTAACTGCATTCCTTCCTCCCAGAAAATGTTATTCCAGAAATAGTTTATTCCTTTTCTCCCAGTAAAAATAAGTATAAAGATTTACCCCCTTTTTTTCGATATAATTTTTGTTTAATTTTGGAAAGGAGAATAATTTTGTTTTTTTTGTTAATTTAAAATATTTGTTGAGAAAATAAAATTGTTGTTAAAAGTTTGTTTGGTAATTCTTTTGAAAAGTTAAGACCCCTTGTTCCCCCAGTTTTATTCGAATTTGTTTTGGTAAATTCGACACATCAAATATTTTTGACAGAAAATATCTGAAAAATTATTTAAAAAAATAGCTTTTCAGTTATGAGGAAATATGAATAATAAGAGCTTAATAGATGAAAAAATATAAATTTAAAAAACATTTAAATTAATTGAATAATAATTAAAATCATTAAAAATTCTAGTTAATTAAAAAAAATATTAAAATGTAGGTAGATTAATAAATAGATACTACATAGTAATTAAAATTAAAAAATTAAAAAAAAAATATTTTTTCTTCTTTTAGTTGCAATTGAAATTATAAATTTGATCAAGAAATTCATCAAATTTCTTCATTGTTTCACTTTCTAAATCCTTCATAGTTTCCAGAAGAGCAACTTTCAAACGATCTGAAAAAATATTATTAAATAAAATTAACAAATTAATTCTTAACCCTCCAAAGTTTTATTCTTTTCAACAAGTTTTTGAGTAACAAATCCAAAAGTTTCACAGTCATTTCGATAACTCTTAAAAATTTAATAAATTATTTTTAGTTAAATATTCTTTATTAACTTGTTCAAATTCTCGTTTTTTCTTTGCCACACATTCTCGTAACTCTACAGATAATTTGTTAATTTTCTCTTCACGAATATTGTCAGAAATTTGCTGTTTGGACAAAGAACCTTTTATTTAATTTTATTATTCTTATTTTAATTCATTTTAAAATATACTTAAATGGAATCCTCCTTGATTTCCATCAACATTAACATTTTGTTTGAATTTTATATTCTTCAGAATTTGCTGCTAGAAACAATTTAATTAATTTATGTAGTTTTCTATATAATTAAAATCTTAGTAATAATTTTTGGAATAATTTCATTCATGATATTCTTATTTATTGAGAGTAATAGAAACTCTTTAGTTCCAGACAGATCTATGAATAATTACCACCTCCTAAATAATTACCCTTTCAGCAAGAGGTCGAAGCAATAATTACCCAGGGTAATTATTCGAGCATATGTATACGGTATGTTATTTCTTAATGTTATATTCTATTCGAAATAACAACATCAGAAATGCTAAGATGTTTTTTTAACCTTTGTAAAAACGTGTTTGTGCCCAAATGTAGAAGCATTATTTCGGGATTTTAACTCGGAGAATCATACCAGGCCCGATAATTTGAAAAGTTTAAATCTAATATTTACTCACCTGAATGTTTAAGAAATTTTTATTCGCTAATGGATCAACATCGCGTCCTTGTGAGGACAAAGCTACTTCAGCTAACGTTTGTTTCCCGATATTTTCTGTAATTTGTACATTGTCATTATCCGTGTCATCTTCATTATCCGTGTCATCTTCATTATCTGTGTACATCTTCATTATCTGTGCTAATGGATCAACATCACGTACTTGTGAAGACGAAGCTACTTCTGCTAACGGTTGTTCCCCCGTATCTGAATTTTCTATAATTTGTACATCATCATTATTTGTGTCCTGAGTTGAGGATGTATTCATTTCTAAATCTGTCGAATTTATATGAAGTTAATCATTAATAATTTTGTCAAATCTCTCTAACACAGTTCTCACAAACGACGTGTTTACGTCGGAGTTATACATAATTGTTTACGGAAAATTTCCCTTATACGTCTTTACTATGAGATGTCACTTTCTATAATACGTCAGGCAGTGAAATAATAGCACGAACGAGGAAGTAAAGCTTATTTTATTCGTAATTGTACCACTCCTAGTTTAGGCCTCGTATTTCCTAACATTTTTAATTTGTACAAGTAAAAGTACAAATATGAATTCCTTTACGATCGTCCAACCACCGGTACTGACTTACTAAACATCAACAACCTATTAGTTTCACAACAATATACCCACGATATTGCCCAGCCATATTTTTCGACGTTTTGTTTGATTCATTTTGTTGATTAATGTTTTGAGGATTATTTTCCTTAAATAAAAATATTAATATAAAATTAATTAATTACCGGATTTATTTCATTCTGGTTTGGAATAGTTATTTCATTAGTCAGCAATCCTTTCTTTCCTATTAAATATTTAAAATTTCATTAAAAACAAAGAAATTTAAATTTTTTAAATTTATATTATTTTTTGTTATTATTTAAAAATATCCACTCAATTTTTTTTGGTGTTTTTTCCCACTATTGTGATAAGTTGTAACGAACTAAAATTTAAATTAAAATATTAAGTATTAAATAAAAATAAATACTTTTATGTCACAAACTTTACAATAAACTCCATTTTCATCCACACTATAATTCTTTGAATCAACATCCCCCAATCTTTTAACATAATTGTTCCATTTTTCTAAATCAGTTAGTTTCTTTCTTCCATTTTCTGAATCATTTATTAATAAAAAGAATACTAATATTTTTAATAACCACATTCACTATAAAATTTTATTTTAAAAATTAGACAAAATAATTAGGCACTTTTATCTCGCTTAAAATAAATTTTTAAAATTTTAATTAATATTTCTGCAATATTATTTATAAAATTAAAATAAATGTATATTATCACTGAATGAATAGAGCAAATAAAATAAATTAAAATATTAAGTAAGTCAAAAAAATATTTCGAAATTTTTTATTTACTATATTTTTATATATCGCTTTCTTTAATGTCTAATTTTATTAATTTTACTTAAGTGCATCTTTACATAAAAAATTCTAAAATATTAAAAGGGCAACTTAACTAATTTATTTTTAAATAAAAAAAATAAAATTAAAAATAATTAAATAAATTTATAATATTTAATATAAAAATGTTATTTAAAAGATAAAACAGCGTCAGAAATAAAGTTATTAAAGAACGAAGAATCACTAATTATTTAAATAAATAATTTTTTTTATAAATTTCTAACCCCCTCTCCCTGCTTAAACGTTTTAAATGCTGCCCAGATCAATCATCCATACAAGGGTTGTCGGCTCTGGACCGAGCCGAACCGAAGAACCGATGATTTTTCGGTTTCTGATATCCAAAGAATTTCCAGGAACCAACAACCCTAATCCATACATCAGTTCCGAGTCAGATAATAAATTTATATGAGCTAGAATCTCAGTCTAGTATAATGCATTACTGAATTTAAAAAATTTTTAGTTTATCTTATTTTTATCCTTTTATCAATTGTATTTCCGCCTTCGATGAAATAAATTTTTTTTTATAAATTTTGAAGTTAATTTGGATTAATCCTTTAAATATTCTCTCTATTATTTTTGCGTACAAATTTGTGGATGTTACGAATAACGATGACAAGTCCTTCTTATAAGATGGATCAGAACAAAAGTATTTTTCATAAAATTTAGTTCAAAATTATTTAATGATCTCACCGATTTTTTATCAATTGATTCCGATATATTTCCATTTTTGTATAAATTAATTAAAATATTAATTCAATTGGAATTAATTAATTTTATAAATAAACTTTTCCTAAACCTGTTATTTGTGCAAAATGTTTATTCCCTTTTTCTCTTCTAAAATATTACATGAGTATGCACATTAATCATTAAAATATAACGGCTGATTATTAATCAATTTTTTTGTTTATTTATTTTATCATTTAGTATTTATTCGTTCAAAAATTAACTAAATTAAATTTCTCTAATACTTTATATTTTTAATTAAAAGTATTTAATATATAATTTTATTTCTTTATTTTTAAATTATTAAATGAGTTCAACTACTCCAATTTTGTATTCATATTGGAGAAGGTTAGCAAAACAATTTTCTTAATTTTAAAATTTTCTTTTTTGTTAGTTCATGTTCTTGGCGTGTTAGAATTGCTTTAAATTTAAAAGGAATTAAATATGAACAAAAAACAATTAATTTATTAAAAGGAGAACAAATAAAGGATGAAGAGCATTTACCTTTTGCTTTAGTTCCTGCCCTTAATTATAATAATTTTTTGTTAAGTGAAAGTGTGGCAATTATTGAATTTTTGGAAGGTAAAAAAATGCTAAATATTTTAAAAATTAATCATTTATTTTTTAAAGAAAAATTCCCAAATTCTCCATCTCTTTTGCCGGGAACTGTAGAAGATAAAGCTCGGATTCGAGCACTTTCTCTTCAAATTGTGGCAAATACTCAACCTTTGCAAAATTTATTTGTTCTTGAATATTTGTCAGATGATGCTAATAAAAGAAAGGAATGGGCAAAACATTGGATAGAAAAATCATTTAAAAATCTTGATAGAGAACTTGCAAAATATTCTGGTGGAAAATATTCTTATGGAGATTTACCTACAATTTTGGATTGCTGTATTCCCCCACAAGTATTTAATGCTAAAAGGTAGTTTTTATTTTTAATATTCATTTCCTCTTTAAAAAATATTTTAAAAAAAGATTTGGTGTAAATATGGAAGAATTTCCTACAATTGCTAAAATAGATAAGTTTCTTGCAGCATTGCCCGAATTTAAATTTGCACATGCAAATAATCAACCAGACACGCCAGAAGAGGAAAAGAAAATTTAAATAAGGAATTTAAAGGAAAGGAATTTTAAATTTATTCGTCTTAAAAAATATCTTTTTAGAAAAGGGTTGTTTAGGAAATTATCTACATATATACGTATTAAAAAAATTAAGTATTTAGTATATTTTAAATTTTAAACATTTTACTTATTTTTTATTTAACAAGTACATATAAAAAATAATTAAAAATTCAAAGCTCATCACTTGCTGCTTTTTTAAATAATTTAGCTAATTCTATATCAAAATGAAGTTCAGCTCCTCCAGGAATTTGATCGCGGCCTTTAGTTCCATAACCTTTTGTTAAAATTAAATTGTAAAAATTAGTATAGTTATAAAATGTTGACAAACAATAAATAAACACATAAACTACCCTCTAATTAATAATTTTAATTTAAATATTGTTTGACAATTTATAGACGAGCGAGATTCTTGACCTTGAAACCAAGAATTTTCTTGGATTTTTTATCGACTTTTTTGAGGATTTTAGAAAATTGTATCAGAAAATTTTACTTCATGTAAATTTTAGTCTAATTTTGGGGCGAGGTTGTTCTCGACTTAGGAGAGAATATACTTATTTATTTTGAGAATTATTTACCTACCTAATTTTGAAGGTATAATAACTTTTCTACGTTCTCCTTCACACATTCCAGTCATTGCTCTATCCATTCCAGCAATAACTTCACCTTTACCAAGTTTAAATATAAAGGGTTCTCCTCGTGTATGAGAAGAATCTATAAATGTTCCATCTGCCAAATGAAGAGTATAGTGTTGGTGAATTGTATCTCCTATAGCAGAACGACGACATTTTGACTCATCAATTTTGTGTGTTACCTTTTAAATTAAAAAAATTTATATTTTAGAATTTTTATCATTCATATATAGGTACATATACCTCAATATCCAATCCATCCTCTTCACGCCATTTTGGTCCAGGAATTGGGCGGAATAAATTTTTTAATTGTACTACATAATGAAGTACTTGATCTTTAGTTATTCCATCCCTTAAATTTGATTTTTAAATTATTTTTAAATTAATTTCCAATTATTCTTTTTAATAATTCCTCAATATTTTTAATTAAAGATTTATTAACAACATTAATTTTCTTTTATTTATTACCTAGCCCTCCCTTCATTCCCAAATCCCAATTTTCCAGGAATTGTAACTTTTCTTTTCTCTCCAATACACATTCCAGTCATTGCTCTATCCATTCCAGCAATTACTTGTCCTTTTCCAAGAGTAAATGTATATCTAAAATATATATATAATTTAAAAATAAATTAGTTGCCCCTAAACATATAGTGACTAGTGTTTCACCGGAACCGAAATTTTGACCGGAACCGGATCCAATTTGAGTTCCGGTTCCCGGAACAGGAACCAAAAAAACGCTGGTACTTTCCGGAACCGGAACTTCCGGTGAAACTCTAAACATAGTGACCCTTCGGTTTTTAACGAACATTTTTTCGGTCACAGGTTAAGGTTACTCCTTAAAAGACTTATTAACTTTTTTCTTCAATCCTTTAGTCTTTTATATATTGAAAGTCGACTAATTATTTAAAAAAATTATTTTAAACTCCTTCCTCTCCCCTCCACTCTTTTTTTAACTCTTTTCATTTAATATCTCCGACCTACGGTTTCATATTGAAGTTTGATCCAATTTCTTTTCCATTAGCATCAGATAATTTATAATATTGTTCTAAAATATCTCCCGGTTCACTTTTAATTGTACACTTTTCTTTGGAAATTGGCCTAATTATTTTTATTTCAAGACCATCATCGTCCTTTAAATAAACAATTTTATAAGAATATTTTTCAATTTTTTAGGTTTTTTATATTTTCAACATTCTTAATGTTTATATTTTTGTGGAAAATGAGGATATTTTTTAGAGAAAATTTGAGTTTGTAAATTTTTAATTGTTTTATATATCCATCATTTAATTTTTAAAATTAATTTTTTAATAAAACATTTAATATTTAAACCTTCCATTGCAAATTTTGACCTTCAAATTGTATATTTGGCTTTCCTTCTTTTTTCTCATTTTTCTTTGAATTCTTTTCATCAGATTTAGAATTAACTAAAGAAAATATAAACAATACCAAAAATAAAGGAAATAAAAAATAAAAAGAATTATTTTGTTTCATTCCAAAAATTATTTTAAATTTACTAAAAAAATAATTTAAAAAATATTTTTATTGATCATTGGCCAATCAAAATTAAAAACAAAGTCATTGGGGGAAAAGTCATGTCTTCATTATCAAAATAATTATTTTTCAATTTTTGTCTTACTATACTAAACTCTACAACTAAATCTACCTACTTTAGTTATTTTAAGAATTTAATATCTAATAATATCTCCTCCACACACCCGGATATATATTTACTACATAAAATGAAAAATAAAGGAAAATGTGTATTAATGAACGTAAGTAAAAGACCGCGGGGAAATTTTTCATCAAAAATTGTGAGCAGAACCACCAAACAAACAGGCGGTCAACATAGTGTGACTGCTAAAATTGGATAAAATAAAGAGGAGGAGTGGATCTTTGCTCTTCTTCTAGATGAATTGGATGAGATGAAAAAATAAAATAGATCGATTTATATGAAAAAATATTTTTAGGAGAAATAAAACCAAAAAGAAATTATTTTAATGATATTTTAAAAATTATAAAAATTAGTAAAAATTTTTATTAATTTTTAAGAGCTTTTGGGAAATATTATCAGATTCTATTTCATTATTCAATAAACAAAATCTTTTAAATATTCAAAAAATATGTAGATAGTTCAAGTTTAACCAACATTTTCTCCCAACTTTTTAATTAAATATCTTCATTATCAAAATAATTATTTTCCAATTCTTGTCTAATTATTTCTGGTTTATTTATTAATGTTTTTGTTGTTGACACAACTTTTCGACGTTTCCAAAATTGTTTCATTCCCAACATTTGTTTTAAATTAGGGCGTTGTTGTTGATAATCCTTTTCTACTGCAGTCATTAATTGTTTTAATTCAGAAGAAGAACGCTTAAATGATTTTTAATTGTTAAATATATAAATTTATTTGAAAAAAATGGAAAAATATTTTGTGTGTTTTCTTCAAGTTAAAATTAATTTCTATTTTTAATTAAATTTTATTTCTCGCATATCTGATCATGAAAATTAAACTTGGAATACATACATAAAATTTTTTAAGGAAGTTTGTCAGCCTTAAAAGTTATGCTTGAAGAAATAACTTTGGCGCCTTGTTGTGAATTATTTATGAAAATTATTTACAAAATTTTTTCAGATAATAAATAAAGGTAATTTTTATTTTTAAATATAAAACCCCCTATTCTAGTAATATAAATAAAATAATTATTTTTTCTAACCAAAAAATTCCTTTCAGCAATTCCCAATTCTGAATTTATTAAATCAACATTTCTCTGAATTTCATTAAGTTTAGCCTCAATGCTAGAAGATGAATGTTCCATAAAATAATAACAATCATCATCTGCTTCCTCATCTTCTCTTTTATCCATTAATTCGTTTGATTTATTTTGTTGATTGGAAGAGGAAATATTAAATTCTTTTTTGGAATTTTAAAATTTAATTTTAATTATTCTACCTGCTGCACTATCATATGAACTTAAAGAATCCTTCCTTTTCCAACGTTGTTCATATTGTTGAGAAATAAGTTTTGCTTCAAAATTAATTTAGAAATTTGAAAAATTGAAATACCTTTTCTTCTAACCATTCTTCTACTATGTGGATATTCATCAAAAGCGACAGCCATAGCTTCCCTTTCAAGAACAAATAAAAGTGAATAACCAACAGATCGAACCTTTTTTTAAATAATTATGATTAATTTAATCGAGTTTATTTCATTTTTACACAATCAACTCCCAATATAATGGACCCAGAAGGACTAGGAAATATATATAAAGTCAAAATAATATTTTAAAATAAATTCTAATATTTTAGCATTTTATCCATTTATATTAGAATTAATTAGGTATATTAGCTTATAAATTTATTTAAATACAAAACTTTGATTTATTCTTTTAATATGTAAAAATTATTACAATAAAATTATTACAGTATATGGAATTTTGCATTCACTGACAAGTGCCCAATCACCAAAAATATCCCCTTCTTGTAAAATTCTTAAAAACAAGAAAAAAAATAAATTATAATTATTCATATATTTAACTTTTTAACAATAAAAATATTTTTTTTACTCACCTACTTTGAAAATCACCTACTGTTCTTTGAAAAAAATTAAGAGGAGAACTTTCTCTTTCTGTTGAAGTATAAAATGATTGTTCATCAGTAAATTCATCATCTATAGGCATCTCTAAACGTCCATGTTTAACAATAAACATTGCCTTTAATTATTTTAATTTAACAAAATTATTTTTTTTGTTTTACCCCTAACAATTTTTAAAAAATATTAAAAATTTTTAATTTTTAAATTACTTAAAATCAATATATATTTAATATATTCACAAAACTTAATCATAAAGTTTTTTACCGGAAAGTGTAAAAATATGAATGAGGCAAACATTAAAAGAACAGAATGAAAAGGAAAAGCCACAAAACATTTTTTATTTGTAAAAATATACATACATATTAAATTTTAAAGAAGAAAGATGAAAAAATAATTTATTTATTGGGTAAATATTTTTTAGAAATAATTTTAAAATTTTTTAAAAATTAATGCAACAAATATTTTATTTAATTATTTATTTTATTTTAATTCCATTTACTAATTCCATTCGTTGTTTTGAATGTTCTTCAGTAATAAATTTAATTTATAATTTAAAATTTATTTTGATTAAATAAAGGTAGCAACGGGGGGTGACAGAATTTGTAGTAAATATGTGGGAACAAGTTGTTCTTATGGATTTTTTGGTTGTGTTAAAGTAGCTACTTATGGTTAAGAATTTTAAATTATTTTTAAAATAATTTTTTAAATTTAAGATGGCGGTGTTGATAAAAGTTTGTTTATTGTTTTGAATAAGGTTGTTGGTTCTGGACCGAACCGAAAAACCGATGATTTTTCGGTTCATATATCGGTTCGGCTCCGGATATCCGAAGATTTTCCAAGAACCGACAACCCTAGTTTTGAATTTAAAAATTAATCTTTAAGTGGGCAATTTCATTAACGATCCCTCAGCTATAGTATCAATTGTTCGTGGTTGTAATATTCTGCCTTTAGGTGGGGTAGATGCTTGTCAACAACAAGTTATTTTGGGATATAGAATTATTACATGTAAAGAATATTTTTTTAAATTAAAATAAAAAATAATTTTTTGAAGGTTTTTGTTATTCTGATTATTGTAATGGAACAAAACAAAATAATATGAGAATAACTACTATTATAATATTTATTTTATTTTTTGTTTTATTTTATATTTTTATTTTATAATTTAAATAGAATTTTATATTCAGTATTTTATTTTCAAATTAAAAGAAATAAACTAACTTTTGGTGTTTCCCCTTTTCTACAAACAATATCTCCAGGGCATAGACGCAATGTTTGTAATCTAATAGCTAATTCACTTAATAAAGCTCTCTCACATAAAGAAAATACAGGCGAACCAATTAATGCCCTAACATGTGATTCTGCTGCTAATTCTAATCCAAGACGAGGAGGTAAAATTTGAAATAAATTCTTTAAATATTTTTATTTAATTAAAGTTGGCAGGTATTGGCAACATATCCCGATCGAGATCGATCAGTTTTTCCAATCCCGACCAATATCTGTCGACATCCCAATACCAAATATCTCTTACTCACCTTTTCGTCTTCATTTAATCTCCTTCCCCAAATCCACTGATACTCAATCCAATTAATTACTCTATTATATAAATGTGTATTAACATTTCTAATTCTCATATATCTTTTACATCCATCAGTTATTTCTTGAAATTTAACTTTTTCTAAATGGGCATTACTTACCTTTTAAATAACTTTTTAATTTATTTTTAAATTTCTCTAAATTTACCATAATACCAATATCCCCAATAATTGCAGCAAATAAAAGTAGCCCAATTAATGTATCTATTATTTCAAATGCTGTTTGAACGCTATTTGCTGGCCAAGGCTTTTTTTTAATTTATTAAAAATAAAAAAAATTAAAATCTCAACCTGTTCACCTAAAGTAACAAGTGTTAATGCAGACCAATAAAAACTCATTGCATATTTTTTTGTTAAATTATTAAAATTGGTTGATCCAATTCTTTTAATTAATTTTTAAAAAATATTTTTTTAATTTAATAAAAACTTTTTTTGCCAATAATTTTTTAATTCGTTAATTTTTTCCGGGCGATTTCTCCAATTTTCTTCTGGGAAAAGACATTCATTTCGGTTAAAATCAAATCGTGGTTCGCATAAGGGGAATAAAAGGTCGGGAATCTAAAAATAGAGAATACTAGATTTTTAGAAATTATTTTCTAAAACTTTTTGATAAGAAAAAGTCCAATCATTCACTGTAGAATCTAAAAATATATTTATTTAAAATTAAAAAAGATTCTTAATTTATTTACTTTCAAATCCATATAGAGAACTTAAATAAAAATAAAAACAAGCATTCCAATGAAAAAGTAAATAACAAAAAGTAGCTAGACGTAATAAACGAAATCTAAATATTTTGTTTAAATAAATAAAATATTTTATTTTCTAAAATAACCCAAGCGGCCACGGAATTCGATGTTCAATTAATTTAACAATTTCGCTAACCCTTCCAATTTTTGCGAGACGATTAATTCGAAGTAAAAAGAAATTAGGCCAAATTAAAAGTAAAATATCTGTCGGCAAAATGGCTAATAAATCGAGTAGAAATGCTCGACTTTAAAATAAATATTTAAAAAGAAAACAAAAATTATTTTAACCAAAAAATATATTTTCGAATATATAAGGAACGATTATTGCCAACAGATCCATCTATTGTAAATCCTAAATTTTATTAACTATGTATTTTTTAAATAGTCCTTCTACCTTTCTTTATCTTTACAAATAAATCCAAAACATTAATGGCATCAGTAAAACAATTCATTAATATCCATTGAGTATAAAACTTTTCAGAAAATTCAGAAAAAACAACCATACAAATGGATAAAATATTGTGAAGGAATGCAAGTGTTAAAAATACACACCAAACCCCACCAAAAATTGAGGAATCAACAATTTTCATATTTTTTAACTTTTGTAAGTAAATAAATCGGGGTTTTTAGATTTATATTGGAATATTGGGGATAGAATATTTTATACAATTTATGTTAAAGGAAGGTTTGTCAATAACTAATACTATTGGAGAGAAATTATTAGACGACTGTGAATATAATTTTTAAGCTAAGCTGTCAAGTTTTAATTTTACATTAATGAAAAATAAAATGTTTTTATTTTTATGAAAGAGTTAAGTGGTTTTATATCTAAAAGCTTCTTTACATTTTAAATATTTTTAAAAGTCATGCAAATATATTAAATATTTAAATATTATTTATTTTCAATTCTTCTTTTCATTGTTTGTAGACCTCTCCAAAATTGCAAGTGTATCCCCAACCAAATGAAGACTTCCTGTTATTAGAACATGTAATTCATAATCTTTGGCCATATTTAAAGAATATTGGGTAACCCATTCAAGTGTTTGTGAAATACAAGAAAAACAATGAGCATTTGTTTTAGTAGAAGAAAGTTGATTAGATGTTAGTTTATTATTGTTGTTCTCAATCTAAAAAGTGGAAAAAAATTTAAATATTTATTCTAAGTTGATTTTCTAAATATATTTTTATTTATTCCTTGCAACTATACATATACTTATGTGGAATATTTTAATAATTTAAGTTCTTATTAACAGGTTAAAGTTTAAGATATGTACATTTTCAATTTCGTTCCCTCTCGTTTTTCCTCAAAAATATCATAATGTTGTCGTCTATCAATATCAATTTCACTCTGCCAAATTAAATTTAAAACTTTTTGATCAATGTCTTTTAATTTGAGAATAACAATTTTTTGGGGAAAAATAGGGGAGGGAAGGGGGGGGGCGTGTGTGAACGAAATTAAAAATGATCAAAAAATTTGATTTTTAGATTTATTTTTAAATTCTTTCCCATACTTTATTTTCAAATAATTCCATCCACAATTGTTTGTCTTTATAACACCTTTTCAATTCTTTTGACGAATCATGATTTAAATTAATAGAGTCATTAATTAAAGAATTATTTTCTTCAATAATTGCTGGGCAGAAAAGGGCGGCATTAAAATTAAAATCCTTTTTTTTAATTATTATTTTAAAAAACAAATATTATTTTTACTTTAAAAACAGGTAAAAGTTGTAAAGAATCTCTATAGCCAGTACAATGAAAAATTAATAAACGTTGTATTTTATTATTATTTTTGAAAGAATTTTCTTTAAACCATTGTGCACAATACTTTAAAAGAAAGAATTATTTTTAAAAACTAAAATATTCTTAAAATTTACTTTAATACTTAAAGGAGTATGTGCTCCGTCTAAAAAATAAAAAATATTTTCTTTTTGTAAAATTTGACTTCTTCCAAGCCATTTACAATTAAATAATGCCGAGTAAATATTATCATTAACTTCAAATCCATCCAAATTATTATTTAATTTTGTTGTTTCTTTTGGCAAATTTTGAGTAAAAAATGGAAGGAAATGATGACCTTTTTTAAGGAAAATAATCTTTAAAAAAGATATTTTAAATTCACCATTTTTTGTTGAATTAAGACAAAAAATACGGGCTAATTGCAAAGCTAGGGAAACATTTAAATGTTGATGATAACCACTTATTCCAAATTTAATATTTGAATTTGGCCATTTATATGAATTAATTGGTGAGGGAACAATGAGGAATTTAGACTTTAAATTTTGTTTATTTATTTAAAATATTATTTTTTATTTTTTACATTTATTTCTTTACATCTTTGTTTTATTACTTCAATTGCTTCTGGTGATTGTTCAACAGTTAACAAAGTACAATTAGGTTTGGCTATACCAGCTTTATGCCAAGCAATTTCAGGAATAGTTGAGCCAAGGATACTAAAAATATTTAAATGTTTCAAAGTCTGATAATTCGGAAGAATTAAATGGTTTTTTGTTTATTTAAACAAATAATTTTTAATTGCAAATTCAAAATTGATATTCAAAATATAATTTTTGTTCACCTTGTATGGTCCAAATCTAACGTTGTAATTCCACAAACAATTGGGGTTTGAATTATATTTGTACAATCACTTTCACCTTTAATAAAAAAATTTAATTTATTCACTTTAATTATCAAAAATAGAGGAAATATTACTTTTAATAGTCTTTAAAAGTACATAGTTTTATTGATAAAAATTCACCTCCAATTCCAACCTCAACAATAGCAACATCAACTTTCTCTACATAAAATATATAAAAAGCCATAATTGTTAAAAATTTAAAATAACCGGGCATTTTCTTAAAAGAAATTTTTTATTTAAATATTTTTCCCTCTTAATTACTTCCTGACTTTGAAGAGAATCCTTCAAAGTATTGAAAACATGAAAAAAATGTTTGGCAAATAATTCTTCATTAATTGGTTGTCCATTAATTTGTATCCGTTCACGAACGTGAATTAAATGTGGAGAAGAATAAAATCCTGTTTTATATCCAAGTTGATGTAAAATAGACTCTAAAAAGGCACATGTTGAACCCTTTCCTTTAGTGCCAGCAATGTGAATACAATTTAGTGAGTCTATATCGGCAAGCTATAAAAGTTAAATTTTACAGAAATTTTGTAACTTTTTAGAAAAATTTTTTTTCAACTCTAAATTTATCGTATTTCCTTTAATACTACTCCCGGGAGTACTATTTTTCAACCCTCCTCCAAAGGGGAGTATTATTAAAGGGGGAGTTCTAATTCAGAGGGGAGTAATATTACACGAAATATGGTAATTCATTTTCAATCCTAAAATCGAAGAGGTTTAAAATAAAAATTTCATACACACCGAGATATTCAGCGGTGTCAAACATTCTATCATTTCTTCTAAAACATCTTGTCTATTTTTTCGTTTTTTTAGATTAATGGCAGCAGAAATTATTTGAGTATTGCTTTGAAGACGGTTAAGCTGATAAACTGCTTGCTAAAAAATACTTATTATTTTTCACAATTCTTAAAAAATATTTTTATTACTTGATATAGATTAATTGTAGTATTTCCATCACCTTTTAATTCACTTAAGTTTACTTTTCCATTATGTAACATTATTTTAGGAATTTTTGTTAATGGGACAATCGATGATAATGGTAGTAATTTAATAAATGAAAAGGTTGGACGAAAATATTTTGTTGATGAAAACCCTTAAAAACTGGGAATTTTCAATTAAAATTGATCAAATTAACGGGTAAAAGTTAGAGATAGGAAAAATTGAAATCAAGTAATTTGACTTAAAATAATCAAAAAGACTATATCAAAAGTTCGCTTTTTTACAATTTTTATCAGAGACCTTTCAAATCCTAGTAGAAACTAATTAGTAAGTGTTATTTAACCTGAGATTATTCTACAAGTCATAATTTAGTAGCTGGAAATAAAATTCAAAACTGATAATTTCAAAAACATAAATGATGTCTAAAGTGCAAATAAAAAAACCGACGTAAAACATGAGAGAAATTATTATGCTTTCTGAATAACGAAATTATTTGAGTGAAAAAATAATTATTTTATCATTTTTTAATGAATCACGACAAAAAAAACGATTGGCCCAAAATATTAAAATAACCAATAATATTACTTAAAAGAAAATTGATATTCATATTTTATTTAAAAATACTTAAATGAGAGCTTATCGTGAAAAAGAATTTTTATAACAAAAACGGGGGTCCGCGTAAATAATTTAAAAATATTTATTTTAGATTGAAACAAAAATAATGTTTTAATTTGTACTGTTAAAAGATCCCGGCCAAAGTATTCAAACGGAAAGCTTTACTGTTCAGAAGATTTTGGGGTTTATCTTTCAAGGTTTATTTTTGTATTTTTTATTTATAAAAGAAAAATTGGATGAAATTTTTGAGACAATCTAAAAAATAACAGATTCGGATTTAATGATTCATCAATCAGGGCAAAAGCAAAATTTGGAATTCAAAAGTGGGTTTTAAAGAAAATCGTCTACTTTATCGTTAAATCTTTTTTTGTTACAAATATTTTTACCCTTCCCCCTCAATACGGCTTGTATCCAGAAGAATGTGTTTTGACAGGCATTGAAGCACGTCCACGAGGAATAAAACCACGCTGAAGCATATTAGTAGTAGCACTTAAACGACCTCGAGGAGGATAACCTCCTCCCCCACCACCATGACCATGACCACCGCGCGATCGAGAAGATATTGAACTTTTCACTGAGAAAAATTATTTTTATATTAAAATTTCAAAATAAAATATTTACTCGGCCCGCCAGGGGAGTCTGCTCCATTCTTCTTATCACCGTCCCCACCATCACCCCCACTACCTTCCCCGTCGTCTTCTTGTTTTGTTGGGTTCGGCTCAGTTGTGATACCTTCAATATGTGTGTCTTTGACCTGAAAATTAAAAATCAAAATTCTCATTAAAATATAAATTAAAGAAACTAACTGGTTGAAGTAATTCCGAAAGAACATTGAGAACACCTGCAACACGCTGATATGCAACTGCTGGCGGGGCTGTTGTCTCAACTTTGACGTGAAGAGGACCGCCATAATGCTAAAAACATTTAAATTGGAATTTTTACTTAAAATTTTAAATAAATTACCGCGTATTGTGGATCGCCTCCTGCTAACAATTCCTAACATTTTTTGGAAGTTTATTAATAGAATTAACTTTAAAATAATAATTTGTTTCTCAAAAATGTTTTCTCTGGTAAAATGAGATAAGAGCAATTACCAAAAAAGTTTTGGAAAAATCGTATGTTAAAATAAGTTTAACAAAAAACGGTTAAAATATCCTTAGATTAGTAAATATTAAGATAATAAATTTATATTATAAAATGTAAACCTGCTCTTTTGCTCTATCACGAGTACTTCCACGTCCAAGAATGTAAACATGACACTTATATGTTTTGGCAATATTTTGCAATGTCGTCCCCTTTGGACCCAGAACTTTACCAACAAAATTGAACTTAAAATATTTCATAAATTATTTTAGAATATATTTAAGAACCTTTTGATGGCGAAAACTTGGAACCAAAATTTTCTTTGTGACTTTAATAGGTTTATTTATATCAACTTCAAGCCATTCAGGATCAATGTTATTCTCAAGTTTTGTTGCTTCTAAATGTTTTTAAGTGTAAAATTAGAAATATCAAGTCAAAGAAACCCGTTGCCAAAAGACGCCTTGCATTCTTAAATTGTTCCCCATATTCACCAGATTGCTCCAATAATTGAATCTCTCCATGGATTTCCCTCAAAACAATTTGAATTTCAGCATCTAACGGTGAACTCATGTCGGCAGGAAAGGCTGCCCCAAATGCAGATGTGCCATATCCATAACCAAGAGCTGCAGCCCCACCATAAGCGGGCTGTCCATAGCCGTAAGCCTAAAATAAAAAAGAAAATGAATTTTGCCCAAGGTCAGAATTGATAAATTTAAAAAGATAAAGACCATTACCTCATTCACTGCACCGCCTGTGGCTCCATAAGCACTGAAATCCGGCGCTGCTCCAGAAGATCCTGCCATATTTAAGGAATTTTATAATGTTGCAGAAATAAATAATAAATAGAATTTGTTGTTAATGGAACTAAAAATAAAAAATTAAGATAATTTAAATAAAAAAATAGATGGCTTAAAGCTTTGGAAATATTTAATTTTATTTTGAATTTTTTTGCAATTTTAGCCAAATTACTTAAATTATCATTAATTTATGTTAGTTTTTGAATTTTTTAAAAGATTTTTAAATTTAGGGGTTATCAAAATTTTGAAATTTTGCAAAGCTTTCTGCCGGCATTCATTTCCATCAAACACCGACAGCTTACACAACTTACATTCTCAACAGCTTGTTTGCACTCAAAAAAGACAGTTGGCAACAGAATTTTAAAATTTTTTGAAGTTTTTAAATCTCTGAATTTAAATTTTCCGGTTTAAGAATGTTTAAAATATACCAATCGAAGAAAATAAAATGAAAAAATTAGAATCGGATAGAGGGAATAGGGTTGTCTGTTCCTGGAAATTCTTCGGATATCCGAAACCGAACCGAAAAATCCTTGGTTCGGTCCAGAACCGACAACCCTAGTAGGGAACATTTGAAGGCGAAATATAAATTGTGAATAGGGGAGAATTTCGTGTATATGGAAATTAAAATCCAAAATCAAGTAGAAATTTATTTATGCCCCCAAAAGGTCGTTACGATTCAAAGGAAAACGCAAAGGATACTTCGATCAGTTATAATTATTAAAAGATTTTTAGAAATATTTTTTAAAAAATTTTTGATTTAATAACTTTTGTCCTAATAAATTTCTACCATAAAAACCAGTTTGATCTGAAGTATCTCAATGTTTTACAAAATTTAGCGCGACAAAAATTGAAGTTAAATTTAGTATATTTAAGGTCGCAATAAAATTGGAAGATTTGTTGGATTAAAGAGCAATTAGCTCATTCAATTTGGCTCATGCACATTTAAGATTTCATTGCGTTTATTTATGCACGCTTGTGCAAATTTTTTGATTTTTGTTTGAGTCATGAAGAAAATATCAGCTCCTCGAAAGTGTTCAGCTCAATTTTAACATTTCCAATTTTTGATAGTTTACATATAAATTAGAATTTTTTGAATTAATTAAGTCGTTTGTCAAAAGTATAAAACATACCGGTTAGCAGAGATCATCATCCAAAAACTGGTTCTCCAAAAAAACTGCGAAAATTTATGTAACCATAATTTGATGAATGGTAGTTTTAGAGTTATCTCAGAAGCTAATTGAGATTAGATTAAGAATAAAATACAAAATCACTGATGCCAAAAAGATAAAATCAAAAATCCATCACAGCAAGAATGGATTTATCGACGAGTATACAGTAAGAAATACATAATGCCATTTTAATCAATAAAATACAGAAATTAAGCACAAATTCAAAATAAAACATCTAGAAAGGAATCCTTAAAAATCCGAATCATTTAACACCGCAGCCGATTAAAGTGATAAAGCTCAACTTTTTATTATTAACAAAATAATGATAAAATATACAATTTATTTTTCAATAAAAATCATCACAGCTTCCTCAAAACATTAAAATGTTATCAATCGCCAATCCAGTCAAACCAATTCCAACTTAGCCATGGAATGCGCTTTCTTAGAATATAAAGGCAAACACCAAAATATAAAAGTAATGCAAGCACAATAAGTATTTTATCTGTACATTCACGTCTTCCATATTTTGAAATTAATTTTCCTCCACTTCTAATTGTTGAAGAAACAGCGTCAAAATTGGAGTGAGAATCGCGTAATACCGAGGAGGAATGAATTAATGCACCTGTGCTTTGTTCAGATTGTTCAACCTTTAAAAATTAGAATATAAAGGGCCAACTTACCGCAGAGCTATAACTTCGTTCAGAATTGTCGAATCCGAGACGCCCTGGTATGGTTCAATGCGCCTCGACGAGCTGAATCGAACCATACCAGGGCATCGTGGATTCAACAACTCTGAACGAAGTTATAGCCCTGCGGTAAGTTGCGGTGTACCAATCTTTATGTCTCCACCAAAAATTTAATTTTTAAAAACTTTCACCTGTTCACTCATTTTTGATACCAAATTACTAAGCATTTCTGTTGTCTTCTCACTTTGTTGTTTTAACGCATCAGACCGGCGATCATAACCGCCACGACGTGCAGAAGCTGCAAATGTTCGTCGAAAAAGCTGTTCACGAATTTTACGTTCATTTTCAGCATTTGAATTTTCTGCTATTCGACGACGCATCTAAAAATTAAAATTTAATTTTATTAAATTTAATTCTATAACCAGAAAAGAAATATTTCACAAGGAAGGCTAGACAGGAAAAAGAGAATTTATAAGTTAGACAAAAAGCCTAAGCGAAATTTCTAAAATAAAACAAAGAAAAAATAATTTTAGAAAATATAATAATTAAATTAAAATGAATAGAAAAAATTTTAAAAATTTTTTAATAAAATATTTAAACAAAAAACAAATATTTTAATTTAAATTTTTAATATCAAATCTAATCTTTTCAATAATTTTTTGCTCCTAATAATAAAAGAACATTTCTTCAAAGGAGCAAATATATTTCTTAATTCGTCTTTAATATTATTTCCCTTTTGATTATTTTCAATAAAAATAACAACAATATCAATTAATTTATTTAAAATTAAATTAATTCTGAAAGATTAAAATTTTTTTAAATATTTTTTAAAAAACCTTGACATTATTGGATTAACTAATTTGTCAGATTCACATTCCATTTCATAAATTATAGACAAAATAAGTGGACAAATAATTTTACAACAATAAAGAAGTGAATCAGATTTTTGCAAAAAAGATGTTTTTGTATCAGTTCCTATTTACAAAAAATTAATTTAAAAGAAATTTTTTTGTTTTATTTTAATCACATTAGTGTACAAATTTGTACTTGTCATTGTCGTATAAATAAATAAAATCACTTTAAATTTTGTGGGATAATAGAAAAACTAAAATATTTTTATAATTAAAATTAGAAGGACCCGTCACCTTACATAAATTTAATTCAGAAATGTTTTTGAGCCAAACAATAAAACTTATTTAAAAACTAACTGTTATACAAAACAGGAAAATCAAAACAATTCGGATTAGGTAAGAATCTAACAGTTGAATTCGTTTGTTCTTTGCAAGAAAAATCAAATTTTAGTTCACGTTCAGGCCAAATTAAAGAATTCTCAGAGAAAGTGGAGAATGTGGCAAGAAATAAATAAATAGCATCCAACAGTTCTTTCCTTTAAAAATATTAATGAATTAAAATATTTTTGAAAGTTTGGGAAAAAAAATTGTTTTTGAATTTGATAATAGAAATTTTAAAAAATTATTAAAATGAAATTATCTTTTAAAAACAAACATTAACGCGTTTAGTTAAAATAATATTTAGTAAATATTTTAATAAAACTAACAAAACCTGTCATTTGTTGGCCTTCTAGGTCCATCCAAAACCAACAAAAATTTTTCAAAAATTTCCTCCTTTTGATAACATAATTTTGGATATCTTTTAAAAAGTAAAATTAAAATATTAAAAGCCATTTGGCGAATATTTCTTCGAACATCCAAAATAGCTGTAAGAACATAAGCAGAAAAAAGTTGAAAATGAGAATTTAAAATATCTGAAGGAAGAGAACAAATTTGATCAATTAAGCAATTAAATTCGATTCTTGTACTTTTTTGATTAAGCTACAAAAAATGAAAGGAATTTAAAGCAATCCCTGAGAATTGGGGTCCCTGCGAAAAAATTCTAAAAATTAGAAAAAGGGTTTTTCTATTGTAAAAAATATGCTGATTAGGAATCTGAGCTCAGATTTTGAAAAAGTCGAATCCCGAACCCGAACCTTTTTCTTATTTTTAGAGTTCTTTTTCGCAGGGACCCCAATTCTCCGGTATTGCCGAATTAAAAATTAAATTAACTTCTTTTAACATTAATGGACCAATTCTAACAATAATTTTATGTAAATGACGGAGCAATTCGTTCAAATTGTTTTTAAAATAATTTCTAACACCTTAAATTCTTTTTTCTAAAATTATTTCTAAAAAAATACCACAAATGGCTGTTCTACTCATATTTTCATTGTGATGTGAAAGTTGCGAGATAATAACATCAATTGATTTTATTTGAATATTATTTGGTTTTCCATCATTTTTGTCATAAACAGAAGAATTTAATTCATTAACAACATTTTGTTCAGTAAGAATAATTTTTTTAGATTTAATTTCGGTGTTTGTTGAATTTAAATGAGGCAAATGCCGACCAACTTTAATTTTTTTCTTTTTAAAAGTTGGAACATTTCTGACAGCTGGATTAAATTTTCTTTTACTTGATTTCGGCATCTTATAAAAAATTAAGAAAAAAATAAAAAGGAAAAAAAAAACAAATGATGAAACGGTTTGGCGATGAAAATGTTGGCAATCAAACGGATAAAATGTCTGGGGAAATTTATTGATTTTTATTTTTAATTCGTCACTTTTTTTGGAAAAGTCGGATGTCACGTAGATGATTTTTATTTTCGAGTTTTTTGTATTTATTCGTGTTTTGTGTATGTTATCATAGTTAATTATCAAGTTTCTACTAACTTTTTACAAAAAATGCAAATTAAATATAAAAGAATGATGTTCAAAACAAGGGGTTTTATTAGCATATTAACATTATTTGTGATCAGAAATTTACTATTCTGATATCTTTTAGACAAGTTTACTTGAAATTATTCAATTATTATTTTATTTGCATCTATAGTTTATTGCTTATTCTGAATTTGAAAACAAATTAAATTGGTCAGGTTTGTGCAAGTCTTCAATATCAAATTACAACAACTTTTTAGATGTATCGTCGCGATAGAATAAATGAACGGGATGTTCCCGAAAGCCAGGTTTTTTTTGTTTATTGTTTCCTTTCATTCCAACTTTTAATAATTCTAGCATACAATTTTCATTCGTGGTTTGCCTGGACAACTGACAACCGAGGAACTTCGGTTAGTTTATTTAAAATTTAATTTTATACATCTTCCTTTCTCCTTTTATTGTTGTTTTTTCTATAAGTAGGCGTATTTAGCACCTTTAAATTTTAATATAAATGTACTGACTATCTATCTAAAATGTTTTTACGCCTATAAAAATCATCTGATATTTATTGAATCTTTTGATGATCTCAGCTTTAGGCTCTACAAAATTTCAATAAAAATATATTTGTGCTTTTTGATGAATACTGCACTAATTTAAATTTACGAGACAAATGCACTTACTAAATTAACGGCTTTCAGTTCCTTATAAAATTATTTTAAAAATATTTTTTGGGTTTTGATGCCAATTTATTCCTTTTATCAAGTCAACTATTTATTTGTTTGTTATTCTTTTACGTCATATAATTTGAAAGTATTTTACAAATTACCCAATTACCAAGCCAATTTACAATGCACTTGAATGTTTTACACGATTTTAGAGGGAATTTTATAGTTCTCCGTGCATATTTGGTCAAAATTGGATTTTATTTCGAAAACTATATTTTGAGAAATTACCATTTTTATAATTATATTACCATAATTTTGAAGAAAATATTAATTGATGGAATGATTAATTATTATTATATTTAATTGGCGCTTATTACTTGAGCGTGGTAAGTGGCCAAGAAAAGATTGACGACAAGAAATTTTGATTTTGAATTAAGGGCAGTAAATATATTTTTCTTTTTAGTGATTTCTTTGGAAAGGATACTGGATGCACTTTTGATTTTGTCAAAGTTTCGCCAGATAGATTAAAGCTTTATGTTGCTGTTCGCTTTGAAAGCAAGACTGTGGCTCGTAAAATTATGGAAAAGTATGTTTTTTTAAACTTCTGTTTGTGTTTTCTTTATTAAATTTTGTAAACGAGTTTTGTGGAAGGGATTATTAGTAGAATCAAGTTAAATTAACACATTTCAATAATAATCTGAATTCTTGATTGTTAATTAGATTATAAAATTATTAATTTTAGATGTCAAGCGGAAGGCACTATTCTTGGTCACGAAGTAGAACTGACTTGGTTCCGGGATATTCGTCGCTATTTGGCTCATTGTGCCAAACAAGGTCTTTATTCACTGATTTTCTTGTAATATTTTATTGTTTAAGGAGTTAGACCTTCTCGCTTTAATAACCATGGTAGTGGGGGACATCGTGGTAGTGGGCGTCGATCGAGGTTTTCATAATGTTTAAATTTTTCCACTCTTTTCAGATCTTATACTCGTTCTCCTGAGCGTGGTCCGACTGAAGAATATAGTGGTGGTAACAAATCCGTGAGTCGATCGGTGTCTGGTTCTCCTTCGCATCGTAGTCTTACACATTCCGATGCGGATTCGCGTTCTCGAAGTAAATCAGTGTCATCTCAGTCATCACAACATTCCGAACCAAAATCTTTGGATTATTCTGATATCGTAGTGAATAATGCTTATTTTTTAAGTTTAATTCTCTGTTTTAGAAGAAGGAACGTTCTCCTTCACCACCACCTAAGAAACAGAAGAGCAAGAAAAAGGAGCGAAAAGAGAAGAAAAAACGCAAACATTATTCTTCTTCGCCAAATATTCATACGGCAAAAACTCAGAGAACTGAAGGTTCTGATATTGATGTAAGTGATGGAGAAGCTTCACCTCCGTCAAAATATGCGAATGCCAATCAAGGACAACCTCAAATGACTATAACGATGAGCAAACCAATTGGGCCAACACGTCCAGATGCACAGGTCTGTTTTTAAAACCCTTAAGAGACCTATTACTTTAATTTTGATTGGTTGATTTGTTGCTAGAGAGCTTTGAAAATTAGCTGAAAATCCCTTGTTGAATCTATAATTTTATTTAAATTCTTAAGTTTACACATCGCCGTGTAGTTGTAGGCTCTCTCGCTACTAATCAACAACAATCACAACAAAAACATTCTGGTCAAAATGTTCAGCATGAAGTTTTGTCCACTCAAGTGAAAACTTTTTGTTTTTAATAATTTTTAGCTTTTTACCCGTTCATGCTTTTTTCAATTGATAATAATTTAAGAGTAAATCGCATCAATCAGAGGACAACAAATTTCGACAGACTTTTACTGTTGATCTTGATTCGGTATGAGATTGATGTTTTAGTTTAAATTGTCTTTTTATTACAATAGAATGCGTCCATTCCAAAGTTTAAGTCAGAACAGCCTGGCATAGTCTATCAACCGATGAATGGTACCAAGGCTGCTAAAGGTGGGTTCATTTGAATTTTGCTTGCAAAAATAAATTGCCCATTGATTGAAAACCAGAACCCCTTAGATTTGATGTTGAAAAGTATATACCTAATTCATTTTTGAAGGTAAATATTCGTTTGAAAGAACTTGTGCTGATTAACTCCATTTCAAAATTTTAGACGACGTAGCCGCGAAACGGCCGCGTGTTGAGCTCGAATCGTTGCAACAACCTCCTGTTGTTCGTAGTGTTAAAGCGTCTGCTTATTCTGATCAAATTATGTCTTCTCCTGTACGAGAGAGTCGTGCTATGGCAAATAATTTCTTTCAAGACATACAGGTAAATTATAATAATGTAAACTAAAATTTGACAAATTCTACCTTATTTAGTGTGGTTGTTATTAATTCTAAAATATTTTCTCTATTAAGACAGATTTCATTATTTATTAATTTATTTTCCAGCGTCAAATTCTGAAGGATATAAAATTCAAAATGTCAACAAATGCTAATGTTGATGAAAATCAAGGAGGATTTCATTTAAGTATATTTTAAAATGAATTAAAATAATTATAAAATTAAATAAAAGGTTCTTTGTCTAAACAGCAAATTTCCGACAATATTCGTGAAGAGAAAATTAACAAATTATCTGTAGAGTTACGAGAATGTGTGGCAAAGAAAAAACGAGAATTTGAACAGGTTGTCAAAATAAATAAAGAAAATATTTAATTAAAAATAATTTAAGAGTTATCGAAATGACTGTGAAACTTTTGGATTTGTTACTCAAAAACTTGTTGAAAAGAATAAAACTTTGGAGGGTTAAGAATTAATTTCTAATTTTATTTAATAATATTTTTTCAGATCGTTTGAAAGTTGCTCTTCTGGAAACTATGAAAGATTTAGAAAGTGAAACAATGAAGAAATTTGATGAATTTCTTGATCAAATCTCTCTTACATTCTAACCTGTTAAACCACCAAAGAGTTGCGATGATAAATATTCTTTATATAATTTTGCACCAATTATTTTTTAGTTTAATTCGTCTATTAAATAAATTTGATCTTTTTTATTTTGGCTTTTTTTGGCTCCCAATTTTTATGTTATTTCCTGACTAAACAAGGAATTTTTGCATCCTTAAATTTGGTGACTTTGCATTATTTATATTAAGTCTCCCCCCAATCTTCCACTAAAGTTATCCAATAAACAAATAAATACATAATTAGGAGGATGAAGTTTCTCGTATTTAAGTGACGTAAACCAATATTTAACTTTATTATGGCTATTTTTGTTCATTTAGGAGTGGTCTAATGTTTGTTGGCCTAAATTCACACACCAAAATTGTAGATTAAATATAAAAAAATTTTCAACCTTTTCTCAAACTTAGTTTTTGAAAACATTTTGAACGTTCATAGATTTGTTGCAAAATTAACTTTTGTTGCAAAATTAACCTTACATCATTATTTATTTACAAATTTTGCATTACAAACTTGTCAATTTCAGACCCTTTTAAGGCGAAACTTCTATTTAATAATTATTCTATAAGTAGTAAATATGGGGGAACATTTCCGGTTTTTATAAATAAATATAAACCTCTATACACTCATCCTTTCAGTAATTTGCTTAAGTGCATTCCTTATATACTTTTAAAGATTTAAAATGTTTAATAAAGTCAAATTAATTTTTTTATTAAATAAATAATTGAAGTAAATTAGAAAATTTATTAGTTAAATTAAAAAAAGTTTTTTAAAAAAATATGCAAAAATTTTATTTTTATAAATTTCAATTTTTTAATAAAAAATTATATTTTCTTTTAAAAACTTAATGGAATATGTTTCTAATAGTTTTTAAATAAATGAGAGTATGTAAAATAATCTTTTATAAAATAATTCCTGCATTTAAATACGCAAATAATAACAAAACTAAAACCACGTGGTGAGTGTTTTACATTTTCTTAGTCCACTAAAATACTTTACATGTGGATCACAAGCTGACAAGAAGCTTTTGGCGATTAGTAAAGGAATAAAAAGTCTTTAATATTTATTTAAAACTCTAATATTTATACAAAAAATAATTTTATATTAAATCTTTTGTTACATTTTGACTCTAAAAATCTTAAAAGAAGTTTGTTTTATTCAACGTAAAGATGTTTGGTTTATAAGAATAATTTTTAAATTAAATACCTATGTATTCTAAATTTGTTTTATTTTTTTACTTCACTCAAAAATGTCTCTGGTTTTCTGGTTTAGGAAATGCCAGTAATCAAGACCAACCGACCAATGTTTCTGAAGTGAATAGGTACACTGATTAGGGAATGTGTATGATAAGAATATACTAATAATAATCCATAAAGTTAGCATCACCTTTTGTTCATTTAAATGAACATAAGAGTTATGATCCAGGTCATGAACACCGAAAAATGCTGCAGAACACAAAGCAAGCATTATAGACACGGAGAATTAAATGAACATTTTTATGAGATTTAATCATTCTGGCATGTCCTAAACCAGAGTTTATAATTTTTTAATTCTAATTTCTTTCTAAATTCAAAAAATACACGGAAATTTGTATTTATTTTTTAGCAGTATAAAAAAATTTGAATATGGAAAAATCTTTAAAATCTAATTTTTTACAGTTCGTTTATTTTGGCATTTCTCTCTTTTTTTTGCACATTTTCCTCTTATTTTAGCATCACCTTTTGTTTAAAAAGTGTAAAAAAGTTTAATTAAATTTCCTTTAGGTTTTTGCTTGCGTGGGAGGAGATATGTAAATATGTAGATGTTTTTTATTAATTTAAAGACTAAAAATTATTTTATATTTTTATTTAAATAATTAAATATTTACGCTTATTTATTTTAAACAGATATTTTTTTAAAGAAAATATGTAAATATCAAAAAATAATTGTTATTGCTATACCCTTAATTTTCCTATTTGGTACTATGCGTTTATATCCCCCCATGTCCGCAAATGTTTGTCCGCACTTTTCTTTCTTTTCCTTTCCCCTCTCATAAGGATTATAAATGGTCAAGTATTAATAAACTTTTCTTTTTCTCCTCTCATAAAGATTAAAATGGTCAAGTAAGAATAAAACTAAAGAATTTTTCACATGAATATTAAAAAACGTCAAATACGATAACGCATCATTCATATAAAATGGCAATAAAAATGAGAAGTACGCCATTTTAATATTATCGTTTTTGAATTTATTTTCAGATCATGAATTTTAAGAAGCTTCCTAAATCAGAAGAAGCAGCCATACTATTTTTACAATCAAAGAACATTCTACCGACAAATAAAATTTGTGTAAATGGTCACGAAATGAAGCTAAGCATTGGAAATCAAAATAGATGGCGATGTCGTAAATCTACGTGTCGTTCTGAAGTCCAGCTGCGAGTCGGAACATGGTTAGAAGGGAGAAAAAAAAAAAAAAAAAAAAACCTCCGAAATAATTTTTAAAATTGCTTTGTTTTTGCTTTTATATTTTTTATAAACGAATATTTGTCTGTACTAAGTTTTTACTTGACCATTTTAATCTTTATGAGAGGAGAAAAAGAAAAGTTTATTAATACTTGACCATTTATAATCCTTATGAGAGGGGAAAGGAAAAGAAAGAAAAGTGCGGACAAACATTTGCGGACATTTGCGGACATGGGGGGATATAAACGCATAGTACCTCCTATTTTGACAAAATAATAAAGGATATAGGAAATCTTTCAAAGGTTGGAAAATTCTTTGGACAATTTTGATATAAAAGTCGAATTTTCGTTTTACTTTTTTGTTTAATACATCAAAATATACAAGCTTAATTTCATTTTAATTTTTTTCTCTTAAAATACCATACCAGAACAAATTAAAATTCTTTTTTGTTGTTTATCATTAAGTTTGCTTGCACAAAATATTTAAATAATTTATTCATAATATGTATAAACATATTTATATTTTCAATTTATTTATATGTCAAGTGCATTTGAAAACAAATGCTTGACAAACATATAAATATGTCTATTTATATTTTTCTACTAAAAATAAAATAACAAACTAAATAATACTTAATATTACTCAAAAATTAATTATTTAATAAGGAAATATTTTTTTATTTTTTTCAATAAAATTTTCTACAAGTTAGAATTTGATACCTTTCCTTCATATAAATTTATTAATAAAAAGTTGATTCTATTCTAGTTAGTCTAGAGCTCGTTAAAGGAAAATGTCTTTATTTGTGTAAATAATTATATATCAAAGGGAATCGACTGTAAATTAATTTAAAAACTTTCCATAAATAAATTTTCCAGATTAATAATTATTTAAAAAAAACTTTCTTTTTTTTTAAATAAATTACTTGTAAATTATTATATATTTTTTATTTCAAATAAATTATGCCAATTTTTTGGTTAATTTATCTTTTAGGACAAAAATGTGTATATTTTTATTTATTTAATTCTAGGAAATATTCAATAAGCGAAAGAGACAACTTTTTGTAGAAAAAAAAACTAAAAAAAATATAGCCAGCATATCCATCAGTAAATATTATAATTGGAATAGTTGGAATTTTTTTAAACTTTTTTTTGTAATTTGATGAATATATCAAAAAATTTATTTTTTTAATTATTTTAATCATTTTACAAGTAAAATGATTAAGAAACGGGAAACATTTAATTAATATAATTTGAATTTTTGGAAATATTACCTTTCTAAACTTTTAATAGGTATTTAATATTTTATTAAAAATATCTAATTAATAACAAATATATGTATAACTAACCTCCTTTGTTGTAAAATAATTTGTTAGACCGTATTCTAGTTAGCCTCACCTTTGTGAAATTTTATTTATTTATTTTTTTCTGGTTAAAGAATATTATTTTTTTATTATTTCTAAAATTTCTATAGACATCTTTAAAAAAGGTTTTCTTTCTCAACTTTCAAGTATATTGATGAAAATATTAATATTTATTTAATAAATAAATATATTTATTTATTTCTATTTATGGGAATTATTTATTACATAAATAGTAAGATATATTAAAAAAGTAATATATATATATATTAGTGAATGACACGAACATTTTTCCGGAAATGTTTTTTAAGGAGAAAGGAGTGAAAAAATAAGAAGAATCATCTTCCCTCCTTTTTATTTCTCTTCCCTAATTTTAGTTCATTTTTGGAATTCTTTTACTAAAATTAACTAAAATTCTAGCCAAATTTAGAAAATTAAAATTATTTTCTAAAATTAAATTTAATTAATTTTTAATTAAAAATTAAGGATTTATTCTTTTATTTTAATTAATTTTTTTCTAAATTTCATTGAAAATAGCAACATCGTTATTCTCTTTTTCAAAAAATATTTTTCAATTTTTTAAGGATTTGTTTTTAATAAAAATTATATTCATTATTTAAGGGAATATGTATGATGATTAATTGAAAAATATTTTAATTTTATTTTATTTAACGTCGAATTCAACAAAAGCAAAAATATTCCTACTTGTTTTGATAAAATATTTAATAATCTTTTAATAAAATAATCTTAAATAAGTAATATATTTTTGTTTTGCCTAAATATTTTTTATGTAAATTAAAAAATAAATATATATATATAATTTTTAAATCTTTTGACTTTTGATTTTTGTAGATTTACATAAATATTTGTTTCTATTTTAATCTTTTTTTTTAAATTTTTTATTTTAATTTTTGGACATTATAAAAATTATTTTAATTTATTTGGACATATTAAAGTTAATTTTTGACACTTATAAAAAGGAGGTAAACCCACGCTTTTGTTTGAGTGGGGATCAGGGGTGAGCGCATTGCGTTTTGCGTTATTTGCGTTAAATTTTGGCCTTGCGTTGCGTTTTGCGTTTTTTTCGATGAAATTAACGCAAAAATACGCAAAAAATATACCCAATCTGAGGACGGAATTGGAGAAATCTAGCTTCTTGTCTTTCCAAATTTCTCAAAATTTTCGCCAAAATTTCTCCAAATTTTCGCCAAATTTCTCAAAAAATTCGAAATATGGCTATTTAGCCTTCCAAAATTCTTAAAATTTTCGCCTGCGGCGCTAAAATAAAGAAGTATAAAGAGTGGTTAAGGGAAAGATCAGTTGTCCGAAGGGTTAGAGGGTTAAGATTCATCAAATCATCTAGCATCATTTTACTTTAGTAAACCTGCACTAATTTTATTTATATCTTCTTGATCCTCTTATATCTCTTCAACCCCTGATACCTAAATCACTGTTATCTTTTTAATCTGAGGGCAAAAATTGAAAGAAATCTGGCTTCTTGATTCCAAATTTCTCAAAATTTTTGCCTGCGGCGCTAAAAGTAGGGGATTTAATTACCATGTTTCCATTATGGAGCAGCTCAAAAAAATATCGGTTCAGTATCTGGAACTCGGATCTCACGTTATCTCTCCAAATCCCTTGATTCCCCGGCGTCAATTCATAACTAAAGATAGCCTTTTATCCTTCGATATATCCCCAACTTAACCGACATCTGTCGGTAATCACATGGATTTTATCAAATCTCCTTGATCCCTCCAAATTACATCCGTAATAACCAGCTACTTCGTTAAACCCCTTGATCCCTGTAAATCCTCTGATATCCTTCATAATCCCTTATATCCTCTATCCCTTATAGCCCCTCCAAATCATTACCCATTCAACTTACATGTATCATAAAATCGAGTAGGACTCCCCGACTTAAAGTAATACTTCGATTTTTAACTGAAAAAATGGCTAATACTTGATAAAAAAATTTTTTCCCAATTTTTCGTTCTTTTTTGCGTTATTTGCGTTAAATTTTGGCCTTGCGTTGCGTTTTGCGTTTTTTGAGATTGTCTCTTGCGCTCATCCCTGGTGGGGATCTTAGACACCTTTTCGTCTCCCGTTTTTAAAATCTGTTTTAGCACATCCCTGCTAAGTTGTTACGCCTAGAGTCTTTTAAAAATTGAAAAAGTAATAGACTATTATTTTTATAAAAAAATTAACTTGATAGATATTTTCATCGTTATTTACCCCCTACAATTCAAAAATTCTTTTTTTCGCTTTACTTTTTTATTATATATTTAAACTACAAGTACGTTTATCTATTTTAAGGATAAAAATAATATACATACCTATATTCATCTACTTAATTCAGAAATATTCTTTTAAAAAAATTAATAAGTAATAACAGTTTAAAAAAAATATTTTTCTTGATGTTATTTTAATCCCTTAGGAAAACAAAATTATATATTTTAATTTTGCGCACTCAAAAAGGAAAAAAAACATTTAATAGAAAGGTTATTAAAAGAATATTTTTATTAACAAAATATTTTATTTTAGATATTTTTTATTAAAAAAAATAATTTAAATTAAATTAACAACAAAAATAATGATTTTAATTAAATTATCGGAATGACTTTATGGAGGCTAATAAATAGAAAAATGATAAATCAACAACAACAAAATTTCAATAATTTATTAGTAGAACAACAAAATCAAACAATGGAAAATCAAATAATTAAAAATGAATTTGGGTAGACAGATAAATTAAATAAATATTTTCTAAAATTTTATCCTAAAAACTTTAATTTATTTTCTTTTAATTTTTTTAAGTTTTAAAAAATATTTTAACTATTTAACCATCATTTCTTTTCTCGACATCTATTTTTTATTATCATCATAAATGTTCTAAAAGCCCAACCTTAATATAAGCCCTTATCTAATATAAGCGATTCCAGATTTTCTTAAATTTTGTTAGTTTTTGGCGTGAGGGTTGACGTTGGGAATTGAGAGAAGTACTTTAAGAATTAAAACATCAACGTACTTATTGATCTTAAATCTTGTTTTAAAAATTTTTGGATTTTTTCTGGCTTGTGGTCAGAGTCGTTTCGAAATTTCGATTTTTAAGGTTTTTTTTCTTTCGATTTTCGAATTTTTGAAAAAATTTGAATTTTTGGCGCCAAAATGTATTTTAAGGGAAAGTTATTTTTGAAAGTAATACCAAAAAGTATTTTCTTATTATAATAAATAGTCTTAACAAATAATTTGTTAGTCTTTAAAAAATAATTTTTTAATACATTTATTTATTTAGATTACATAAATTTCTAATTTTACGTCAAAAATTATTTCCTGATTTTTTTATCTTCTTCTGAAAATCTTTTTTCAAATTTATCTTTTTTATTTATTCAACCATTTTTTATTTTCTCTTTTTTTCTGAATTTAATTTAAAAAAAATTAGTAAATCTTTATTTTTATATATTTTCTTCAAGTATTTTTGAATATTATCAAAATAAAAATTCAAAAATAATTTTCTTTTAATTTTAATAATTTATTTTGTCTAAATAATTTAAAAATAATACTAAATTTAATCAAACGTAAAAATAAAAAATCTTTTAGTAAAAAATTTCTTTTCACGTGTCTAAAGATATTTTGACTTTTCAATAACCCTACTAGAAACGTAATATATATTAATACTTTTTTTTCTTCATTTTTAACACTTTTTTTTGCTTTAATCTAATTTTTTTCGCCTAATGACCACCAACGAAGCATGCATGCAAGCTAATATTAATGCTTTTTAAACCAAACAGAAATATCTACTATCTATTTTTACTTTACTTATTTTTTCTTTAATAAAAAAATAACTTCCTTATAAAAAAAGTTTTCTTTTTGAAAATATTCCAAAAAGTTTTTCTTCAGAAAAAATTAATTTTATTTATTTATTTATTTTTGTTTGCAATTTCTTAAAGTCTAAACTTTTCTTCTTATAAAATTAAACTTCCTCAATCTCAAAGATATATTTAATTAAAAATAGGTACATTTTTAGTTATCAATCTTTTATTTTTTTTTTGAAATAAAAAAAAAAATAAAATAATTTTTATAAAATAAATTATTTATTTTCTTTCTCTTTTCATTCTTCTCGTTTAATTTCAGAAAAGTGCCAAATAGTTTTTTAAACTTTCCTCCCAAAAACTCGACATTATTTCATGTCAATTTAGTAAATAGTAAATTGGTTAGCACTTTATAAAACAAAAATATTAATGTACATAGTTTTTTTTAAAAGTATTTTTCTTTGCGTGTTTAGTGAAGCGGGAAAAACATTTTATATTTTAAATTATTTATAAAACATTTAATATAAATAAATAAATATTTTTAGTCTGAGTATAGTTTTTTTGTTGTCTTTAGACGGTGGAATTATCTGTAGATGTATGTAAATACATAGAGGTTCGGCTGTATTTCTAAAATGAAAATTTCCAAAGTTTTTTTAAAATTTCCAGGCTTTAAAGTACCATTATTATAAATATTTAATTTTTATTTAATTAAAAACTTTTTTAAAATTCTTTCTCATTAGTCGTGGAAAAATATTGAAATATTGTTTAGTAAAATTTAAAAAAAAATTTAAATATTTTTTTTCAATTTTATTTAAAATTAGAATGGATGTCTAAAAATATATATTTAATTTAAAATCAAAAATTTTCAAAAAAAACTTTAAAATACAAAAAATAACATCATTTAATTTTGTCAATTTTTTTAATCTTTTCCCAAACAAAAACAAGGAAGTGCATTCCAAAAGTTTTAAGGGAAAGAAAAGATTTATAAAGAATTACTAATGATTTCCTGAAAAAGTAACTTTTTATATTTCTTTTTTAAACAAAATATGTGTACATTTGCGGGCAAAAGTATTGCCCCAAGCTTTGGAAAATTTTCTTTTTCAAGCAGCTACCTAATTTTCAAAATAATTTTGAATTTGTTTTCCCCCAAAAAGTATTGCCCCAAAAATTTATTATCTAATTAACAGAGGGTTATTTGGGAAAAAACAAGCTGAAAATTATTTTGAAAATTGGGCAGTTATTTTTAAGAGAAATTTTTCCAACACTTTGGGACATTACTTTTGTTTGCGAGTGTATTTTTAGTTTAGTAAATAAATATTTTTGTAATCTTTTTTTAATTATATTTAGACGAAAATATTTAGAATCCAGACGTTTTTATTTTTCAAAAAATAAAAATTATACTATATAATACCTAAATATAGAGAACCTTAACTAAAAAACTTTCTATTTACAAAATAATACAAACATAAATTTTAAGCTCTTTTTAACAATCAAAAAAAAATTCTGTCTAAAAAAGTACTCAGACAAAAATTTTTAAAAAATATTTTACAATTTTATTAGTCTCGGGGGTGTTTTTGCATGCATTCAAGAAATCTTCAGATTATTACTAGTTATTTATTTTCTTTAATCTTTAATTTCTAACTTATTTTCAACAAAAAATAAATTCAAAACAAAATTATTTTTTTTAAATAATTATTTCACAAAAATTAAAATATTTTATTAATTTAATTTATTTATTTAACCAATTATTTTTACAAGTAAAGTTAGTAAGTATATCACTCATTTTCTGTCATATTTTATTAACTTTTTTACAAATTATTTATTATTAAATATTTGTCTTTTTTTTCATTTGTCTTGTATACATAGTACATAGATATATCTAAAAAAATATTTTTTTATATTTTTTAAGACAGATGTGTAAATTTCCCTGGAGATTTTCTTTAAAAATATTTTTACTAATTTTTTTTTATTTTTTATCAATTTTATTTGTTAAATCTCTTAAATAATTAAAATTAAAAAAAATTTAATTAATTTTTTAGTTCATTAATAACAAAAGAACATCAAAATCAACAACAATCATTTGCTGAAGTTTTTCTATTTTCCTCTAATTATTTTACTGAAGAAGAATTTATTTATATACAAGAAATGGTAATTTAATTAAGGAAAGAAAATTATTTTTAAATTATTCATTGAATCAAATAAAATTCAAAATATCACTCCCATTATTCCCAAAATTATTTTTTAAATATTCTAATTATAAAATTAATTTTGTTAACAGCTTTCTTGGTTATTAAATGGACCTCTTTCACTTCTTTTTGTTTTGTCAGGCATTGTACTTAATGCTTTATGTGTACTCGTTTTTGTAAGGCTTAGAAATGCTGGGAGTTGTTCTCCTCCAATTATACATTATTATTTAGTAATTTTTAAAAATATTTTTTTTAATTAAAAATTCCTCCCTAGATTTCCTTAGCCTGTTGGCATTCAGCACTTTTATGTAATGCTTTTGTCCTTTATTGTTTACCTACTTTACTTTGGGGATCAGTTATATCTACAGGCCCTTATGTCCATTTATATCCACCAACATATATGTTAGCCAATGCTACACACACTGGGACTGTTTGGATTGTTTTAGCTTTAACACTTGATCGTTATTTGGCACTTTGTATGCCATTCAAACATCGAATTTTTAGCAAAAGGAGGTAGATTTAAATTAAAATTTAACTTTATTTATAAAATGATTCAAAATATTAAAAAATAACTGTTTTTGAAATTAAAAAATTTAAGAATTAAATCTCAATTATTATTTTTTTCTCTTTCATTAAATTTAAAAAATTTTTAAACAAATAATATCTTTATTTAAATAAAAATTAATTTTTAATTAGCCGAGTAAAACGTTTGGTTGTTGGTTTATCTATTCTTGCCATTCTCTTTTCTTTACCTCGATTTTTTGAAGTTGCCACAGCTGTTGAATGTATTAATACTTCAAAACCACAATTTCCACCAACAACAACAAAAATACCTCAATTAATAAATAATTCTTTAATTAATTCTTCTTCACTAACTTCTTTAATTTTATCTTCTCATTCTTCTTCCTCTTCTCCAATTATTATTGAATGTATTTCTTATGTACAAAGAACTGGATTACCTCAAGTAGTTTTAAATAAAACTTACTTTTAATTTTTTCCTTTTTAAGAATCAACTTTACCGAAGTTTTTATCATATTTTGTTAGGCTCAACATTTGTTACTATTCTGCCTGGTAATTTTTAAGCATTTAAAAAATTAGCAGGAAAAGGCTATGGAAAAACGAGTCTACTATAGAAAAATTTTAAAAATATCATCCAGATCTATTAGTTCCACCTAAAGGGTTGATGTGCTTGAAGAGGTCTAATGCTTGAAGAGGTCTCTATATAATTAAAGTTTTGTAAATGTTTATTTAAAACTACAATTATTATCCCAATCAAATGCCCCACTCTACACGTTCAAATTTCAAATTTGAATACTTGCCTTCCTTCGATTAATTACTCCCTCCATCGGGAGGTCGAACACTAGGGTGGTTATTCCCTCAACCACGGTAATTATATTAGCTATTTTCCAACTGCCTTTTCTATAATTTTTAATAAATTAATTTTCTAATTAAAAAATTCTAATTTTATTTGTTTTTATCAAAAAAAGGTCTTTTAACATTTATTTTGACTCTACGAATTACTATTGCATTGGGAGAAGCACAACGTTCACGTAAACGTTTAAGTAGTCATTGTGAACAACAATTATTACGTTGTTCCTCAACAAATAATAATTCAAATAATGAATATAAAAATATTATTAAAAATTGTTATGCTGCTGAAAATAGTGAAAGTTTGTTTGTTTTTAATTTAAAAAATTATTTATTTTTATTTTTAGATGGGGGTAAAGAAGAAGAAAAATCAACAAATATTTTATTTAATGAAAAACAGCAACATAAAATGATGCTTTTAGGGGGACAAAAAAATGGAAATATTTACAAAAAGAATAATTCACTTAGAGGGTAAAAATGGGATAATAAAAGAAAAAAAATTTTTTTTTAATTTTAAAGAAAGGAACATCGGGCTAATGTACTTATTGTGGTTATTATTGTTAAATTTCTAATTTCTGACATTTTACCGACAGTTTTGGATGTTTTTGAGACAGTAAATAAATTTTTAGAAATAATTTATTTTAAATTTAAATTTAAAAGTTTATTGGAAATGAAGCATTTATGTCTAGTCCAATGGCTACTTTATGTGTTGATTTTTCGAATATGTTATTAGTTTTGGTAATTTTTAAAAGAGAGAATAAAATAGAAAATTATTTTCCCCTAAAAAGAATTGTTCAACAAATTTTTGGGTTTTTATTTTTTATGTTAGAGGATTTCGGAATCGTTGTGCTAGACTTTTAACTTTGCCAATAAAATTATCTCCAACACCCACAACAATTATAGCTGATGGAAATGAAGTAAAAATAAATAAATGAAATTAAATTTAAATAATTAATTTAGAGTGCTAGTTGTGGAGTTATTTCACCTCGAATAACTCCACAATGTTCAGCAACAACAACGGGAACATTAGCTATAAATGGTGGCGGTGCAACACATCAATCTGAAAATTCTTTTAAGAAGTTCTTCTTAAATTATTTAGAATATAAAAATTTTTAAAAATAAATCTGTTTTAGGAGAAGGGGGAGGAGGGAGGGGATGTTTAATAAAATTATTTTTGATAAAAACTTAAAAATATATACTGGAGACTTTCGACCAGTGCTGTATATGGCTCATGAAGCTAGCTCCGAAAATCGCTGGGCCGGAGCCAACAAATGCCCAAAAACACAGTACTGCTTTAGGATTCTCAGACAGTCTCCTCATCCTAACCTTTTAAGAGTCTCCTAAAAACTCCTAAAAATATAATAATTTAAATATACCCTAAATACCACTTTAAATATTTTTTAAAAATACTTTTAAATACTAATTTAATTTTTTTAAGCGGTCATCATATTAGAGATTCTTCTTCAATTTCCCCCAAACAACCACCATTTCCTCATTCTAATCGTTTTAATAGTATTAATGGTTGTTCATTAAATACAAACAAAATAATTAACGGAAATTTAAATTCAATTGAAAAACAAAAACAAATAAATTTATTAAAAAGGAGAGCTTGTTCTTTAGCTATTGAACAACAACAAAATAACAACAAAATATCTACTAATCTATCTATGTTTGTTTGTTTTTTGGAATTCAAAAATATAATAAAAAATGCCCCCCCTTTTTTTCCGATTTCTATTTGTTTTATCTTCTCTCATTTTATGGCAAATTATAGAAAATCAACTAAATCTGACTTAAGTAAAAGAAAGTTATGACCACTTAATTTAGGCTTAATTTAAGCTTCATTATTCTGTTCAAGATGATCAAATCTAACCGATAAGGGTATCATTCGACCCAGCTCGAAGAGTTCTTTCGAATGATATATAATAAATTATATATTAAGCAAAAAAGCTCATAATAGTCAGGAAAAAAGGGGGGCAACTTCCAAAGAATTACAAAAAAAATAAATGTTTTTAGATTACCTCAACAACAACAAAATATTTATTTATCTCAACAACCTTTAGCTATTATTTCACAACAAATATAATATTTTAAAAAAAAGGAAAAACTTTCAATTTGTGCTATTATAATTATTCTATTTAAATTTTTTTTGTTATTTTTAAAAAATAAATAAAATTAAATAATTAAGTTTTTAATTAAATTTTGGCGTTTAATTTAATAATTTAAATTAATTTTTAATTAAATTTTACTTCCAAAATCAATAAATAATTATTCCCCAAGTAAATGAATAATCAAATATACATATATAATTGGGAATTAGACAATAAAGACTTGATTGTCTTTAATAAATTCTTTTATTTACTTATATAAATTCCCTCTCTCTCTACCAGAAAATCATTTAAAAAATCCAATTAAAATTTCCCTTCACTCTCCTCATTCCCTAATTTAAAAAAATTTTACCTAAATGTATTTATTAATTGATTATTTAATTATTTTAATTGTTTTCCCATTAAATATAAATCCTCTTCTTTGGCAAACTAAACATTTTTCAAAAGAATTTGAATGTTTTTCTGATTTTATTTTGTTAAAAGAAAATATTCAAACAGAAATTTTTATAAATGAAAATTTTTATATAAAAAATATAATTTTAAAAAATAATTTAAAAAATATTTATTCAAATAAAAAAGAAATGGAAGAAATTATGGGGAAAGAATATACAAATAATTGTTTTGAAAAAATTGATGAATTAATTAAAACAAAAAATGAAAATATTAAAATTGAAAATATTTTTAAATTTATTAAGGAAGATTATTTAATTATATCTGATGAATATAAAATTAAATTAAGTTTGTGGTTATTTAAATTTATTAATAAATTATTAACTAATATTTGTTTTTCAAAAATATTTTTAATTTAATAGAAAAAGACCCCCCCCCCCCCCCCCCCCACAATTATTTAAATAAAGAACCAACCCTTCACTAACAACCAGAATTTGGGAAGGAATTAAGAAATCTGACTTTTAAATTCAGAAATTTGATCTAGTTCTGTTCCTCAATTCTAATGTAATAAAGGAAAGATAATAAGTTAGTTAAACTACGATATTTTGGAGGCCGAAATATTTATATCGTCAATTTAATGCTTAAATGGTTGGGGTTTTCGAATCGGGCCTACGTTTGAGTCACTTTTTCAGGCTTCATTTTTATCGGGCCAGCCCGACAGAGTCTTTTCCGGGCCAAAATTCGATGCCCGGTTCGATCTTTCGAACTGGGCCCCCAATCCTAAAAAAAGAAAATATTAGTTATTTGAATATGAAATTAATTAACTTTCTAGTTAATAAATTCACTTCTCAATTAAACAATTATTCGGTATTTAACAATTTTCATAAAATAAGGAGACTTGAAGAATTCAGAAACTTTTAAAAAAAGTTTTAATGAGAAATACCCCATATACTATCATTTATACAATTTTAAAGGTTTTTTTTTGTTAATTTAGAAAACCAGTCTCATTGCTTGGCTAATTTTTTATTTGAAACATATGGAGCAACTTATATTTCCTTTAAAGAGGATCCAGAATTTTTAGAAAATAAACAAGATTTTGTTGAAGATTATCACAGAATTACTTCTGGAGAAAATTATTATTTTACTTTAAAATGGAATTGGAATAAGCCTGTAGGATTTTTTCCCTAATATTTAAAGAAATCCTAGTTTAAATTACAATCAATTCAAAATCCAATAACTTTTATTTCGCAAGAGTAAAAACAATTAATTTAAGAGAAGGAGAATATATATTTTTTAATAATTTTATTGAAGAGTGTTTTAAGGGAAGTTAAAACAATATATTTATAGCAATTGTTTTTGGAGGAAAGGGATTTCAAAATATGTATGTGTGGGAAATTTTTATTAGTGATTAATATATTTCATAATTTTAATAAGTTATTTTAAATAATTAGGTGGAATTAATTCGCAGGATGCGACAGTCCCGCGGCGAAAATTGGATGAATTGGTTGGACATTAAATAAGGGGAGAAGATTGTTAGGCAAATAAACAACGGGGACCATGGTGTTAGTAACAATATGGTTTTGTGGTGGGGCTTGGGTTTGCGGAACTGAAAATAGATTTTGAGCATTTTGGGTGGGCCAGTTGGGGTTTAAGTTGTTATAATTAGTTATGATATGGGGCTTTCGCCCGACAACAGGGGGAACCGTAAATTTCAATGAGTTTAATGGGGGAATGTGTGAAATGTTTCTTTTCATAAATTTCTTATTCTTATTCTTTCGCAATTTGGCCAATTGATTTTTTGAAATGGTTGAGGCTGGGAGACGTTCAACAAAGCCGGAAGGGAGCACTCGCACACGGCTGATTGGGAATTTGATTGGGGAGCTGGGCGGAGGCGGTGGAGGATCCAAAATCATTTTCAGTTCCGGAGACGCAAGCGATTGTGGTGGTTGAATTGGCAGTGGGATTTCATCCACAGGCATGTTGGTTGGTGGGGGTGTTGGTGATGGAGGAAGTATTGGTGGATGCCCAGTTGATTTGGCATTAATTGATATTTCTGAAAATTTTGAAGAAATTTCAGCGGTGGGGGCCGCTTGAAGTGAGGATTCGGTAGTGGCCACCAAATTAGTGTTTACTTCCATAGGTTCTGGAGAAGAATTGTTATCAATAGTAAAGTTTAAATATTTTCGTAATTTATAAATTTCGTTTTTGGGAATAGGGGTTCGAATATTTTTCGTTTTCATCTAAATTTAAATTTATTTTATTGAGAGGTAGGAGGGCGGGGAGGGTCACTACGGAGTATTAATTCTTCTAAATTATTTCTAATTTCCGACATTTCTATCGGTTGATCAGTTTGGGGGGATTGGGGCCGAGAAAAATATTTATACAGTAAGGTGGCTAATTTTAAGATAAGGAGTATAAATAATGAAACAAAGCAGCCTAGAAGGGAAAATATGGCTGCCGATGATTCTGGGTGTTCTTGAATAAATGAGGAGAGGGATTCCATACCGAAATAGAGAGCCGAGCTAGCCAGAATTGGTAGCGACAGTTTTGCGGTTGGTTTTCCAACCGTTTTGAAGGCTTTACTTATTGTGTATTTTCCTTTTCTTTTTGGGAATGGGAGGGCTGGGGGTGGTAAAAATAAAATTAGGAAAAAGATTATACAAATTAAAGATAATTCAAATTGTTTTATTAAGGTTTTAACAGGCCTAGTATTTGTATGAGGGGAAAGGCCTTTGGATTTTTTGTTGGTTTGCCTATGGTTTTGTTTATGGACGAATTTTAAATGTTTATACACATAATTTATTATTAAGCCTATTAATACAAAAAGGATTAGAAAAAATGAGTAATAAGCCCAATTTGGGCCTTCAGATTTGGTTGGTTGAAAATAAGCGGAGAAATCCATGGAAAAAATATTAATAGAAATTATGTTTCCCATAATTAAATTGAAGAAATTTATTATTAAAAACTGATAATTAAATTGAAAGGTTGAGAGATTTTATATGCTTTAACTTTTAAATCTCTCCTCCCATTTTTTACATAAATAAAAATTAAAGATTTTAAAAATTTTTTAATAAAAAATTCTGGAAAGTGTTAGAAATTGTTTGTATTTGTGTTTACTGGGAAAGTATTGTTGTAATTTCTTTATTTTCTTTTGTGGAATTAGCTGGGAGATCTATTCTATTATTAATTTCATCTGTTGTTTCTAAAGGACAAAGATGACTAATGGAGCGATTAGTTCTACGTCCGGATGAGAAACGAATGGTTGCGATATCGGGAATGTTATCTTTATTACACTGTATTTTCTCAATTATTGCAGTTCTCCAAACTGAGACGGGGGAATTTTCAACAACAATTACCAATTCTCCACTAGTTGGACTTCGGTCGGATTTTTTTCTTAAATTTTTATGCCTTTCTCGGAGTGATAATATATATTCCTGGGCCCATTGTTTCCAAAATTTTTGGCTTGTTTTTGTTAAAGTTTTCCATAATTTTTGAAGGGAAATTGTGTTACTGTTTATTTCGAGAGGGTGGGGTTGTGGGCATAAATTAGAGATTGGGGAAATATTTTTGTTTAGTGGACGTATAAAATCAATTGGACGTAATGGCCGTATTTCATTTGGGTCGGTCGAATCAAAGGTTATGGGCCGGTGGTTTATGATATTTTCAATTTCTCCAATTATTGTTAGTGCTTCTTCAAAGGTAAAAATTTTGGGAATAATTCCGGTTGATAGGGTGCGGCGGAGGTGGAATTTTATTAAACCCACAAATCTTTCATAGTGACCTCCTCTCCAAGCCGCATATGGTACACGGAGGTTCCAAGTTGGGGGGTAAGTTTTTAGGGAATTTTTGAACGAGACAAATGTAGGAGCGCTATCCGAATAAATGACTGTGGGAGGGCTAAATTTGGCAGAAAATCTACGATAAGCCAGTAAAAATTGTTGGGCGGATTGATTTGGGACTAAGTCTAAACATATTCCACGGGTTGTTAGACAAACCCATAAAAGAATGTAAAATTTTTGATTATTTATGTCAGCATATTTTAAGCGTAATGGTCCACAATAATCTAACCCTATAGCGGAAAATGGACGGGATGGGGTCACTCTGTCTTCTGGAAATTGTGGAAATGGTGGGCGGTTAAATGGCGCAGAATTAAATCTGCGGCAGGGTAGACAACTTAAATAAAGAGTGTGTTGTACAACCCGTCTGCCACGTGGTATCCAAAATTCTCTTCTAATCATTGAGAGTACTGAAAGGGGACTAGCATGGTGGTTTAGAACATGAATTTCATAAATTAGTAATTTTGTGAGGTGGGAGTTGGCTGGAAGGAATAGTGGCATAATAGTATTTTGTGGGAGATTACTATTTCCTAACCTGCCATTTGCTCTAATTAAATTATCTTCATCGTTAAATAGGCCTAATGAATTTTCTTCCTGTTCGGACGGAGAGTAATAATCTTGTTCTTGTTTAATGAGAATTTTAAAAGCCGAGCGTAGTTCTCGGATGGATATGTTTAAATTCTTAATTCTTGGGTATTTTTTCAGAAATGGGGAAATTGAAGGGTGTCCGTTATAAGCGATAAATCTCAAAACATACGCAGTAACACGAAGGAGTTTTGGCAGGCGGGAAAATTTATTAATTTGCATTAGGGGTATCGGTTTTGTTTGTATGGTGTGGAATGTCATTATAGGGTGTTCTTCAGTCGTTTCTTTAGTTGGTTTGTAGTCATTTGATGAGAATGATGGAATTTCTGCATTTTCTGTTGGCCAGGAATTCGTTTCACACGACAGCCAAGATGGTCCATATATCCATAAATCATTTGTAAACAACTCACTTGGTTTTGCGATTCCACGTGTGCCCAAGTCCGAGGGGTTTTGACTTCCCGCAATGTGCCGGACTTTTAAATTTGGGATGGCTTGGATGGGTTTGATTCGGTTATAAATAAATATATCTTTAATAGGCAACCGGGAATTTAACCAAGAAATAACTACAGACGAGTCTACCCAAAGGGTCAGATTTTCGTCCACATATGAGGGGGGAAGTTGTGATTTGACATAAATAAGAGCTCTTACTCCAATTAGAGCTGCAATAAGTTCCATTTTGGGTATAGTGAATTTTTGACCTTTCTTTGTAATGGGTTTAAGCTTTGTTTTACTAAATAAGAGAGTTGAATGGATTGATTGGGGAAGGTGGATACGTAAATAAATAGCGGCGCACATTGCCTGTGAAGAAGCGTCACTAAAACAATGTAATTCAATTTGTTTCACATTTAGGGGGTCAGGACATATACATCTTGGAATTGAGAAATTTACGTCTTTCCATTCGGAAAATAATTGCTTCCATTCATTTACTTTTTCTTCGGGTATGGGGTCAGTCCACTTCAGATTATTTAGCCATAAAGATTGGAAAAATAATTTTAAAGGGAGTAAAATGGGTGATAAAAACCTACATGGATCATAAGCTGATGCAACAAATGAGAGAATGTCGCATTTCTTTGGGTTGGAGATTTCGGGGGGATTTGGTAAGTTAAGTCTAAATTTGTCTTCGATTGGGCAATATTTAATACCAAGAAATTTGATTTTTGAGCTGGGGAGTCTATCCTCTTCTGGGACATCTTGTATAATTTCCTGACAATTACTTACAAATTCTCTGAGTTTCATATTTGCCGTTGCAAAAAGCTTTGTTGCCTCGAGACATTTTAATTTCCCTTCTGTTATAGAGGAAGCTGTAAGAAGTATGTTGTCTACATAAATATTTTCTTCCAATTCTTGCGATAGAGAGGATTTGTTTTTTGAAAGGTGGTAGCGAATTGTTGCTGCCAGGAGAAATGGTGAACAAATTAGTCCAAAGGGTACACGGGCAAATCGGTAAACTTGTATATTGGACGAGGAGAGGGGAAGTGAAATGTCTTGTAACCACAAAAAGCGTGTTACGTCACGATCAGAAGGATTTATACTAATTTGAAGGAAGGCCTTTTGAATATCGGCCGTGATCACGTATTTAGGAAGGCGGAATTTAAATAAAAGACCGACAAGGTCATTCAGAAGGTTAGGTCCAGAGAATAAACATTCATTTAGTGACAGGTTTTTCCCTAATTTTGCGGAACCGTCGTAAACTATTCGAACAGTTTTCTTATCCTGCCGTATTACTGGGTGGTGGGGAAGGTAATGGAGTGGTATACAATTTTGATTAGAATTTTGAACCTTCTCTATTATCCCCAGTTGGAGCTGTTCCGTGAGTATTTCTTGGTATTTGGAAATAAGCGTTTTATCATTTTTCAAGGAATTTAATACACAACGCAAGCGTCCATAACATAAAGGAAAATTGGTTGGTATTGGCAAGTGGACTGGATCGGTTTTAAACGGGAACTTTATTTCATACCGCCCGTCAACAAATTTGATGTCTTTAACAAATTGGGTTGATACCTTGTCTTCAGAATTCTCCCCAGGATCCTCTTTTATACCAATTCCTTCCAGGGAAAGAAATTGTTGTATTTGGTCATCAATTTGGGAGCAAAAATTAGTATTGTGGATTAGACTGTTACTAGGTGAGTACGGTTTACCGGCCACAATAGGGCCAAGAAGAGTGCTAACTAAAGTATATCCAGATGGAAGCTTTTTTATTGGGGTGGGTTCAAGATCATAATAGTAGTCACTTCCTAACAATATTACTGGATATATTATTTCGGCGGAAGGTAAAAATTCGGGAGTGCTGTTTATTGTCTCAAAGAAAGGGGGAATGTATTTTGTGGGTTGTGTCAAATGATTAATTGTACAAGCATTAATGTGAATTGATCGGCCGTCTATAAGTTTTAGGCCAAATTCGGTTGAGAAGGTGGTGGTTGTTTGACATGAGGGATTGCTAAATACTCCTAAATTAACTGTAGTAGGTTTCATATTTAGTCCTAATGAAATTGCTTCGGACTTTTGTATGTAGGAGTGGGTACTGGCATCATCTAACATTAAAAAGCCTGTACTACGTTTTGAAGGGTAAGTCGGATTGAAGAACTCTACTCTAATACATTTAAGCAATATCGGTGGGCTGGAATTTAGTTTTCGAGGGTAAACATACCGTGATGAAGTATTTATTTGGGCGGGGCCAATAGTTTTTGTTTCTAGGTTTGGCGATGGCTGTTTTTGTTCATTTTTATATTTTGAATGATTTTGCGGTGCGGGAATTTCATTAAAATTTTGTGCGGATGTGCTAGCAAATAGTGATGGTATTTGTGTTGGTTGGGGTTGTGAATAGTTGGTTTGATAATGAAATTGCGGATTGGTACGATTTGAATTATTGGTGTTGTACCGTGAATTGTTAAAGGTGTTTGTGTTATTTTGGGGTGAATTAAATAAAGCTCGACAAATAGCTCTTGGATGATTATTTTGACAGAAAGTACATTTAATAGGACGGAGACAGTTTATTGATTGGTGGTTATTTTTAAAACATTTAAAACACAGTCCTTTTTCTCGCAAACGGGATGTACGTGTTTGAAGGTTTGGATATTGTGTACATGCGTTTGAAAAGTGGGAAAATTGGTTACAAAATACGCATGGAAATCTTGACCTAGGCATTGGCATGTTATTACGGGTGGTGGAAAATGTTAAAGAGGAATTAGGGGTATGAGGCGGTGAACTTTCATTAGTCCAATTATTTCGTGGGGATCTGGGTGAAAACCGTACCGTTTCTGAATTATTGAGTTCCTTCTTTTGGTCCTTCAAGGATTTTACGCCTTCTTTCCTTTTAAGTATTTGCTTCAATGTTGTGCGTAGTTGATCCGTTTGCCAATTTTCTCCATAATCGTCTTTGGCTTTAAATATTTCTTCTAAAAGAGGCGGCGGGAGTTTTGATTCTAACTCCATTTGTACAGAGAGTGAGTTAATATCAAATTCCTGTTCAATCATTTGCAAATACAATAATTCAAATTGGTCTACAAATGTTCGTAGTTCCATGCAAAAATTTTCAGGGCCATTATTGGAATGTACTACCGGTAATTTTCGAATTGAATGAAGGAGGGTTCTATTTATTTCATCGGCATTTCCATAATTTTCGCGTAAAAGTCGGATTGCCTCATGATATGAAGCATTGGTTAAAGGAAGAGATTTAATTAATAAAAGGGCGGGTCCATCTAAACATTCCTTGAGATAATTGAATTTAACGGCGTCGGAAAGGTCTAGAACGTCGTGGACACCGACTTTAAATGAATTCCAAAAGGAAGTGAATTCAACACATTTTCCACTAAATTTTGGAAGAGAGAGTTTTGGGAGGTGAAAATGTGTATTTGTGATTTGGGAGGGATCAGGAAGAGTTTCTGTTAGTTTAGCCTTTTCGGAAAGGAGTTTACGGGAATATTTTTTTAAATCTCTGAGTATATTAAGGAATGGAGTTTCTGTAGTAAATGCTTCGTATATGGGGGTGTCAGCTTGGCGCTCTGCGCCTGTCATACTTGTACGGACGGTCATCCATTTTTCATGGGCAGAGGTTATATCTGTAATTGTTTCTAAAACATGCCCTAATTCTAATTCAAGGGATGTGATAAGAGAGCGAATATTTGCGCGATGGAGTGAAATGCTACCAGTTTGAATGGGAAGGTTAAATTCTTTTTTATTATTTAAAATTTCGGTAGCATCCTCCGCAAGGAGCCGCAATTGATCGCGGTACGGTGCGGACATTTTTCAGGTTTTTCGAAACCGGCTGAGCTGTAGGTTTTTTTCCTAATATTTAAAGAAATCCTAGTTTAAATTACAATCAATTCAAAATCCAATAACTTTTATTTCGCAAGAGTAAAAACAATTAATTTAAGAGAAGGAGAATATATATTTTTTAATAATTTTATTGAAGAGTGTTTTAAGGGAAGTTAAAACAATATATTTATAGCAATTGTTTTTGGAGGAAAGGGATTTCAAAATATGTATGTGTGGGAAATTTTTATTAGTGATTAATATATTTCATAATTTTAATAAGTTATTTTAAATAATTAGGTGGAATTAATTCGCAGGATGCGACAAGCCAATAGAGGAAGGAAATAGGGATTATAAACTTCCTTTAATTAAGCATGTATTTAATGAAGACAAGCCTGAATTTAAAAAACTTAAAGAATGTAATGACATTCTGAAAGTTCATAAAGGGTAATTAATATACATATTCCTCAATTTAAATAATTAAAAAAATGGTACTTGTAGGTTATACGCCCACAAACTGAGTGCCATCCGACACTCAGTTTGTGGGCATATAACAGATAAGTACCAAAAATTTAATTTTAAATTTTAAGAATATACAAAAACAAAAAAGGAAAAGCTTTTATTTATTATGATAAGATTTACAATCGTTTTAATCCCAACCAAGTTTATTTCAATAAAGTACCTCATTGTAAGTTACAATTTTTATATTAAAAATAAAATTTTTAAATTTAGCTTTAAAAGATATTAAAATTAATGAAAATATTTTAAAAAGCGGAAAGAATATGTGTAGTGTTTGTCTCAAAAAATTTAAGATTGGTGAAGAAGTTAAACAATTAATTCCTTGTAAAGTATGTAATTTAAATTTGAAATTAATTAAAAATTTATTTTCTTAGCATATTTTCCATGAGAAATGTATTTTTGAATGGTAAATTTAATTAAATTAGTCAAATTATTTTATTAAAATTTAAGGATTAAAACGAAAAACTTCAAAGCAATTAAAAAAATTGAGGATCATGTTGTTCCTATTGTAAATATTTTTTTTTAAATTAAATTTAATTTAATAATGCTTAAACAAAAATTTGTTTAGAAGAATATATGTATTATAGTGGAGTTTTAAAAAATTAGTTGGGAAGTTTTCCATTAAAATTTGTGGATTATACCAATTGTTTAGAGTTGTTGTCCAAATACTGGTAACCTGAACCGTCAATGATTTTTCTGACAAATGATTAATGATAAAGGATTTAGAAAAAGGTTTTGCTACAGGGCAGGAATAATAACCTTCAATATTGTTGGGAGCGACAAATTTGCATATTCTATTCTCCTTATAGAATTTTTACTCCCGCCTAGTTATCTTAAATTCCGTCAGATGAATCATCCTTACACACAACAAAATTTTGTTTAAAAATTTTTAGTTTCAAGTCATTCTTTTAAATGTAAAACATCTTTAAATTTAATTTATTTATTTAAAAATAGTTTTGTGACTGCCCATTATGCCGTACTAAAATTATAATTGACCAGACACCAAACAATGTTAAACCCAGTTTAGAAGAAAATACAATTGAAAATAAAGATAATGATTCAAATTCAGGCTTTCATAATATTTCTGAAATAAATGAAAATTTAAATGAGGCAGAAGTAAATAAGCCTAATGAAGATATTATAAAAGAAATAGATAATCTTAGGCAATTTTTGGGAGATTATTAGGTAATTATAATTAATTAAAATTTAATTTGATAATTTTAATAGATTGCAGCTATGATTGAGGTGAAAAGAAAAAATTGTATATAAAATTGTGTTACCCGAAACCCGGACTTTTTTCACCGCAAAACTCGACCCTAAAAATTTTTATAAACCCGACCGACATTTTTCATGCAAATTTTTTCAATGAAAACTCTTCCGCCTGGGATCTATTATTTTTCCTGATATTTTATCAATATATTTTCTTTAAATTTAAATGTATTATATCATTTTAGGGCATTTAAATACCTTTATTTAAAGTTTTTTTAAATACTTTTAGTTTTTGTCGCATGTTACCGTATTCACTCGATTAATTCCCCGGTGGAATTAATAGCATCATTTTTTGAAAATTTTTCATAACTTTTGATAAAATTATTTGTTTGTTAAAATTTTTGTACTATAAGGAAATTTTTGCTATAAAAAGATTATAAAATCAACAATCTAGGTCGAGGGTGGGGAATTTTTTAAAATGTGGGGAAACGTTTTTCAACCAGGATAGAATTGAACCATCTTAATGGAAGAGACGTGCTAGCCTACCTATTTAGTTTTCTAGACATTAAGACTCTTACAAATAATTTACAAATTTGTGAATTATCGCCAATACGTAAAAGACCAGGTGCATTAACAAGTATTAATTATCCAAATAGTTATCCACAAAATTGTTTATTACGTTTTAATTTAGGACAGAACCGGATCCGCAAAACTGTCCAGGTTCAAAACAGACCCCCAAAAGTTTTAAGTCAATATTCTTAGACCTCAGTCGGAATGTTCCTTCTGAAAATGTTCTGTAATTTCATAATTTTTGCTCGCAGTGCTAAAAAATTGAATTCTGGCTTCATGGTCTTGTAAAAATACAAAGATTTTCGCCTACGACGTTAAAAAGAGATGAATATTTGCTTCTGGGCCTTTAGGGTAGGGGACGATTCAGTATCGCCGATTCAGTATTGGCCGATTCAGTATTTGGGCTTTTTGGCCATAACTTTTTGCTCGATCAATATTGTAGCGATTATTATATACGATTTGATAGGTCTCGGGGTGCTGCATCTTTTTCATAATTGGACTGATCTGATCTTATCACTACAAAAAGTTATCACTGATAAACGACTTCACAGGAGCATAAAAAATCGGTTTTCACGCTGTAACTTTTGTTGTGATCATCAGATCAGATCGGGCCAATTATGAAAAAGATGTCGGATCTCGAGACCTTTCGAATGATATGAGAATTATTCAAATCGGTCGAATATCAGGAAAGTTATGGCCATATACTGAATCGGCGGATACTGAATCGTCTTTAACCGGGGCTTTATACGTTATAAAAGTTTTGGCGTTTGTTTTTGCGTGTTTTTAAAATTTGGCTTTTGGCGCGCCATGAGAAAATTTTGGCGTACAGCCGTGATAACTATCTGTAAGCTAAGCATAAATATGATAAACTTCCTACAAATTTTGAAGTGAATTTTCTTGTTTTAACCAGATTATGTATTGAATATAAAGTTTCCTTTAAATTTCTTAGTTTTCTCTGTCCCCACAAATGCCTTGAATGGAGAAGCAGGACTTTCCAAAAAGTGATTTTCCAAGAAAAATCTTTACTTCCTTCAAACCAATTTTTAATTCAAATTGGAGTATTAAATAAGGTACTATCCGTTTATATACCCGCATTTCTGCAAATGTTTGTCCGCACTTTTTCCCTTTCTTTTCTCTTTTCATAAAGATTAGAAATGGTCAATTATTAATACACCTTATTTTCTTTTTCTTCTCCTTTTTTCTCCTCTCATAAAGATTAAAATGGTCATGTAAGAATAAAAACTTAAGAAATTTTCTCACAGATAATAAAAAACGTCAAATATGATATTTTTTTTCACTGTAAATCACCGGTTTTCACTGTAATTTCACTGTAAATCACCGGTACCATTTTTTTTTCTATAAACGAATAAATATTTGTCTTTCCTCTATTCTTACTTTTAATCTTTATGAGAGGAGAAAAAAGGAGAAGAAAAAGAAAATAAGGTGTATTAATAATTGACCATTTCTAATCTTTATGAAAAGAGAAAAGAAAGGGAAAAAGTGCGGACAAACATTTGCAGAAATGCGGGTATATAAACGGATAGTACCTTAAATAATTATTTAAATAAATTATTTTGAAATAATTCTTAAAGTTAAATATTTTGTAATATTTAAAAATCAATTTTGCACTCATTTAATCAAAAAAAAATTTGTACTTTTACATTTTATAAAAATATGTACTATTAATGCCGATAAAATAAAAAATATCGTATGTAAATATAATTTTTTATTTAAACAGGTAATCATTTAGTCCTTTTATTTTTTAAATTCTATTTAGAAAATGTATATAAAAATAATTATTTTTATTAATATTTCCCAATTATTATTCAAAAAATATTATTAAACCTAACCAGAAAATATTAATTAAAAATTCAAAAAGAAATATAAAAAAACGATGGAAATTTATTTATTAAATTAATAAAGATGGAAATTACAAAAATGAATCAAAATAATATTAATTTAATTAATGAAGAGGGGGAAGAAATGGATAATTTAATAGAAATTGATATTGAAATAAATTTTAAATTAAATAATAATGATTTAATTTATATAGCATTTAATAGTATTTAATAGCTTGAACCGATAAATTTGGCACGAAAAATAATGTGCCGAACATAGGCATAGTCCCGGTTTATTTATATTGAGTTTAATGCAGGGACAAACCTTGTTTTTATTCTTTTGGGCTGAAAAAATCACACTTTATAAAGAGGTGCATCTCGAATAGAAGGTATCACTTAGGCCGTTCTGCCTATTTAGGGGCAAACAAAAATTGAAGATTACCTAATTTTGTATCGAATTAGGATCTTACAAGACAAGCTTCATTACCTGAATTTACATATAAAAATTAAAACAAAATTTAATAAGTAGTCTTTAGATGCTTGCTTTCGGAATGGATATAAACAATACAATAAGAATAATATTGATATTAAATTGCTAAAACGAGGCTCGGAAATAAAAATAACTAGAATTAAAGAGTTGTTTGTAGATGATCCTAATAGTACCGACTCTTATAGAGAAGGATTGGATATTTGTTTAAAAGAAGAAAATATGGAAGAGGGAATTGTAAGTTTTTAGTCCCTTGAAATTTCAATCTTCAACATATATTAAAATTAATCATAAACCCAGACTTCGCTATAAATGGTTGAAAATTTGTTTTAAATAAAGTGTATCCATTGATAAAATATTATTTAGATAATCCCCTTACCTGTTGACAATCTAATTAAAAATTAACCTTAAATTAGGGGTTACCCACTGAGACACTAAAGAATCCAAAACCATCTCTGATAATAAAACTATGGTTAACTCTTTAATCAACCCCTACTTTCATTGTCTTAATTAATTGTTAGCTTTTAAATTTATACAAATACTTAAGTGGATCTTTGTTCAAAAATGGAGTTGATATTGTATAGGCTAATTTAGTGAATTGAGATCTCGTCTAGGTCCGGTCTCTAGGATAAATTTATGTAAAAAGAATCGAAGTATAGGGCATTGATGTATACATAGAGGGTCGACTCAATAAAAATAATTAAAATTATAAAGGATAATTTATAGAAAATGGTAGCAATTAAACCAGTGTTTTATGCTAAAATAGAAGTAAATGGGACTGGTGAAGAGGAAATAAAAATATTAAATGTAAATGGAATAGATGCATATCTTCATGAATGGAGAGATGTTCAACACAAATTACAAGATTAATCTGTTATCTGAATCCTGAAGGACCCAAAAAATTAATTAAAAAAACAAAATATAATAATGTATTTCCTCTTAATCTTTTAAAAATTTACATAATCAAGAATATCCGAAAATGCGAATATTCGAAGTTTTGAGAATCGTGAAAGATACTCTTAACTAACATATCAGAAATTTTTGAATTGATATGATAGCTCCACACAAACAAATGATAGCTCCACACAAATTTGATTTTTATTTTCTTATTAGTAGGGTCAGAGATGTTTCGAAACAAAAAAATCTTTGAAATCGAAAATTAAAAATCGAAAGAAAAATAATCTCGAAAATCGAAAAGAAATTTTTTAATAAAAAAAATTGGAAAATAAATTTTTGTTATGTTGGACTTTTGCTTGAACTCTAAGGAATTGGGGAAACCTAATGACTAGAATCGGAGACAACTTAAAATATGATCTCTTAATAATAAGATTAATGGAAATTATTAGAGTAAATACATTATTATAAAAAATAGAAAAGAAATAAAAATATTTTTAATGAAATAATAGAAAGTAAAAAATTTATGGAAAAACAGGGGTATTCTCATTTAGAAATTTGTATAGAATTTAAAGAAAAAGGAAATTTTTTTATTCATTTTTTGTCTGAGGAAACGGAGGAAGAAATTAAATTTTTTGTTAAAATTGAAGAAGAAAATGAAGTAAAATGTGTATTTAAAATGTTTTTTGAATTAAATGAAGTTGAGAAAAGAATTTTTGAAAGTTTAAGAGAAGTTGTGACAATTTATACAAGTAAAGCAAAAAATGAAGAAAAATATGAAGATGGAGAAATGGTTATTTTGGATGAAAATAATGAGGAAGGAATATTTGAAGAAACGATTTATATTTTTGAATTAATACCTTTATTTAATTTTGGAATTTATAATTTTGAAATATTTAATGAAAATGAAAAGAATATTAAAAAAAGAAAGAGAGAAGAAGATAATGAATGAATTGGAGAAAAAATTGTGAAAATAAATTGAGAGTAAATAAATAGTGAATGATTTTTTAATTGTAATTTATTTACGTAAAAATGTGACATTAAAATAATTTATAAAAAACAATAAAAAATATGTTAGCACAAATTTAAATTTGAAATGTTATAAATTAAATTACGAAAATATATATAAAGTCAAGTTTTAAAATCGACTATTTATTCAGATCTAAAGTGTTTAATTTTTGTTTAAATGTTTAAAGTTTGGGGCATGACAGTATTTCGGGGGGTGTTTCCCAACTGTATTGATCAAGTTGATCACTCGTAAAAAGGTTACAACTCGATAAGTGCAAGAAATCTTTGTTGATAGCGCTTATTAAGAGCTTTCGAAAGATATATTCATTTGGTTTAGATCAAGCAATTATAGCCGATCAAATTCGGTAAAAGGAAAATGGGGAAACCTCGAAAAGTACCTAAATCACTGGCCGATAGTTTTCGAAGCAACTCGATGTTGGCTCCGGGATATGGAGGCATAGAAGGATTCAGGGAAATATAGTTGGATTTGCCGGGATAAAGAAGTTCCATAACTTAGGCCTTCGTTACTCTCTTGAAAATCCAAGAAGCCAAATTTCTTCCTTTTTCAGCCATTTTATTTACAAATGCCAAAATTATGAAAAATATTACAAAATTGTAAAAATATGGCAAATGTAAAAAACAGAGAAAAAATAACGCGCAACCCTGCCTAAACCTTTTAACAAAAAAAACTTGAATCCAAAAGGTTTAAGTTTTGTATAAGTAATGGAAGTGGGAAATTAAGCGCAAATTATTTGACGTTAAGCAATTTTTGGGGCTTTGGAATAAAAAGGACATTGAGAAAAACAATCTTTCTTATAAAAAATTTTAAAAAATCACCGTCGAGTTTCACATTAAATTTGTGATAGCCTTAATTAATATTTAATTTTTTTCAAATTAAAATTAATTCAAAATAGGTATATTTTTCAACTTTAATAATAAATTAAAAAAATATCTGGTAATACATATAACAAAATATAAAATTAACAAAACAAAAATAGAATAACAATTAGGTAATTCAGCGAAAAATAAATTGAAAATTTCCATTTAAAGATAATTTCCTATGTAATTCAACAGGGGAACAGACATAACGTAAAGCTAAATCATCTAAGGAATATTCTCCTGTACATGCAGCGGCAATTCTTTTAAAATATTTTAATTTTAAATTAAACTTTGAAGAAAATAAAACAAATTTGATAGAAAGGAAAAAATTTTAACTCAAAAAATATTCCATGTTTTCGAATGATTTTTCATTCTCATCTTTTTCCCGATCCTGATCTTTGACATGCTACTATTCTCCGACATCCCCGTTCCATGCAAAAAAGGTTGAGAAATCGGGGAAAGTCGAGAAATCGTGGACATGCATAATTAATCTGTGTGAATTTTCTGAATAAAATTTAATCCTTTTATTAAAGATGCTAGAGTTGAATTAAGGAAGGAAAAAAACTATTTCAAATCTTTCTTTAGCAATAAAAGAGAAATTGAACTAGACACACTCTTTTTAAGTGCCGTAGATATAATTAAAATTAATTATTTACTTAGTTCCATCTTCATGTAGTGCAACAGGATATATATTTAATTTTCGTATAAATCCATGATAAACCCCAAATTGAATTAATTTTCTTTCGTCAATATTTAATTGCCTTGGAGACATTAATAAAAACCAATTATGTAAGGTAGCTCCATGCTTTGAAAATAATCTTTATTTAAAAATAACTACCTAATTATTATACTTTAAGTCCCAAATAAAGTCTAAAAATATCTGAGGGTTTAGTAATTGGTGCATTCGAATCGAGAATAGAAAAACGTTGGCAGCGCTGTTAAATTTAAAATATTTAATTGGAAATTTCTAAATAAAATTTCAAAATTTCCCACCTCAACAATTCCCGGACTTTCAATAAAATATCTAATTTTTTTAGTTGGAACATAGCAATTAAAATATAAAAACATTGGTAGTAAACGAATACATCCATAAAAACACAAATTTCGAATACAACGAGCAACTAGATCAGCTTTAAAAATATTTTTTTAATTTAATAATTAAATAATTATAATTTACTGTCAATTCTAACAACACAAGCAATATCTTTAACACAACGAATTCCGTCTATTTGAGGGCAAATCTGTTAAAAAAATTATTTAAAAAATTTAATTTAAAGTTTACTTTTTGAGAAAGTACATCCATTCTTTCAAGTTGTGCTTGTGAGGTAGGAGGGGGAATTCTAGTAAAAATAGGCACAGAAAATGGGCTGACTAATGGAGGTTCTACTCCACGAGAATTTGAAAATAATTTTAAATAAATTGTTGTCCTTTCTGTTACTGTATAGAAACATTCTCCTTTAAATTATTTTAATAATTTTAATAAAAGATTTAATTTTGCCTTTATTATTTAATCCAAGGAATATTTCTCTCATTAGAACTGGAAGACGCAATTTTTCTTCAGAAATGAATGATCGTTCCTAAAAAATATTTTTTTTAAATTATTTTTTAATTTCTCCCCCACTTTTTCCAATTCAACCAAATATTCAGCACATTTTTGTACCAAAGGTTCATATACCCAATCACATTCAACTTGTCTAGAAATAACAAAGCACATGTTGAAAATAAGAATTTCACGTGGATATCTTTTGTCCTCTTAATAAAAAATATTTTTTTCAATTAATCTATCGAAAATATTTTTACTCATTCCAATTGGATATCCAATAATTTTATTTTCAAACATATTTACAGTAATCATTCTGTCACGCATCTTAAATAAATTTGTCAAAACAATTTTAATGAAAGACTGTTCACCTCCTCGGATGGGATAATTGCAGAAGAAATTGACTCAAATCTTTGTTTATCAAAAACTTGACAAGGAATCTGAAAAGAAAGCGTAAAAATTATAAAAATTTAAGAAAAGTTCTAATATTTTAGTTGATGAATAGAATTTTTGTGTTTTAAACTGTTAATATTTTTAATGATTAATAGCAAGTTAAAAATAAAAAAAAAAATCTAATTGTTTAATTAAAAATCAATGTTAGATGATATAAGGGCAAGCACAAGAGATACTTACAAATAACACAAATGGTATTCGATTGTCCCGGTAACAATATTAAAAGTTAAAAAACACAAAAAACACCTGAAATCTAAGAACACGTCCAATATCATTATCGAATTCAGCAAAAACAATAGCACGTAATTTTGGAAGTTCTGGTGCTTGAAAATAACGTTCAGCAGCAGAAGAGGTTGTTTCATTAGGTAAAGGCCTTGAAGCATTATCAGATTGCTGTTGTTCTTCAATTTCACTTGGTCTGCGAGCTTTTGGGGCCAAAATTGGGAACATCTGGAAATTATTTTTAGAAAAATTGTTGATATATAAATTGGTTGTTGTTTAAATAAACTGGTTGTTTGATTTTAAATTAATAACATGTTTTTAAATGAGTTGGTAGTGAAGATAATGTAATTTATACTTTGTTGTTCTTTAAATAATTAAAGATTTGTTTGATTTCTTTGAATTATTTTAAAATTAATTTAAATAATTAAAAAAATATTTTTTAATTAAAATTGCCTTGTTAATTGGATAATTAGTAAAGAGACGGAAATAAGCAGACAATACACCAATAAGTGAAAAAATAAATAAACCAAAGACAGAGCAAATAGGCCAACGTTGCCACCTAAATTGAAGAAACTATTGAAGGACATTAACAAAAATATTATTTTGATAATAAATTTGATAAAAATTAAACTAACAATAAATATTAATTTATTTTAAACTCTTTATAAATTTTTAAAACTTTTTTGATAAAAAACAAATTTAAAATACAGGGTGCGGCAAATTGGCCGCCCCTTTTGTTTTTGCCATAACATTCTTCAAACTCAACCAAAATGGATAATTCTTTTTTTATTTTATTCCCAACACTAGGAAAATTTTTGGTACCATGCAATTTAAATTTGGAAAAGTTTTTGTAAATATATACCCGTCCGAACATTTAGATGCGTAAAAAAGATTTTTTATGACAAAGTTTACACTGTCATAACTTTGCTCAGTCGTCCAATCTTACTGATTTTGGTACCAATCGACTTATCTCAGTGAGGAGCATCAAAATATTCCAGAAAAACATCTTTGGAAATTTCACCTAAAAAATTGAATTTTTGCACCTATATTCTAATCTATCCTTTAAAAATTCATATCTCAGCTCATGGACCAGATAAGAGTTTTGTTTAACCATTATTCGATTCAGTTTGAAGAGCTTATTCGAATGACATAAAGTTTTCAGATATCGAAATCTTAACATTGAGCCCAGGCCAACTTTTATCAAGAAATTTTTACTCAAACTTTGAAGGAAAATTAAGCAGGCTAAACCATAAAATTTAAAAATAAATTTTAGCATCAAAAATTTTCCTAGAGTGCTGGGAATAAAATAAAAAAAGAATTATCAATTTTCATTGATTTGAAAAAAAGTTATGGCAAAAACAAAAGGGGCGGAAAAGTTGCCGCACCCTGTACAACTTTACCAACGATTCCAATCTAAAGGAACAACAAAAACACCAATCCAAGAACCAATTAAACTACCCAAAGCAACGCGTATAGAATATAATTGAAAGATAGTTTGTGGACTAAAATTTAATTTTTTCTTGATTAAAAATATATTTTTACTGATTATCCCAACAATTCCAAAATTTTTCAGCACTTTCAGAACAAGAGATGTTTAAAGGTAAGAATGTAGTAGTAGTTAAGAGAAGAGCAAAGAGGAAGGTGTCAAAACTAGAATTTAAATTGAAATTATCGAGTTATTAATGGTTATTTACTAAAGAACTTTAAAGTATAAAATCTCCAATAATTTTTTAAAATTAAATATGAAATAATTTAAAAATGATAAAAACACCTAAAAATTTGAGCTCCAAAGAAAAACGCTAGAAAATGGAGAACTATAGTTGTGCAAAAGTATCCACGCGTAAAGCGTCCAATTCTAGTGTTCCGCATAAAATGCTTGAAAAAACTTTTAAAAAGAAAAATCTTTAAAAATAAATATTAAAAATTCTTTTGCAAATATATAAGCATTTAATAAAAATAAAATAATTTCCATAAAATTTATTCAATAAAATTTAAAAACAAAAACAAGTAATTTTAAAGTAAAACTTTAAATTGAGATAAATTAATAAAAATAATTTTTAAATAAATTTTCTAACTAAATGTAATCAAAAAATCAACAAAAAATCAGATAATCAATCCTAATTCAGGCATTTCAAAAATTGGCTGTCTATGCATCGGTATTGGAGGTGGAGGGGGTAATGCTTCAATACCTTGTTCTTCACTACTTTCAATTTCCATTTTAGCCTCTTTAAGAGGTGCTAAAATTTAAAAAACATGTATTTGCATAAAACAAAAATTTTGAAATTAAATTGTTTATTCTGTAAGAGGATGTTTATTCTATTTTTTTTTTCGAAATTTTAAAAATTACCTGTAGATGTTGAGGCCTGACGTCGTCTTCTTCCACTAGTTGAAGGACCCAAACTCTGTGTTTGTTGAGAAGTAGATGCACTCAAAACTTCTCGTTTTGGAGAAAGTAATTGGATCTTAAATATCAAAAGAATTTTACAAAATTTAAAATTTATATTTTTACCTTTCCTTTATTGTCCTGGTATTCATTTTCTGATTTTTTCTGAGATATTTGCTTTTGTAAAAGTTTAAACATTCCAGTTCCGATTCCAATAGGTACACCCATTATTATACATTCACTAACACCCACAATTCTGTCCCTTTGTCCAAAAAACGCTGCTTCATATCTGAAAAATTCTTATTATAAGAAATCCATTTAATTTTCTAATTATTCTAACAAATGGTCAATTATTCGTTCAAAAGACGCCAACAAAAGTACAGATTCCTTCATTTTTACCAGCCCGTTCCTTGTAATACCAAGCACTTCGCCACTTAAAAATTGATATTTAAATTATTTAAAATGTCATCAAACCGATATGTCATCAAATCAGCAAGTAACATAACATGTCGACGGTCTAATTCAATTCCGTGTTCACTCATTGTATTCAAAATTTCAGAAATTACTGAACCACGAGCGGCTTCAATCCCCAATACTTCGGCAATGATAATTGCATTGTTAAATCTAAAGAAAATTTAAAATATTCCTTCATTTCCCAAAAAATTCTTTAGTAGGTTATAACAATTTTTTAGAAAATAAAACTACCTTGTCTTAATTCCATTGACTTCATTCAGCGCCAAAACCTCTTTAAAGCTTGAACCTTCAACAAACAATTGAAAAGATTCCCCTTTTTTATCGTCAGCATTAATTACACAACGAGTAACACCGGGAATTCCTTTGATTGGAACTGAAATAATTCTTTATAATTTCAAAATAAATTTAAAAAATTATTTCACCAGTTGGTAAATAGTATTTTAAATAATGCATATACATTGCCATTGAACATTTTCCTGTGTCAACAGGTCGAACCAATATTATTGACTTTCCAACTGTTCGAACCTTAACATGAAAAATAAGGAATTGAATAGATAATTTAATAAAAACCTGTGAAGATTTTATAGAAGGAATTGGTAAACGTGAAGAACAAATTGATTGAATAATGGAATCAGGTGTAACTTCTAACTGGAGTTCTCGTATACGACGAACATTTAATTTAACAAGAACAAACATATCATCAGGAAGGAAAATTTGTTCAACATATTCGCTAACTTCCCCTAAGTTTTTTGAATTAAAAAAATTTAACTTGAAATTATTACCTAAAGTTGTACGCTCAATACGCGCTTTTACACGTTTTGCTAATTTTTCATCCTTATCATTTGACAAAGCTACTGTTATTATCGGAGTTGAAATACTGCGTACTGCATTGATTATCCTTTAATAAAATGATAAGTAAAAATTGCTATGAAATAATTTCTTTTGTTAAATTTTATATACTCTTTAATTCGAGGCACTCCTTGCGTAATATTCATAGAAGCAACACCAGCAAAGTGGAAAGTCTTTAAAGTCATTTGTGTAGATGGTTCGCCAATTGAAGTAGCAGCAACTGCCCCAACAGCAGTGCCTTTTTAAATAATTTTAAATAAATTTTAACAAAAAATATTTTAATTACCAGGTTCAACAATCGCTCTACGAACTTTTCCTTTACAAAGAAGAAGAAATTGACGAATCTGAGCTAAACTGAGTCCATTAGAGCGAAGCTGGGCCTGTCGTCGAAATCTAAATTCTTCACAGGTTTTGCAACAGACTTTACCAGAACGAGTTCTAAAAAATAAGGATAATTTTTAAAAAAAATCTGTCGTATTATCTCAAAGTTAAAATATAAAAAATCGAACGTTGGAGACAAATATGCTCTGTGTCGCTCACAATTAACTTGCAATTGTAAAAGTTTTTTGTTTGCATTAAACTGTTTGCAAATAAAATCATAAAGTTCATCGGCGAATTTATTTGTAACCAATAATTGTTTGGTTTTTGTATCTTTTATCTCGTTTTGTATTGACGAAAGTGATAAATCAATTTCTTTACGTATAATATCAAGACTATCTAATTCATATACAAAAGAATCATTAGGGTAATCAGTTTGTTGAGATAATTCTCTAAAGAATTTTTTAAGTAGAAATAAATTAAAAGAAAATTTTACTTTTGAGTACTTTTAACTTGATTGAGAAGATGGGACAAGTCTAACAATTTTCCATCACGAGCCTCCATATAAGACGGATCAAGTGCATCATCACCAAATACAAACTGTACTACCTCATTTGTTGATGTTCGAACTGTGTTGTCATAAGATACAACTAAATCCTAGAAAAATCAATATTAGTAATTTTCATGATGTTTTCTAACGATTACAAAACGAAACAAAAGGATTAAAAGAAAATTAAAATATAACCTCCAAACATTTGACTAATCTTCGCTGCATATAACCAGTTTCTGCAGTTTTTACTGCTGTGTCTACCAAACCTTCACGACCACCCATTGTGTGAAAAATAAATTCTGTTGGACTAAGTCCAGAATAGAAAGAATTTTCTACGAAACCCTTAGCATCTGGAGATCGATCATTACATTCGAAATGAGGCAATGAGCGATTCTAAAATAAGTAAATAAATACATGACAAAAATATTATTGAAAAATTGCCTCGAATCCATCAGAAGGTCTTTTTCCAGAAATTGACTGTTGCCCGACAAGTGCAATCATTTGAGCAATATTAATAAATGAACCTTTAGATCCACATTGTGCCATAGTTAGCGGAGTATTGTTTTTACTATAGAAGAATAATATTTAAAAAATAAAAAGTTAATTTTACCTCAAAAATTCACGACATGCCTTTCCTGCTTGATCACGAATATTAGAAAGTTCTTTCAAAATTTTTGCTTCCAATTCTTCCACCAAGCCAAAATCTGGTTTTGTTCTCTGTTTTTCCATTTTCATTGTTTTATTTAATTGATCACAAGTTTTGTATCCATTTTCGAGAAGTATGCGTTTTTCGTCCAAAAGTTGTTGGTTTGGCCTAACATCACCAATACCTTTAAATAGGCAATTTAACAAATTTAAAATAAATGAAGGAATTTTAAAAAAAAATTCAAATAATTGTAAGTTTTAAAATTTTGTAGATTTTTACCGATAGAAAATCCACGATTTGATAAGTAAACACCAGAAAAACGAGCCAACCTCCACATAGCATCGATTGCATGCTGTTCGCCCCAATCACGAAGGAGAGTATAGAAAATAGATGTCTTGCTTTCAGACCCCAAAAGAGTTTTGTCAAGTGAACCGCAAAGTAATTGATTATTTCGAATAATAACAAATGTATCCTTTAAATTATTTTAATATCTTAATTGTAAAAAGAAATTTGAGATATTTTCCATGTTAGAATTTGAATTAAGAACTCGAAGTTATTTTACCTTAATTTAAAAAAATAAATAAAAACTGACTTTATGAGTAAATTCTCCATCATCTGGATTATGAATTTTATTTTTAGTTGACAAATTTAATCGAACATTTGAATCAACGAAAGGTGCAATTACCAACTCGATTAACTAAAAATAAGATTTTGATAAATTTTCAAAAAGTATTCATTCTCACTTGCTTTCCAGTCCATAATTTACTTGGCCAAATTATAGCAGGTGGTGGCAATCTTATCTTTCTTTGATTTATTTCAGTAATGTCAAGAAGTGTAGCAGAAATTCGTTGAACTTCACTATGCGTTAAAAATGTATCCTTTTTAGTAAGTAAATGACCAGCTGTGATAAAATCTAAAAGGGGTTTAAAAATTTTAATTATAGAAAAATTTTAAAAAATCTCAGTTACCCTGAATTGCAGCTATTAAAGGCTGTCCAGCACGAGGACTAACTAAATTATGCTTAACACCCATAAGAAGCGATGATTCTGCTTTTGCTTCATATGTTTGTGGAAAATGCACATTCATTTCATCACCATCAAAATCAGCGTTGTATGGAGTACAAGCACATTCATTGAATCTAATGTTGCATAAAAATCATTATAGATAAAAATTAAAATACCTGAAAGTCCTGTATGGCATAACTTTAACACGATGAGACATTATACTAATTTTATGTAGGGAAGGTTGTCTGTTGAAAAGAACAACATCTCCATCTGACAAATGACGCTAAAAATATAGAGTATGTATATGCCCTTACATTCAGGATATTTTTTATCGTTTTTTTATCGTTCTTATCCCCTCCTCCAATAAACATTAACCAGAAAATAAAACATTTACAGCAGCCACTAATCTCAATAGTATTTTAAAGAGAAAACCTCAACAATATCACCAATTTGTAAATTTTTTGCAGTAATAGCACGATTTCCATATCTAAAAACAGACATCTTATTTAATATTTAATTTGATAAAGTCAACCTTAAAGAGCGTTTATTTCCAGTTTTACAATCAATTATCTGATTAGCACCAGGATGAACTAATTCCCCATTAATTACAGCTTTACGTAATCTTTCTATATTTGAACGACATACAACCTCAGGAAATGTAAGAGTCATTGCAACTTGCAAGGGAACTCCAACTTGATCAATCTACTTGGGAAAATATTTTAAATTAATAAACGACATAAAAGTTTCATTAGAGGGAAGTGAGAAAAAAATAATTCAAAAAATTACGCTGTATCAAAAAATTTTAACCTTTAGATTCGGATCTGGTGAAATAACAGTTCTTGCAGTAAAATCCACTCGTTTACCAGACAAATTGCCACGAAAACGACCATGTTTCCCTTTTAAACGTTGAGCAAATGAGCGTAAAAACTTTTTTGGTTGCATTTCTGGAGGAAGTCCACTCATTTCAGAATTTATATAAAGAGCACATTGGACCTTAAAAATTAAATTCTAAAATAAGATAATTAAAATTAAATACCTGTAAATGATCCCATGTTTCGCAGATTGTCTTCATAGGCGCTCCATCTTTTTTATGCTTTTTGAGAATGTCGTTAATTAACATAATTTCAGTTAATTTCATTGTGATGTCATCCTAAATAATTTTTTAAAATAATTTTTGAAATCAAAATTACTTCATTAGAGCCAGATTTTAATTCAGAAACAACCGATGGTCGAATACAGACAGGTGGAACAGGAATTCTTTGATTTAAAAAATGTAATGGATGTTTACATTCATCTGCCCCAATCATTAATAATGGTAAATCCTTAAATTTAATTTTAAAATTAATTATTATTATTTATTTTACTTTTAAATCAATTCTTTTAAAAATTTCCATAACTTTTAGGGGATCAAGTAAATTTTGTTTTGAACTAGAAAGTAATTGTTGTAGCTCATTTCTGTCTTCAACGGCTGCCAATATCTCAGCTGAAAGGGGTTCATGGTGAGCAATTTTTAAGACAGAACCGACAGCTTTTTTGACGACACCTTAAATTAATCTTAAAATATATAAAAAATATTATCTAATTTTTTGGAAAAAAGATACTAATATAAGACGATTCAAGAAAAAATCCGCAGTGATATTAAAAAGTGATCTAAAAGTTATAGAACATATTTAAGGAAAAAGAAACAAAATTTTAATATTAATCAAGTTATTATTCTATTACCTCACACTCAATATATAAAATTTAAACATAATAGTACATATAATTACCATTTAAAAATCCGCATTTTGTGCACATACTGATTTTTTTGCTCAAATTAACAATCTTCTTTTGCAATGCCTTTTTGCGTAAATAATCAAGATTTGGATTAGATGCCTGTCGTAAAAGTAAAGATTTTTGTTCTTCTTGTAATAGAGTTTGACTGCAACCCTTTAAAATTAAAAAAATTTCAAAAAAAAATTTAAAAAACAAATTACTTTACAAATACATTGAAGAGTTTGAATAATTAAACGAAAGAATCCAACATGAAAGACGGGATATTCGAGGTCAATAAATCCAAAATGTCCAACACAATCATTCATATTTTTGTTACATGTTTGACAATTGAGTGATTTTTGAAATGTTCCCTGGAAAAAAATTCATTAAAAAATAATTTTTTTAAAATACAAGTCGACTATCAAGAGGTCCATATTGAGCAGGAAGCCATTTTCCCTGTACATCTTCATAAAGTCGATTATTAAATATTTGGATATGCGCTGCTTGTCTAATTAATTCTGTATTTCCTGCCGTGAATTTCACTCCAATACTGAAAATTGAAAATCTTAGATATTTTTAAAAGTTAAATTACATACACTTTACGGGATGTATCAGCCTCCTTAAATTGTTCTTTTCCCATTAATAAATAGTCTAAATATAAAAAACAAAATATTAAAAAAAATTTCCAAAATATTAAAATTTTTCGAAATAAAAAATTTTTCTTAAAACAACGAAAAGGAAGGAAAATTTTTGTGGCTTTGAAATGAACCTAAAAAAAGTTTTTTTTCATTTAGCGTTCTAATGTACTGTAGAATTTCGGAGAATTTTTTTGTTTAGTACTTTTTGGATTCTGATCGAAATTATAATTTCTGATACTGACTTCTGGAACTTTTTTCGAAATTTTATTTCCTCAAAGGGGTTAAGGTTAATCATGTAAGTTAAAAGTCAAAAATAATAAATAAAATATTGTTCTTCTTATTTGCTACTAATTATCCACAGTTTAGGTAAATATTATTTTTAGTTTTAATAAAAAATTTAAAAAATGGCTGATGATTTTGCACCATCCGGAGATGGTTTACCCGCTGATGATAATTGGGGCGCAACTGATGTTCCTGGTGGTCAAGAGGATATGCAAATGACTACAATTGATTTCCCTGAAATTAAATTGTTTGGTAAATGGTCTTTAAGCGATATTGAAGTTAATGATGCTTCTTTAGTGGTTTTATATTTCTAATTTTGTTTGAATTTTTAAAAATATTTTTATAGGATTATATTGCTGTTAAAGACAAATCGGCCAAATATTTGCCACACAGTGCTGGTCGTTATCAAATCAAACGTTTTCGTAAGGCGCATTGCCCGATTGTTGAACGTTTGGTTTGTTCGATGATGATGCATGGACGTAATAATGGTAAAAAGTTAATGGCTGTTCGGATTGTGAAGCACGCTTTTGAGATTATACATATTTTGACTGGAGAGGTTCTTTTACTTTTTTTATATGTACAATCTAGTGGTTTATTGTTGTGAATAAATCTAGAGGATTTTTTCAGTCTTGTATATACCGAATCGAATATAATGAACCAGAAGCTTATTGGGCCTAATAAGTTTCTGGTTCATTAGATTCGGGCTTTACCGAGCAATTTTAGATCTGGACGAATTTATGAAACCCCTTACATAAGGCCTCCGCTAAAAAGTTTTTGCTGCTGCGGAGTAAACCGGGCCGCCAAAGCAAGCATGACTCGTGTAACGAAGACAATGTCCGGCCTACCCTCTAGTAGCACAAAAGTTTTTCTAGCGAAGATTCAGTTGGGGAAGCATTCGATTTTGAATATTTTCTTTCTATTTTTTTAAATTTTCCATTATAAATATTTATAGAATCCAGTTCAAATACTTGTTGGTGCTGTTATTAATGGAGGACCACGGGAGGATTCTACTCGTATAGGCCGAGCTGGAACTGTTCGTCGTCAGGCTGTTGATGTTTCGCCTCTTCGTCGTGTTAATCAGGTTTTTATCCACAAAAATTTTTCTAAGGAAGTTTGAATAGCCAAATTTTTTAAACGACTAAAAAGCCAATTATATTTTTATATAAATTGCTGTTTCTTAATTTTGCGTACCAAAAATTTAATTCTAAAATTTTTAGGCGATTTGGCTTTTATGTACTGGGTCTCGCGAAGCTTCTTTCCGTAATATCAAAACAATTGCTGAATGTTTGGCTGATGAATTAATTAACGCGGCAAAAGGTTCAAGCAATTCATATGCTATCAAAAAGAAGGACGAATTGGAGCGAGTTGCTAAATCAAACCGTTAAAAAGGATAATATTGAAAAAGTTGGAAATTATGTTGTCTTCTGACTGTTAAGTTTTATCTGTTAAGGTCATTTGTTAATGAATAAATTTAAAAAAAAATTCAAAATTTTAATTAGAAAATCTTAATTTTACAAAAAAATGAAATTTCAGTCTCTTGTGAAGATTATACTTCCTATTGATATCCTTTTGAATGTTCCAATGAGATATGAGAGGAATTAGTTAAGAAAAATCTCTTAGGTTCTATTAATTCCAAACAACTTTTCCACTTTTTATTTACCGGGGAGCTTTTCTAAATTATCCACAATTGTTTTTTTTTAATTTTACTTTTGTATAGTTACTGCATTTTTGGAATGCAATTTTCTCTTTAAAGGTTTATCGATTAAATGAATAACTCTAGCAAACAAGGCTGTGACTGCTTTCCGCTGCCAAAATCGAGGTCATCCATTCCAAACAAATACCCAAACCGTGCCGGGCATCGAAACATTAAATATACTTTGGATATTTGAAGACTAAATAGTATGAGGGTTAGAAAATAAGATTTAGCCCCCTTAGATCTCCAAATTTTTTTTATTTTTATTCAGGAAGTGCCCTACATAATATTTAAAAAATACCCTCAATTCTTTTAGTATTTCCACAATTTTTCTCGAAATATATTTTTGTTTTATTCTTTAGTAATATACATGTTTTGTGTTTGTTTGTGTCGCCTACACATATAAACATTTTTACTATTGCTAGTATATCTCTTCTCAAAATATTCGATTTTTTGACTGCTTTTCCGTCTAAAAGGACCTTTAAGCAAGCAAAAAAAGCTTTAAATTTATTTCTCCAAAAATGTTATTTTTTTTATGTTTTTTACTAAAAATAATTTTTCCCAAAGTTTATTTGAGCTTAGAAATTGTTAAAATTTGTCGTTTTAGATTCAAAAAAAATTTTTTTTAACTATAAGCATGTTCAAGGATATTGACAATATTCGTATCCGTTTATTCTCCAATAGGGCTTCGACTTGTAAATATAGCCTTATGTTATGTTGTTAATTTATATTACCATATGTGCCATTTTCATATTATAGTAGATATTTTAACAATAAACGTTTTTTTATTTAATTTCTTAAATTGACCCGATGAAAAATAAATTTTCGTTGAAAAATTGGTAATTTAATTTATTCGCACTCATTTTGCCCCTTTGTTCTTAAACAATTTACAAAATATACACACGTATTAGTAGATAATTACATAAATCCTAATAAATTTATTAATTTATTTAAAACTTCAGAAAAATATTTTTAAAAAATGAGCTATGAAAATAGTGATATAGGTCCACCACCAGATCCAGTTTTGGAAGTCCCCCCACCAAAAGATATAAAAATATTAGAAAGTGCTGATGATATACAACAAAGAAGAACTGAAGTTTTAGATCATTATGTTCAATTTAAAGATTTTGCAAAAACTAAAAGAGATCGTTTAGAAGAAGCTAGACAATTTCAATATTTTAAAAGGGATGCTGACGAGTTGGAAATTTGGATTTTAGAAAAATTACAGACAGCTGCGGTTAATTTTAAATTAATTAAAAAGCTAAAAATTAATTTTATTTAAAGTATTTTGTTACTATTAACGGGGGAGGGGGTTTTAGTTGTGTTTAGTTAAACTGTAAATTGAGACATTAATATTTTTGATATTATTTTGATATTAGTGAATGGGATAATGTTGAATATCATTCCCCCTTTTCTCCTTAAAAATCAGACTTTTCTCCTTCCTTAACTAAAAATTCCAACTCTTTTAAGGAAGAATCATTTCGAGATCCAACAAATCTTCAAGCTAAAATCCAAAAACACGAAGCTTTTGTTGCTGAAGTTCAGGTTTCTTTTGTTAGCAGCTCTTTTCCTAAATTTAAATTAAAGGCACATTCTAATGCAATAACAAAATTAGATAAAACTGGAAATGATATGATACAACATGGGCATTATGAAAAAGAAACAATTAGAAAACGTTTAGATCGTCTTCATGAGCTCTGGGACAGATTATTTTCGATGCTTGATAATAAAGGAATTAAATTACAACAAGCATTGAAATTATTACAATTTATGAGAAAATGTGATGAAATGTTATATTGGATTAAGGATAAGGTAAATAATGGAAGAATGTTGTGTCCACACTTGCGGACACAACAGAAATCTTGGGTCTTTCGAATATTTTTCATTCAAATCCATAAAATAAGTTGATTCTCTTTTGCCCGTTGTAACAATAAGATGAAAAATTATTATCCATCTCTCATAATAAAATTATGTAAGATATTCCTATAATAGAATGATTGGAAATAACCTTCTATTTTATAAATTAGTCCTGTTTTTATTTCTCATAATTGAGTGAGTGATTGTAGTCTATGTTAACCAAATAAAGTTGGATCACTACCTAAAATATACACTCAATACTAAGATTAATAAAAAAATAAATATTTGCAGATAGCATTTGTTTCTTCTGATGATATGGGTTCAGATTTGGAACATGTTGAAGTAATGCAAAGAAAATTTGATGAATTTTTAAAAGAACTGGATAGTCATCAATCTAGAGTTTTAGATATAAATCAGGAAGCTAATGCTTTAATTGATGAAGGACATCCAGAACAAGAACAAATACATGCGAAAAGAGATGAAGTCAATGAAGCTTGGCACAAACTTGGGACTTTGACTGCTACAAGGTGTGGAAATATTTGGAGGGGGGGGAGATAGGGGATTTTGTTTTTAGAATCAGAAATTATAGTATCGGCATTTTCTACCGTAACTCCATAAGCCCAACAAAAATTACTATTCTAAGAATCTGACTTAATACTTGTGTAAAATTTTACAATAGTAGCCGTTATCGCTTAATATATTATCTCTCAAAAATTTGCAGTTAATTTTTCTTAAACCTCATTTCCAGACGTGAAGCTCTTTTTGGTGCTCAACAAATTCAACGTTTTTATCGTGATATTGACGAAACTTTGGCTTGGATTGGTGAAAAAGAATCTACATTAGCAACTAATGATTATGGAAGAGATTTAAATAATGTTCAAGCATTACAAAGGAAACATGAAGGAACTGAGAGGGATTTGGCTGCACTTGAATCTAAAGTTTTAAAATAGTTCTTAGAAAAATATTTATATGTAAATTAATTTAAAGATGGAAAAATTAGAAACTGAAGCAGACCGTCTTTGCCAACTTTATCCAGAAAAATCAAAAGAAATTTCTACAAAAACTGATGAGGCTAAAATAAGATGGGAAACACTTAAACAAAGTGCTGAGGAGAGAAAACGAGCTTTGGACCGTTCTTATAATCGACATAGATTTATGGCTGATTATAGAGAACTTTGTGATTGGATTGAGGGAATTAAGGTAAAAACTGGGAATGGTTAGGATATAAAAAGGAGATTGACATTTATTTCAAAAAATAATATTATAGATAGGAATCACGATTAAACAATTTTACCATTATTTTTGCCATATTTTACTAGAAAATGGCATTAATGCCATTTATGGCAATTTAAAAATTTAAGTCACAATAATCTTTCACTGTTTCGTTTACAATAAAAATTAAGGTTCTCATTGAGTCAGCAGAATTAGCCAAAGACGTAGCTGGTGCTGAAGCTCTTCTTGAACAACACCAAGAACATAAAGGCGAAATTGATGCTCGTAATGATTCTTTCATTCAAACTGCAGAAACTGGACAAAAATTACTTGATGAAGGTATTGAACAATCTGAGGAAATTAGACAATGTTTGCAACGTTTGGCAAATGACCAAGCTAGTCTTAAAAATTTGTGGGAAGAAAGAAGAATTTTGTATGAACAATGTATGGATCTACAATTATTTTATCGGTTAGTTTTTTTGAATTTCTGAGAAAATTTTATTTTTTAAAGGGACACAGAACAAGCTGAAACTTGGATGAACAAACAAGAAGCATTTCTTCAAAATAGAGACTTGGGGGATTCTTTAGATGCTGTAGAATCTTTATTAAAGAAACACGAGGATTTTGAAAAATCTTTGGCTGCACAAGAAGAGAAAATACACGCTTTGGATGAATTTGCTACAAAACTTATTGAGGGAGGGCATTATGCAGCTGATGATGTTGCTGCTAGAAGAGAGAAATTATTGTCAAGAAGAAGACGTTTAATGGAATTAACAGCAGAGAGAAGAGAAAAATTGAAAGAATCTTATAGGCTTCACAGTTTTGATCGTGATTGTGATGAAATGCTTGGGTGGATGAATGAAAAATTAAAAACAGCACAAGATCAAAGCTATCTAGATCCAACAAATATTCGTGGAAAATTACAAAAACATGCTAATTTTGAACAGGCAAATTAAAAAATAAAAATATTTAAGAACTTTCAATAATTTTTAGGAACTTCGTGCAAATTCCAATCGTTTAGATGAAATTAAAGCAACAGGGCAAGAATTAGTTGCACTTGGACATTATGCAAATGAGCATATACAAACAAGACTTGAAGAAGTTGAACAATTGTGGGCCCAACTTGTGGAAGCTAGTGCTTTGAAAGGAGCTAAATTACAAGAGGCTAATCAAGTGAATTAAAATTATTAAAGTACATAAATCTTCAAATTCTTTTTAAAGGAACAATTATTTAATCGAAATGTTGAAGATGTAGAACTTTGGTTGGGAGAATTAGAACGTAAACTTGCCAGTGAAGATTTTGGCAAAAATTTGAATACCGTCCAAAATCTTCAAAAAAAGTTGGCACTTGTAGAGGCTGATTACAACGCTCATAGTGAACGTTTGGATACAATTGGACAGCAAGCACGTGAATTTGAATCTATTGGACATTTTAATGCCCCACAAATTGTCAAGAAACAACAAGGATTACAACAACGTTTTGAGGCGTTACTTGACCCGCTACAAAGAAGAAAAAATAAATTGGGTGAATCTTTGGTTGGACATTTATTGTTTAGAGATATTGATGATGAATTAACTTGGATTAGAGAAAAGGTAAGGAGAGAGAGAGATTACTGTATAAACTCGAATAGGTTTTGGATTTGGGAATAATATAACACTATTAGCAGTTTATTTTAATTAATAAACATGAAATAGTCGATCAGAAATTAACTCATTTTCTTTAGGAACAAATTGCCTCCTCCACAAACCGCGGCCGCGATCTTGTTGGTGTTCAAAATTTAATTAAAAAGCAAAACGCTTTAATGGTTGAAATTACTAATCATGAACCACAAATTGAACAAGTTGGGAATGCTGCTGAACAAATGATACAAAGAGGGCATTTTCTAGCCCCTGATATTCGGGAAATGGTAATGGGAGGGGTTTAGGTTCTAATAGACTCATATTTATTTTAAGTTGGCCCAACTCCGTGATAACTGGCGTGCATTGAAAACTAAAGCAGAAAAACGTAAACAAGACTTGCAAGACTCTTTACAAGCTCATCAATACTTGGCAGATGCTAGTGAAGCTGATTCTTGGGTAAAAATTTTTGTCTGAAAATTATTCATTTTCCCCTATTAGATGAGAGACAAAGAACCAATTGTTGGAAGTACAGATTATGGAAAAGATGAGGACAGTGCTGAATCTTTAATGAAGAAACATCGGGCATTAATGAGTGATTTAGACGCTTTTCGTGCAACAATTGATGAATTGAGAAGAGAGGCTGGACAATGCAAATATCAGGAACAATTGGGTGGACAACTTGGGAATGAATGTGTTGTAGCTTTATATGAATATACAGAAAAAGTAGAAATGAATATTCATAAAAATAAAAATATATTTCTAAAAAATTTTTTTAGTCACCACGAGAAGTTTCTATGAAGAAAGGAGATGTTCTAACCCTTTTAAATTCTTCTAACAAAGATTGGTGGAAGGTGGAAGTTCAAGATCGTCAAGGATTTGTACCAGCTGCTTATGTTAAATATATCGAGCCTGGTTCTCAGCATCACCACCAAGCAACTGCAGGCCAACCTGTAAACACTATAAACGCGAAACAAAGCCAAATTGAAGATCAGTACCAACGTTTAATGGTTTTGGGTGATCAACGAAAGAGAAAACTCGAAGAGGCTTGCAAAGGTTGTTTAGAAAACAATCCCAAATTTATATTTTAAAACCCTTTTATTTAAAGCCTACCAATTATTGCGCGAAGCAAATGACCTCGCAGAATGGATAAAGTCACGAGAAACTGTTGCTTCCCAGCAAGAAATTGGTCAAGATTTGGAACATGTAGAAGTATTACAAACAAAATTCAATGACTTTAAATGTGACTTGAAAGCAAATGAAGTTAGATTACAAGAAATGAATCAAATTGCTACTAGGTGAACTTGAAAAAATTTTTTTTCAAATATTAATTTAAAAGACTCTCACAAACTGGCCAAACAGAAACAGCTGTTCGTATTCGCCAACAAATTGATGATTTAAATGCTCGTTGGAAAGCTCTAGAACAAAAGGCGGAACAAAGAGGACAACAATTAGAATCTGCACATGAAGTTCAACGTTTCCATAAAGACGTGGAGGAGACGAGGGATTGGATACAAGAAAAGAATGAAGCTTTGGACACTGAAGATTTTGGTCGTGACCTTCGTTCAGTCCAGGCTCTACAAAGAAAACATGAGGGCGTTGAAAGGGATTTGGCTGCTTTAGGAGATAAAATACGTGCTTTAGATGAAAAAGTTGGAAAATTTAGATACTTTTTAAAAGCAATTTTTGTTTATTAGGCAAATCGTTTACGTCAAACACACCCTGAGGCGGCTGAGCAAATTTATGACTTACAACGGCAATTAAATGATCAATGGACAACTTTAACACAAAAAGCCAATAGACGAAAAGATAAATTATTAGATAATTATGGTGATAACAAAATTTTAAATATTTCTTTTTTAAATTTCCAATTCAGATTACCAACGGTTTCTTAGCGATTATCGTGATTTAATTCAGTGGATTGATGGAATGGTTAATTTAGTTTCTAGTGATGAAC